>JBAIAC010000069.1:3447500-4047500 GCA_037349315.1 Chelydra serpentina
TTGATGTGGTGTGCAAGAATTGTATATCCAAGATAAATGCCAGAAAGGGCCAGGTACGATTGGTGAGCCATTCTCTGTTATGAATTCATTTGCAGTCCTACAGGGAGAAAACTGTGTTATTACATTGCTTCTCGATGTGTTGCGCAACAACTAAAAATGGAGTAGCAGTCCACTACTAAGAGGTCATCTTTTCCATTTAATTAATGGAGATCTACTCCAAACTTGGGTCAATTGTGACCAGGAATTTCATGTCGTTTCTATGGTTCTTTTGCATTAATCTTATTCCTGTATTTATTGCAGATGTCACACTTTTCTTAAATACCTGACCCAAATAAGACACCAGCTCTTTTCTTATGCTTCCCAATACCCAGATCGACTCAGCCTCTGTGGATGTTGCTTAACATTTCTGACTTCATGCTGATATTGTGTTAGGACACAATGTCTTTTGTGCAGAATCCCATCATGCACAGCAATTTCATTTCCCTAGTCCCAATAGGTTTTTATGCTTGGAGGTGGCATGGCATTTTCTGTTGGTCATCCATGCAGAATTGCTTTCTCCAAACTGTTGTCAACTTGGGTCATTTTGTGTTTCTTGTTTGAACTTGTCAAATTTAATTTCAGATATGGGTAGCACTTGACTCATATTTACTTCAAACTCCTCTTCCTGTAGTTCATTGCTTTCATTATTTATAGGTGTTCTTGAAAGCATATCTGCTAAGCTCCTTACTGGGCCTGTATTTCACATTTAATGAGTACTTTTGCAATTTCATTACATTTTTCTGAAGTCCAGGTGGCTCATTGCACAATAGTTTCTGAGCTATGGCTTCCAATTCATTACAGTCTCTTTCTACCTTGATTGAATTCTGCCCATAAACATATTCATGACAACACTCGTGACCCAAAACAATTACCAGTATTTCTTTTTCAATCTGAGCATTGCTTTTGTTGTGTTTTAGTCAATGCTTTGAAAACATACACCACTGGCAAGGTATCATGTTATGAGTCAGCCACTTCTCTGAGTTGAAATTGACTGAGATCTCAGGCTAGTCTCAAAATCTTTTGGTACTGGTGCTTCTGTGACAACTGCTTTTAACTTCCAAAAACGTATCTCCTGCAGTCTTTCTAGAGCCATTCTGCACTGTCCTCCAGGAACATCTTGAGTGGGAAATGTAATTGTGACAAACTAGAGATTAATTTACTTAGACATGTAAGAGCAGAGGCTGTCATTTTTTTCTGTGTTTTGTAAAATGCTTAGTGCAATGAGGTCCTGGGCCATGATTTTGACTCTTACTCTTACAATGCAAATTTTGTTTTTGTCGTCATCATCAACAACAACTTTAATATTCCCATGAATTTCTGTGAGGCCTCCTTGTTTGGAGTGTTCCATTTGCATAAATGTGCCATGTTTCTTGGATTTGCATGTGTCCTACATGACATATCTAATTCAGCCTGATATGGCTTAATTTACAGCTCTTTTCATTGGTCTGTTGAAGAACTTGTGATTTTCATGTTGTGTCATTGATCACGTTCATTCTAAAGCAGCAGATCATCAACAATTAGTTCCACGCCATCTATATCCCCAACAATCTGGGCCATGATGCTTTGGTGATGAGGCAATCCCAAAGGGAAGTTGTTTGTATCTACAGAAAGAGAAGTTGAATGTACAAACATTCTCACTTTCTCTGTCAATTCTGTCAATTCAATTCAAGGCACAATGGTGCCTTGAGTGACTTTGCCTAGGAGAATGCATTTGCCTTCATGCTCCCACTGGAATGTTTTGCAAACCTTCAGTGCCTTGGCTATGCCACACATTACAGTGTGGAAGGTTTCACTATCTCAGCTCCTCTGTAAAAACACCTGCCTCCAGGAAAATTTGGAAGTGCTGTTTTTATACCTGGATTGAGTGTGAGTTTCTGAGTTACTGCTGCTGAGACGAGAAGATATCTGGGAAGTCTTTTGCTCAATGTGTTTTTCAACCTTTCCAGGTTGGTGACCCCCTATTCAAAGTAAAAAAAATTTCACAACCCCCCCTTATATTTTCTATAAAATGGAGAGTAAAAAATGTATCAGTGATAGCAATGATCAGCTCATGTAATGTTGTGGTGTGTGTGTTTCGAGAGGTTGACAGATAATACTTGACCTGGAAGGCTAAGGGAGTTCATGGACTGGAGGAACCAGATTTTATTTGCTTTAGATTGAAAAAAAAGGTTCAACACCTTACAGCCCCACTGATTGCCTTTTATGCGCCCCCTGAAGCTCATGACCGACAAGGTGAGAAACATAGTACTGAATTATGGACTAGTTCTTCTGACAACATATCATAAGGGCCTGACACCCAGGAGAGTGAACTTTGTTAATTGGCCTCAGTCACTTGACATGGCTCAGTTTGGAGAGCAAACTCCTGGCAAAGTGTCAAGGCCCCTATGAATTGGCCTGATGAACTATCTACTTGGACCTCATTGGGAGTACTCTAGACTCCAGGGCTGATACCACCTGGGAACAATCTGACCCAAACCCAACTCTCTTTCTGAAACCTATGGGCAGGGTTCAGGGACCAGACAGGAAAGGGTCAAGGCTTGGGTGTGGGGTGGCAAGGCCAGGTAACCAGGGCCAGAGTGAAGGAGGAGGCAGTGTGGGTCAGAAACTCATTGTGTGGTCTTGTTTATTCTTGCAACTGGGTCTGGCAGTAAAGAACTTTGTGTGGACTGCGACCGAGAGGAACCTAGCTGAATCTCTCTCTGTTTGGGTCCATGCAGCAGCTGTTTTCCCACAGGAGGGATTAGACAGGTCCCTTGTTTATTTTTCCCCACAGGCTTGCCTCCTTTCCCTCTCCCTACATCCATGACATTCTTCAGCGACAAGCCCTTTCTAAGAGAAAAACACAGTGGCTAGAACAAAGGTTAAGTACTGCAGCAGAAGGTTTGCCCAACTGGCAGGCTATGTCTCCAAAAGAAATTGTTACCAAATAATGAAACGAGCAAATGGTTAAAAGAAAAAAAAAAGATGTCCAGCACTATATCATAAGCATTTAAAATAGCTTGGTAATTTTTGATATTTGGGAGTGACCAGTTCATTGCTTTGCTAAGTATCTTTCTAAGCCACCTCTTGCCAGAAGATGAGAATAAATGAAAAGAAAGAGAGAGAGAGAGTGGAGAGAGAAAGGCCTTTGCATAGCTTCAGCCTTTGTGCGGTGCATTCAGACTGATTTGTACCCTTTGTAGTCTTAATTATTTGTGAGAGTGGGATAACAGGAGTACGGAGCTCACCCATTATTTCCTGCATAAAAAAAGGCACACAGAAGCCGCTGATCGTTTTTGAATTAGCAAACATGATACTAAAAAAAAAAAAGGTGGGGGGAGAGAGAGAGAGAGAGAGAGAGAGAGAGAGAGCATAAAAAAATTCATTAATACCATCAGGGATTAGGAGGCTGATTAAAGTGTAGCTGTTAGCGTATGCAAATGAGCGATAGGCATTTATCGGAGCCTGTGCAAGCTGTCTCAGAGCTGTAAAGCCCACGTATGTTTTTCAGCTGATTAAAACAGTTTTAAGTTCTGGAAGATTTTTTTTTTTTGGAGGGAATAAAAATAAAAAATAAAAAAAGCCACCATCATCTATCCTTTTCCTTTTGGCTAAATTCCGCCAAGTGCACTCCAACCATTTCCACTCGAATGCGCTCTCGCTCTCTCTCCTCCCTTATGAGAGCAATGAGAGTTCAGAACAGAAATGAATGTAAACCAAGCCTGGGGTTTTAGGCAGTTTTTTCCCCCAAACTCCCTGTGAACTTCCAGGGTGAGACAATCTGGTGACCTAATGGATGCTCAACATGCAACCAACTTTGAAACGTATGCACAGCACTATGCTACTTGGGTTGGGAACACTGCAGCATACTCAGTCCTGAGAGGGATGGAACGACCACATGGCTGCTAGGCCACAACCCCTTATTGTGACTTTCCTTAGTAGGCGTGATGGGCCACGAGGGAGCCATGTTTTGAAACCTTCAGCAATTGGAAGCTCACACTGTGAGCTTTGAAGAAGGCCAGAAGTTCCAAAAGTGACTAATGGGTTTTGGTACTTTAATTTCTGAATTTGCAACTTGAGATGCCTCAAAGGGGTCTTTCAGAAAATGGTGAGCACCTGCCCTTTGAAAATCAGGTTCCTTAGACATATTTCAAGTTGGGCATCCAAAAACGGAGGCATCCAGAATCATTACTCACCTTTGAAAATCTGGCTTATGATGAGTCTAACTGCTCAGGATGCACAGGGAGAGGAAAAGTATAATGGATATACTTTTCAAACTCTAAAAGGAGTTGAAATAGCTTCTCCATGATTAAAAATATCATTACTTTAATATCCAATACATCCAGACCTTCCACTGCTAGAATCAAGTGGTGTGTTTCCCATGGAAAAACTGGGAATCTCTTCTTTGAAGTGGTATACATTTCCCATTTCTAGCCCAAACAAGACAGGAGATCTTAAACCTGTCACCAGTCCAGCAATGTTGCTAATCCTGCACCAGTGTAACTTTTTGGAAGGAAATGTCACATTTGGGGGAAAAGAAGGAAATATTCCTCTGATAGGCTGATCTTAAAAAATGGTGATTCTTTAAAGCTCTTCAAAGAACTGAGAAATTCTAGGGGGGAAGAGGATTTGAAGTTTGCTAGAATGCAGAGGAGGTGGTCCAAGGTACATGACCGATGCAATTTCTCATGTGGATCTGCAATTTATCACATATGTAGTATAAATCTCCATATGTCCTGTGTTATAGCCCCACTCAGCAGAGCAGTTATAGCTAACAATCTGCCAGCATTTCCATTCTAAACTGATATCAGTATTTAAAGTGTTTATCACTCTGCTGTAAAAATTTGCTCTGTTCTGAAACTTGGCAAACAAGGTCTCTGCCCAGCAGCAATTTTTGTTGTTGTTGCACATTTGGAAATAAATCAGCTGGGCCATTTATGTTTTAAAAGATTACGTCTTTTCAGTTCCAGTCTCTCATTTCTCAAATCTGGCAAAGGCTTCCAGTGCTGCGGGAAGAATGCATTCAGTCTAGAAGAAGGGCCTTGCTTCACCCATTGAACAGCGACCCCTCTGGATAAGTAGGAAACTGCTTTGACAGACCCTCGAGGGAGTCACCTCTGGGCCTCATTATCCCAAAGGATGGTTGTAGTAATGTAGAGCCTCAATGAAAGAGGTCATTTAAGAGATGGTACGTAGGGGGCCCTTAGAATTCATGACTGATCCATTCGAGATTGGATAGAAATATTGAAGTAGCGTGGGAAATGTCTAAGTAACACAAAAGAAGTAACTGTAGTTGACCCACTAAGTAATAGCAATGATGATATAATTAAACTCAGTATTTCATGGAAGGAATTGTATCAAAAGTAGCACCATGAGACTGAACTTTCACAAGTTCAACTAGTCAAAAGGTCCTAACATCAGAAATGGGGAAAATAAAATCCCCAGGCTCAGCATACAGTCTACTGAAACATATCAACTGGAGTCACAAAAGGCATGCTTACCCTTAAGAGAAAAGAAAGCAGGAAGACTATATACATAGATATGGTTAAATGGAAAGGTTCAAGAGACTTTCAAGCCAAACCCATATCCTTCAGAAATTCAATCCCATATCTCCTCTTTGCAGAAAATAAAGGTGAGGGACCAGCAGAAATTCATAGATTCACTGAACCGGAACCTCAGCCGGGACAATCTGGAGCAGCCCCATTATCTTCAAAGTTATATCCGTTTATACCATCTGAAGATCTGCCCCACAGATTTCAAGAGATCACAATGATGATCTAGTCTGACCTACTTCCCCTGAGAAGCTGTTTTTATGGTTTATTACCCTCGCTGCATTTTATTTCCAATTTGAATTTTCCAACTGTAACGTCTAGCCACTGTATCTTGAGATGCCTCTGTCTGTTATCTAAAAGAGTCCTCTAATGTCCATTATCCCTGTGCGAGTAATTTATAGACCATGATCAAGTCACCTCTTATCTTTCTCTTTTTATAATCAAAACAGATCAAATTCCTTAAGCCTTTCACTGTACTGGAATTTTATGGACAACTGAGGTGTCAAATGAAGAGGAGCTGGAACAAATTTGTAAATCAAAGAGGAACAAGTCACCAGGTATTTATCCAGAACTTTGGAAGGGACTTATGTATGAAGTGATTGAGCTGCTAAGGAAAATATGAAGTCCCTTATTAAATCTGGCTGCTATACCGAAGGACTGACAGGAAGAGCTGGGTGAAATGTTTTAACCAAAAGTTTTTTCATCAGAAAATGCAGATTTGGGTTGACTGAAACATTTTGCAAATTTATGTCGATTTCAGCTAATTGTTTTGGTTTGAAAAAAAATTTCTCAAAAAGTCAAAATATTTCATTTAGACATTTTTGAAATGAAACATTTTGGCTTTTCAATTCAAAATGAGTTTTTGTTTTGAAATTACCTGTACTTTTATTTTTTTTAAAGGAAAAAGAGTTCAAAATCAAAATGAAACATTTTGCATGACCCCAAATGATTTTTTTCTGACTTTTTAATTCACTAAAAATTTCAAAATAATTTAGTTTTGGGGCAATCCAAAATGAATATTTCCTTTCAGTTTTTGGAATTGCCCAGCAAACCTAAAAATCCATTATTCTCATTGCTCTACTGACAGATTGCAAATAGACTCATAGACTCATAGACTTTAAGGTCAGAAGGGACCATTATGATCATCTAGTCTGACCTCCTGCACAATGCAGGCCACAGAATCTCACCCACCTACTCCTGGAATAATCCTCTCACCTATGTCTCAGCTATTGAAGTCCACAAAGCATGGTTTAAAGACTTCAAGATGCAGAGAATCCTCCGGTAAGTGACCCGTGCCCCATGCTGCAGAGGAAGGCAAAAAACCTCCAGGGCCTCTGTCAATCTACCCTGGAGGAAAATTCCTTCCCGACCCCAAATATGGCGATCAGCTGAACCCCGAGCATGTGGGCAAGACTCACCAGCCAGACACCCAGGAAAAAGTTCTCTGTAGTAACTTCTAACATCCCATCATTGACCATTGGTCCTATTTACCACTGATGGCAATTAACTGACCAAATGTTGAACCTCTCTTTAAAAAAAGCACAGGGGTTATCCTGGGAATGTAAGGCTGTCCAGTAAGCCTTACTTCAGTGCCAGTCAGTTGACTGAAACCATAACTAAAGACAGAGATATATAAAACACCTATTCAAACATGATATGACAGGGACCAATCAGTAAAGAGTCTGTAAAGTAAAATGATACCACCCAAATCTATAAGAATGTTTAAGTGTATTAAAAATAATAACTAAAGGAGAATGGGTTGATATAATTTACCTGTACAGAGTCCTTCACAAGAGGCTTTTAAGGAAACTAAGTAATCATGGAGTGAGAAGTAAAGTACTCTCATGGATTAAAAATTGGCTCAGAGTAGGAATAAATGGTTGATTTTCAACATGTCACATGTTTAATAGTAGCATGCCCCAAGAATCTAATGTAAGGCTTTTGTTATTCAGTATATTAATTTGAAAGTGACATCTAATTATTTAGGATAGTCAAAACTAAGGAACATTGAACTTCAAAGGGACCTGAAAACACTAGGCAACTGGGCAATGTGATGGTGGATGAAATTAATTATTAAAGATGCAAGATAATACACATTGGCGGGGATAATTCACATTTTGTTGGGTTCAGCATTAGCTGTGACCACCTAGGAAAAAGACCTCAAAATCACTATGTATTTCAACATCCATAAAATCAACTGAGGTAAAAAAAACAGAGAAAAAAGTTATGATGACAAAGGATGGCACACAATGATTTGAAAAATCTGTATTGCCATGATATCAATCAATGGCGCCCCCTCCTGGAATATGGTGTTCCATTCTGGCTATACCATCTGAAAAGAGAGACAGCAGAAGTAAAGGAGGTCCAAAGACAAGCCATAGAAATGAGAAGACACCTAGAAATACTACCATGTATAGAGAGATTGAAAATATGTCTGTTTTGTTTAGAGACACAGAGAGTAAGAGATGGCATGATAGAGAGATCTGAATGTCCCATGGCTGGGATCACCTCCCCCCATCAGTCAGCCAAAGAGTGTGGTGTGTCAGGGCCAGCGTTGTCAGTGGATGCTTTCCCTTCTCACCTCACTTGCCAGGTGATGGGGACAGTGTGACTTACTCCTGCTATTAGCAACCATGCCAAAATATTCCCATGTCAATATTATCAAATGCAGGTCACAGAGCTAAAAGAGTCAGCGTGGACAAGGGAATCTGAGCAGGTGAGAAACTGCTAGTAGTCCAGCCACAGCTTTTGTAATGCCCTTTCCCCAAAATGGGAGTAGAAACAGGTCAATAGTTGTTAGCAGGGCTGTTAGTGTTAAGGAATGGTATCTTAGGCAGGGGATCCTTCCAGGACAGTGGATAGGGAGATGCTAACAGTTTCATCCAGTAGTGTCCCCAGAACTTCCCTGTTGACCGTCACTATCTGGGGAGGACATGGATCCAACTCCAGTTTGTGGCCTGAGGTACCCACAGCATTACCAGAACTTCAACAGCAAGATAGTTTTCCACATGATTCCTTTCATGATACTGCTGTCCCCACATTAGAAGATGGTTCAACCCAAACTTTAGAAAAGCTGGACAAGCACAAATCCATGGGGCCGGATGCACTGCATCCGAGGGTGCTAAAGGAGTTGGCCGATGAGATTGCAGAGCCATTGGCCATTATCTTTGAAAAATCATGGCAATCGGGGGAGGTCCCGGATGACTGGAAAAAAGCTAATGTAGTGCCCATCTTTAAAAAAGGGAAGAAGGAAGATCCGGGGAACTACAGGCCAGTCAGTCTCACCTCAGTCCCTGGAAAAATCATGGAACAGGTCCTCAAGGAATCAATTCTGAACCACTTAAAGGAGGGGAAAATGATCAGGAACAGTCAGCATGGATTCACCAAGGGCAAGTCATGCCTGACTAACCTAATTGCCTTCTATGATGAGATAACCGGCTCTGTGGATGAGGGGAAAGACCCAAAAGCTACAGGGTGCAGTCTGGTGGCTGGAGTGGAAGAGCTATTCGATGTGCTATTTCTTGACTTTAGCAAAGCTTTTGATACAGTCTCCCACAGTATTCTTGCCAGCAAGTTAAAGAAGTATGGGCTGGATGAATGGACGGTAAGGTGGATAGAAAACTGGCTAGATGGTCGGGCTCAACGGATAGTGATCAATGGCTCCATGTCTAGTTGGCAGCCAGTATCAAGTGGAGTGCCCCAAGGGTCGGTGCTGGGGCCAGTTTTGTTCAATATCTTCATTAACGATCTGGAGGATGGTGTGGACTGCACCCTTAGCAAGTTTGCAGATGACACTAAACTGGGAGGAGTGGTTGATACGCTAGAGGGTAGGGATAGGATACAGAGGGACCTAGACAAATTAGAGGATTGGGCCAAAAGAAATCTGATGAGGTTCAACAAGGACAAGTGCAGAGTCCTGCACTTAGGACGGAAGAATCCCATGCACTGCTACAGACTAGGGACCGAATGGCTGGGCAGCAGTTCTGCAGAAAAGGACCTAGGGGTTATGGTGGACGAAAAGCTGAATATGAGTCAACAGTGTGCCCTTGTTGCCAAGAAGGCTAATGGCATTTTGGGTTGTATAAGTAGGGGCATTTCCAGCAGATCGAGGGACGTGATTATTCCCCTCTATTCGGCACTGGTGAGGCCTCATTTGGAGTACTGTGTCCAGTTTTGGGCCCCACACTACAAGAAGGATGTGAATAAATTGGAAAGAGTCCAGCGGAGGGCAACAAAAATGATTAGGGGACTGGAGCACATGACTTATGAGGAGAGGCTGAGGGAACTGGGATTGTTTAGCCTGCAGAAGAGAAGAATGAGGGGGGATTTGATAGCTGCTTTCAACTACCTGAAAGGGGGTTCCAAAGAGGATGGATCTAGACTGTTCTCAGTGGTAGAAGATGACAGAACAAGGAGTAATGGTCTCAAGTTGCAGAGGGGGAGGTTTAGGTTGTATATTAGGAAAACCTTTTTCACTAGTAGGGTGGTGAAGCACTGGAATGGGTTACCTAGGGAGGTGGTGGAATCTCCTTCCTTAGAGGTTTTTAAGGTCAGGCTTGACAAAGCCCTGGCTGGGATGATTTAGTGGGGTTGATCCTGCTTTGAGCAGGGGGTTGGACTAGATGGCCTCCTGAGGTCCCTTCCAACCCTGAGAGTCTATGAAACTTGGTGAAGTAACATGAAAACCCTTCACAGCAAGGAAAGTTCAACCCTATGGGCCAGTTTCCCAGCCCTTGGTGTGCCCCATCTGGAAATCAGGATCTAGCACTATGACTTAGGGAGGGCTTTGTGGATAAGCCTCTGGTCACTCAGAATAGTTCTGCTGGGCAGAACTTGGTGGGTGCTGTGCAGAAGGCAAAGACTTTTTCCTGCATCTTCTTCACAGTTATGGCATGAGACTTCAGTAACTATACATGCGCAGTAATTTGGGCTGTGCATGACAGTTCTGCCACCACTGCTCCAGCAACCTCTCCTCTGACTTCACGCATCGCATGTCACCTGTTTACTGTGTGGGACTTGTGATTCTAACAGCATCCCAATTCTAGAGGGTGAGGGGTGCACTGGTATCTGGTAGTGCATGTCAGCTGGCCTGACCAGTTTAGTGTACCCCAATTCATTAATGTCCTAAACTGTATCTGACATGTGTCATGTAAGGGATCATTGGAAAGCTAATAACATGCTGATCATTAATATTCTTGCATGGTGTATGTACAGTAAATGCCCAAGGAACCATACAAATGTGACCAATAAAAAAGACTCCTGCCTTGAGTGTACAGGATTGGACTAGATGACCTCTTGAGGTCCCTACCAGTCTTATGATTCTATGAAGGAATGGTGGAACTCAAATGTGTTTACCGGACCATTCTGGGGAGTGAGTAAACAGGTTGCTTCCAGACAAAGGAGAACCCAGTGCTTCCAGCCAAGTGTCATCAGATCTGATAGGCAATCACATATCAAGTGGTCATGCATTTGCACTGGAGAGGGCAGGAACAGAACAATTTGCATTTTAGCAAACACCAGCGGGGGAAAAAACAGCATGGAATTTCCTTCCCAGCCAGACTCCATGTCGCCTTCCTCACAGCTGGAATGAACTTTATTTTGGGGATAACCTTCAAAAGATTCCATTTCCAAGGTTCACTTGGCTATAAAACAGAGGGGCAAAGAACCTGCAGTGATCTTTCACCTAGGAAGACAAAGGGAACCAGCATCCTGGGCTTCAGGTGAAATGTCTTGAATGAGAGTGATGCAAAGAGTGATGTGTGAGAGAAACCATCTCAAATAAAGGATGTACCTGGCTAGATGAAGTTTGAGACTTTTAGATGTGTGTCCCTCACTTTTATTTGCTTGTAGCCATCTCTACCTTTATTTCTTTCACTTGGCATCACCTAACCTAGGTCCTGTTGTGAAGAAGCTTGCTTTATTTTAATGCAAACCAGCCCAGTGCTGTGTTTGAATTGAAGTGATTGTTAACTCCAGTTAATGTGGCAAGCTGCTGGCTACTGACTCTTTCTGGATTCCACCTCAGAATATGACAGCAATGTAACTACAGGAGAAGGTAGAGAGGAGCTATCAGAGGGACATGTGAGGATCAGAAGTCTTTATAGGCTCCTACCTCTCTCTTAGGCCAGCCTAGAAACTCACTGGGCCATCAAAGCAGCTCCCTCTTCTCAACAGGACAATGTGCTCTGACCTCACACCAAAGCAGACAATTATCCATAGCAAAGATGTAATCTCCATGTATCCAACATCTAATTCCAGACCCAATCACAGATTCAGAGCATGCCTTGCTCTTTGAAGAGACCCAAAAGCTACAGGGTGCAGTCTGGTGGCTGGAGTGGAAGAGCTCCTACATGTCAAGTGAATTGCAAAAAACACAGTTACATCACCTACATCAATGGAAGGCCACACACAACTCCATGCATTCTGTGCACTGAATAAGACAGACAGGGTATGGTGGAAAAGATAGTATATGATCACATATTAAAGACCGTATCATAATGCATATGTGCAAGGGCCCTGGCAACATTAATTCTGTCTTTTCCTAACTTCTCAGTGCCTGGCCTTCAACCTATAATTATTCTTAGAACAAAGAGTTTGTGTGTTTATCCTTAGGATATATCTATATAATCCCCAGAGATTAAAAGTGCTACATCAGAGATAAGTAGCTAGGTATTGTGGTAAACCCAGGACAGATAGCTACAAAAGGGGGGGCAGTAAGTGTTCCGAGGGGGCTAAAAAGGCCTCTCCCTATCCACTAAGGAGAGAGGACTGTGGGGTAATAAGATTCAGCTGGGAAAGGGGTTACCAGGGAACTAATTAGGTCCAGCTGGCGGCAATTGCTGGAGACCTTTTTAAACCCTCCCTGGTGTGCATGGGGGAGGAGGAGAGAGGCGAGAGAGACTGAGAGAGAGTGTGAGAGAAGGAGTAGCTGAAGCTGAAGCTGAAGCAGGAAAGGTACCAGGGGGCTGGGTGCCCCGAGACCCTGAGCCCTTCCCAGAAGAAGGGCTATCTTTCCTTCCCAAAAGGAAAGGGAAAACGAAGGGACTGACCGGGGGAAGGTAAAGCCCAACCCCTGTGCTACTGGTAGGGGGTTTACCTTGCCCAAGTCTGAGGCTAGGTCTACACTACGCCCCCCTATCGAACTAAGGTATGCAACTTCAGCTATGTGAATAACGTAGCTGAAGTCGAAGTACCTTAGTTCGAATGAAAAAGCACTTACCCGGGATCCACACGCGGCGCGCAGGCTCCCCCGTCGACTCCGCCTACTCCGTTCGTCGAGCTGGATTACCAGCGTCGACGACGGAGCACTTCCTGGTTCGATTTATCGCGTCTTGACAAGACGCGATAAATCGAACCCAGAACATCGATCGCGCACCTCCGATGGGACGCGTAAGTATAGACCTACCCTAAGTCTCCCGGGCTTAAAAGGAGAGAGACCGCTGAGGAGAGGGAAGTACCTTGCCATAGTATATACAGCCACAAAACATATAGCTAGAAGGAGCAAAGCTACCCCTGACACAGCATTTTTGGACCAAGCAGGAGCGAGTCTCCCAGCCTGGGTTGACAGAGTCAGGTTAGGCTAATGCTCAAAAATAGCTCTATAGAGTGTGCTTGGAAGCAACTTCTAAGCGTTGGCTATACAGCTGTTTTTAGAGCACAAGTGCCAGCCCCTCTAGCCCAAGTCTGTCAACATGGGCTGGGAGCCTCGCTCCCGCTTGGTCCAAAATGCTGCATAGACCCCAAACCACTACTCCCCAGCAATAATAAGATCTTTGCATCTATGTTAACAACATGAAGGTATCAAGGGCCCCATCTGTGATAAATTGCAACACTATCAACATTCTGAAATCTGTATTGTCATTATAAACATTTGACCGCAATTAATAGAATAGCTGCTCAATGCAGATACTCTGCATCTGTTCAGGTGGATTCCATAGCCTCTGAGCTCTGCAGGAACTTGATGCTTGTGGACATTGGTGCTATGGAGCTTCTAAACTCTGCAGTGGTGAACCTTTGGAACTCCACAGAACTTGGTTTCAGCCTTGCAGACTAGGAATACCATGATTCTGAAACCAGAGTCTAAGACGTATTGTGGTAAGTCCCACCATTAAATACCACTAGTGGGACATACAATCCAAATTATAATAAAGGGTATCAGACCCGTTTACCCTTATTTAGATAATTAAATATCTATTGATGTTGCAAATGCTTCATAAACTGGAAAACAGAATTAACTACGTAGCACAATGTGAATGTAAGACCAGTGCCTTGTAATTCCTAGACTCCAAGGCAAAGGGACCATTGTGATCATCTGGTCTGACCTCCTGTATAACACAGGCCAAAGAACTTCCCGAAAATAAACCAGCTCTTTTAGAAAAACATACAATCATGATTTAAAGTGATGGAGAACCCATGCCACCTCTTGGTAAATTGTTCCAATGGTTAATTACCTTCACTGTTAAAAATTTACACCTTATTTCCAGTCTGAATAATTTAATGCTTATTTTTCCTGCTGTTTGATATTTATTATCCTTTTACCAATTCTTCATGCTGCCTATGTGTGTCTGGCAAATTGTTGCATATATTTATGTCTTGCAAAGAGGACAGTGCTATTACTTTTTCGGGGAAGTCTCTTTCAATGGTCCCAGCATGTGTATTAAATTACGATGCCCATATGTTGAGCGCAGTATAGTTGCTGTTTGGGGAAGCTGATCAACCTACTTTTCTTGATCATGAGGGGTGGTATATTCAAAATTAATCAGTTTTAGCTGGACTCTGCTTCCATTGAAGTCAAAGAGGGTTTTACTGTTGACTTCAGTGGGAGAAAACATTTGAAAATGTTGTCTGAGGTACATAAAGGTATGACCACTGTGTTATTATAGTTCTATGCTGGTATAGGCTGACTGATGTCAGTAGAGTTACCATGTGTGACATTATCTGATTAAAATATAACCATGTAGATCATTGTTGCTACCACTGTTATATAATTTCAACACATTTTGTACAAAATGTGGCATGTAAGATGTCTATGGAAACATTATGACTCGCTGAATATGATTATGCTATTTGTATGCATGTATCATTTTTGTATTCGAAGTTATGAGTATTGGCACTATACCTGGATTTCAAATGTTTGCCCCTGAGGTAACACCTACAAGGTCTTTAGCCTGCATGGCTTGAAGGGACTATTCAAATTAAGTGGCTCATCAAGGAACACTTACCTCACAATGCACCATGGGAGACAGCCATTACACTGAATGGACTTTCCTGTGAATGTTCCATCTGAAGTATAGGTAATGGCCACTGCTGTGACTAAGCAAAATCATGCATGAACATGTGACTTGCCTATGTGACTCCAAACACCATCTTGTCACCTGTGATTTTCCACTAACTGTGCTGAGGGCTTTGTTTGAAACAATGGATTTTCTTCCACGTGGCAGAAGCTATAAAAGATGCTGGAAACATCTCAATTTTGCCTCTTTCCTGCTCAAACCTCTGGACTATGGACTTTTACTAATGGAAACATTATAACCAAGGGATTGAGGCCCTTCCAATGATTTGGAAGCAACCAGAGACTTGACTTAAACCAACAGTTTGTTCCATCACTGCTACAAGCCTGAACCAAGAACTTTGCAATTATTGTATGTATTTGATTCCTTAACCAATTTTAACTCTCACCTTTTTCTTTCTTTCTTTCTTTCTTTCTTTCTTTCTTTCTTTCTTTCTTTCTTTCTTTCTTTCTTTCTTTCTTTCTTTCTTTCCATAAATAAATCTTTAAATTTTAGAGACTAAAGGATTGGCAACAGTGTGATTATTGGGTAAGATCTGAGTTATATATTGACCTGGGTGTGTGGCTGATCCTTTGGGATCAGAAGACCCTTTCATTTGATGAAATTGGTTTTAAAGAACCACTGATCTTTAAGTCTTGTGTCTGGGTGTTGAATCCAGGACTGGAATGCCTCAGGAAACTGCTTTTCGGACTTTTTGTTAGCCAGTGTGGTGAAACAGAAGTTTACTTTTGTTGCTGGTTTGGTATATCTTATGGGAGAATAACCACCAGTTTTGGGGTGTGTCTGCCCTATTTCTCAGCAGTTTGTCCTGAATTTGGTATTCTCAGTTGTGACCCACAGAGGCATAGTGACACCATGGTACCAAACTGCAGTAACAGAGTGCAGAGTCAGGCCTAGTGCTTGTGGCTGCACTTCTTGTTCAAACATGAATCCTTTTGAGTCCAGATTGGTGAGTCCCTGCACTGCTGTTATGCAGGACACTTGTGCCAAACTTAAATGCCTCCCAGAATAAGCAAAATCACTTTGTAAGTGTTTCAGGGATATAAGGTAGGAGACATGCTAGCAATTGTTGCATAATCTAATAATTGACACTAAATATTGACAGAAGTCATGAAATGCACCCCAAATCCATTGCCATGTTATATTTTTTGTTCCCCTGAACAACAGGATTTCCAACAATATCACACCAGACTATGTTTTTGCCATTTACGGTGAGGATAGAGTTAATCGGGATTAGCTGATTATGTATATTACTACAGCACTGAAATAGGACCACATTGATACTAAAGAATATTTAGCAAAAAGAGAACACTTGTTAAAAAAATAAAACCAAGCACGTATAATTACCGCAGCATATCATGCTTTCATTTTGCAGTTTTCTCTCTTGATGGCTCCTGGCATAGCTCTCTGGCAGGGACAGAGTGGGTTAGCGAGAAAGCCATCAGTGTATCCTTTTCCAGCCTTGATGTGCCAAGGAACTGGATATGGAACTGGTTGAAGCTTTATTCTTGGTTTAACGCGCAGAGGCAACCTGCCTGATGATGCGCTTCACTGGTGTCTTGCTATCAACAATACCAGGGCTGGAGAGTCTTGAGATGATACTCACCAGGGCAAAGAGAACACACAGCTGCTTTGGATTATTTGCATTACAGTAGTGACTGAGATCGGGACTCCATTGTGCTAGCCACAGTACAGACATAGCAAGAGATACATTCTGCCCCAAAGAGCTTGCAATATAAGTAGACAGGGAAAGAGACTTGTTCAAAGTAACACAGTTGCCAATTGGCAAAATGAGTAGGGTGCAAGTCTCTGGAACCCTGGTACCAAGCCCAAGTTACTGGACAACATCAGAGGAGAGAGAGGAGATTAAAGAAACTGGGACTATTCAGCTTGGAAAAGAGACAACTAAGGAGGGGTATGGAAGTCTATAAAATCATGAATGGTGTGGTGAAAGTGAATAAGGAAGTGCTATTTACCCAAGAATTGAGGATCACCAATGAAATTTATAGGCAGCAGGTTTAAAACAAATGAAAATACCTTTTCATACAATACAGTCAACCTGTGGAACTCATTGCTGTGGGATGTTGTGAAGACCAAGACTATAACAGCGTTCAAAAAAGAATTGTATACGTTCATGGAGGATAGGTCCATCAATGGCTATTAGCCAAGATGGTCAGGGATTCAACCCCATGCTCTGGGTGTCCCTAGGCCTCTGACTACCAGAACACTGGGCTGGATGAACCATTGGTATGAACCAGTATAGCCGTTCTTATCATCTTTGTAGCCCAGTGGGCTAGTTGCTTTATTATATTCACTGCTACTGCAGCCCAGTGGGCTAGCTTGCCTTCGTTATATTTACTGCTTTGCATTATATTCAGCAGTAATGCAAGAAACCTACAGGCCTGTATCCTTTAAGACATTAGCTTCAGCAAGTTAGCATAAGGCTTGAGACCTATGATCTTTGAACAGATAAATGGCCCAACGGAAAACCCCAAGTATTTGGAGAGCTGAAAATAGAGTTGAAGGGGAAGTTCTGACCACAGGTAAATAATTCAACCACACAAGTGTCCTGGCAATGAACTGATGTACATAACAGGTACATGAGATACATTTAAGGCTATCCTGCATCTAGATAAATGGTGCTAAAACATAAGGTCCATGTATGACTGCAACCTTTAACATAGAGGCTGCGGTAAAGCAGATTGGCATAGGGGCTTTCATAAGTTCATACCATTTAAACTTAACAAGTATACCACAACTTAGAACTTGGAAAGAACCGAAATAACCAGTTAGGACAGAAATAACAAATGTGATATCTGACCACAAAAGGGCCATGGTAACGAATTGATGTATATAATCATTTGAGATAATTGATATACTAACCTATAGGAAAAAGACACTCCAACATTAGTGAGGTGAGGAAATACAAATAAGGAGAAGGGGGAAATCCCCTACTGTATATGCATTGAACATAACGGCATCAGCGTAACATAAAAGTGGCACCCCAGCCAAGGGGCAGCACGAGAGTGAGATGTAGTCCTTGGGAGGTGCCAGAATGATGGCCACTGGTGATGATGGGGAAGGTCATGGTGATGAGGAAGATGATGGCTAACATTTCAGGTTGTTCTACAAGGGATGGTGTGAGTATATGGGTGGGTAGATGTACATTCTGTAGTATCTCTATCTATCTTTCTAAGTTGGGGTGTTTGTGACTGTGCTAAATGTATTGATAAACTATATTTGTAAATATAAAAGAGTTCCTATAGTGTGAGCGTTGCAACTGTGCACATCAGGGATCCCAACTATATAATAATTTAAATAATACTGGGCCTGACCATGGGGCAAGAACCTGTCAAACCTCAAAGTGATAACTGGGGATTCTTAAGTAAACAATATAATTGGCAGGGGAGGGATAGCTCAGTGGTTTGAGCATTGGCCTGCTAAATCCAGGATTGTGAGTTCAATCCTTGAGGGGGCCATTTAGGGATCTGGGGCAAAAATTGGGGATTGGTCCTGCTTTGAGCAGGGGGTTGGACTAGATGACCTCCTAAGGTCCCTTCCAACCCTGTTATTCTATGATTCTAATACATAATCTAAGATCAGTTTACACCTTTTCAACAAGACAGTTGTACCCTCCACTGCCATCCAGAGCAATGTCTTTTGGAAAATTTTCACAATGTGTTGTGGGGTAGAAACGAGTTGCACAGGGATGTCTGGGAGCCAGGGATCAAGTTCCCAGCATGCAATTTTCTCTATCCCACAAACCCATGCAGCACTTTTTGGTGTCTGCCATCTCTGACAGAAGCTGGGAACTGGCACAGCTCAGCACTATTCTCATGAATGTTGCAAATACAGGATTCACAATCCTCTAGTATTTGCACACCTACAGGAAGAACTGCAACATGATGATTCCTTCAATGGTAGTTTGCTGAGAAACATGGCGAAAACCAATTCAAGGTTGAAGCAGCTGCAGTTGGTGGAACGCTACTGTGGGGGGAGGGATAGCTCAGTGGTTTGAGCGTTGGCCTGCTAAGCCCAGGGTTGGGAGTTCAATCCTTGAGGGGGCCATTTGGGGATCTGGGGCAAAAATTGGGGATTGGTCCTGCTTTGAGCAGGGGGTTGGACATAGATGACTTACTAAGGTCCCTTCCAACCCTGATATTCTATGATTCTATGCTAGGCCTGAGATACGAGCACTGACTGGTGCGATCGCATCATAATGCAGGTTTGGGACAATGAGCAGCGACTGCAAAACTTTTGGATGCGAAAGGCCACATTCCTGGATCTGTGTGCCAAGCTCACCCCAGCCCTTCAGCGCAGGGACACCAGATTGAGAGCTGCACTCTGGAAGCTTGTAATGCCAGATTGCTACCTATCAGTGGGAAATCATTTGGAAGTTGGAAAATTCACAGTGGGGGCTACTGTCATGCAAGTGTGTAGGGCCATTAATCATCTCCTGCTATGCAGGCCTGTGACTCTGGGCAATGTGCAGGACATAGTGGATGGATTCGCAGCAATGTGGTTCCCAAACTGCAGTGGGGTGATAGACAACATGCATATCCCCATTCTGGCACCAGTCCACCACCACAGAGTACATCAGCTTTTTTGTGCAAGTGCTGATGGATCACGGGGGATCACTGGTCTCAACATTGGCTGGTCAGGGAAGGTTCATGATGATCTCATCTTTGAGAACACAGGACTGTTTAGAAAGCTACAAGAAGGGCCTTTCTTTCCCGGCTGGTGGATTACCACTGGCAATGTTGAAATACCAGTAGTGGTTCTGGGGGATCCAGCCTACCTCTCACTCCCCTGTCTCATGAAGCCATGCACTGGCCACTTGACATCTCCAAGGAAAGATTCACCCACCAGCTCAGTGGGTGCCAAATCACAGTTGAACGTGCTTTTGGTAGATTGAAGGGATGCTGGAAGTGTTTGCTCACAAGATTGGATCTCAGTAAGAAAAATACCCCAATGGTTATAGTTGCCTGTTGTGTCCTGCATCATATCTGTGAGGCAAAGGGTGGAGAGGGAGGTGGGGCAACTGTAGTTTGAACAGCCAGTCACAAGGGCCATTACAAGAGCTCAATGAAGAACTATGCGGTTAAGGGAGGCTTTGAAAGAGCAATTTAATGGTCAGCCACATTAACAGACTGTTCTGGAGTGTGCTCTGGCCCAGAAGCTTTGGGTGCTGCTAGGAATTGTATAACGCTTGCTGTACATTTATAACTATTGCTGTGTGTTTTACTGAAGCTATGAATTATGCAGTGCTTGCTGGGGGGTTTCTGGAACCTCTGAGTTATGTGGTGCTGTACATTTACAAGTTCTGGGTACTTTGAGTACTGCTAGGTATTCTGCAGTATGTGTTGTGAACACACACAGATCATTTTATTTTCAAAAATAGAAGTTTATTGAGTGACAAAAACAGGGAAGCAAAACAATGTGCAAACGTAGTCTACTTTCTTGTGGTTCTAACGGGTCAGTGTATGTGAAGCTGTGGTGTTCCTTGCTGTCCTCCGGCGTGGAGTGGTACAGGTAGGGATGTGGCCCCTGATGCCATGTGGAATGTTGTAGAGAGCTGCTGAAATGGAGTTTTCCATTGGCTGCAAAGGGTGGGGAGTCTGGGATTGTTAGACCTGTAGGTCAGCCAGGGTCTGCAGCATCTGTGTTTGCTGCCTGAGATGCCCCATTATGTCCTGGTGCATCTCCCTCTCTTTTCCCCCCTGGGATTCCTGGCCCATTTTCCTGTCCACTCTGTCCTTCTCCAGATATCTTCCATGTTGGCTCTCCAGGCCCTCTGTTAAGGGGCTAATGCAGCACTGGCTTGCAGGATCTTGGGGAACATGTCCTTCCTCTTCTTTCTCCTCCTCCTCCTGAGGGTCAGGCATTCCATGAGTGTGGAGGGGGCACCCCTCAAGGCTGGAATGACAGAAGCTACAGTCCCAACAGAAAGTGAAAGGTAAGTTTCAAAACCCACTTCCCGTACTCCCATACAAACTTGGAATAAGACATCTTGCTGACACGTCGCTTTGGAGCGCCTATGCACAGTACCGCTCCCCATCCCTGCTAGGGATGAGGGAAGTGGAGGAATTTCAGTTGCATGACACAATAACGTTTCAGTCCCTATTTCCATGGGTACAAGCAAAGGTCAATGGAACTGTGCATTGGCACTATTTTCAACCGGCAGTGGTGGTTTCAGCTGGTATCTCACTCCTGAGGGTCCCAAAGAGCACAGCTGCTACTGGTGTCCCGAAGCCACCCAGGCCTGTATGCCCAGTAGCCTGTATACTGCAGTGCTGCCAGCTGAACGCATTGTGGAGTGCCAGGGGAAAGCGTCCTACTGCAGGGGGAGAAACGAGGCAACAATCCCGAGACACCTTCGGGGGTGGGGGTGAATCACAGAGTATCTCCAGGACAGTTTCATCATGATCTCGCAGGAGAATACAAGGGACATCCCTGGTACATAAACAAACTCCTCTGCATGCTGCGTCCTGCCTAACCCAACAGGGGAACGAAAAACAGATACCAAGTCTGCCTCTGTTTGCTGTGCTGTTACCGCTTCTCATCCGAGTAAAACATTGAAAAGTGGATACCTGTGTCTTGTTAACATAGGGATGGGACATTGACTATCATTAAATGGTGTGACGGGTTGGTATCACAGAAACTCCCTTGGTGCTGCCACCTGGTGTGCCAAGGCTACTTCTGCCCCTGCCTTCTGCCTTTTCCAGCTTGGGACTCCCGAATCCTGTCTGTTTTGAGCTGATTCCGCTGATCTGCTGCAAACACAGACCCAGGTCCGAACCACGTCCCCTAACAGCCGTAGGCCTGCCTGGAAGCAGCTCAGGAAGTGCCCTTGCCTTTGGCACCCAGGTGCCCAACTCCCAAAGAGGTTCAAACCCTGAATGAATCCATTTTACCCTGTATAAAGTTTATACAGGGTAAACTCATAAATAGTTCGCCTTCTATTTCAAAGATAGAAGGATATGCACAGCTGTTTGCCCCCCTCCTCCCCCCCAAGGTACTAACACGTACTCCAGGTAACTTAATAAGTAAAAAGAGATTTTAATAAGTACAGAAAGTAGGATTTAAGTGATTCCAAGTAGTTGCAGACAGAACAAAGCGAATTACTAAGTAAAATAAAATAAAACACGCACATCTAGGTCTAATTCAACTCAACACAGATAAAAGCCTCACCAGTTTCAGTCTTTTCCTTTTACAGGCTGTAGAACTTCTAGCCTGGGTCCAGCAATCGCTTACACCTCCTATTGTCTTTGTCCTTTGTTCAGTCTCTTTCAGGTATGTCCTTGGGGGGTGGAGAGCCTCTCTTTCTTTAGCCAGCTGAAGACAACCTGGAGGGGTCTCCCAGGGATTTAAATAAACTCTTCCCCCCCTCCCTCCGTAGCATCATGTTGCCCTGGAGTTTTGGGATCACATGGGCAAGTCACATGTCCAAGCACATTTCAGAAACTAGCCCAGTGACATTCTTGGCCAAGCTCAGATGTGGATTGGGCGCATACCTTTCTCCAGACATGATCCCATGCTCTTACAAAGGCTATGTATAAAACCAGCAAATATAAAACCAATATTCATAACTTCAACTACAGAAATGATACATGCATTCAAACAGGAGGAATAGATTCAGTAGATCATAACTTTTACAGCGATATGTTACATGGCACATGTAGCATAAAACATATTCCAGTTACATCATATATACATTTATAAGCAACACCGTCACAAGTGGAAACGGAGTAAGGGAAAATGCATGCACACACTGACCCTTGGTTCCTTCCCCTTCATTGGGCTTGTCTGTGCTCGGCTGGTGGGACAGACTAGATGGTGGTGTAGTCTCGGAAAGCTCCTGGTTGTGGGATAGCTGGACCCCTCCGCCACTCCTACTCCTCCTCTTCCTTCTCCTCCTTGCAGTTCTTGGCAGGGGTCTCTGTCTCGGGCTCCTTTATGGTAACCACGTGGGCTGCTGCTGGGATCTCTACCAAGTGTAGCATACAGCTTGTTGTAAAAGCAACAGGTTTGTGGCTTAGCACCAGATCGATATTGGCCTCCCTGACATTGTGGCATGCCTGGCCCAGGAGATCCAATTCCTTCGTCTACTGTGGGCAGGACCGTGTCTGGCGTGCGCAGCTGGCACAGGTGCGTGGGCAGTTGCACACAACAAAGAAGAGCTGCTGGGTGTGCTTGCCAAGGTCGGCAATCAGGAAAAGGCATTTAAGAAAATATGTGGGGGGGGGGGCGTTAAGTGGGAAGGGAGAGGGGCAGGCTTCCAGACTCTATTTCCCCTGGGCTGTGGAGTTCACAGTTGTGACCAAAGGGGTCACTGTCGCAGGGAATGTCGCAGGGACAGCTGCTGGAGGACTGGTAGGGTTGACAAAGGTCATGCAGTGTCTATACTTGCATTGTGTTGACTTCAGTGGGTCAACCATGACTCTATGCCATTCGGGGAGGTGGTATTACTGTGTTGCCATAACAGGATGTTTACATTGTCTGGAGACAAATTTGAGTGTAGATGCATGCACAAATCAATCAGCGCACAGTGCTTTACATCAGCCTGTCTTTGTAGTGTAGACCAGGCCATAGAGGAGATCTGCTCTGGCAGAGCTGGGCTGCAGCATTGTGGAGTTCAGAAGCACTGCCAGACTGCGGCTTGATTCCTAGGTCCCATGGAGCTCTGCAGAAGTGGATCTTGAGTCAGTGTAACACTGGTGGACATCGCACTGGGAATAGTGCACTGTGTCTTTGTTTGGTGTTTGGGGACTGACAATGAGAGAGGCCACCACTAATTTGAGTCTATGGGTCTCTGTGTAGTGCTGGCTCTTTTGTCTTGTTCTCCTTGTGTTGTTCCTGGTTGGTTTGGCCATGGAAGGACGACTGAGTTTTAGCTAAGCCTCCACTTTGGTGAACCGCGTGTATACAGGTGCTTTGCCCTGGCGTTGCCATTGGGCCACTGTGTTATAAGCAGTATGCTTGGAATCTATCTGAGTATGTGTGTGTGGTGCAGGGACTTATCCAGCAAACTCTCCTCCACAATTTCTTTCTTGTTTATTCATCAGGGTCACTGTGAAAGAACAATAGACGATTCTGGGCATCCTTTCCCCTCCTATATAGACACTCCCTGGGAGAAGCACTCTGTAGAATGGCTATACTCAGTGTTAGTGTAGCTACAAATCGTCTTATTTTGGCAGCCATTCTCTCTCTCTCTCACTTACTCTCACCCACAGATTGAAAACTGGTGTTGTCTTGTTGGAAAGGGATATTGTGCAAGTAGTTTGAGTACTTGGGCTTTAATGTTCCATAAATGTCTGAAATGAACCTGCAGGTTGTCTGACTCACAGAACATGTCAAAACCCTATTGGCAATCTGCATGCACATATCAGTGCAGTGAAGGATTGCCCCTGCTCCCCTATAGCATAATTCCATATCCAGATGTACTTTATGGTTGGGTCTACACTAGGGAATTTTATAAATAATTCCTACTGCAGTAAAGCCAGTCATTGAACTCAGATATCCTGAGTTCCAGTTCCATGCCCTCACTGAAAGAGAATCCGTTTAATATGCAATGCCTCTTTTGGTTAATCTACGTTGCAAATCATTTAGCTCTAGTTTTGCAGTATGGCCTTTTTCAAACTAAATTTCAAACCCTCTTTTCTTCGTCGAACATCATGTTCCTGTATATTTTGTTTTTTCCCCCTCTCAGAGCAAGACATCTTCAATGTAAGTGGTAGCACACTCTATTCCTTCTAACATCCTGCTACCTTCTTGCAGAACACTTCTGGTGCTCTAAAGATACCAAAAGGTTTTAATTATGATTAAGCCAAGTCATTTCTACAATTTCCAACTGTAAATAAACAGACTGTTTTGGATAATGGAGGTAATGGTTTGCATTTCAAATCTATTGATTCAGTTACTTTTAACCTCTAATTTTTGCTTGTAATATTTTCTGTGTTTAAATCAATTTTTTCTGCCCTTGAATGTGGTCTTTTTTTCTTTTTTAAACTCAGTTATAAAGCATATGTTTTATCATATAGCGATAGTATTTCCTTTTTATCCTTGGATTTGTTTTGAGGAGTTTTTCTATTGTTAGGCTAGATTGTGTAATATCATCTTTTTTGGATGTGAAACTGTGAAGGGAGCTTTTTAGATCGTGTCTTAAAACATGTTATTGATATATTATACATAAAAAATAAGCGAGATACCAAAAGGAGACCATAGGCTGTAGCACAGTGTGCCCCAAATGGCATGGTGCATACAAACATAAGAACTGCCAGACTGTCTCGGTCCCACTGTCCATCCAGTTCAGTCTCCTGTCTCCAGCAGCGGCTAGTACCAGAGGAAGGAGCAGGAAACCCCTCCAGCAAGCAAATATGGGGTAATTTGCCCCAGGTGAGGGTCCAATCTTAATTCCTAATTGTTGGGTAAATCATAGAATAGACTCATAGAAGTGTAGGCCTGGAAGGGACCTTGAGAGATCATCTTGTCCCATCCCCTGCACTCAAGGCAGGACTAAGTAATAACTACAACAGGCATCTCAAACATGTGGCCCGCAGGCCACATGTGGCCCGTGGAGTTATTTCCTGCGGCCCACCATAGGTGCCGACTCGACGGGCAGCCAAGCTCTAAACATTACTGAGTGTTTATATTTTATTAAAACCCCTCTTTGCATTACAGTTTTTAAAAAGTTAATACATTGACTTTTAATAGAATACTATATTACTCTTCATTTTTTTCATTTTTGACTATACTTTTGTATCATTGTATGAAAAGGTTTCAGTGATGCGGCCCTCAGGCCAATTTACTAGTTCTCATGTGGCCCTCGTGGTGATTTGAGTTTGAGATCCCTGAGCTAGACCATCCCTGACAGGTGTTTGTCTAACCTGTTCTTAAAAAAACTCCAATGACGGAGATTCCACTGAGGAACTTACTTCACCCAGATGCAAATGCTGACCTGTTGAGTGAAAGGATTCCACAGCTTTATCAAGTTCCTTTGGATGAAAGAGTATCCTCCTGAGAGGTAGTATTCTCTACTGGCCAGCGTGCTGTCATGGGACTCTGGCGATGCCAGTCCTGGTTCTACCACTGGCCTCTTGTGTGACCTTGGGAAAGTTAGTGGTGGACAAGTCACTCCCCATCTCTGAGCCTCTGCGTCTCCACCACCCTTTTGTCTGTCTTGCCTGTTTAGATGCAAGCTCATTGAGGCAGGGACCATCTCTGGCTCTATACAGTGCTTAGTGCAATGTTCTCTGTTCTTGGTTGGGGCTTTGAGGCACTACTGTAATATAAATAATAATCTTGGAGACTTTTTCCCCTCTGCCACTGAATGTACTGATGTCCCAATTCAACAGGCCATCCCTACTGAGCAAGGCACTTGAGCACGTACATAAACTCTTTGCTAAATTGGGACCCCAATGAATTGTCTTGCTAAAATACTTTGCATTTTAAAATTCACCATTCATGTGCAGAGCACGTCTGAACCCACTTTGTCAGGGGAAATGGATTTTCCGTGGGAAGAGTAATAATTGTGGTTACCTTGATGTATAAGAAAATGCAGTATATTTCCCTACTGCAACCAAATTCATCCAGCACCCCAGTAAATTATATGAGTACATTATATTCATTGAGGTCACTTAAGGCTTTGATTAATAGGTTAGATCTCTTTTATTTCTCCCTGAGCTTTAATCCCCAATCCAGAATGAGTTTACACAACTTCAATCAGTAACTCACAGTGACCTCATATTGCTTTTAAACATACATCCCACAACTGTTACCCCATTGTCGGTAATTTCTCTTCATTATATGTTGTTGCTTTTGCCTTTTATTTTAATCTCATATTTGATTCCTGTCTAAATGGTTCCTGAAATGCGTTGGCCTGTGCCAAGTTTAACAGTGACGATATATCATTCAGTTTCAACATTAGTTGCTGTTCTTCATAGTCATCATTACTGACATGGGAATGGGATACTGTTCGCCTTACACTGTTCTTGCATTTTGAATTTCAGTGGTTGAGTGTCCCACACTTGTTTGCATATTTTTGCAAAATGGACCCTTTCTACAGACTTTCCCATATGCAGCTCCCTTATTTCAACCACAGCTCCCACAGCTCATTTTTCAATTTAGTTTCCTGCTTACTGGCGGCTCTGCCTATTTTTAGTTAAACACTCTTCCTAGAATGAAACCTCCACACCAGGTGATTCTGTCTTTCCTTCCTGGGTGATCAGAGATTTCTCTTGAGATCATGGCTCCAGATCCATATCACTTAAGGATGTGCTGGTCCATCCCTATTCAGGAAAGAACTTAAGCATGAGCTAAACTTCTGTAGAAATCTAAGGGTTTGGGCCAAATTTCGCCCTTGCCCAGTACAGGAGTGCAAGGAATAGCGGAAAGTGTGCAAAAGTCCTCCCTCCCAACACACCTTTTCCACCTGTACCAGAACACAGCCCAGTTGCAGTCCTTGTGATCAGGTTAACACTAGCCACCGAAAAAAGGGTGAGCTGGGATGGGCTACCTTGCATTGGCTAATACAGCTGATTAGTTATTTAAACAAATTTTAATAGCTAAACTTTTCAGATACCTTACTGATGGGCACAATATAAGAATCTGGCCTAAGCTAGACTAGACACTTTTCCTCTGGTGTCCTATCACAGATAATACAGAAGATCCAAAAGGGAATGCTTAGGCCATTTTTGTGGCTTTAAATTGGCTTCCAAGGGCTTGGTTTTCAGATCTGTTAATGATGTCTGTTCAAACGCCATTTCACCTACCCTACCTGGCGGGATCTCCTGATGCCAGGCCCACTGGTACACCAGGACCCAGAAAACTCTAACTAACAGCCTGTCTGTTGAAAGGCACAGTTAGGAAAAAGAGCTTAGTTCATGGTACCAATTAATCATTATGAGTACAATATTCTTTTGGAGTATTTCGGCCTCTTCTTGAACAATGAAGTGCAGAAACTCCCAAAAAACAAGAACAACAGGGAAATAATGACCAGAAAGTTTCCACGCACCAGGAGTATCTAGTCTGGCTTCATGATAACAGTTTTCAAGTACATAAAAGGTTGTTACAAGGAGGGAGAAAAATTGTTCTCTTTAACCTCTGAGGATAGGTCAAGAAGCAATAGTCTTAAATTGCAGCAAGGGTGGAGGACATTAAGTTGGCCATTAGGAAAAACTTCCTAATTGTCAGAGTGGTTAAGCACTGGAATAAATTGCCTAGGGAGGTTGTGAACTCTCCATCATTGGAGGTTTTTAAGAGCAGGTTAGACAAACACCTGTTAGGGATGGTCCAGATAATACTTAGTCCTGCCTTGAGTTCAGGGGATTGGACTAGAAAACCTCTTGAGGTCCCTTCCAGTCCTGTGATTCTATAATTCACTTGGGGCTTTGGTTGAATGGGTTTTTATTTGACTGAAACCAGCTGGTTGGTTGTTAATGCAGATAACTGGCCTCAGCATTTGGAAGTCTCACAATCATTTAAATTAGCCATAAGATGGGCATAACCTTTGGTCATTACTGACCAGGCTGAAACTGAAATAGTGACTTAGGCCCAGATCCTCAAAGGTATTTAGGGCACCTAACTCCCACAGAAAACACTGTTTGGGAATCCTGCCAAGATGTCCCACATGATGAACTTTACACAGTGTGACTAGTCCCAGTGACTTCAGGCCTCAGGACATACTAATCCAGAGCTGGAGCCTGCAGCATTCAAGTTAATGATTTTTTCCCCCACTGACTTGCATGGGAGCAGGATCGATCCCATACTTAGCTTTACTCACAGAACATATGGTAATAAGTTATATACTAAAACCTATTCATCCAATAAGAATATTCAGTGATAAGAATATATAACAGAAGAATGAAACTAGACCGTAGCCCAGGCCTGCACAACATGCGGCCCAGGGGCCACATGCGGCCCGCGTGAGCTCACTGTGCGGCCCGTGTGGGCTCACTGTGCAGCCCAAAATCTGGGACTGTGTCCGTTGGTCCTTTTTGCTGCTTGTCTCTGGGCTGAGGGTTGTCCCAATGCTGCAAAAAGGGTGTTCCCAAAAGAAGGTGCTTCAAGTTTGATTGTCCTTGGTCTGGTTCCCATCCCCTCTCCAAGGGTTTCAGCTGTCTGGAGGTGCCTGCCTTCCACGCCTTCCTCATTCACACCTCATTCATTCAATAGGGCAATTGAATACAAAGTGGGGGGAAGATCTTATTCTACTTCTAGCAAAAAGACATTTTTCTTTTACCTTAATTATACCACCTTAAGGGCCTGCTATAACATATTACCAAGGTTCAATACAAAGTCATATAAAAGTTATATAAAAATGCATAATGCAGAGATTTATCTACAACTGCATTGATTGACTGTTGTGTGCAGTAATATAGTGACCCCTGGGGGGGTGAAGAGGGCTGTGATGGTGGGGAGGGGGCGGGTCCTTTTTTACTGTTGTGATCTGGTCACCCTATGCGCGCTGTTTCTTTCCCCCTCTACAGGCTTCCACACCCCAGCGCTGGGGAAGGAGGGGTTGTTTCCGTGGGGCGGGTGGCGCTGGGAGTAGGAGGTGTTTCCGCGGGGTCAGGGGGTTTCGGCCCTCAGCTGTTTTCTTTGGAGTAATATGGCCCTCGCCGCTTTATGAGCTGTGCAGGGCTCCCATAGCCTTATGGTGTGTATGTGTATACGTGTGTTTACAATGATGGTTTAGTAAGTATTCTCACAATGCCAGATGAAAGCCCATTTAAGACAATGGAGAGATTGTAGACCTGATCTGAAGCCTGAAGAAATCAAAGTATGTTGCATGGTATCGAGCTGTATCTAGCCATTTGCAGTAGTGTTGAATACAAAAATACAGAGATGTAGAATAGAGAACAATAGCCCAACATATTGTTACATTTAAAGTGTCAAATGGGGAGCCTAAAGGAAAAGTCAAGTATTGAGTGTGTGTCTATTACTTTCAAGACCAGCCTGGCATATTCTTTCCCAGAACAGAACCATTAGCCATTTTTTTAAAGTCAATAATCAATGAGTGTCTAATTTGTTGCACTGATGTTTGTGCTGGTTTCATTTCAATGAATTAATGAAAAGACGAGTAATTTTTTCAGACATCAAGGTGGGGGTCTCTGCATCCAGATAAGTTTTGACCTTTGTGGTGAAAACACTTGAATGAGGTTAAGCCTCAAATCACACTGATCGAAGAACCAACGCCTGCTCTGACACATTTGATTGGTCAGGTCCACTGAATGTATTATTCAAGGGCGGGTGATGGGAATCTTAAGACGATATGCATGGCCCAGTGGTCTTGCAGGGGAGAGGGAACAACAACAAAAATGGAAAATGTGGGGAGAGGAACAGTTAAAAATAGAAAATAACTAAACAAAAGCACGTTGGATCCTCTTTCCTTGCTCTGAGGTATCCCTCTGTCTTAATCTGCACAGCTGCAGCTTGTCCAGGAGGCCCTGGGACCTGCACTCTGCTAATTGAAGTGCAGATGAATGAAGGCTTTCTCAGTATGAAGTGCAGCTTTCCTTTATGAAGCACCATCTCAAATGCACCTAGTTTTGATGCCGGGGCTTGATAAAGACACACTGAAAAGAGGAGAAAAGAAATAGTAGCAAGGTACGTCCAGTGGTACAGCACTCGCTTTAATTGCTTCTGGAACTTTTCACCTGGGCCTTATCAATAGGAGTAATTCTCGCAGAGATGAGAACACAGGCAAACCTGGATCAAGAAAATGGATTTGATTTATTTCCCAAGAGATAATTGGGTTGTTTTCTCTTTGTTATGAAGACTGATAATAGCAAATGAATAAAGCCTAGGCTTCTACTTAGCCATCCTCTGATCTTCCTGCTGTGGAGGAGGGTACAAACAATGGTGTGTTTATGGCCATGCTGTACCAGGAAAGCGCGGCTATTTTTAATACAGTGACAGCTGTGCCCTTTCATAACAGGGCCTATGATTGTTATTACTGATATTACGGTAGCACCTGGAGGCCCAAATGAGATTGAGGCCCCACTGTGCTAGATACTGCACATACGTATAGCAAGAAACGGTCCTTACCATGAAGAGCTTAGAATCTAAATAGACAAGAGTGGGACAAACGGCGTATTATTAACCCTATTGCACAGACAAGGGATTGAAGCACACAGAGATTAAGAACTAGCTCAGGATGATGCAGGGAGTCCATGGCAGAGCCATGAATTAAGACCCCACTCCTGGATTGGAGCCTTAACTACAAGTTTCAGAGTAGCAGCCATGTTAGTCTGTGTCAGCAAAAAGCAAAGGAATACTTGTGGCACCTTAGAGACTAACAAATTTATTTCAGCACAAGCTTTCATGGACTACAGTCCACTTCATCGGATACATAGAATGAAACATACAGTAAGAAGATATTTATACGTTCAGAGAAACATGAAAAGGTGGAAGTACCCATAATTAAGTTCCTCTTAATTAATTAGCCTCTTACAGTTGGTATGGGTACTTCCACCTTTTCATGTTTCTCTGAATGTATAAATATCTCCTTACTGTATGTTCCATTCTGTGCATCTGAAGAAGTGGACTGTAGTCCACGAAAGCTTATGCTGAAATAAATTTGTTAGTCTCTAAGGTGCCACAAGTACTCCTTTTCTTTTTGTTAACCACAAGGCTATCCTTCCTCTGTAACTTGCTAAAGGTACGTTGAGAAAGAGACAAGGCGGGTGAGGTAATGTCTTTTATGGGAGCAACTTCTGTTGGTGGAAGGGACAAGAGACACAGAGCTCCGCTTCAGGTCTGGGGAAAGAAAGGTACTTGGAAAGCTAATCCATTAGAATTACTGATTGCTGAACCTGCAATGAATCAGTTGCATGTTACTGATCACACCATGGTGACAGACCCTACTGATAGTGTCAGTGGGTCCAAAAGGCAATCAAAAAACATGTTAATCCGACTACTTATTAAAAAAGCATCCATCCTAGCCCAAGTGTCCAATGTCATGCTTGGTCACCGTAGAACAAACAAAAGCATTTGTGAAAGGGGTTTGTACAAACCTCACACTGGGCCTGAAGGGATTAAAGGTCAATACTGGGCCCAGGTAGCCCCGCCCCACCAGCCCTGCAGAGCATGCTCCAACTGGAGAAGAAGTTGAAAAGGGAGCAACCTGGCTCAGAGGAGGGGGAAGGCTGAAGAGGAAGAGGCCAGACTGACCCTGAGGGCTCCTGGAGAAGCGAGAAGCATCCCCTAGAAAGGAATCAGACTGTGTGCAGAGCTCGGTGGGGGCTGAAGGTTTAGTTTTTTTGGTTTTTTTTACCTTTTGTCAGACTTGGAGCTGCAGGAGAGAAGCAGCTGGTAGGAAGTGACCAGGAGGAACAACTCAGAGGGCATTTTAGTGTGCCAGACACTGTCAACTCTCTTAAGGCTCCAACCTGGAGGGCCTGGGCTCCCCTACCACCTGCCCCTGCTGCTGGAGGCACATAAGCCTCCTGCCCACCTCACTCTCCCTCTGGTAAGAAGAGGGACTAGATTGAAAGACCTTCCCGCTGGGAGGTGGCATTGGGCGCTCTACCCACTAGGCCACTGAGCCTGCCGAGGACTCTGTTACATCATGTTAGTATTAATTCCATTTGCAAAGACTAGAGGCCAGTTTTTCAGTGGGTGCAAATCAGTACAGATCCATTGACTTCCATGGAGTTACTCTGACTGACACCAGCTTAAGAAATACCTAGTCAGCAATATTTTCCTGAAATGCAGTTAACAGATGTAGAAGAGAACCATTTTCCAAGTTGAATGTTACTGGCTGTGGCAACTGCAGCACAGTGGGTGTAACTCTTGTAGCAGCAGGTAGGTCAAATATTAAATTTCTCTCTTTCATGGTATGCCCAGCCCACTCCATTATATTCTTCAGTTTCCAAAAAATTTCCCCCACATCTTAACTAACTGATCCTTAACAAAGCACTTCAGAATCTCAGTGAAAATTAATAGTGCTATCCCTGAGAAAAATTAAATGGTATCTTGTTATCAGTGTTCTCCCATCTTTTTGAATAAATGAGTTCAAAAAGGAATGGCCTGAATAGCAAAGTCAATTGGTTAATCTGCTAACCAGAGTTGAGAAAAGATTTCCAAGTGGTGCTCTGCATTCCCATTCTCTCCATGGAAAGAAGAGTGTTCGTATTCCTGAGGAAAAGTGTTAATAAAAATTAAAAAGGAGGCAATTAAATTGTCACACTTAGGAACTCTAATTAAATGCAGAAAAGTCTCATTTCCTATATTCGCAAATGGCATTTACGAAGGCCTCAGTTTGCAGGTCATTTGGCTGTAATAAATCATACAGGATGCTGCATTACATATGGATGTGTGAAAACATTATGATCTGATTTGCAGAGGTGCCAAAACACTCACAGCTCCCATTGGCTTCCCTCGGAATTGTTGTGCCCAACACTTCTGAAAATCAGGGCCTAGGCATCCCAAGTTGGTCACTCTACAACAGAGGCCATCAAAAACATATGGCACTTGTAAGAATTCTGGTCATAGTGCCCAATCTTGCCACTACGGAAGTCAAGACCAAAAAAACTCTCATTGACGTCAACGGGAACAGGACTTGGCCCATAATTGCCATTGAACTTGGTGGCCATGTCTACATGGGCGAAAAAGGTGTTTAAATGTACCTATATGTGTGTTGAGGGGAGTTTCAATAGAATTATGCTTACTCACTGAAAACCACACCCTTTTCTCATGCTGTCATGGGCAGAGGGAACAAGAACGGCCTTAACACAACCAGATCATTGGTAATTTTTTAAATTGCAAACTTTTCTTTTGTTTTCAAGAAGAATTAACTATACGGAGAGTTTGAATGGGTTAGTAGCAAGTCATTTTTGAACTAGAGGGAGACCAAGAAACATGGATACATTCACAATTTAAAATCAGGGTAACTTTGTAATGATCTGTAATTCAAAAACCATTTGATAACTTCTCTTCAGACTTTGCAGAAACATTCTTCTTTGCAATCATAGTAAATCTGGCAGTGTTCACCTCAAACCAATTCTCCAAGTCACAGTTAGGGAAGACTAAAATAGGGCTAACACTGGAAATATGGTAGCATAACCTAGATGCAACTTAACTATGGAGAATTTACCCCATAAAGTTTTGCATCTGCAAACTTAGTTTAATTTATTCAAAGGCCAGAGAGGATAGCTGGGATAATCTAGTCTGACCTCCTGCATAACACAGGCCTAAGAATTGTACCCAGAAATTCCAGCACTACAGGGAGTTATTCTTCCTTGCTATGTAAGTGAACACCATTCTGACCAATAAATTCTAAATGCACTCTGAGCTAGGCTGTGCATAGAGGATAGAACAACAATCCCAAAGGCTAGGAAGGGTACAGATAATACTGCATTTTATTTTTTTCTTTTGAATTTCTCTCCCTCTACTCCTTTATAAACTATCTCTCAAAGGCCCCAATCCTGGATCTGTGCCTGGTCAGAGCCCTATTGATTTCACTGAGCTACTGTGTGAATGCCATTGCCTGCTGTGAGAATACAATTGCAATATTGGGCTCAGTTTTTCACCATAATATTGCACTGGATTTACTCTTTTCTTGCTTTCCCAGAGTCTCTCCTAATTAGAACGTGAACCCGATTACATTCAAGTATAGTTTGAATGTCTGAACCCCCAGTTTTTCAGTGGATTCAAAATATAGGTACCCTGTGTTTATTTGACCCCAATTCATTGTTAATTAATAAAGATGGATTATTCCTAACTATTTTGTAGATAGAAGTTTTTGAGTATGTCGATGAATGTTAATGTTTTAAAAATTCCCAATAGTTCTTCAAAATGTGTAGGCAAGGTTAAACCGGACCAATCCCTTTCTATTTCTGGTATAAGAACATTAGCTAGAAATACAAATTGCTGACACAAGAACCAGAGTGCAGTGATATCCAAACAATATTTATTCTTTTTCCTCATGTTAGATGAAAGTATGGACAAAGGTGATGAAAGTAATTAATTGTATACCACAGGTATACAGACACTGAGAAACTGCTAATTACAAAACAGAACAGCGTTTGCCAGGGATCAAAAGGCAATGCATAGCAATGACTATTATGAATGAGGTTAACGTTTTCTTTACATCCAACAACTAACCCATGAGGGAACACACCAGTTTAATTTCCAATGGCATTGCCGGGCCCAGCTTTCAGGAAGGATGGGTGCTGCAGTGAGAGTGAGAGCATTCTACAGAAGCACAACAGCCCATGACACATCAACCAGAAGAATTAATCTCAGACCATGGAAGACACCACTAAAGCTGCTCATGGACAGTTCAGTGAACCAAGAAGAAAGGAAGAATTGGAACATGTATGTAATGTGATCACTTGGCAAGGTTGGCTATGTATCAAAGGATCTGATCACAGCCTCTGATAGTGCTGCAAGATTGTGCGTTTGCAGAAGAAATTAGTTTAGCAATTTTAACAATGAGGACCTACTCCAAAGCCCACAGAAGTCAATGGAAAGAAACACATTGATGATCAGGTTTTTATGTACTGGAAACCCAAATCCTTTTCTCCACTGTGAAGGTCTTGTCAAGAAGCGTCAGTAACCAAAGTTCATTATTTTATTGGATTTTCTCAAGGGATCGAGAGGCTGTTTCAACTGAAGAGCATAAGCCTCAATTTATGGTGCTGTCCACACAGATGTGGTTGTCCACTCATGTTGTACTGCTATGCTTGAGTCATTCTGTGTGAGTGCAAAACCTGTTGTACATAATGTCAATTTATTGAGCCTATGATGCTTCATTCCTGATGAGTGGCCCACAGTTCATGGGCAAGTATGAGTTAGAAAGCCATTTGATGGAGTCTGAAATCTGCAGGGTATGAACCACATTTCAGAAGTATGCAGCTGAGTGACAACATTCATACACGTGAAAGTTTTCAGAGCAAGGCTTTATCCTATCCATTGATCTTCCTTGAGCCTCCAAATCCAGATCCACAGGTCTGCTGTGAACCTTGTCAAGAGATTTCCACAGATCTTGAATCTGTTCCAAAGCAACAATGAATGTATTTTATTTGGTGAAGACAAATGTGTGCCAGTAGTGATCATATCTGTGTAGCAGAGTCATCCTACGTCAGTGTCATGTATACAATCATGCATCCGATTACAAGAACCTAGTGCATCTTCCTCTTCTCTTGTTGACTTTCAGCCTCTGTGTGCAGCTGCAGTGCCAAGAATGGTATCGGAACATTCCTATACAACAGACTGGAAAACTGCATGCTCCACGAATTTCTGAAGATTTGCATGAGATTGTCTTTGTTCAGGAGAGTCTTGCCCACAAGCCTAACTCAGATACAGTAGAAGTGTCTTTAATCACAGGAATTCTGAAACACAGGAACTGATATTCTCAATAGGACCTGTGCTCCATAGACTACAATATCCAGACCAGATCCTGCCCTCTACACCACCCTTGTGCTCCCCAACCTGGTCGTCAGTGGCTCAAGAACAGTTACTTCCTGAAAAATAAGTGTATGTTACTTAGAACTGAATGAAGAGTAGCTTCTTGTCTCATGTGCTCTACAACTGGCTGTTTCCATCAATTGCAGAATTGCTTCTCTAAACTGAAGTCTCAGTTACTGTTTAAACATATTTTGTGGCTAATTTGATTGCCCTCATCATGGTAAATTCACTGGGCCAGATTCTGATACACTTTCATCAGACTGAGTAGAATCTCATTTCATAAATAGTCCGATTGATTTCATTGATTTGAGGAGAACTACTCACAAAATAAGGTACTGTGCAGGGTATCAAACTCTGGACCACTATCACCTTCCTGCTCCTTATGCCAGCACTATAATAAATAATAATAATAATAATAATAATAATTAATAATAATTAATAATACCTAGTTCTTCCATTCTGCTTTGCACCAGTAGATGCAAAGTGCTCTACAAAGGAGATCAGTATCATTAGCTCCTAAACTTCTGTCCTGTCTGTACACAGGTATTACATTAGCCCATTGATTAATACCATCCACTGTTTCCCCAAAAATGTCTTTTATACCTACATTCTCATCTGTTCCCAAACCTTCTAGCTCAACTGCTTTCACTTTTAAGCCTTTTGCATTGGGATATAGTTATTTACAACGCCTAATTTTGCTCTCACAATAGTATATATCAATTAATTAATTAATTAATTCCACAGAAGTTTCTGGAGTTATGCCCGTGTATAACAGACTGATAAGAGAACCAGGTCAGTACTGTTGGGTTTGTTTGGAATGTTGTGAATGATAAAATGCAGTGATTCAAAGGTAGGCTCAATGCAAAATACAGTTTGAAAGGTGTTTTACTTTAACACAGTAAAATATCAGTTATGGCAGCTAATATTTTATTGTTGTTTAATATTACAGAATTCAGAAAAGAAGAGGGAAAAGGAAAAAATGAATAAAAGGAAGAAGGTGGAGAATGGTAAATTTCACCATCGCCCAGATTAGATTACTTTATGAAATAGTCCAATTTACAAGATTTTTGCTAAAATGTTTCAGAAAAGAACCAACAGGCAGTGAGAAAACCAGTATGCTTTATCAGCAAATAGAAGCACAGATTTACAGTCACAAGGTCCTGACTGGTTAAACCCATTCCAACATGGATGAAGTATTGTTTTCCCCACTATCTCCTACAAATTGCCATCAGCACAAGTTGAATTAGCATCCAATTACCTCTATCACTTTCCTCGGAGTTCAGATACCCCAAGGTACAAGATTCCAGAGAACTCGGTACCAAAAAGCCACTTTCCCCCCTGTAACGGGATGCAAACTCACCACTGCGGGGCCTCCTGCTGGTTGCTCCGGATATTAGCTCTGTCCCACTTTGGAGCGCCACCTGCAGGTGGTGTCTGCCCATTGTCTGCTGTGCTGTCTGGAACCTGTGTTGCTCCCTGGATTGCGGCGTCCTCTTCTGGACAGCCCCACTCAGTTCTCCCCCCTTCTGGGGGTATCCACAGTCCTCAGTCTGCACCTGCCCTCGTGGCCAACTGCAGCCCCAAAGTCTAGCCCCTTGCCTCAGGGGCAAGCCACAGTCTGTATTGGGCCATGCTCCTCCACGGCCAGGTGCAGTGTAAAGGGGGTAGGGAGGACCCAGGCCTGCCCACTACTCTGGGTCCCAGTCCAGGCACCCTTGAACGGCAGCTGCTTGCTGCCTTCCTCCACTCCCTGTCATTGCCTGCCCTCCTTGGCTACTTCCCCATAGCTCTAGCACCCACTCAGCCCTTGTTTCAAGGCCTGCAGTCTGGCATGGTCAGCCAGAGAGCCCACTGCCCTGCTACCCTGCCCAGCACTGCTCTGTCCAGGGTGCCACTCCTTCTACCAGGAGCCCGTCCTCCTCCCTTGCTGGTCAGGGGAGACCACTCTCTCCTCTGTGCTGCAGCCTTTATAGGGCTCAGCCTGGCCCTGATTGGCTGCCCATCTGCACAGCCTCTCTGGCCTACTTTAACCCATTTTCTCTGGGTCAGCTGCCCCACTACACCCCCCTCCCCAATATTATACATAGCAAGTGACCAATATTAAGATAATTTTGGTTTCAATATATGCCTATTTTAAAATATTTTTAATTGACATCCTATTACATATACCTTTGACTTCATTTTTCCCCCTCCTCTAAAGCAGCTGTAATTTCTGTCCTCTGATCTCGTGCAGGAGAAGTAGTTGCCTTGTGTTATTCACATCTCTGGCAGATCGCTTTGTATGGCCTGATTGCTCTTCAGCATCTGCTAGTTTCCTTAGCTCTTACCTCTTTCTTTAACTAATTTTCTCAAACCTAGTACAATTTCTGTGCCAGCAGTTTGGATTCATTTTGTTTAATATCTCTATAGGCTCTCTGTCCCCCTAAAGATTCCTCAGCTATAGCATGACAGAACATTTGCTGTTACAATGGCCTATTTTTGTGAATTAAAAGAGTGGTATTCAAATGTATGGGCTACTAATAAAGAAAGTGTCCAATCTGTATACATACACACATATTTTATACATATTGTGACGGGGCAAGGCCAGATGACTATAGGAAAGTGGTGAGGAACCAGTATGTTAGCCCCAGGTTAAAGAAATCCCTGATACCTTGTTAACCAAATGGCAATTGCTCCAGGTTAATCAAGACACCTGGGGCCAATTAAGATCCTTCTAGAAAAAGCAGTGGAGATGGCTAGATTGATTGGAACACTTGAAGCCAATCAAGGGCTGGCTGGAACTAGTTAAAAGCCTCCCAGTTAGTCAGTGAGGGGCGGATGTCAGGAGCTGTGGAAGGAGGTTGCGTGTGAGGAGCTGGGAGCAAGAGGCACTAGGAGCTGAGAGTAAGAGGGCGTACTGCTGGAAGATCCTGTGGTGAGGATAAAGAAAGTGTTGGGAGGAGTCCATGGGGAAGTAGCCCAGGGAGTTGTAGCTGTCGTGCAGTTGTTCCAGGAGGCACTCTAAACAGCTGCAGTCCACAGGGCCCTGGGCTGGAACCCGGAGTAGAGGGCGGGCCTGGGTTCCCCCCAAAACTCCCAACTCCTGATCAGACACAGGAGGAGTTAACCTGGACTGTGGATTCTACTAGAGGGGAAGATCTCTGAGGCAAGCAAAATCCGCCAATAAGCGCAGGACCCACCGAGGTAGAGGAGGAACTTTGTCACAATATATACAAATTAAAATATTTAAAAGAAAGTTATTTAGGTTGCAAAGTCTAGCACTCAACATTAGGAAATAGTCTGTGCAACCTTAACTCTGCCCCCTTGTTTGTATGCATTATGCTACAGTATTTAGTTACATGATCACATGCTACTCTTTTCCTGCAGAGGGCAGATGGTGCTCAGGGAATGAAGTGGCTATTTAATATTTCTTTTTATCTTTCTCATTCAATGTTTGGCCCCAGGCCTTACTGACCTATTTTTCACCTATGGTATTGAATAGCAATCAATGTTTGCTCCCCGAGTCACCAGTCTTGGACTTCTCAAACAGCTCCTCCAATTAATTTTCAGTTTTAGATTAAGTAGATATAAACTGGCATGTTTCTGTCTGTCTGGCTACACTGCAATCAAGAGGTGTGATTACAGTACCTGAGCTAGCTAGATCAAAGCTAGGTTGAGTAACAATAGCAATGGAACTACAGCAGCATGCATGGTGGCCACTCGAGTATGTACCCAGATTCCTGGGCAGGTGGGGTTAGCTTGTGCTGAAACCCGTACTGCCTTCATGCTGCTGCCACTTCACTGCTACTATTACTTGAGCTAGTTTTGATCTAGCTAGCTCAAATATATCTACATGTGCTGTAATCACGCCTCCTGATTGCAGCATAGACATACCCTATATTTCAGATCATGACTCATTGATATTGTGCAAGTTGGGGTATTTTCTTACAGATCCAGAAAATGTTTAGGTCCTAACCATACTGGGATCAGGCCTGTGCTAGCCACAATCATATTTAAACATATCAGCTGCTACCAGAATTTTAGCCCTGTTTGCTTCACTAGCGAGGACAACAGGGATTTTCTGAATGCGAACTATGTTATAAATCCATATTTGAGACCACATGGGCTTGTTTGCACTAAGAATGTCAAGGAATTCTCTTTCCGTTAGTCTATCAAAAGTCTAGCTCCATCAGTGCTCTACAACACTGGGAATAAATCTTGATCAGTGCTGGTCAGGAAAAGAAACTATGCCACAACCCTGCTAGAATACCCAGTCTAGTTCTGATCCTGGTCCTCTCTAATAACTGCTTTTTGTTCTGTGTAGTCCTTCAGTTTTCTTATTGACCACCCCTTCCGGATGTTGTTGGACTGAATAATTTTGTTCCACTCCAAGATGTCCCTGCACAGTGCTCAGGTGAAACAGCTTTCAGGAACTGTTGCATTATTCCACTACCTCTGTTTCTCTGTGCTTGCCTATGTAATGTTCTTCCCTTACAAATTTCATCTTGTTGTACTGTGCATCCAAACGATTCAGTGATGGAGCGCACCGGGAAAAAAAATTATAATGCCATTAAAAGTTATCATAAATTTCAGATCAGCATCACTTCTAATCCGATACACAATTTTACTGCCTCTATAAAGTAGGTGATTTGCAGTGGTCTGAGGCGTCTCCTGGAGCGTTTTACTTCTTTTTAAATTAAACACACCAACTTTGTGCTGAATTCAGAGTGCGGACATAAAAAAAGGGGTAAAAAGGAGAGGGAAGGGACATCAGATGGGAATTGCAATTGAATCTTTATATATGCCATCTTGGCACTGTGGTACTAAATATAGTGCCAGGTAAATAGATGTGTTGAAATATTCAGAATAAAAAACAAATGTTCCAAAAGCAGGAGAACTGAACGCTGGAAATGTTTCCCTAGTTTCTGTGCTTTAAAGGACCAAATGCTGTTGTTTAAACCTACTGAAAGGTTTGAGGTCTTATGTATTTAATGCACTAAATTATATACTGTGCACAAGTGTCTATTTTATAGAGTATATTATGTGGTTTCTAAACACTCCCCAAGGATGGGCAGTAAACACGGAATATCCAATTAGTATAAATGTGACATCAAGTCATTTCGCATCTAAATTTTTTAGAATTGGAAATGTAAATAGACAACATTTCCTAAAGAAGTATTTGAAGCTTAGATTAGAGATATAGTAATTATGCAACAATAAAAGAGCAAGGCCATTTCAACCTGCTTTGTAGATTCATAGATTCTAAGGCCAGGAGGGACCATTATATCATCTAGTCTGATCTCCTTTATATCACAGGGCAGAGAATTTCACCCAGGGATTCTTGCATCTAGTCCAATAATTTGTGGTTGAAGTAGAGTGTATTTAGAAAAAGATCCAGTCTTGATTTAAAGCCCCCAAGTGGTGATGAGCGTATCATTTGCCTTGGGAAGCGGTTCCAATGGTTAATTACTCTCATTGGGTTTTTTTTAAATTACATCATATTTCCAGTTTGAGTTGTTATAACTTTAACTTCCAGCCATTGATCAGCTAAATCGAAGAGCCTGTTGCTATCCAAGATCTCCTCTCTATGTTGGAGCCTATCAAAGAAAGCTGGCCTTCTACCGGAGCCAGGGACTGTCTTTCTAACACTCAGCTGAGCTATTGTAGTTGCTATTGTAAGAACAATGTTTAATTTAATGATCTGTGTATTAAATGGCTCTTTGTTGTTAACCTGCGTAAAAGTAGTGAGTGGTGTCAAGGGCAATAGCAGTTCAATGCTACAAAAAGGTTAAAATAATTCCTGCATTGTTGTACAAAGTCAAACTCAGAGGGCACTATTACATGGCTAAATGAAATATTTTTACCTTAGGCTAGGTCTCCACTAACCCCCCCTGTCGAACTAAGATACGCAACTTCAGCTATGTTAATAACGTAGCTGAAGTCGAAGTCTCTTAGTTCGAACTTACGTGTGGTCCACACGCGGCGCGCAGGCTCCCCCGTCGACTCCGCCTGCTCCGTTCGCAGAGCAGGATTACCGGCGTCGACGGGGGAGCAATTCCTGGTTCGATTTATCGCGTCTTGACAAGACGCGATAAATCGAACCCAGAAGATCGATTGGACTCCTCCGACGTGACGGGTAAGTATAGACGTACCCTCAGATAATTTTTTTTTTACTGTCACTGCCTTCTCAGTGAAATGAGAGAGGTTAATGAAACAAAGTCCTGTCAACTGCAATGACTCCACTGGAATTACTTGTGTGAGTAAGTGCTCACCAGTATGAGTAAGGGGTTCACAACCTGGCCCCTAAAATAATTGTTTTATTCAATTCTCTGTTTTCTCCCCTCCATTTGCTCTTCCTCTGGGATTGCTCTAAAGCAAAGGAACACAGCTATTCAACACTCAGCCATTCAAGTGGAACTCAGTGAAAACACTCCTTCCAAGGACCAGAGTCATATCAACAGTACATTATGATTGTCAGGATCAAAGACAGCTGGCAGAGCTGAATGCATCACCATGAATGTCTGACCTCCATCCATCACCAGGAGATCAGTGAGTAACAAAACCAACACATTTTTTTAAACCATACTCATGCTAGAAACCAGATTGACCGGCACCAGGGAAAGCTGAAGGCTCTAGGTATAGATATGGAAATTAGGTTTACATGTTTAATGATGAGAGAAACTAAACATTGGAACAGTTTCCCAAGGGTCATAGTGGATTTTTTTTTTAATACGGAGCTATGCCTATCTCATAGAAGTGGAAGGACCTTGAAAAAGTCATTGAGTCCAGTCCCCTGCCTTCACTAGCAGGACCAAGTACTGTCCCCTGACAGATTTTTGCTCCAGATCCATAAATGGCCCCCTCAATGATTGAACTCACACCCCTGGGCTTAGCAGGCCAATGCACAAACCACTGAGCTATCCCTCCCCCCATCACTGGTAATTTTAAAATCAAGATCGGAGTTTTTCTAAAAGACCTGCTCTAGGCATTATTTTGGGGGCAGTTCTCTGGCCTATGTTATACAGCAGGTCAGACAAGATGATCACAATCGTCCTTTCTGGCCTTGGAGTCTAAGATATTGCCTGAGATGCCTCAGCACAAACTTCAAAAAAATCTTTCTTTAGGAAAGGGATGTTCGAAACAGTTCAAGAATTGGTCAGATTGCATGATATTTAGAAACAGTTTCTTAAGCAGGTTCCACAATTACTTCCGAAAGGACATCTGGCACAATGGCCTCCCAAAGGGGTGTGGCTTCACCAGTCTCCACCTCCCAAAGGGGCATGGCACTGCCAGACTTCACCAATACACTCCCCAGTGCTTCCTGTCAGCTTTTACCAGCTAGCCACTTGTTCGTCAAAGCTCCTTGGTGCCATCATGGTCCTCATTGTGAAAGAGAAAAAAAGAGAATTTCAAAACTATAAATGCAGAGTAAATAGAAAACAAAGTGACTGGAGCATCTTGACTTGCTGGGAATGTGGACTGCATGTCCTTACTGACAAATGCCAGCCAGGGGGAACCACCAGATGTGAGAGGTGTTTGGTGGTGAAGTCAGGGCCGGTGCAAGGACGTTTCGTGCCCTATTCGAAACTTCCTTGCACCAGCCCTGTGTGCACCCCCCCAGATAACACTGCCCCCCCGGGCATCCAGTCCCCCCCCATGGCGGCTCCCCACCCCCATGGGCTGGCAGCTAAGCCTCCCCGCCAGCAGCAGCCTCCCCCTGCCTGCGGCACCTCCCCAGCTCCCGGCTCAGCTGCGGAGCCAGGAAGCAGGAGGCAGCCGCGGCGAGCCGCCCTCCCGGCTCAGCCACGGAGCCGGGAGGCAGCCGCAGCGACCCGCCCCCAAATCCTGGTGCTCTAGGCGTCTGCCTAGGGTTGCCTAGTGGGCGCGCCGGCCCTGAGTGAAGTCCCTCAGGAAGCAGGTAAAAGAGCTGGAGGAGAAGGTGGCTCATCTGTGTAGCATCCAAGCATATGAGGTCTTCATCAACAGGACATACATGGAACCATGTGGGATGGAGGATGACTGCAGCAGCACCAGAGGAGAGGAAGGAGAACCGGCTGCTTTATGGGGAGGAGACCGGCTGCTGGCTCCCTTAGGTGGTATACAGTGCTCCACCACCATCCATCTAACCATTCATTGAGGTGAAGAACCAGTATGTTATACTGGCCACAGGAGGTGAGGAGCAGACCCAAGTGGCTGAGGAGTCACTTGCACCTCAGGCTGGGAAGCTCATAGCTACAACACCCAATAGAAGGAGACGTCAGGTGCTCCCTTCTAAAGGGGACGGAGGCACCATCTGCCAACCTGACATGATGTCCCAGGAGGGTGTGCTGCCTGCCTGGAGCCCATATCTGAGATGTTATGGAAAGATTGCTGAGGCTCATCCATGCTTCTGATCACTAACCCATGCTGCTCATCCACATGGATGCTAATGATAGTGTCAAGTATGACCCTGAGCCAATAAGCAGTGACTATAGGGTTCTGGGAGCTGGGGGGCCAAGGGTGCAATTTGTGTTGTTGTTCATTAAGGCCCTGGTGGGGACACGTGCATCCTGGATATGAATGCATGGATGTGCAGATGGTGTTGATGGGAGGACTTTGGCTTTCTTAACCATGGAATGCCATTCTGGGAAGAAGGTCTGCTGGGAAGAGATGCGGTCTACCTGACCAAGAAGGGGGAGAGCATCTTCATGCACCAACTCACCAATCGAGTGAGGAGAGCTTTAAATTAGTTTCAAAGGGCGCAGGTGACAAAAGCCTAGAGGTAGGTATAAAAAGGGCGACCTTAATGGAGGGTTAGACGTTGCAGGGGATATGTTGCAATAGGGTCTTAGGAGCAACAAGAGGGAAATCAACATGGGGATCTGCTCCTCACCTTAGTTGTTTAGTCACAAATGCAAGGAGTATGGGGAATAAACAGAAAGAACTGGAAATATTAGCACATACGCTAAAGTATTACTTACTTGGCATCTCAGAGATGGTGGGATAAGACTCCTGACTGGAATATTGGTATAGCGGGGTATAGCTTGTTCAGGAAGGACAGGAAGGATGAAAAGGGAGGAAGTGTTACATTATACTTGAAGAATATATACACTTGTTCTGAGGTCTAGAAGGAAGTAAGAAGCAGACAAGTTGAAAGTCTCTAGGTAAAGATAAAAGGGGTAAAAAATAGGGGTGACATCATGGTTCTATAGACCACCAAATTAAGAAGAGGCGGTGGAGGAGGCATTTCAAGAACAAATGACAGATATATCCAAAATACAATAGCTGGTAATAATGGGGTTCTTTAACTGCCCAAATATCTATTGGAAGGGTAATATGGCAAAACACTAAATTTCCAGTGAGCTCTTGGAATGTATTAGGGACAAATTTTTGTTCCAGATAGAGGAGGACGTAACCAGGGGGGCAGCCATTTTAGACTTGATTCTTACCAACAGGGAGGAATTGGTAGTGAATCTGAAGGTGGAAGGCAATTTAGGCAGAAGTGATCATGAAATGATAAATTTTATGATTCTAGGCAAAGGAAGGAGTGAGAGCAGCAGAACAAGGACAAAGGACTTCCAAAAAGCAGAGTTTAACAAACTGGGGGTATGTCTACACTACGGAATTAGGTCGAAGTTATAGAAGTCGATCTTTTAAAACCCGATGTTATGGAATTGATTGTGTGTGTCCCCACTAAAGACCATTAAGGCCATTAGGTCAATGGACTGTGTCCACAGTATCGGGGCTAGCGTCGACTTTCGGAGCATTGCATTGCGGGTAGCTATCCCACAGTTCCCGCAGTCTCCACTGCCCATTGGAATTCTGGGTTGCGATCCCAAAGCCTGATGGGGCAGAAAACATTGTTGCTGGTTGTTCTGGGTACATGTCGTCAAGCCATCCCCCCTCCCTCCCTTCCTCCCTCCGTGAAAGCAACCTTTTTCGTGCCTTTTTTCCGGGGTTTCCGGGTTTGCTACTGCAAGCGTGGAGCCTGCTCAACTCACAATGACAGTACGTCTCCAGCGAACGCCTGGACATTAGGTCTAGTGGGGATTCAGTCCCACTGTAATGTGGGCAGAGGGATAGCTCAGCGGTCTGAGCATTGGCCTGCTAAACCCAGGGTTGCGAGCTCAATTCTTGAGGGGGCCATTCTGCCTAAGGCTGGTAGTCGTGGGACTACACAGCAGAAGCACCTTTCCGTCTAGCAGCAGATGGTGCAATAGGCCTGAAAGCATCATTTTCCCCTGTGTGCTTCTGGCCAGCCTATGGTGTGGCTGGCTGGGGGTGCTTGGACATGAATGGGAGTGACCAGAGTGATTCTGGTCATTCTCTATTTTACGTTTTGTTTAATGGGGATTCAGTACTGCTTGGAACACGGGCAGAGGGATAGCTCCGCGGTCTGAGAATTGGCCTGCTAAACCCAGGGTTGCAAGTTCAATCCTTGAGGGGGCCAGGAGATGATGCTGGATAGCAAGCATATTGCACCATCTGCTGCTAGACAGAAAGGAGCCTAACCCTTGCTCCCCCCTCCCTCTGTTAAAGCAACTGAGGGGGAGCAAAAAATCCTTTCACGCCTTTTTTCATGCAGGCGCCATATTGCTGACACCATTTTTATCCACCCGCTGCTGTCCTGCAGACACCAGGGAAAGCATGGAGCCCGCTCAGATCGCCGCAGCTGTTATCGCCGTTATGAACACCACGCGCATTGTCCAGCAGTATATGGAGAACGAGAACCAGGAGCTGCTACAGCTACAGCAGGCGAGAGGGCAGCACCCTGAGGACAGTGATGAGGACATGAACACAGACCTCTCTCAGAAAAGGCCCCCCCCACAAGGTGGACATCATGGTGTTAATGGGGCAGGTTCATGCCATGGAACACCGATTCTGGGCCCGGGAAACAAGCACAGAGTGGTGGGACTGCATAGTGCTGCAGGTGTGGGATGATCAGCAATGGCTGCGAAACTTTTGCATGCGTAAGGGCACTTTCATGGAACTTTGTGAGTTGCTTTCCCCTGCCCTGAAGCCCCAGAACACCAAGATAAGAGCAGCCCTCACAGTAGAGAAGAGAATGGCGATAGCCCTGTGGAAGCTTGCAACGCCAGACAGCTACCGGTCAGTCGCGAATCAATTCGGAGTGGGAAAATCTACAGTGGGGGCTGTCGTGATGCACGTAGCCAAGGCAATCACCGAGCTGCTGGTACCAAGGGTTGTGACTCTGGGAAATGTGCAGGTCATAGTGGATGGCTTTGCAGCAATGGGGTTCCCGAACTGTGGTGGGGCGATAGACGGAACCCATATCCCTATCTTGGCACCGGACCACCAAGCCAGCGAGTACATAAACCAAAAGGGTTACTTTTCAATAGTGCTGCAAGCACTGGTGGATCACAAGGGACGTTTCACCAACATCAACGTGGGATGGCTGGGAAAGGTACATGACGCTCGCATCTTCAGGAACTCTGGTCTGTTTCAGCTGCTGCAGCAAGGAACTTTCTTCCCAGACCAGAAAATAACCATTGGGGATGTTGAGATGCCTATAATTATCCTTGGGGACCCAGCCTACCCCTTAATGCCATGGCTCATGAAGCCATACACGGGAAGCCTGGATAGTAGTCAGGATCTTTTCAACTATAGGCTGAGCAAGTGCAGAATGGTGGTGGAATGTGCATTTGGATGTTTAAAGGCACGGTGGCGCAGTTTATTGACTAGGTTAGACCTCAGCGAAACCAATATTCCCATTATTATTACTGCTTGCTGTGCTCTCCACAATATCTGTGAGAGTAAGGGGGAGATGTTTATGGCGGGGTGGGAGGTTGAGGCAAATCACCTGGCCGCTGGTTATGGGCAGCCAGACACCAGGGCGATTAGAGTACAGCAGGGTGCGTTGCACATCAGGGAAGCTTTGAAAACCAGTTTCATGAATGGCCAGGATGCTGTGTGAAAGTTCTGTTTTTTCCCCTTTTAAGGAAAAGGTCCGCCCCTTGAATCACTCTACTTCCCTGTAACCTAACCGCCCTCCCCTCCCCCCCTCGGTCACCGCTTGCAGAGGCTTTAAAGTCATTGTTGCTTAAAATTCATGCATTCTTTATTAATTCGTCAAACAAATACGGGGATAACTGCAAAGGTCACCTGGGATGTGTGGTGGAGGAAGGGAAGCACCAGGATGTGTGGTGGAGGAGGGGATGAGGGAAGGACAAGGACACACAGCACTTTAAAACTTTTTGAATGCCAGCCTTTTGTTGCTTGAACAGTTCTCTTGGCTTGAGTGGTTGGGTGCACGGAAGCTGCCCCAACGCGTTCTTGGGCGTCTCGGGGATGAGGTTATGGGACTCGGGGAGGAGAGCTGTTGGTTTGTTGGTTACACAGGGGCTGTAGCGGCGGTCTGGGCTCAGGTGGCCTTTCCTCAACCATATGCCTTTCCTCAGCCATAAGCCAGAGGATTTCTGTTTGATCCTCCAGTAGCCTCAGAATTGCATCCTGCCTTCTCTCAGCATGCTGATGCCACCTACTCTCTTCAGCCCGCCGCTGTCTCTCTTCACCCTGCCAGTCATTGTCTTCAGCACGCCACCTGTCCATGCGATCAAATTCTGCCTTTCTGGACTCCAACAGTGTCTGCCTCCACGCATTCTGCTGGGCCGTTTCAGTGTGGGAAGACTGCATGAGCTCTGAGAACATATCATCTCGATTCCTTTTTTTTTTTACTTCTAATCTTCACTAGCCTCTGGGACGGTGATGAATGGGGTAGCGTTGAAACATTTGCAGCTGCAGGGGGAAACAAATGGGGGAGGAGTAGTTTAAAAGACATATTAGAGAACAATGCTCCAAACATTACATAGCACATGTGCATTTGGTCCAAGTTTGCACTTTGCCTGTTATATTGAGGGTCTGCCGGTTTGGTGTGAGAGATCACACAAGCAGGGCCGGCGGGCAACAGAATTCGGCTTGCAGGCAGCCATGGTAAGCCACAGTCTATTGGCTTCTTTCATAACATGTGGGAATGGTTTCAAACAGCAACCCCCTCATTTCCCATAACAAACAGCCGCTGGGTTGGCCATTTAAAACGGGTTGGCAATTGAAAAGGGAGGGGTGGAGGTTTTTGGGTTAACATGCAGCGCGAACCTAATCGCCCCCCCCACAGACACACACATCCAAGATGATCGCTGTTCCCCCTCCCCCCGCCGCGTGGGTAACAGCGGGGAAGATTTCCGTTCAGCCACAGGCAAACAGACCAGCAGGGACGGACCCCTCTGAATGCCCCCTTAATAAAATTCCCCTATTTCAACTAGGTGACGATGAATATCATCACTCTTCTGAGGATAACACAGAGAGATAAAGAACGGATGTTGCTTGAATGCTAGCAAACACTGGGACCATACGCCGCCATGCTTTGCAATGCAATGATTCCAGACTACGTGCTACTGGCCTGGCGTGGTAGAGTGTCTTACCACGGAGCACAGGATAAGGCTGCCCTCCGCAGAAACCGTTTGCAAAGGCTTTGGGAGTACATCCAGGAGAGCTTTCTGGAGATGTCCCCGGAGGATTTCCACTCCATCCCTGGACATGTTAACAGACTTTTCCAGTAGCTGTAGCTGTACTGGCTGCGAATTAATCATTAAACATGCTTGCTTATAAAACATGTCTTAATTTAACAGAGGTACACTCACCAGAGGTCCCTTCTCCGCCTTCAAGGTCTGGGAGCATGCCTTGGGTGGGTTCGTAGGGTACTGGCTCCAGGGTGACAAAAAGTTCCTGGCTGTCGGGGAAAAGGGCTTCTCCGCTTCCTTGATGTGTCTGTGTGCGATTTTCAGCATCATTATCATCATCTTCCTCTTCCTGAAAATGCTCCTCGGTGGTTTCTGATGATCCACATATGGAGTCATACCACATGGGTGGGTCAGTGCTGGCTGCACCCCGTAGAACGGCATGCAGCTCATCATAGAAGCAGCATGTCTGGGGTTCTGACCCAGAGCGGCTGTTTGCATCTCTGGTTCTTTGGTAGGCTTGCCTGAGCTCCTTAATTTTAACGCGGCACTGTTGTGCGTCCGTGTTGTAGCCTCTGTCCTGCATACCCCTGGAGACTTTGGCATATGTATTGGCATTTCTTCTTTTGGACCGTAGTTCTGCTAGCAGGGTTTCATCTCCCCATACAGCGATCAGATCGCGTACCTCACGCTCGGTCCACGCTGGAGCTCATCTTCAGTTCTGGGACTCCATCATGGTCTGCTGATGAGATCTGCACTCACCTGCAGCTCACCACGCTGGCCAAACAGGAAATGAAATTCAAAAGTTCGCGGGGCTTTTCCTGTCTACCTGGGCCCAGCATTCGAGCTCAGACTGCTGTCCAGAGTGGTCAAATGGTGCACTGTGGGATAGATCCAGGAGGCCAATACCATCGAATTGTGTCCACACTAACCCTAGTTCAATTCAGAAATATCGATTTTAGCGCTAATCCCCTCGTTGGGGGTGGAGTGGAGAAATTGATTTTAAGAGCCCTAGAAGTTGATGTAAATGGCTTCGTCGTGTGGACGGGTGCACGGATCAATCGAAATAATGCTAATAAATTCGACCTAAACTCGTAGTGTAGGCCAGGGCTCAGAGAACTGGTAGTAAGGTCCTATAGAAAGAAAATCTAAGGGGAAAAAGAAATTCAAGAGAGCGGGCAGTTTCTCAAGCAGACAATATTAAATCCACAACTGTAAACTATTCTGATGCAAAAGAAAGATAGGAAGAAAAGTAAGAGGCCAATATGGCTCCATCAGGAGCTCTTTAATGATCTGAAAACCAAAAAGGAATCCTACAAAAAGTGGAAACATGGATAATTTGCTCTACAAAAGAATAACACAAACATGTAGGGACAAACTCAGAAAGACTTATGGCTTACACCTAGCAAAGGACATAAAAGGCAATAGGATGAGGTTCAATAAATACAGTAGGAGCAAGAGAAAAATGAAGGAAAGTGTAGGTCTACTACATAGTGGGGAAGGAGAGCTAATAACAGATGACATCAAGAAGGTTTGGGTGTTTAATGCCTATTTTGCTTCAGTCCTTGCTAAAAAAGATTAATGGAGAACAGACCCTCAACACAATTAATATCAACATTAAGGGTGAAGGACCACAAGCCAAAATAGAGGAAGAACAGGTTACAGAATATTTAGATAAGTGAGATGTATTTAAGTCGGTAAGGCCTGATGAAATTCACAGTAGGGTACTTAAGGGATTAGCTGAAGCAATGTCAGGACCATTAGCAATTATCTTTGAGAACTCATGGAGGATGGATGAGGTCCCAGAGGAATGGAGAAGGGCAAAGTACCTATCTTTAAAAGGGGGAACAAAGAGCGTCCTATGGAATTATAGACCAGTCAGCCTAACTTCAATACCTTGAAAGATACTGGAACAAATTATTAAACAATCAATTTGTAAGCACGTAGAGGATAATAGAGTTATAAGGAATAGCCAATATGGATTTGCCAAGAACAAATCATGCCAAAGCAACCTAATTTCCTTCTTTGACAAAGTTATTGGCCTAATGGATAGGAGGCAGCTGTAGATGTGATGCCTCTTGATTTTAGTAAGCCTTTGATATAGTCACACATGACATTCTCTTAACCAAATTAGGGAAATGCAGTCTAGATCAGTGGTTCTCAACCAGGGGTCCAGGGCCCCTTGGGAGGGCTGCGAGCAGGTTTCATGGGGACCACCAAGCAGGGCCAGCATTATACTCACTGGACCCAGGGTAAAAAGACAAAGCCCCCCTGCATGGGGCTGAAGCCTAGGGCTCTGAGCCCCGCCACTTGGGGCTGAAGCCGAAGCCTGAGTAACGTAGCGTTGTGGGGGCTCCTGTGGCATAGGGCCCTGGGCAATTGCCCTGCTTGCTACCCCCTAACATCGGCCCAGGCTTTTATATGCAGAAAACCAGTTATGGTGGCACAGGTGGGCCATGGAGTTTTTAATAGCATGTTGGGTGGGGGGGGCTCAGAAAGAAAAAGGTTGAGAATCCCTGGTCTAGATGAAATTACTATTAGGTGGGAGCAAAACTGGTTGACAGACTGTACTCAAAGCGTACTTATCAATGATTTGCTGTCAAACTGGGAGGGCATGTCTAGTGCGGTTGTAGAGGGTCAGTCCTGGGTTTGGTACTGGTCAATGGTTTTATTAATGGCTTGGATAATGGAGTGTAGCTTATTGAATTTTCAGATGACACCAAGAGGACAGGATTAGAATTCAAAACCACCTGGAGAATTGGTCTGAATTCAACAAGATGAAATTCAATAAAGATAAGTGCAAAGTACTTCACTTTCAGGAAGGAAAAATCAAATGCAGAACTACAAAATGGGGAATAACTGGGTAGGTAATAGTACTGCTGAAGAGGATCTGGGGGTTATAGTGGACCACAAATTGAATATGGGTCACCAATGTGATGCAGTTGCAAAAAAAGGCTAAGAGCACTCGGTTTATGAACAGGAGTGTTATGTGAGATGTGGAAGAAAACTGTTCCAAACTACTTGGCACTGGTGAGCTGGAGCACTGTGTCCAATTCTGGGTGTCACACTTAGGAAAGATGTGGATAAATTGGAGAGAGACCGGAGGTGAACAGCAAAAATGATAAAAGGTTAGAAAACCTGACCTATGAGGAAAGATTGAAAAACCTGGCATGTTTAATTGTGAGAAAAAAAGACTGAGGAGGGGACCCGATAACAGTCTTCTAATATCCTAAGGTCTGTTACAAAGAGGACTGTGATCAATTGTTCCCCATGTCCACTGAAGGTAGCACAAGAAGCAATGAGCTTAATCTGAAGCAAGGGCGATTTAGGTTAGAGATTAGGAAAAAACTTACTAAATATAGGGGCAGTTAAATTCTGGAATTGGTTTTCAAGAGAGGTTGTGGAATCCCCATCATTGGAGGTTTTTAAGAACAGGTTGGACAAATCCCTGTCAGGGATGGTCTAGGTTTACTTGGTGGACTGGACTTGCTGAATTCTTGAGGTCCCTTTCAGCCCGACATGTCTATGAAAAAAGACCAAAGGGGAAAATGTACTTACATTTGTCCAAATGTATTTACACGTACTTCAGGCAGCTTCCGGACCCCAGCCACCTACGAGAGGGTAAAAGGGAAAAGATATTAGAATAAGACCACAGTGAACAATTACAAAATCATAGTATGTGAGGTTCAGATGTGTCTTATGGTTACCTTGTGCTCCACTGTCTGTTTGATCCTTCTGTTGTCTCTTGTCTTCTACTTAGATTGGCAGGTCTTTTTGTACTGTGTTTGTGCAGTGCCTAGCACAGTGGAATCCTGATTCGCGACTGAGGTTCCTAAGTGCTACAACAACAATAAAGAAAGATGATTACGACTACTAGTAATAATATGTAAACTAGTCAAAGCTACCTGCCCTAACAACTGGTCCTAGGAATATCAACGCAACTCCATCAGCACTCCAAGGATCAGTCATCTCCCCTGGCGCCCAAATATGGTTATTATGTGCTAAGTGCTTTTCAGACATTCCTAGGGCCTGGACCCTGCCTTGTGGAGTTCACAGCCTAAAGGACAAACAGAGGTGAGGGGGAAGGGAACAACAAATAAGGATTTTAAAACTGCTGGCTAATTATATTCACTGTAGGCAGCATGCCAGGGGTGAATCTTTAGGAAGGGCTTAAAATGTGGTACCAACTAGTGTGGGTCACCATGTAGCTTTACTCTACATGTGGGAGGGAGGGTGTTTTTTTCTGGTGAAGGCTTTATAGTTAGGAAATTCTCTTTCATTCTTTGTGAATTCATGCATCAGTCTGTTTCCTGCTTTGGGGAAGGATGATTTTATTTTGCTTTTTGTCTCTTTGTTTAGTTTGAACAGTGTGTGTTTTGTGTTTTAATTAGTCAATTTTCTTTGGTCTGTCTCCTGTGCATTTATCTAAGGGTCTCTGTGCAGAGCCAGCACCAGCCCATAGCTGGCTTGTAGCAGATCTGATGACCAATCATTGTGGGACGTTGTTAGCGCCTGTTGTGGCTTATTGACTCCTTCACCCTGGGACCTCCTACTTTCAGCAACAGTGTTGCCGAGTGGACAGAGCATCAGCCTGGGAACCAGGAGACCTCAATTCTATTCCTGGCTCTGGCCTGCTGGGTGACTTTGGGCAAGTCACTTCCCCTTTCCGTACCTCAGTTTCCCCATCTGTACAATAGGGATAGTGATACTGACCTCCTTTGTCAAGCACATTGAGATTTACTCATGAAAAGTGCCAGATAAGAGCAGGGTATTACTGTTATTATTTCTTCCTCTCCTCAACTTCAGGAAAAGACAGCTGCCTGCTGCTTGGAACCTACCCTTCTTCCTATCTAGCACAGCACTCTGCTGTGGCCTCTAGGCAATAATACGTCATTTATTTATTTAGACTGAATGCAAGTGTAAAGATGCCTATCCACGACTCTAGCAGCCCTAACAGCATTCATAATGCAGTGAACTCCCAGCAGCAGTAAAGTGATCATTTCAACAGGAACTCAGCCAGCGAGACCCCAGCAGAGCCCCCTTTCCACCTCTACATCACGCAGAAACCATTCCCTCAGTTCTTGCCCAGAGCTCAGTCAAACAAATGCACAATGTTTGCAGCACATCTGGAAGGTTGCCAAATTCAAGCTATCTCGAACCCAGAGGAGGAGCAAGCTCCAGACTCCAGGAGGCTGCACAGGGAACACCCTGCCAACTGCCCCCTCTCTTTTCTATTGAGGGGGATCCAGCTCGCATGCCCCTGCTGCTCACAGCTGTGGCAGCGTGGCACCGGGAGAGAGGCGATTCCTCAGGTAGGCTGGTCCCAGGCCATTTAGGGCTTTATAGACCATTGGGCAGACAGTGCAGATCCCGGAGCACTGGGGCCACATGCTCCTAGTGAGAGGCCCCATTCAGTACGTGAGATGCCGTGTTCTGCACCAGCTTCAGTCTCTGAATGGTCATAATAATAATCAATTATAATGCCCCATGATGGTGCTATGAATTATTTCTATGTATATGCTGTCATTGGAATTCCCCACCTCTGTTTGTTTTTTCTGTGGCCTCTGTTTTTGTGTAATTATTTGCCTGTTCTCTGCTGCATTTTTTCATTGTATCTGAACAAATTTATTTCAGTCTCTGCCCTTCTCACTTGCACTCTCTCTATCATTTCTGTGGAACACAGATGCAATAACAGCTGCGTTTCAGGCCAACTTTTAAATCCTCGGCTGGCAGAAATCCATGCTGTTCCATTGGAATCAACAGGGGTGCCCCACCTCACCCCCGCCGAGGATCTGGCCCCTAGTGCCCCACAAAGGTTGAAATGAGGTAAAACGGCTGTGCCCCGTCCCTGTACGACATTGAGCAGTTTGGCACAATTCAGCACTAGTGACCGATTCCAGGCAGGAAGAGCCTGGGATGGAAGGGTTGCAGGTTAGGACAAAGTTCTACTGGCAGTGCTCTGTGGGAAAGCTTGTCCATGCTGAGCTTGGTTCTAATCAATAAAATTATTTGCTCAGTCCTCAAGCACTGCAAATCATTGCAACTGTTTTTTAAACCATGCCAGGAGTCAGAGTACCAGTTGCTAACTGTGTTGCTGAGGTGCCATTGATTGTTACCCTGGGGACACTCTGTATGCACACAGATGAGTCTCTCTCTTTTTATTGCTCACTATTCAAATTCAAGGCTTGTTTAATCAGGACATATTAGTAACTTGACAGGAATCTGGCTGGAAGGAAGAGAAGGGGGTGGATAGAAAAAAGGGCTTGGGGAATGTGTCTCTATTAACAGAACAAGGGTGTCACTCCTCTGTTAGCATTGAAGATCAGATATGCAATGAAGAGGAGCCGGGATTTGCTGGGTGACAGCATGAGAGGACTTCATGTTTCTAAAACTAAACTGGCTCTTTATTAAGAGAACTATCTACAGAGGTGCTGCAACTGCTGCTGGCATTCTAGCCATGTGCACACAGACTGGCCTCCTAGCGCCTCCTCCAAATTCTTCCCTCCTTCAGCCTGTGCTCCTCTCTCTAAGTTTCACACAGGTTACTACAGCAGTGGCATCTTTATGAGAGGTCTTCTGAAAGGCTTTAGTGAAATAGTAGCTATTTTTACTGAAGGAAACCTGTAACTTCAGTTCCACTGGAAACCATGAAAGAGACTGAGAAAAAAAATCATATATACTAGAGGCAGCCTTACTAACATATGCCAAGGCTACAGTGAAGTGGCAGCCATCTTTACTGAAGGAATTATAATTTTAATCCTATTGGTTAGCTTCAGTCCCATTGTAAATTGTGGGAAATGGTGGGCATTATGAGTTAGGGCAAATTGTGAATATAATGGGAAAGATAGGCTACAACAGTCATTAATAACTCACAAGTTAATTTTGTCACAAGTATATCCCGCACTAGTTTTCTATGAATTTTAACTCTTTAAAAGTATGAATAATAATAAATCAGCCGTTTGCTAGCAAAAGGGATTAAAAAAAAGTATAAGACACAAATGAAAAGAAATTCTTCTTAAAAGGTTCTGTTTTAAATTAATGTTATCCCATAAACCAAGTAACAGATTAATTTAAAACGCCTCAGAAAATGCAGTCTTTCCCCACAGATTATGTCCTGTACATTTGGGAAAGTGAAAAATTGGAAATCAGCCTTAATGAGTTCACCTCTGCAACCCTGGAAAAGGGTGAGATATTGCCCTGAAGACACTGACTTGTGTTGAGGTTGCTGCAGAGAGGAACCACCCCAATAAAAGCTCCAAGGTGATTGCATGTCAGGAGATGCTGTGGCTGCCAGAGCTCCCTGGTGAGCAGTGTGGTGGGTATGCTCAACCAGGCTATTACCTGAGCTTCTCTTGTAGCAGGTGTCTGTCTTGCTACCAGGTAGGGTGCCAGATAGAGCAGACCCTGCGTTCCCCTAAATGCAGCAACCGTGATTGTGCATGGCTCTTGCATGGGGCCACTACTTTGGGGGAAACTTCCAGGTACGCTCTTGCTGCTATGCACAGCCCAGGCACAAGCTGGTCTCCTATATATGGCTATTCCTAGATAATATTCTATGCAAAGTCATATTTTAAGACCATCCTAAAACCTGATGCCAGCTTTTCTTCACAAACCAAATGTCTTTAGTTCTTTCACGCACGCATGCACACACACACACGCACACACAGGCCAAATTTTTTCCAACAACATTTTCTCGTTCTCTGTCTCATATAATTCCGGCAGCCCTAAAACGGAGACATTTTCATGCCCTTCTAATACAGCATTTGCAGATAGGCTATATTCGTATTGATTTAACTACGAAAGTGGATGAAAGCCCTAAAGTACTAAGGGTAATTGCCAAATACTAATACTGGTAGAAAACTGATATCACTTTACTGAATTATGGCCCTAATGACACACGCCCTGATTTCCTGCTCATATAGATGATTAAGTTCCACACTATGGGCCAGATCTTCAGCTGCTATAAATAGTCATTGTGCCACTGAAGTCAAAGGAGCTATGCTGATCTATGCCAGCTGAGGACCTAGCCATATGTTTGTAAAAAAACAACAACAACCAGAGAATGAGCAAGTAAGGAAACACGACAGCCAAGTATTTCATGCTCTGTAAAAAAACCAACTACTTTTTAAATGGGAATTCCTCCCAGTCTTAGCTACCAAGCATAAAGCTGCAGTTCTGTCTTGCTTTCCCCTGTCAGTACTAATTACTTTGCACTCTTATTACTTAACATAACACATCAAATATTACTCTTTAAAAATTCTCTCCTTCATCTTGGTTTTTATACCTATCTACACAGCGACGCACACTGCCAGGGTAACGTTCACCTTCCCCCTCCTCCGCCAGGAGAGTGCGCTGGGGCTTTCCCAAACTCTTCTGGCCATGACCATCCTGCCACTGACATCTTCATAAGAAGCAGGCCTCTCTTGGGATTTCCCCACATGAAACTACTGGCAATGGTGCTCTTTTCCTTTGTGAGGTTCTAATGAGTTGGAAAGTGTCTCTGCAGATTTGCCAGGAAAGAAAAATATGTTTATTTTGCCTTAGTTGGGATCCCACCCTCTAGACATGATGAAAGACCTTCAGGAATGGCTCGGCCCACTCCCCACCTCACTCACCATCCCCGGCACACACAGAAATGGGCTTTAGGGTTCTTGAATGGTTTTTACTTATTTCTTTTTCTTGAATAACAAACACTGGTTCTTCTCTTTCCAGTCTTTTTTCTTCTCCATCAGGGATATCACTTGCATATAGACAAGCTAGCTTTGCCTCTTTGAAATAGCTCCATTCCTTCACCTTCAGTGCCACACACACATCAAACAACATCTGTACCAAAGTTTTGTCATTCAACTGCCTTTAGCTCTTGGATCTTCTACCTTTTCCCATGAACATTTTTCTTACTAATGCTACATCATCTATTTTTCATCCTCTTCCTTGCCTGATCTTTCTCTTTGTATCTTCTCCAGCTACTTAGGCCATGTCTTCCCATGCTATTTCATCCACTGCGGACATTCTCATGTTCCTTGGGTAGAACCAAGTAAACCTAGACCATCCCTGACAGGTTTTTCGCCAATATTTTCTTAAAAACCTCCAGTGACGGGGATGCCACAGCCTCTTGGAAGCCTGTTCCAGTACTTGATTGGCCTTATAGTTAGAACATTTTTCCTAACCTAAATCTCCCTTGCTGCAAATTAATCCCATTACTTCCTGCCCTACCTTCAGTAGACATGGAGAACATTCAATCACTGCCCTCTTTATAGAAGCCCTGAACATATTTGAAGACTTATCAGATGCCCCCTCAGTCTTCTTATTTCAAGCCTAAACATACCCAGTTTTTTTAACCATTCTTCATAGATCAGGTTTTCTAAACCTTTTATCATTTTTATTGGTATCCTCTGGACTCTCTCCAATTTGCTCACATCTTTTTTAAAGGGTGGTCCCCAAAACTGGGCACAACACGCTAGCTGAGGCTTCACCAGGACTGAGTAGAGCAAAGCAATTTCCTCCCATATACACCCCAGAATCATAGAATCATAGAATATTAGGGTTGGAGGAGACCTCAGGAGGTCATCTAGTCCAATCCCCTGCTCAAAGCAGGACCAACACCAACTAAATCATATCATCTCAGCCAAGGCTTTGTCAAGCTGGGCCTTAAAAACCTCTAAGGATGGAGATTCCTCTCTCCAATTTGTCCACATCCCTTCTGTAGTGGGGGGACCAAAATTGGACATAATACTCCAGGTGTGGCCTCTCCAGTGCTGAATAGAGGGGAATAATCACTTTCGTTGATCTGCTGGCAATGCTCCTACTAATAGAGCCCAATATGCTGTTGGCCTTCTTGGCAACAAGGGCACACTGCTGACTCATATCCAGCTTCTCATCCGCTGTAATCCCCAGGTCCTTTTCTGCAGAACTGCTGCTTAGCCAGTTGGTCCCCAGCCTGTAGCGGTGCATGGGATTCTTCCTTCTTAAGTGCAGGACTCTGCACTTATCCTTGTTGAACCTCATCAGATTTCTTTTGGCCCAATCCTCCAATTTGTCTAGATCACTCTGGACCCTATCCCTACCCTTCAGCGTATCTAACTCTCCCCCCAGCTTAATGTCATTTGCAAACTTGCTGAGGGTGCAATTAATCCCATCATCCAGATCATTGATGAAGATGTTGAACAAAACCAGCCCCAGGACTGACCCCTGGGGCACTCCACTTGATACCAGCTGCCAACTAGACATCGAGCTGTTGATCATTACCCATTGAGCCCGATAATCTAGTCAGCTTTCTATCCACCTTATGGTCCATTCATCTAATCCATACTTTAAAAACTTTTTTAATACAATGATATTAGGTTTTTTTTGCATCTGCTTGACATTGTTGGCTCACATTCAATTTATGGTCCACTAAAATGCCCAGATCCTTTTCAGCAGTATTACTGCCTAGCCACTTATACCCTATTTTGTGGTTGTGCATTTGATTTTTCCTTCCTAAGTGTAGAACTTTGCACTTGTCTTTATCTAATTTCATTTTGTTCATTTCAGATCAATTCTCCAATTTTGCAAGGTTGTTTTGAATTCTAATCCTGTCCTCCAAAGTGCTTGCAATCCCTCCCAACTTGATGTCATCTGCAAATATTATAAGCATACTCTCCACTCCTCCAAGACATTAATGAAGCTATTGAGTACTTGAGTCAGGACTGACCCTTGCAGAATCCCACTAGATATGCCCTCTAAGTTGACAGTGAACCATTGATAACTACTCTTTGAGTATGGACTTTCAAACAGTTGTGCACCCACTTTTTAGTAATTTAATCTAGACCACATTTCTCTCATAGTTTGCCTATGCGTATTTCATGTTGTTCAGTGTCAAAAGCCTTACTAAAATTAATATATATCATGTCTACAACTTCCCCCCATCTCCTAGGCCAGTATTCCTGTCAAAGAAGGAAAGTAGGTTGGTTTGGTATGATTTGTTGTTGACAAATTCATATTGACTATTCCTTTTAACCCTATTATCCTTTAGGTGCTTACAAATTGATTGTTTAATAATTTGTTCCAGTATCTTTCCAGGTATTGAAGTTAGGCTGACTGGTCTATAATTCCAGGCACCTGTTTGTTTCTCTTTAAAAGATAGGTACTATGTTTGCCGTTCTTGAGTTGTCTGGGTCCTCACGCGTCCTCTATGAGTGCTCAAAGATAATGGCTAATGGTTCCAAGATTGCTTCAGTTAGATGCCTAAGTACCCTAGTATGAATTTAATCAGGTTCTACCAATTTGAATAAATCTAACTTATCTAAACATTCTTTAACCTGTTCTTTCTCTATTTTGGCTTGTGTTCCCTCCTTCTTCTTGTTAATATTAATTGTGTTGAGAATCTGATCACCATTAACCTTTTTCGTGAAGACCAAAGCAAAGTAGGCATTAAACACCCCAGCTGTTTGATGTCATCCCTTCTTAACTCTCCTTCCCTGCTAAGTAGTAGACCTACATTTTTCCTTCATATTTCTCTTGCTCCTTGTGGCGGGGTTCATACTCCGTCACCCCTCTGAGTCGCAGGGGGGCTAGGAGGTACCCCGCCTGTCTAGCTCCCGGTCCGTTTTCTAGGCCACTCCTGGCGGCCCGTCCAGCGGGACTCAATGGCCAGAGTCCCCCTTAGTCTCTTCCCCTGAAGGGATAGCTTGGCCTAGTGGCCTGAGTTACTTCAGTGTGCCTTTGTCAGTCAGGTAAGGCAGTCTTGAGTTCTGAGCTTGGGGCCCATCCCACAAGGGCGGCGGCCCTCAGTAGGGGTCCCAGGCCCCAACCCAGGGCCCTAACAGCGGGTAACACAGCCCGCCACGGGTCAGCGGGGAATCCCAACAAAACACGCTGCCCTCACTGGGGTGGGAGGTACCACTCCCACACCCACCCTGGGTCACTTCCTACCGGCTCTTTTGCTGCAGCAGTCCATGTGCTTTCTGGGTCTCCAGGCTCCTCAGTTCCCTGAACTTCCTGGAGTTCCAGTAGCGGCTGGCCTCTAGTCCCGGTCTTGGGCTCTTTAGCTCTCCCTGGTAAGGGCTGCCCTAGCTCCTGGGCTGGAGCCTCTGCTGGGTGTCCTTCCTCCTCAGCAGCCAGCCCTGACTGAGTAGCTCTGCAGGCTTTTATACTTGGCCCCCAGCTGGAGCATGCCCAGCAGGGCTTCAGGGGTGCGGGTTAACCCTCTCACTGCCAATGAGGCGACAGTTTGCCCTGTCACACTCCTACTGTATTTATAGAACCTCTTCTTATTGCCTTTATGTCCCTTCCTAGGTGTAACTCATTTTTTACTGTAACCTTTCTGATTTTGTCCCTACATCCTCGTGTTATTCTTTTGTATTCATCCTTTGGAAATTGTCCATGGATTCCCTTTTGTAGGATTCCTTTTTGATTTTCTGGTCATTAAATTGCTCCTAAAGGAGCCATTTTGGCCTCTTACTATTCTTCCTATCTTTCCTTTGCACCGGGACAGTTTGCAATTGTGCCTTTAATATTGTCTCCTGGAGAAACTGTCAGCTCTCCTGAACTCCTTTATCCCTTAGAGTTTCATTTTATGGTATCTTATTTACCAGTTCTCTGAATGGTGGAGATGTAGTGCCAGATCCCAACTTTGGGCTAAACTGTGCTGAGTGCAGGACCCATACTGTGTGTAGGGAAAGGTCACTCTATTACTCCATTCCACTCTGCTGTTCCTGTGTGACTGAGGACCAAACTGGCCCCTGGCTTAACATAGAGAAGCCTAAGGCCTGTTTTAAATTACAGTGACTAAAACAGTCCCTTGGGGCTTACTTCTCTGGCCAGGCATTTTGGGTTACAGTACACTCGGGCCACTCCTGCTCCCACTCCCTCCCACCACAGCTCACCCAGAAATGCCTCTTATATCTGAGGCATAGAGCTAACTATAGCAGCTTACCTAGCCTGGAAACCACTTGAACATGGGCCCCAACTATTCTAATAGAGCAGCTCTCTGTCCTCTCTGTGCCCCTGGAGCAGTGCTCAAGGTACAGTGCTATGGGCAAAAGTCTGGCTTTTAAAGTGCTGTTCTGACCTACAAATGCCTGTAATGGGGTCCTGGGCCTTTGTTGCTCCCTGCTGCGGGCCCCACGGTCCTACTGCATGCTGCCCCAAGAAGTAGCCAGCTGAGAGGAAAAGAGCTACAAAGCTGAATCCTACAAGCTTGCCTAGAGAGGACTTTCTGGAGCGGCCATTGAAACCGCAGACACTTAGTCCTCCAAGGGCTAGAGGGTATAGCAAGAGCCAATCAGGGCCCTGCTGGCCCAGATAAAAGGAGCTGTCTGGCCTAATCAGGGCAATCTGTGGCTGAGCCCAGAGGAGAGAAGAGTGAGGCTTTGCCCTTGCCAAAGGAGCCCAACCATTAGAGAGAGCTCATGGCTGACTGAACTTACACAGCTGGGGTTGCAGAGACAAGAGCCTGAAGATGCTGGCCCTGAGATAAGGCTTGAGATAAAGGGCCTGTTAGGAAGAGGTCCAGGGAAGCAGCAGCATCAAATTCAACAAAGCAGTACCTGGCTGCTGTGTATAGGGTCCCTGGGCTGGAAACTGGAGTAATGGGTGGGTCCTGGTTCTTCTACTGGCCACAGTGGCATAAACCCCAAGAAGGGGACAGGTCTTATTTGGGATCCCAAACAAAGGGCTGAATTTAAAGGGTCCTGAGCTAGGGCTGAAGACACCAACAAGGGCAAATAGACTTTTGTTTATTGGACCCTGTAGTACACCGGAAGGCGTTCATTTGGACTTTGAGACGTGGTTAGAGAGCCAAACTACAGAAGACCCATCAAGGTCATCCTGTAGGGGTGAGAAGAGGACTGTGGTACCAGATCCAGCCACTTGGAGGTGCTCAAGAGTCGAGTGCCTCTTTACAATGGCTCTGTAAAAATAGAATTATTATACCTAGGTCTGAAAACAGATTTCCCAGGAAGAACCATAGAATCATAGGACTGGAAGAGACCTCGAGAGGTCAACTAGTCCAGTCTCCTGCATTCATGACAGGACTAAGTATTATCTAGACCATCCCTGACAGGTGTTTGTCTAACCTGCTCTTAAAAATCTCCAATGATGGCGATTCCACAACCTCCCTAGGCAATTTATTCCAGTGCTTAACCACCCTGGCAGTTAGGAAGTTTTTCCTAATGTCCAACCTAAAACCTCCCTTGCTGCAATTTAAGCCCATTGCTTCTTGTCCTATTCTCAGAAGTTAAGACGAACAATTTTTCTCTCTCCTCCTTGTAACAACGTTTTATGTACTTGAAAACTGTTATTGTGTCCCCTCTCAGTCTTCTCTTTTCCAGATTAAACAAACCCAATTTTTTCAATCTTCCCTTATAGGTCATGTTTTCTAGTCCTTTAATCATTTTTGTTGCTCTTCTCTGGACTTTCTCCAATTTGTCCACATCTTTCCTGAAATGTGGTGCCCACAACCGGACACAATACTCCAGTTGAGGCCTAATCAGCGCAGAGTAGAGCGGAAGAATTACTTCTTGTGTCTTGCTTACAAAGCTCCTGCTAATACATCCCAGAATGATGTTTGCTTTATTTTGCAACAGTGTTACACTGTTGAGACATAGTTAGCATGTGGTCCACTGTGACCCCCAGATCTCTTTCCACATTACTCCTTCCTAGGCAGTCATTTCCCATTTTGTATGTGTGCAACTGATTGTTCCTTTCTAAGTGGAGTACTTTGTCCTTACTGAATTTGTCCTTACTGAATTTCATCCTATTTACTTCAATCCATTTCTACAGTTTGTCCAGATCATTTTGAATTATAATCCTATCCTCCAAAGTACTTGTAACCTCTCTCACCTTGGTATCGTCTGCAAACTTTATAAGTGTACTCTCTATGCTATTATCTAAGTCATTGATGGAGATATTGAACAGAACCGGACCCTGAACTGATCTCTGCAGGATCCCACTCATTATGCCCTTCCAGCATGACTGTGAACCACTGATAACTACTCTCTGGGAATGGTTTTCCACCCAGTTTTGCATCCATCTTATAATAGCTCCATATAGGTTGCATTTCTCTAGTTTGTTTATGAGAAGGTCATGCGAGACAGTATCAAAAGCTTTACTAAAGTCAAGATATACCACGTCTACCACTTTCCCCCATCCACAAGGCTTGTTACTCTATCAAAGAAAGCTATCAGGTTGGTTTGAAACGATTTATTCTTGACAAGTCCATGGTGAATTACTTATCACCTTATTATCTTCTAGATGTTTGCAAACTGATTGCTTCATTACCTTTCTGGGTACAGAAGTTAAGCTGACTGGTCTGTAATTCCCCGGGTTGTCCTTATTTCCCTTTTTATAGATTGGCACTATGTTTGTCCTTTTCCAGTCTTCTGGAATCTCTCCTGTCTTCCATGACTTTTCAAAGATAATCACTATTGGCTCAGATATCTCCTCAATCAGCGCATTGAGTATTCTAGTATGCATTTCATCAGGCCCTGGTGATTTGAAGACATCTAACTTGTTTAAGTAATTTTTAACTTGTTCTTTCCCCATTTTAGCCTCTGATCCTACCTTATTTTCACTGGCATTCACTATGTTAGACGTGCAATCACCATGAACCTTCTTGGTGAAAACCAAAATAAAGACGTTATTAAGCACCTCTGCCATTTCCACATTTTCTGTTATTGTTTTCCCCCCTCATTGAGTAACGGGCCTACCCTGTCCTTGGTCTTCCTCTTGCTTCTAATATATTTGTAGAATGTTTTCTTGTTACCCTTTTGTTTCTAGCTAGTTTGATCTCATTTTGTGCCTTGGCTTTTCTAATTTTGTCTCTACATTCTTGTGGTATTTGTTTATATTCATCCTTTGTAATCTGACCTAGTTTCCACTTTTTGTAGGACTTTTTTTTTTTTTCATTTTTAGAACATTGAAGATCTCCTGGTTAGGCCAGGGTGGTCTCTTGCCATAGTTCCTATCTTTCCTATGCAGTGGGATAGTTTGCTCTTTGAAAAACTGCCAACTGTCTTCAATTGTTTTCCCCCTTAGACTTGCTTCCCATGGGATCTTACCTACTAACTCCTGGAGTTTTCTAGTCTGCCTTCTTGAAATCCATTGTCTTTATTTTTCTGTTCTCCCTCCTACCATTCCTTAGAATCATGAACTCTACCATTTCATGATCACTTTCACCCAAGCTGCCTTCCACTTTCAAATTCTCAACCAGCTCCTCCCTATTTGTCAAAATCAAATCTAGAACAGCCTTCCCCGTAATAGATTTCTCCGCCTTCTGAAATAAAAAATTGTCTCCAGTACGTTCCAAGAACTTGTTGGATAATCTGTTCCCTGCTGTGTTATTTCCCAACAGATGTCTGAGTAGTTGAAGTCCCCCATCACCACCAAGTCCTGTGCTTTGATTTTGATAGTTGTTTTAAAAAAACCTAATCCACCTCTTCTTCCTGGTTAGGTGGTCTGTAGTAGACCCCTACCATGACATCACCCTTGTTTTTTACCCCTTTGATCCTTACCCAGAGACTTTCAACAAGTCTGTCTCCTATTTCTGTCTTCACCTCAATCCAAGTGTATACATTTTTAATATATAAGGCAACACCTCCTCCCCTTTTTCCCTCCCTGTCCTTCCTGAGCAAGCTGTACCCTTCTATACCAATATTCTAGTCATGTGTATTATCTCACCAAATCTGTGATGCCAACTATGTCATAGTTGTGTTTATTTATTAGCATTTTGAGTTCTTCCTTCTTATTCCCCATACTTCTCGCATTAGTATACAGACATCTAAGATACTGATTTGATTCCCTCCCACACACTTCTGTCTTGTCTCTCCTTTATCCATGCTATAACAGCACATGCTCTCCCCAAATTCCGACCCTTCTCCCAGGTCTCCATGTTTTTGACTTACCTGTGGGCTTTGGTCACCTGCCCCTTTGAACCTAGTTTAAAGCCCTTCTCACTAAGTTAGCCAGTCTATACCCAAATATGCTCTTCCCCTTCCTTGATAGTTGGACCCCATCTCTGTTTAGCAGTCCTTCTTCCTGGAACAGCATCCTGTGGTCAAGGAAGTCAAAGCCCTCTTGGCGACACCATCTTCACAGCCAGGCATTCACCTCCAGGATGCAGCTGTCTCTGCCTGGGCTCCTGCCCTTGAGTGGAAGGATCGAAGAGAACACCACCTGTTCTCCCAAGTCCCTCACCCTTACGTCCAGAGCCCTGTAGTCACTTCTGATCTGCTGAGGGTCATACCTTGCAGTATCATTAGTGTCCACATGGATGAGTAGCATGGGGTAGTGGTGAGAGGGCAAATGATCCTCGACAATCCCTCTGCAACATCTCAGATACAGGCCCCTGGCTGGCAGCATATCCGGGATGCCATATCAGGGTGACAGATGGGTGCCTCCTCCCCCCTCAGAAGAGTTACCAACCACCACTACCCTACGTTTCCTGCTAGGAGGAGTGGGTGTGATCCTCCCAGACTTGGAGGTAAGTGGCTTCTCATCCTCCACCTTTTTGGGATGATTCCTCATCACTCGTTGCCAGGACAGCATATCGGTTTTCCATCACCATGGTGGGTGGGTTGGGAGTAGGGGTGGAACACTGCCTGCTGCCAGAAGTAACCAGCAGCCAGTGTCCTCCCTGTGACAGAGCCATATTCTCCTTCCCTAATGGTGTGACAGCAGTCTGCTGTAGCTGGATAGCTTCCTCAGCCATGGATGTCTCCATATGAATACACTCAAGGAATTCCTCGCGGGCACGGACATGCCTCCACCTTGGCACCTCCTCTCAGGAAGCAGGTGGGAGAGCTACAGGAGATTCCACCAGCAGGCACCTTTCATACTGGATGGTTCCCCCCAGCATGGCTTTCTGTGCGTGGGAAATGCAGGCCACAGTCTCTGCAAATCCACCCCAGGATCTGGGTAGAGGCATCCATGCTTAGGTTGTCTGTCTGGATACAGGCACAGGTGGAGGAGACAGGAGCAGCGTTGTCGCTGGTGATGTGGCCCTTCCTAGCCATAGTGATTATATTACATCTCCCTCCCACAAACTCCCTCCCAAACTCCCCTGTTTGCGGTCCCCTGTTCGCTAGCTCTTCTTGGTCACTTATCCTCTGGCTTTTAAGGCCTTCTCTTCTAGGTCAGCCCTACCCCCTCGTTAATCACAGGGGGAGGATGATCGCAAGGCTGACTGAGGCTGAAGATCAAGGATGATCAAGGATGATCCAGGAAACAAAGGCTCAAACAATCCCCAGACACACAATCCCAGTTGACCCTGTAACTCAAATAACCTGAAAGAGAAAGGAAAAACACAAACAGCCAAACAAACTCACTCACCCCAATATTAGTACCTTGTTCATTCCACAGGGGGATTTTCTCAAGCTCCCTTCTCAAGCTCCCTTATTTGTGGTCCCCTGTTCACTAGTTAGCCATGAATAGCTAGAGACTGCAAATATATCCATAGGTATACGACTGCTACCTCCTGAATTGAGCTGGTTGAAAATTCAGTAAAAAATTCACAGGAATTTTCTGGATTTTTTTAAAATCTTTTTTTTAATTATTGAAGGTTTTCCCCACTTTTATGTCTGGTCAAAACCACTCAAAATTCTACAAAAATATGTCCCGAAAGAATCTGGGGTTTTCTTTTAATAAAAAATCAGAAATGTAGCCAATATTCAAAATTTCTAGCAGCTCTGCTTCGGGGTAATCCCTGAAGACCATGTTCTTAGTTCTGCCCTACCGAACAATCACCTAGTTCTTTGTAACAGATGAGTGAGATTTCCAAGGGACATTTTCAGAAGAACCAGGAATAGAAATGGTTAGGCAGAGTTCTAGTTGCAGATGCTATTGGGCATCCACCATCAAAGACATTGCTAGCATTCCCTGGGCTTTACAGACATACAGTCCTACTTGAATGGTCCAGTGTCTACACTTGATCTTACAAGAGCATCTTGTCCAGGCACCCTTCCAAGTGCAACACAGTGTCAGACAACCTCCAGTTCTCCAGAGCTGTGAGCAGTGGCAGTTGTGCCTCTCATAAATGGCTCCAAAATGACAATCTCAACAGACACCAGATCCAAAATCCCTAAAATAAGTGAAGATCTTAAAATGTCTCTCTCTAGCCTCTGCTTTCAGGTACTTGAGAAGATTTTAAGTTTAACTACTTTGGTTTGGGACAATGCCCAAACATCCGAGGGAACCTAACGGTTAGAATTCATAGCAGCTCTGCAACATGAAGTATAAGTTGTATACAATGTGCAACTATATTTATTATGAGCAGGGCTCTTACTACCATGTGTTGCAGATTATAGCACTGGGCTGTTTCCCATCTACGATAACTCTTTATTAAATCCTGAAGATATTGCCCCATTATGCTACAGTGTTAAAGGAATATCTGGATCAACAATTCCTCCTTTAACAGAGATACCCGTTACTTGAGTACCACACTATATTACCACCTACAGAAAACAGCACTATTTTGCAGCTGTTGGCTTTCTGCAATCTGGGTGACCTGGCCATTACCCCAACATTGACTCCAGTGATGAAAAGCTTTCAGAAAGTTTGTGTACTCAGCCTTATCAACCACTCCACTGAATTGCACCCAGGCAGAGTATTTGATCAGTTGGACATGTGATGCTTGAACAACTGTTACAGCCCACAGCAGCCCACTGAGTGAAATGACCCACCAGGTGGAGGGCTAGCACGATGCATCACTTAAATCCCATGTAAGTCTTCAAAATAGGACTCAAGTGATGGCTATGCCTTTCTGCTGGCCCTTTGCAATCCAAGCAATCCAAGGGTAAATTTCACCTTTAAGAGCAGAAAACCTATGCATCTGGGTTTCTGGCGTGTAGTACTGAGCCAGCCATTGTTCAACACGTACAGGCACCACACAGGAAAGAGCCACATAAAGTGCTTGTTCTTTGCTGCCTGGACTTTCTCAGTGAAGAAACAGAATCAAAGTAGCCACTTCAGAGCTGTAGGAAATAAGATAAAGGTTTTGTTTTCTATTCCTTTCAGGTCACTTGTTTCTTCAACAGTGGGCAATCTTCCACTGTCTGTGTGTTTGGGATCCTGTCCGTGTGCCTTCGACTCAGGATCAGCATGGGGACCTATCCCACAGGAGCAGAAATCTTTTCACAGAGGAGATACGATTTTCTCCGCATGATCCCTGCCTAACTTCCATCCATGTGAGGCTTAAAGCTCTATTATAAAAAAACACAGCTCTGCTCACACAGCATGAGTTGTTGAATCTCCACAAGACTGGAAAGACTTAGAATCTATGGGAGTAGTGGGTGTTGAAGCCAATATGGTGGTGGGGAGCTAAGAGCTATGGGGGATCTGATAGACCTGGTCCAGCTTCTTTGCCACCAATGGGACAGACACTAAAATTAGCCCAAGCTCTTTTGCTGGCTGCGAATATCCCCTGAAGCAAAGAGCAACGTGTCTCTTCCAAGATAGAAGGCTCCTTGCTTAGTTTACCTGTGGGATGAAGTTTCTGTGTCTGAGGGAGAAAATGACAAAGAAAAACAGGGGGTCAGGAATGTCTCTTCTTGCTTGACACAGGCAATGTCTCCTCCTTCCTCTGCTGATGACCCAGGGGCATTCTAGGGGTTGCTCGCTGATGTTGCATGGATCATAAATCATCTAGGGCAGAAGGATGGTTAGTGATTGGGGCACTGGTGTGAGATGTAGGAGGCCCAGGTTCAATTCCGTGCTTTGCCACAGATATCCTGTGTGACCACAACCAAGTTTATAGCCCTCTCTGTGTCTCAGTTCCCCCTCTGTACAATGGTGGTCTCAGAAAGGAGATGGACACTGCTGGGATTGGAATGACACCCCTGTGACTGCATTGGTCATGTTAATTAAGGGCCTTGGTCACTGTATGAATCCCAGGAGCACTCAGGAGGAGCAGCCTGAGAGGCGCAGGAAGGTCTTTGCTCCAATGGGAAAGAACCAGTATCGAAAGAAGATGGCTTGTCCCAGCCAAAAAATGAAGAGGACATTAATACACCATTTCCAGGAAAGCAATAGTGTCCTGCTGGACTAACTAAACTAAAACATACACAATACAGAATTCTTCCCTGTGCACTTTGGTTGCCAGGTAGACTAAACCATTTGGACTATAAGGAGGTGACAGTTGCTGAAAATAAATTAAATGTGATTGTGACAGACTGAGGGCACCCCCTCTAGTGTGGGATGGGTGCACCCCATCCTCCTTTCATGCAAGGGGGTGTTTCCAGTCCACAAATAGATTCACTATACTGTTCTGGGTCCCAGAGTTATAAGGCCTAGTGGCCAGAGTCAAGGACAACAGGGCGCCACCTAGGGATGGTTGGCAGCTGGGGTAGGGAGACCCAGATCCTCCCTGCTCCACCAGGTCCAAGCACAGGGCCCTGTCAGTGGTGAGGGCCACTCATTCAGCAGGGATCCGACTGCAACACGCTGACTGTTCTCAGCCTACGGCTGGTGTCCCCCCTGGGCTACTTCCTACTGTATCCTTTGTAGTCATGGTCCAGGCACCTCCGGGATCTCCAGACTCATCAGCATTGATGGATCCCAGTGATCCTGGGTTCTCACAAATGTCCACTGGTGTCTGGGTCTCTGCCTGGGTCTCAGCATTCCTGCTGTTGTAGTCTCTGGTTCTTCCTGGGCTGGACCCTGCAGCGAGCATCTTTCCTCTTTGCAGCAGGGTGGCACCCTGCTCCTGCCCTGTGGGGCTGGAAACAGCCCTGGGAGAGGGCTGAGAAGCTGTGGCCAATTGAATCAGGGCCCAGCTGGCCCTTATAAGAGGGCAGTGGGCCTGGAGCAGAAGAAACACTCTCTCTCTGCCTTTAGAGGGAGAAGGGCCTGGCTGCAAGGGCTAAGCAGGGTACCTTGAGTGGAGCAGGGCTGGGGAAAGGCTAAGGGAGCTGGGAAGCTCTGGCCTGAGAGAACCCCAGGCTGTGGCCAACTGGGTACTGGGGTGCAGGGGGCAGCCCACGGGTAGGCTGAGGCAGCAGGTCCAAACCCCCTTTGCTTGTGATGAGTGGCTTATACTGCAGTCTGCCCCAGGGCACGGGGGCTAGCTGGAGACTGGCAGTAGCCTACGACTGAGGTGAGGTGGGGATAGTGGGTCGGGGGTTCCCCTGGGGAGGGGAGACCCAGATCTGGGGGGTACTGCCAGGGGGCAGCCACCCCAGTTAAAGGGGCACCGGGGTCCTGGGAGGGACACGGGGCTCAAGAGTGGTCAGGCGGATCACCGGCCTGCAGAGGGCGTGCCAGAGGCTGGACGAGCTAATTCCCGGAGAAACCAGCAGGAGGCGCCACAGGGGTGAGTCCAACCCTGTCACACTCTTCAACTGTCAGCCCAGACTGAGCTGAGCTGCTCCCTTTTATACTACTACTACATTTGGAGCATGTCCAGTAGGGCTTGGTGGGCGTTGCTTCCTCAGTCCACAATGCAGAGTTAACCCTTCCCAGTCTAATATGGGGTGGGTCCACCCCGTCACAGTGATATTGTGTGTGATTTTGTCTTGTCCACACATGCAGACATTCTAGAATAATGTCATTCAGATAACAATAAAAACAGGTCAGGTGCAGTAATAATAAGGTCATCCAAACTTTATTCTGCTGCACGATTTCAGTGCTATATCAAATGTGAGAACCCCTCAGAAAAAATGGATAGCAGCATCAATATTCTGTGCTTCATCAATGGAAAAATCCCTGATCACCAATACGGAAAGATTGTTTCTTGTGTATAGGGGACCATGCCTCTTTTGAAGAGATGATGCATAGAACAAATGACACGCTTTTTAAGTGAAAGCATTCCAAATTTCTCTTCAATGATATATTAGATAGTAAAAATGATTAATATTGATTGTTTTGTGGAAACAGCTCACATACACAGTTGGTGTTGGAGGATAACATATATCAAATTGTTGCTTGTTTCATCAGGAGTTCAGTGGAGGATTGCAGTTCTACTTATTTGTTCTGGTAGTCAGGACTTCTGGTTTGGCTTTACTTTTATTTCTTCGATGTATATGTATTTGGCATGTATGCTTCTTTTGTAGAACCATAAGGTTAGAAGGGATTGCAAAGGTCATCTAGTCTAACCTGCCAAGGTGCAGGATTTGTTGTGGCTAAACCATCAAAGCCAGCCTCCTTTTGAAAACCTCCAGGGAAGGAGCTGCCACGACTTCCGTAGGCATCTGTCCCATTGTTCTGTTGTTCTTATAGTTAGGAAATCTTTCCTGAGTTTTAATTTAAGTTTGCTGCGCTATAGTCTGGACCCATTTCCTCTTGTCCTGCCCTCTGTGGCAAGAGAGAACAACTTTTCTCCATCTTTCTTATGGCAGCCTTTCAAGTATTTGAAGACCATTCTCTTGCCCCCACCCTATCTCCACTCTTCCAAACTAACCATACCCAGTTCCTTCAGCCTTTGCTCATATGGCTTGCATTCCATCCTTTTTATTATCTTTGTTGCTCACCTCTAGATTCTTTCCAATTTCTCTACATCCTTTCTATATATTGGTGACCAAAATTGGACACAGTACTCCAGCTGAGGCCTAACCAGTGCTGAGTAGAGCGGTACTATCTGCTCCCATGACTTGCATGCTTTGCCTTTGTTAATGCAATCTAAACCCCCCATTCTGTATTTGTGCATTTGGTTTTTCTTCCCTAAGTGTAGCACATTAATTGAATTTCATTTTCTTGTCTATAGCCCAGTTCTCCAATTTGTTAAGATTCCTCTGAATTTTAGCTCTATCCTTCAAAGTATTGGCAACATCCCCAGCTTTGTATCATCTGCAAATTTAATCAGTGTGCTCTGTATACCTACATCCAGGTCATTAATAACGATGTTAAACAACACCGGACCCAGAACAGATCCCTGTGGAACCCCACTTTCATTCTCTTTATCTGTAAAGGTAACAACTCAGCACAATTGAGAAAGAAGTCCACATGACCAACCTACTCAAATTCATTTGGTACATTCCACATCTTTTAGCATTTATATTTCACATACAGTGCTTGTGTAAGCGGGGGAATAGGCTCACTATTGTGGGGAACTTTCCTGGCTTATACACTACCCTGGTGAAATGGGCTAGTGAAAGGATCTGAGTCCTCACTCCCACTTCCTTTACCTAGAGGCCTGCCTGACCTCAAGGGCTCCCCTTCCACCCTCCTGTGTGGCAGAGTCCTCGTAACCCCAACAAGGCTGGGCCCAGCCTTCTTGGGGGGCTCAACCCTCAACCTTGTCATGGTCACTTAGGGCAGGAGCTAGGGTGTCCCCACTCTGGGGTGCTCTCTCTGCACTGGATGCTTCCCTGACCCACTGATCATTACATAAAGTTCAAAGCAAATACAATTTATTAAACAGAAATCAATTAAAAAAAATAAGGATAAAACAGGAAAGGTTAAAGGAAAACACGTCACCCCGCTCTGTGGCATGGGGACATCACAACCAGTGTCTCTGGAACGTAAGGAAGTTCAGTCTGTTCTTCACAAGTCCCAGGCCCCTTCTCAGGCCCTGGCTGTGCTGCAGGGATGCGGCAGGTTGGACACTTGCTCTGGCGGTGGCCACACGCTCTCATGCTCTAGGTGGCAGGACCCTACTTCACAGCGTCACTCCTGCCCTGTCGGGGTTACGATCCCCCTCCAAGTCTGGCCTGCCAGGTGTCTTGGCTGGGGGCATCTCCCTGCACTGGGCCTGCTGCCCAGGGTCCCCCTGCGCTCTCCCCAGCTGCTCACCACACCCGATTCTGGACTGCTCCAGCTCCACCACTCTGCCTCAGCTCCCCAGCTCCACTCTGTCTCAGCACGGCTGCTGCTGATGCTCTGGCTCCAGCTCCCTGGGCTGGTTTTTCTGGCACCTCTGGCTCTGGTTGCTGCAACTCTCCCCCCAGGACAGGTCTGCTCTGTGGGCTGCTTCTGTGGCTCTGCTCCCAGCACTGACCTGCTCCCTGGGCTGCTTCTCTGGTTCTCTCTGGCTGGCACAGCTCTGCTCCGCAGCTCAGCTCAGGCGCCTGCTCTCTCCTTAGCTCTGCTCCACTCTGTCTGACCCAGGCAATTCCAGCTCATCCGGAGGCCGGGACCCCCCTGGCCTCCTGACTCCCTGATGAGCCTGCCTGCCCTGTCAATCAGGCTGACCTGGATCATTGGCCTCTCTCCATTGTTCCTGGAGATTGTCAGTCTCAGGGTCCTGATTTCCCATCGACTGTTCCCCTTTATTTTGGTACTGGAAGCTAGCCAACCAAAACACCCTCTCTGAGTTTTAGTAAGGGGACAACAGTCCCCTTATATTGGCTTGTTTGTCTGGTAGCAGAAAGAGCATCAGACTGAAGATCTAAAATTCCCTTCTTCAGTAGGGTAGCGAGGATGGTCCAGTGAATTGTATACAGGACTGAAACTCGGGTGACCTGGATTTAATCCCCCACCAGCTCTCCCTCAATGCGGATTGGGATACAATTGGGATAATACTGTACTAACTTGCAGGAGTGTTATAAGGACAAAATCTATTTAGGAGTGTAAATTGCTGATATTATAGTGATTAAGGCCTTAGAATTGCCTACGTGGATAGATAGTCTCTCATAACTCTCCACAGATAGTTCCATTGATTTCACCAGCCCTGTTGGAGGAGTAAGGTACTACTCCATGGGCTTGTCTTCACTACCCACCGGATCGGTGGGTAGCAATTGATCTATCGGGGATCGATTTATCACGTCTTGTTTAGACACGATTAATCGATGCCTGAACGTGCTCCTTGTCCACTCCAGAAATCCATCTCGGTGAAAGGCAGAAGCGGAGTCGACGGGGGAGCGGCAGCGATCGACTCGCCGCTGTCCTCACAGCCAGGTAAGTCGATCTACGATACGCCGACTTCAGCTACGTTATTCATGTAGCTGAAGTTGCGTATCGTAGATCGACCCCCCCTCTAGTGTAGCCCAGGGCCATGAGAGCATCATAAAGGTGGTAGAGTCAGGGCCTTAATAAACAAGATGGGCTCAGACACTGTGTCTCTTCATGAATCTGATATTTTGGAGAGAGAACACCCCTCACTCTGCAGAGACTGAGGGATAGAGGCTCAGAAACAACGACTCGGTTACACAATGGTGAATGTGTTAAAGGTGTGTATATAGCCAGGATGAATAGATGATGGGTAGCTAGAGTAGATAAAATACTAGATGGGTAGATCATATATAGCTAGATAGATGGCTGAGAGCTGAATAGATTCGGTGTAGATCTAAAATATCCTAAGGAGACTCTCAGATTCCTGAAACTGAGAACAGAACCTGAGACAGGAGCCCGGATTTGTTCTGGTGAATCACTCAATGCAGGGGAATAAAGGATCTGAGGACTGCTCAGAACCAAAGGAGTGAAGAGACCCCCACTGCCAGCATAACTGCTGAGCCGACTTTTTGGTGTGAACCAAAGAAAAGCTCTCTGGATCGAATAATTGGCAGGATCACTTCGGCAGGATCTGTGCTGTCAAGGACCTCAGGGAGGTGGAGGTGAAGGAGGTCAGGGGGCATTTCAGGGATAAAGAGTTGCTGTGTGCAGACAGTGGATTGAGGATGCCATAGTTTTAGGGCACTGATCCTCCATCATTCTCCATGGGAAGGCAACCCCCACCGGCAGGGACGGCTCCAGGCACCAGCTTTCCAAGGAAGGGGTGTTATGGAGTGTGGGGGAGTCAGGTCCTGCATGTGACTCGGGATTCAATGTGACTCTCAGCCAGCCAGTAGAGCAGAAGGTTTATTAGGGTTGCCAGGAAACAGTCCAAACAGAGCTTGTAAGTATGACCAGGACCCCTCAGCTGGGCCCTTCTGTGGGGGGGCAAGGAGCTTAGACCCCAGCCCTGGGGCTCCCTGCGTTTCACCACCCAGCTCCAAACTGAAAACCACCAGCCAAACCTCCAGCAGGCTCTTCCCCTCCCCCGGGGCCCCTCCTCTCGCCTTTGTCCATTCTCCCAGCCAAAGGTGTCACCTCTCAACCCCCCTCCTGGCTCATGTTACAGCCCCAGGTAAAGTCTCGCATTCCCAATGCAGCGGGTCCCAGGGAACCTCCCCTGCAAGCCTCCCAGGTCAAATCCATCTCGCTCCCTACTCCGTCACAAGGGGCGGCAGTCCATGTCCCGCGGCAGCTGCTTGGGGCAGCCAAATTGGTAGAGCCGCCCCTGCCGCCCGTGCCCAGAGCGCTGCCCGCGCGGAGGCGTGTTGCGGAGGGACAGTGGGGGAGGGGCCAGGGGAGCCTCCCCGACGAGCTCAGGGGCCGGAGAGGGGGATGGGCTTTTTTTTTTTCGCTTCCGCAGCTCCGTCCACGGCTTGGGGCGGCAAAAAAGCTAGAGCCGGCCCTGCCCATCGGGCTCCCTGATGGAAGAACGAAGGGGGAAGAGATGGAAAATACCCCATGTGGGGACCATGGGGCCCTGAAATACTTTAAAGCTCCTCTCGTTTTTCTGATGGGAAAGTGTGATGGAAGGTGTCAAGGAGAGCAGGCTTGGTGAGGCCCTGCTGCCAGCAGACTCAGGGTACGCCTACACAGCTCGTAGTAGCGAATCTCAGAGCTGGGGTTGAGAGACTCAGGCTGGCAGGGCTCGCGCTATGGTGCTGAAAAGGGCGGTGTAGACACTGCAGCTTGGGTGTGGGCTCGGGCTCTGAAGCCCATCCCTCTCCCCAAGCTTCAGAGCCAGAGTTCCAGCCTGAGCCTGAACGTCTGTGCAGCTCTTTTTGGTGCCAAAGTGTGCACCCTGCAAGCCCAGTGCGCTCTGAGGAACCCCATCTCCCCCCGCCCCTCTGGTTGAATCTGTGTCTGGTTGAATCTGGTTGAATCTGTGAATCTGAATCTGTGTGAAGCTGTGTCGACAGGCAGCCCCAGCCATTCACTGCTTCAGTGTGGCCCTGGCACGCTCAAGACACAAAGGGGCCAATCCTTCTCTCACCTATGCCATCTCAACAGCAGATGGAGTTACTCCTGATTTACACCACCATAAGTGAGAAGAGAATCAGGCCCAGGGCTGACAGTGGGGCACTGCAGAGACATGAGCCATGCTGGCTGTGCTCTCCATGTGTAATACAGATACCACACCAGCTGCAATACATAGGCACAATGGAGTAAGCTAAGTACCCAATTGCAGCCTCAGCTCTGAATTGCATTTTTTGTGTGTGGGTTTAAATCAGACCCTTAATGTTATGTGAGCATAGATTTTTTTTTGGTGGTTTAGTTTCTCTCTTAACAGGAAAAAATGATCAAAAATAAGAAAACAATCACTGTTTGAAAGTGAATGAAGGGCGCCTCCCCCTTCCCCCACCCCCTTTTCCTACTTTGACATCTCAGTGGGTTTTTTTTCTCTTTTAGCCGTGGTTTCTGGGATAGGTGATAACTGCCAGTAATAGGATTAGCATTGATTTCTTTAGCAAGAACAGAGATGTGGCAGTTCCAGCCATTTACTGAACTGCCAGCTTTGAAATATCAAAAAAAAGGAAGAAAAAGAAATCTGCCAAAAAAAAAAAAAGCTTCTTGCAGCATTTTAAAGAAAGGAAAGCCTGTGTGAATTAAAATAAACACACACACACACACACACACACACACACAGAGTATAAATATATATATCATACGTATATTATATATATGTATCTCGTTTGGCGCTTTTTTTTGTTATTGTGAGATAAAGGATCAAAAGGACCATCTCTGTTCTAAGCTTCAAGAAAGCCTTTTTTAAATTCATTTGGCTTTCTTTAGCTTTCACTTGCTAACATATTTTAGGAGCTAATCTTACATATTTACTATTGTATCCTGACTTTTTTTTAACCTTGAAATGCAAGCAAAGACTGAGCGAGAAAGGAGGGGAAAAATAAAGAGATTCGGGTGAGAAAGGGAGAAAAGGAAAGGGAATGTGCCCATGGAGGCTGGCTGAATCTCTGGCACTGACAAGCACGGATATGGAACCCACCCCACCACAACTTTGATTTTGCTTCATCTCTCCTTATTGTCAGCTGTGTTATCCCACAAAAAGCGATGCAAAGGCACACCCAACTCTCAGGCTCCGAGCCAAAGCCTTTCCATTTACTTCAACAGGCATTGGATTGGGTCCTTCCAGCACTGGTCCATGATAGGGATGGGCCGTACCAGTACTTGTTTTGGCTTCTGGGCTTTAAAGCTATGAAGTATTTTTACTATCCAGGTTTTAGCTGTTCCCTTTTAACTCATATGAAATAATATCTATATCTATACCTGTATCTATGCCTTTAAATGACCCTTAGCCATCCCCTAGGACTATCAGGAGGCTCCAATTAAAAATATGGAAAAAAAGTCCAATGATGATAATGGAAAAAAGAGATGTACAATGCCAGTCACTGCATTGCAATAACACTGAGAAAAAAGGAATGGTGGGCAAACTTCCACTGCTTTCAAGCTTGGGTCCATTTTGGAAATGTATCCAGGCTATCTGAACTGGGAGATGCATCAGACCCTGAAGACATTCTGTCCCCACATCACCACCTACCCTCTTCAGCCTAACACAATCCCTTCCTTCCAACTGGCTTCCCCTAACTGCGCTTATTATCTTTGGGGTTGGTTCAATGGCTTGCTGCGCCACTCTGGTGTTTTTAAGAAGAGGCCTGCAAGCCTGTATCCCCATTAAACATAACTAGAGCGGACCAGACAGGCTTTCTCCTCTGGTCTCTTGGGTTTTGACAGAAAACCTAGAGCACCCTTTGGAATTTTCAGAGAGTAGCTGGGAATGTCATAGCCTCTACTGGTCTCTTGGCGGGTATATTCTAAAATTTGCAAACAAGCTGGTAGGCATTGTAAGAACTTTGGAGGACAGGATTAGAATTCAAAATGAACGTCATAAGTTGGAGTATTGGTCAGGAGTGTCCTAGGTATACTTGGTCCAGCCTCAGCATGGGGGAATGGATTATATGGACTCTTGAGGTCCCTTCCAGCCCTACATTTCTATGGTCTTTCCACTCCCTGCCCTGGAGGTGGGCATAGGGTACCACATTTCTCTCCCTCTCGTTTCACCTAGGGAGCAATGAAAATGTATTCCCCCACTCTTTCAGTACCTGAGAGACTTCTTACCATCTCTGAGAGAAACTCTGCTGAGGGACATTTCTTGGGGATAGCAGGCGCTCTGTCACTCTTCCTCCTTGTGGAAGAGATGAGGTGCACCTCACGTCATCTGTCTCCCCTCCCAGGGGAAGCAAGTGGTCTCTTCCATTTCCTCCCTGCTAGGGAGAATTTGTATTTGTCCCCCCACCTACTAGGGTGGGAGTTTCCTAGCAGATCTCTCATCTCATTGGGCCCATCCCATATAGATTTGCAGCTACAATGCTGCTAGGGTCCAGGTGGTCAATGCTTCCATTCTTTGCTCTGTGAGCAGCAGTACAGGCTAGATTCCTCAAGCTGTGCCTGCTTCAGGGGAACTCAGTTCTTTGCACTGGCATCTTGTTTACTTCTGGGGGAAATCCGAGGTGTTAGTACTTCATGATCTGTGATTTGTGTATCTGAGATTTTCTCTCGCCCTTTGCCAAATCACAGCAGACAAAGTTTGCTGGGCTGCTACTGTACCAGTTTGTGGCCTTGAACTTTCCAGGACAGAGGAGCGCTTCTCCAAGGAGGGCCCAGATCTTTAGAATTTGCTCAGCGTGGTGGTCCACCAGAGCCTGAGTTTGGTAGCCTTCAAGACAAAATGCAAGGCACTTTCATTATTGTAACCCTTGTCCTTCCACACCAGGGCCCGATCCAGCAAAGATGCATGTGCTGAACTCTATGCATGTGAGTTGTACCATTGACTTTAGTAGGCCCATTCATACACCTGCAGAAAGCTCTGAACCAAATGGAATATTTTTTTTCAAGTTTTAAAAATGAAATCGAAGTGTCAATGGGGCAGCTCTGATTTACCGTCGCTGAGGATTAGGCCTGCTGTGTACAATAAATCTGAACATAAGCATGTACCAGATTGTTCTGGCTAGCTTGCTTTATTAAATTGCAACAGAATCACTCCTGGATAGGTCAGGCCTGGTTCTCTTCTAGCTTCCATAAATGCAAACCAAGAAAAATTCTGTTGAAGTCAACATAGCTACATCAATGGTAGAGAAGAATCAGGCCCACTAGTCCTAGAAGCAACCAGGTTTCATTAAATTGTATATAATTTGCAGACCACAGTATGGATATCTACTTTGCACATCAGACATGGTGGCCAAGCCTATGATGTCTGTGAGGCTGCCAGCTTTATATATTTACATTAAACACTCTGCTATTTATTTTAGAACATTCAGTCTTCCCCTGAAGATTCAGGCAAAAGATCTAGAATTACCTGTGATGGGATCATTTCTCTTTAGATCCAATAACAGTGATGCTCTGGAGAACTGAAAAAGACCAGAACCACACCAAGATACCTTGGATTCCCCATGGCTTCTTACAAGATAAATGGCCCATCTGATTTAGTACCAATGGCAGTTCTAATTGCTGGTGTGGGTACCAGTCTTGATATCTTAACTAACAAAAGGACTATTCTAGTTAGTCCCAAAGCACTCATTGGTATAAAGGCCATCAGGTTATTCACATGCCTTTTAGGGTATGTCTACACTACAATGTAAACCCAGGGTTAGTAGAACACAAGTTAGCAGACCCTGGGTTTGTTACCCTAGGCTTCATTGAGCATCTACACTTATTTGTAATTCCAGGTTAGAAGTTGTTGAACCCTGGGTCCCAGGCTGGGGCTCCAGCATCTACACTGCATTATGCGGGCCCAAGTCCAACCACCCATATCCCAGACTTCCTAGCTCCCTTCCCAAATGTGGCTGCTCTAGCTCTTTTTTTGTAGTACAGTATGGGAAAACTTGACAGGCCACCAAACTTGACTGTCCAGAGGACAAAGAAAGTCAGCCTGTGGGATTGTCGGGTACTTTTGGTGGACTCCCAGAGCATGAGTCATGTGGGGCTGCGTTTACACTGAAAAGCAATAGAGCTTGAACACTGGATCCCAGCTTGACTCAGGCTCGGACCGTCCACCCCCATGGAGTCTTGGGACTCTGGTTCCAAGCCCTGGGTTAGTGCGATTTGTGTGAAGATAGAAGATGGTGTAGGCTTGAGTTTGAACCCTGGGCTTGTATTGCAGTGTAGACATACATTTAGTGGGCTGTTTTAATTTGTCTGAGACATAAGTGTGCTTTACACATGCACTCCAGCATCAAAAGGTTTGTTTTATTTTATTCTTAGCAACAATCTCCCAAATGATGCACATTTGACTGACTCACCTTCACTGTGCCCACTGACCCATGTCCCCTGGGACTACTTCTGACTTCGAATCTTCAGAGCAGCTTACAAGTCTTTTTTTTTTTTAATGTCAAACTGCCAAATAAATGATTGTTTCTTTCTTAAGAAAATGTGGAATATCCCTCCCAAAATTATACTGAAGGCCCAGGATGGACAATATTCAGTCCTGAATATGTGATAAGCTGAAAGTCTGATAGCGCGTGATAAGAAATGGAGCCTTTATATCTCTGGAAAGGGAAGACTCCCACTTTTCCAGACACACAAGATCAGAAGGAGCCAAGATATCTGCCATCAAACTCATGACATCTTGATGTATGGAAGAGCTATTTGACATGTTTTTAACAGCATTATTTAGAATTTTCCTCTCCCACTGTGTCCTGTGCAGTTGGACTTATGACAATTAAGGAATTCTGGCCTTATGGATGGAAGAAAAGTGCCAATATCTATATTTTAAAACCCTCTAAAGCCTATCATAATATGTGAGGGTCGGGCATAATCTTTTTTATCAGCCTATGTTTGTGACGATCTACACAGAAAACTTGTGAGAAAACCATCCAAGACTCCTGCAGATCAAAACTTTATACCAGATCATTGTATCTGTATTTAATACAAAACCAAAAAAATTCAAACTATGTTACGGTTGTACAGTCAGGCACTCAGAAGTCAGTTAAAGCCCAAGTTAGTGTTATAAGAACATAAGAACAGCCATACTGAGTCAGACCTATGGTCCATCTAGCCCTACAGTGGACAATGCCAGGTGCTTCAGAGGGAATTAACAGAACAGCCAATCAGTGAGTGATCCATTCCCTGTTGTCTACTCCCAGCTTCTGGCAGGCAGAGGCAAGGGATAACAAGTTGCATCCCTGACCATCTTGACTAATAGCCATTGATGGACATAGACTCTATGAACTTAGCTAATTCTTTTTTGAACCCTGTTATAATTTTGGCCTTCACAACATCCCCTGACAATGGGTTCCACAGGTTGACTGTGCATTGTGTGAAGAAGTACTTCCTTTTGTTTGTTTTAAACTTGCTGCCTATTAATTTCATTGGGTGATTCCTGGTTCTTGTATTATGTGAAAGCGTAAATAACATTTCCCCATTCACATGTTCCACACCATTCATGATTATATAGCTCTCTATAATATCCCCCCCTTAGTCATCTCTTTTCCAAGCTGAAAAGTCCTAATCTTTTTAATGTAATTTTTCTTGCCCTTCTCTGTGTCTTTTCCAATTCTAATATAATTTTCTTGATATGGGGTGACCAGACCTGCATGCAGTATTCAAGGTGTGGATGCTTAACTCTGCCCTCTTCTCTGTGTGCAATAGAGCCATTAATACATGATCAAATACAATATTTGCAAAAAATAAAATACATCACACATTTTTTTTCTACAACTACAGATATTATGAGTAACATGCTGTAATGTATTTTTTATTCCATATACTAATTTCAGTGGCATGAGAATCTTGAATGTCATTACTGATTTAAGGCTAAATCCTCAGGATGGCTCTTTGTCGCCTTCAGATAAGACTAATGCAAGGCAGACTAAAGAAGCACCCTGTTCATTGAGTGGAGCATATTACCACACGCATGTCATATGGGTGCTTCATAATCTCCGCTGGCTGCCTCTTGGTTTCCAGGTGGAAATACAGGTGTTGGTTTTGATTAGAGCTGCCTGGAAGAGGACGATTCTGTTTTGTGGCAAAGTTTGCGGTTTTATAATTTGTTTTCTTTCCACATTGGAACAAAAGCAAAACCTCTAGAATCTGTTTCTGAACAGAAAATTCTCAACACTGTGTGTGGAGCCTGATGGTTAGGGCTTACACAGCCCAGAGAGAACAGAGGCTAGAACCTGGGTGTCTCAGTGCCCAGAACAGGCCCCCAAACCACCAAACTGTAGACACACTTACATGCAACCCTGTTAGCTGAAAACTTCATTGCCATTAAAACAGCGCCATAACATTTCATCCAAAACGTTCCTACCAGCTCTAGCTTAGTCCTATACGGTCCTAAGTGGCCTAGGAGCCGCCTCTCTCCCAGGAACTATGGCTGCAGTTGAAATCTGTGAAGGTTCCTGAGTTGGAGCTCTGTTAACTTAATAAAGAAGGAGCATCTGGCAGGGCCCCTTGATGCTGGAATTTATGCTTCCTTCCAGACCTTGGCACTAAGCAGACTGAACATGTGCATTGCAAGGACTTGCTTCAAAGCTCATGTTTGTACTTAGGATTTTGGGGAGGTGTTGTTGTTTGAAGGAGGCTATTTGGGGAGTGAGGTGTTCTTTATACTTGTTACCTTTTGGCTGTAAGGTGTCAATATATAGTGGAGTTTGCTGAGGTGTTTGGCCTCTTGTTAATATTTTCTTATTTTAAATTAATGTCAAGGACCTTGACTCAAGGATATAGGTGTCTCTATCTGCCTTTGTTTTATAAATCTAAATGAATAGATCTATCGATCTATCGAGCTACAATTTTCAAAAATTCAAAATATTGGCAAATAAATTTGGCCAAAATATACAGCATTTTTCAACTAGCTTTAATAGATAGAGGTCAGTATTATTATTATTTGTTTTATAGCAGTGCCGCAGAGGTTTCAATGCAGATACACATATACATATTACTCCTGTTCTTTGGTTTTAGTTGAGCAAATGGCTGGTTTATATGATTTGTGTTTTTGTTAAGGTGAATTGTACATGTATATCTATAACTATATATCATCAACAGTAACAAATGTAATAATAATTCTCTGGTATTATTTGTCTTGCCATGTCTTCTTCGGTGCCAATGCTATAGTACTGGTTTGACAGCCACTGGCTTAATGTTATTATTGTGCTCTGGGCAGAGATGGCTCCTGGGGAAAAAAAACAGGATCCAAAGAACATGAAGATATAATAGCAGCAGCCCCTCCGAATGCCTGCTGAGAGAGTGCAGGAAAATAATCAATAAAGTCCAGGTTAAAATAAATCCACACACTCCAGCAGCCATCTAACGTTAACTACATCCAGTCACAGTAAGGCTCCCTGTACACATGGTTTATAAAAATTAATGCATAGTTAACAGCTGTTATACGCATGTTACAGACACGAGCAGGATGTGGCATTGAGGGTTACATGCTCATCAGTAGAGATGGTTAGAAGCCATGGCTCCAGGCAACCTATTGACTTTTTGGGATCCATAACAATTGATTAACCATTTATTAAAATATCTATTCATCATTTATTAGTCCTTTATAAACTATTTATTAATGGAAATGTAATACAAAGTGTGACCCTGAGGACCACAATTCCTCTTCTGCCCCTGCATTGCTTTGAGGGGCAGCAAATTAGGTCACCTCTTTCCATGGTGTAGCTTAATTCACCCTCTGCTCTCAGCAAGCTTCTCTGACTGGTGACTCAGAGGCAGAGCAAGGGCTTGGAGCATGGAGCACTGTAGGGGCTTTTACAATCTAGACCTGTACTGGTCAGGTGCCAGCTATAGGTTTAATAACACACTCTCCTATAGATCTTATCTAGAATGCAATGGTGAGAAATAAATTCCCTAAAGGGCATGGTTGTCTGCTGCTGGGTTTGAGTGCATCACTTAAGGGCTTTTCTTCTCTCCCCTCCTTTTCCTATTGTCCCATTTCCTTCTCCCCCCTTCTCTCATCTGTCCTTTATATCTTCCTTTATTTCTGTCCTCTTCCCTGAGAAGTGCCAGGTCATTCTCCTGTCTAGGGAGGTCTCTGCAATATGGTGCCTATAACACTTTGGCAGTTACAGCTGGCCCTGGTCTCTTGCTGATGAGTGGCAGTAAAATGTTCCATAGTTCAGGACACTCCCTAGCACTCTACATAGGCTCCACCTCCAGTTCCTGAACCTTCCAAGGGACCTCTAGAAGCCCCGCTCCCCGCTTTACAGTAGCTGTAAAGCAATCCATTGGAAGAGTAGCCTTCAAGAAGCCATTTACAGTATATGACAATTTGTACTGGTCTGACAAACCTGCGAACTGTGCTGGGTGTTCCTTAGCACTGTCTACTGTCACCTTATATATTGGGTCTTTACAAATATAGAAGGTGGGTGAGGTAATTTATTTTATTGGACTGACTTCTGTTGGTGCTAGAGAGACAAGCTTTCGAGCTTACACCGAGCTCTTCTTCAGGTCCTGTGTAAGCTCAAAAGCTTGTGTCTCTCACCAAGAGAAGCTGCTTCAGTAAAAAATATTACCTCACCCACCTTGTCTCTCTAACCTCCTGGGACCAACACAGCTATCTATCTCTCTTTGACAGAGTACTCCTTCCTCTAACAGTGAATTTGCTCCCAAGATCATTATATTCCAAAGCGGGAATGCACTAGAACTTCACTTTTAAATACATACACAATTCAACACATACCTGCATAGCTCCACAACAAGCTACTGGGCTAATGCAAGAATCAGCAGGTGAATTCTCTTACCTGCGTTATGCAGGAGATGAGACTAGGTGATCATAATGGTCCCATCTGGCTTCTATTAATCTACCCCATTTCACTGTGGGGCATGGGCCAAAGCCGATCCTGAAGTCCGTGGGTTATAATTAACCTTTTCTTGAAATATGACTAACTTTTAAAATGTCAGTTCCACTTTTAAGCCACATTCTGGTGCTCTAGTTGTGGCTGCGGCACCGTGGGACGTTCATCAGTCCTTCCCAGGGCTCTCACAGCTCAGGCAATCCTTTTATATCTCTTTCTCTTTAATTTCCTGTAATTAGCTATGCTATAGCTTGTGTGCACACCAGGGGACACTTGGAGAACAGAACATAGCAAACTCCTCTGAGAATATCCCACACCCACCCACTTATCCCTCCTCTGCTGTTTAGAGCCATGCTGGGTTGAGATTGCCTGGAATGTCTTTCTTGGCAGCATCCAGATTCAATTGATTGTTCTTACCGGGTCAGCTCATGGTTATATCTGAATTTTACTGCTTGGGTCTTTTCCATTCTTGATAATTTTTCATAGAAACCCATATTCCAACAATTCCAGCATTTAATTTGACCTATACTAGGGATGGCTGGAAAACAACAATTCTGTTTTGCAAAGAATTTTGAGGTTTCAAAATTTGTTTTTATTCCACATCAGAATGTAAATGAGCCTGATTGAAATTTTCCATGAAAAAACAGGAGATAGATCCCCCCAGAATAGCCAATAACCTGGTGATCAGGGGATCCACCCAGGTTCAAGTCCTTACTTCAAGTCAAGCAGAGTGGAAACTTGAACCCGTGTCTTCAACATCCCTGGGGAGTGTCCTAAGCACAGGGCTACTGGCTGTTCTAGAGGCTTCCTCTCCTGCTCGTGTTTTTTTGCTAAAAATTTCAAAAGGTTTCATTTTCATTACACATCAGACCAAAAATAAACTCCAAAACCTCCACATTTTTCACATAAAGGAATTGTTGTTTTCCAGCAAGCCTTAGTTATGAGCACTATGTCATCTTTATGGACAGTGCCATGTTGAGGCTCCGGGGACGAAACTTATGTTGCTGCTTCAGGAAAGCAATTTTATTAAGTGAGATACTCTAACAGATGAGAAAAGTGGTGACAGAGCCCAGAGGTTCCAATGGGTGTTAAGACCTACAGGACCTAGTTTAATCTCCAGGTTAATGGCAGTGTTTTGCCAGAGGATGGAACAGATTCCCTGCCTCCTGGGTCCCAATCAGGATCCTGTTGTTGTGTGGCCTTGTATCTGTACTTATGATTATTCTCTGGCGTTCCTCCAGTGGAGACTCTTCTGAACCTGGTAGAATGTAGCAGCCACCACAGGAATGCAACAGGCAACCTTCAGGGCTTGGATCTCATAGCTGAGCTCTTGAGTGATCTCTGAAGGAATGGAAAACAGGAACAACTGAAGCTGTCTTATATGAAAGTGATCCTATGTCATTAACTGGATGCAGGATAGCAGCATCCCAAGGAGCTTCCGTAGAGTCCTAATGGTGACTTTCTCTTGGAAGTAAGTCCCAATTAGTAGACCATCAAGAAAAGGGTAAATGTGGGTCCCTTATTGTCAAACAGCTGCATATGGGACCTCTAGTGCTTTCTCTGGGGAAGGGGAAAGTCCAAAAATTAAGACTCTGTACAGTATGTGGGTGCAGTTGTCAGAGAATTCAGGAATTCCCTGTGGCATGGCCAGATTAAGATATAGAGTTCAATAGCTGCCACAATTAAAGTGAAGGTGACACCATACAAAACTCCACCAAAAGGCAGTAGTAGTTTGGTCTGAGATGTAAGACTGTCCTGTTTCCTTCGTATCTCTCGGGCATCACAAGGAAACAAAGAGAATTGAATAAATTCCAGTAAACACTCTTCTGTCACAGTGCTTCCTTCACTGCAGTTCCCAGGGACTGTACAATTTGTGCTATGGGGGACTGTGAATTTAAGGGCGGAGCTTCCCAGACAGAGGAAGAGTGCTTACAGCACTGGTTCCTGTTCCTGGGCTATCCTGAGGTTTGAGAAATTATACATCTGTTGCTGGAGGGTTGGTGTGAGTCCATGTTGAATAATCTCCAAGGCCCACTTGTCCTTTGTTATGTGTTTCCATCACTGGATAAAATCTCCCCACAGCCTGAGGTGAGCCGGTCAGACATGTCTCATGCTAGCCTTGTGGCAGGGGAAGATGAGCTGCTTATGTTCTTGTGTGGGGGAGTCAGGGCCTGCACCCCTCTTCCTGGGATTCACTGTGACGCTCAACCAGCCAGTAGAACAGAAGGTTTATTAGGGATGCCAGGAACACAGTCCAAACAGAGCTTGTCAGTACAAACAGGACCCCTCAGTCGGGCCCTTCTGGGGGGCAGGGAGCTTAGACCCCAGCCTTGGGGCTCCCTGCATTTCACCACCCAGCTCCAAACTGAAACCAACCAGACAAAACCTCCAGCAGGCTCTCTTCCCCTCCCCCGGGGCCCCTCCTCTAGCCTTTGTCCATTCTCCCAGCCAAAGGTGTCACCTCCCAACCCCCCTCCTGGCTCATGTTAGAGCCTCAGGTAAAGTCTCGCATTCCCAGTGCAGCAGGTCCCAGTGAACCTCCCCCGCAAGCCTCCCAGGTCAAATCCACCTCGCTCCCTCCCCTGAATCATCTCCTCCTCAACAAGCTGTTCCAGTCCCCTCACTTTGAGGCGGCCTTTCATGGCTGGAATTTATTGCAGTTTGCCATTAAATGCCTGTCTGTATGTGCCACTAAAGGAAACGATTTCTTAGCTTTAGCAAGACATCTCAAAAAGTAGGTGTTTGTCCTAGCACTGCCTGCAGGGAGCTAGGCAAATGGGGGGATATCTTTGAAGAACTGCTGTTCCGGGGCCCTCTGCTGCTCTGTTCTCCATTGCACTGTGCAGGGTTCCAATACCAGGAGGCATTTCTGCAGCTGTGTCTAATTGCCATTGCTCTGGGCTGGTGGTAATTGGAGAGCAATGGGGGTGGGGGGATGGGACCCAGACAACTTTCCTGTAGCAGTGTGGTGTTTATCCTTGCTTTCCTGATCGCAAAGTCAGCAGGAATCTATGACAAAGGGCTGCATGCCCTCCTGAGGAGGTAAGGAGAGAGGCCTCCTGCAGGTCCTCCAAACCCACCTCTCTGCTGCCCTGATTCAGCAGCTTGGCTCACAAAAGCTAGCTATAAAAGAACAACCCAACGTTTCCTTGAGCTGGTTAATGCCAAGTAATGGTAAATTCTGATGGAACCATGAATCAAAGGGGTCTTGTCTCCACCAAATGCATGTCTTTGTAGTCACAGGATTCTGGATATTTTAGAAGATCCCAGCTCATGTGTAGCAGTTTATGAGCCTGTTATTGCCTCTGAGCTAATACAGCTAATCCATTAGTTCAAGAGTTGTCTCATACAAAGCTCCAGCATTCAAACCTCCAAGCTCTCTTCTTCCCAAAAGCAAATTGCCCACATATTGTGCCTTAAACTTCCATTTGCTCAGAAATTGGGACAGCTTCAGAGGTAAGAGATGATACTGAATTGTCAGTAGGAGGAAGAGATGTTTGGCTCTTGCTTGAGCAGAAATTGATAAGTTAACTTTCATACTAGTTACATTTACAGGTGGCAATGAGGCTACGAAAGAGGAACATTCACCCAACTCAAATAATACGGCTAGTACTTCAAATGCAATGGTACAAGGTAAAGGTAAAAATGGATGTAATGGTGAAAAGTAAGATGAATGTGCCTGTGTCACTGCAGAAAGGGGTGTAATGCCCTATAAGTACCCTTCTTTGGCTGGGGAAACAAAAGCTATAGCTAGCAGGCCAAATCTTTCGGATCCTGGCCAGCATGGACTTTCAAGTGATCTCCATGACCTTAACCATGGTCAAGAAATCTTGGACATTGGGGCATCTCTGAAAATCCTTCAGCTAAATGTTGAAGGTCTCTCAACTGTGAAATGCTCTATGCTCCAGTCCCTAGCCTTCAAACATAACACAGATGTAATCTGCCTGCAGGAGACACATGTCAACTCCTTTTCTGCTAGTCACCTTAACATCAGAGGCGAGTTACTCACTGCAGAGCTGAGCTAAACCCATTTTGGAGTAGATCTTGCTGACACAGAACCGCTCGCATTTAATTCAGATCTCTGTGATATTGGGAAAGTCAGTCATTTCAGAGTGGCAAATGTGGACAAGGCCCCTAGCTGGCCCTGGCCTATTTCAAATATTCTCCCTAATCTCCCATACACTGCCATCTATGTTGCAGATTTTAATACCGACCACACCACCTGGGGATACAGAAAGTCAGATCAAAATGACCTTTTGGACTGAGCTTTGCTCCATAATTTTTACCTCAGCCATGATCCAAAACAATGGGGTACTTTTCCAGATGGAAGCAAGCAAGTGTAACCCACACACTTCATGGGTGTGGTTTCTGTCCCATCTAGTGACACCGAGACCACTTAGAGAGAGTTAAATGAGTCTGCTCCATAGCCTTAGCTAAGAGTCAGTTGGCTTTTAGCTCATGGTGTAGAGGCTCATGCCCTAAGCTCCAGAGGTCCCCGATTCAATTCTGCCCACCGACGACCGATGAGAAATGACCCTGCAGAATTTGCTTTTTAAGATGCAAGACATGCCATGTCTAACCTCATTTAAAGATATATTCAATCCACTGAGTCACCATCTCAGCTCAAGGCACCCAGTTTGGACAATTCCCTTAAGGAACCTTGATATCACCTTCAGATGGTGTACTAGGTGGCACGAACAAACTTCAAACATATCTAATGCCTATCTCGTGGCAGATCCAACAGTTTGGCCCCCAGTTTGGATCTTCCATGCCATCTTTGGGTAAAGCTCCATCACTTCACATGCGGAGTGAGCAGATGTGCTGCTACTGACTACAGGTGGGGCCTTTGTGACTCCCTATTTTGCCAGTCTGGACAGTTAGAAGATGTAGGTCATATACTTGAAGCCTGCACCCATTGGCAAGGGCTGTCTAGCTCCCTTATGGACTTTCACACTATTCTTCCTTCAGCTTTGAATGGTTAGACTAATGCACTTGACTTTACCGTCTATGTAAATGCAATTGTAATAGATTTGTGGAAAGGCAAGACGTTTGGGAAACACTCAAGAACTGTCATCTCATTGAATTCACATGCTTAAGTGCTTTGCTGACGCAGGACCTACAACATAAAATGTTATGATGTTATGAAACCTAGGGCTTGGTCCATCAGAGCTCATTCATGAGAAGCTCTCATTGACTTCAGTGGAATTTCTCACAAGCTTAATGTTAACTAAGTGCTCACATGCTTTGCTGAATCGGGGACTTAGCAAGTGTAAGCAAGGTGTAATGGGAGAAGCATTAAAATCCGTAAGTGTAGACTAGAGCTGGAGTATCCAGAGTTGCATGCTAAAAATTGTACCACATTACTGTTCCATGGTATAAATTAAAAGAACAAGTAGCATCGAAAGTGGCATAACAAAACCCTGCTGAAAGATATGAGTGTAAAGAAAGAACCTGTAGTGCAAATGGAGAAGGGGAAGAGCACTAAACAAGAATATACAGTAAGTTAAGGCTTGTAGGGAAAAGATAAGGATAGCTGAGAGAGCAGAGAGGCTTAGTGGGAATAAAAAGAGCTTTCACAATTATATCAGGGAAAAGGGAATACTAGAGAGAAAGTAGTTCCATTAATAAATGAAGAGGGAGACAAAATCAATGGCATTTCTAAAATGGCAGAGTTACTGAACACCCTTTCACCATCGGTGTTTAACAAGGTAAAAAAAGGACAGAGACATGGAAAGTTGTAAAACAAGGAGCCTTTGGCAATATGGCACTTAGGATAAAAAGCAGTTTATGGGAGTATGTGAATTGGATCATCAAATTTTCAGTCCAAGTAAGATAATATGCTTTTCAAGGTCTTAAGTGAATCGGCTACTGCATTTGCTAAATCTTTGGCAATTGCTCTTGAAATACAATAGAACACTGGTAAGGATGGGCAAATGTGATACTGCTGTTTTTTAAAAGGCCAATCCTGGAAATTACTATCTGGCAAAGATAAATTCACTACCTAGTAAATTTATAATAACAAATATCAGGAGAAAAACGTATTTAAGCTCCTAGGGTGAAGTCCTGCTCCTACCGAGAGAGAAAAGAACCCTGGGTAACACGCAGCATAAGTGTACAGAGAATTTCTTTGCTAGCTTGTGCCCAAGGAGCTGTGAAGCATGTTGGAGGTAGGGAAGGGCAATGAGGAAATGAAGTCCCCTAGATTGATTCAGCCAGAATTCCTGATGGAGGCATGGCTGCTAGGATCCCGATTCAGGAAAACACTCTGCACATTCTTAAAGGCAATGAAATGTTACTTAAAAATGACATTTGCTTCTGAGCATTGTCACCTGGATTGAAAACTGGGTGCAGTGCTGGAACCCAGAGGTTCTGAAGTGCAGGCTGTGGTTGGCAGAGCGCTTGCTGGTGTCCCATAGATTGCTGTCTGGTCACGTATGAGCCAGATTTTTTAAGGTATTTAAGCATCTAACTCATTGAAATAAATGGGCGGTAGGTACCTACATACCTTTAAAAATCTGGCCCATAGGACTGGGTCCCCTCGTTCTTTCCAATGGCTAAATTGCATTAAAATCCAGTTTAAAATACCTTAAATCCTTCCCTAATATCACTTTCCCATAGTGCAGTTGCTCTGGGGTTGTTATGCGATGGTGAATGGCAGAGGAGAAGGTCTGCATGACTGCGAATGGGAGATTGGTATCCGTGGGATAACCTGTCTGAGAAGATCTGATTCCTGTCAGAAAAAAGCTTGAGAGCACCTGCTCTAAGCAAAAGGTATGAAAATACAATAATACAGCAACTATATCGGGGTGGGGCTGGGTCAGCATTGGGGTCACGGGTTGGGAGGCAGTGATCAGGGGAATGCCCATGGCTACCAGAGGGCTTTATATTCATTTTTAAAACTGTAACAGCTTCATTCACAATCTGGTTGAAGGCATGAACACAGCATTAACTAAACCAGCAAATGGCGCTGAAGTTGGGGTTATAAAGAACAGTGGGTAAAAGAGTACCTGGATATTATTTCACGGAAGTCTCGTGGCCTGTGTTCTGCAGAAGGTCAGACTAGATGATCATGATTGTTCCTTGCTGGTGTAAACTCTCATCACTTCTTTGAAGGCCAATCCAACTTCCTCAGGAGCCAAGTGAAGGCCTTCCATGTGCTTCAGTGGGAGTTGGATCAGGGTCAAAGTAAGATACACTTTAACCTGAGAAAATTGCAATCTGAAACAACCAGGAAATAATAAACTTGCACAGAGAAAGGAAGACGATTCTTCAGGTGCACTACTGCCAAAAAAGAGCTACGGTAAAGGAGTTCGTGTGTGTTTGTGTGTGTGGGGGGAATTAAGGACCTGATCCTGAGATGTGTTCCATGCATATGTCTGGCTGAAATCATGCCACCCTTACCATGCCACTCAGAGCAGCAGGAGCTCACAGCCCCGCCGCTGCAGCCCTGCCCAGGAGCAGCGGGCAAGAGAGCTGGTGGCGCGGTGCGCTGAGGCTGTGGGGGTGGTGCAGGGGGGGAGGGGAAGGGGGAGCCTCCCCGGCCAGGAGCTCAGGGGCGAGGCAGGACCCGCGGGCCATAGTTTGCCCACCCCTGGGTTAGATGACCCAGTCGTAAACATGCCAGCAGTCAGTCTACTAAAGTTTCCAGCATTACTAACACTACTGGAACTGCACCGCATCTAAAATTGCCAGCATTGATGCCACCACTGGGTGAACAGCAGTTTCATGCAACAGCAGATGCCACATTGAAGCAGGAGTGGTAGGATATTCACTGGGTCAAGAGAGGGGAGAAAGAGAACCCCTGAATTAGGGGGTGCGGAGGTTACTGTCAGGGAAAAGAGGGAGACAGATGACTAAAGAAACTGGCATCCTCTAGGTGGTTCTCTCATAGCTCCGAAAATGTGAAACTGGCATAAAGAGTGTCTGAAGTGTGTAATTATTTGAGGTGATCAAAGTGTTTAAACAGGAGTAGTAGGGTGAGACTAAGGGTACGTCTTCACTACTCGCTGGATCGGCGGGTAGTGATCGATCCCCAAACGTGCTCCCCGTCGACTCCGGACCTCCACCGCCGCAAGAGGCAGAAACGGAGTAAACGGGGGAGCGGCAGCGGTTGACTCGCTGCCCTCCTCACGGCCAGGTAAGTCGACCTACGATACGCTGACTTCAGCTACGCTATTCACTGAAGTTGCGTATCGTAGGTTGACCCCCGCCTCCCCGTGTAGACCAAGCCTAAGCCAAAGCAAACTGAGCAGTTTATGAGGAAAAATTTCTACAAAACAAGTTCTATTAGGCGCTAATAAATGTTGAACAGCTAAAGCGCTGTGTGCTCCATTCCTGTGGCCTTTAACAATGAGACTGGAGAAGGCACCAAACAATTTACTGTAGGGAACGTTTCTGTATTAGAAGGGGGATGGGTACCAGGATTGCTTTTAAATCTCTATTTTCTGTGATTTTATGACATACTATATATATATCAATACATAGTTATGGCGGCATATCCAATTTTACTCTGCTCCCAGTAAGTAATTTATCACACTGGAATGTTTGGGATGAATTCATCAGAAGGAACAATGGGAAAATGGTTTTTATTTGTAAAATTTGTGGAATTATGGTGGGCTTTTCAAAAGCACTCAACCCTGGCCTAACTGCTCCCGTGAGTCACTGGGAAAACTCCCATTGAACTGAACATGAGCAGCGTTAGCCCAGTGCTGAGTGCTTTTGAGAACCCCTTCCTTTGATGATCAAAAGCCTTCGTATATTTGGTATTTCTTTGCTTTATTTAAGGTAATATAAAGGAAAAAAGATAAAGATAGCTCTTGTGAAAACATCTGCTTTTTTACTCATGAAAATGAAAATTAAATAACTATGGAAGTTTTATCTGCAGTAACTTAGTTGTGATTTTCTAAAAATAACAGTCATCTCAGCTCATCAGTACAGCTACCTGTTACAAAAATATATAGTGATGTTCTCTAACATAGTGAACTGTCAAATAGGAAATGCCAGGTATTCATTAAAATTTAAGAAAGAGGACTGGCTTGAGGGCACTGGACAGTGATACTGAACTGTTTTTGTTCCATGTGCCAAGAAACTACAAACAAGTACTTACCATGTCAAATGGTCTGCTAGAGGCGCAGAGGCAGCTGCCCAGCAGTCAGTGGGATTTCTGCCATTGAATTTGTGAAGACAGTCTTTTTAATGTGAGGCTTGTGTTTTGCAGTTTTGAGTGCTGCACCCAAATCATTCTTGAAAACAGTCCTGATATCTGTCCAAGCGAAGTTCATCCAACTGTTCTCATGGCTGTGTTGAACCAGAGACCACCAACAAAGCTATGGATAAGGTCTTCACAGAAACAAAAGGATCTGACAATGTCTTCTCACCTCACATCACTTCCTTTTTCAGATTAGAAGTATTATTTTCTTCATACCTCACATACTCAGTGTTTTCCAGCTGGGACTTCCAGTCAACAGATTTGGTTTTCCAGAGAGCACTTGCCTGGAACTCCACCACATGCATATCCTGGATGTTGATTTTTAGCCACTAGCAACAGCGATCTGTGACATAGTGATCTTCAGATCTGAGACTGTCTGATGCATGGCAATGTATTTTCTTTCTGTCAGAAAACAGCAAGTCATTCAAGTGTTATAAGTTTGTTAGTTCTTGGATGGTAAACCTGTCCCTTCTGCACTAAGCACAATGTGACTTCTAACCCTCCAACACAATAAATTCAGCCTCAATGAACAAGAAACATTTTAGCCATTTGACATTGTTCCATTCCAAAGCACTGAGACTTGATGAGAATGTTTTAAAATCTTAATTATTATGATCTCTTGCAATGATGAAATTGCCAAATTGTCACCAGCTTCATCACCTCCTCAAGTATGGGTGAGCTTACTTTAACACCTCTTTATAAATGATGCAATGAAATGATGCAATGAAATCCCACTATTACTGTAAGCTGGGCTGCTTGAAAAAGTTCAGATGAAACATTTCCCCATCAGAAATTGCGATTTTGTCAAAACCAAAATTTCCGGAGGGAAAAGATTGATGGTGGATTTCCCCCCCAGGAAAACAAAATGCTTCATTTAGGGACAACATTTATCTCTGCATCTCTGCACCTCATCTCTGCAACATTTATCTCTGCACCTCATCCATGAGTCACCACAGCAACTTAGATGCATTTATAGGCCACAGTGCATCATGGGGGATGTAGTCTGGCCAGGGAGCAGAGTCTGTAGGAGGCATGAGGAACTTGGAACTTCAACTCCCAAGAAGTGCAGCAACTCAGGCAGATGCAGAGATAAATGCAGACTCCAAAATGAAACATTTTGTTTTGGGGATGTTGAAATATTTCAATATTTCTGAATGAAATGTTTTCTGAACTTTTTGTTCCATGAAAAAATTCAATATTTTGCCTGATCTGGGATGAAACCAAACTCGAAATATTGGAATTTTTCAGTCAGCTCCATTTGTAACCATCTTCCTTAGCAAGATACTGAATGAAACATGCACTAGAATTGACTGTAGTAGGAGCTCCATCTGTTCCCAATGATTCAATGCTAGCTGATGTTAATGTCTGCTTCTGAAAAGGCCTGAACCACTGTGCTGAAAATATCTTTACCCATAATTCTTCCCAGCAATGCCAACAATTTAATTAGTTCTGCTCACATTTTGTTGTACACCTCATGAGTCATGATATCTTGCCAACCATGTCTGAGAATTTAGATCAGTGGCCTAAAAAAGTTTGGAATATATATTCACATGTTGGACTCTCTCTTCAGCTGTATTTCTGCAGCACAGAAATTCTCTAGTGTATTGTGTGATTTTCTCTTTGTTCAGAAAACTTCAGCACAAGAAATCATCACCTCCTTAATCAGCTGCTTTCAGTCAGTGGTTTCTATTCAGTGCAATATGAGACACATGAGAAGTAACAGTAACCAGATCATTTGAATTATGAACAAACTTTGCAACCTTTTGTATCTTTCTTATCAGATATTTCTTTTGTTTTTCTCTTATAGCCAACAAATATTCTTATAGCTTGTTTGCAAATGGTGTCCAACATTGAATGTTTTAGTAACCATATGCTGAACAAAGAAAATATAACTTGGATAAAATAGATGTGGCTCATGTTTGGAAAGTTCTTCTAATGCTTTTTTGCCAAATCTTATCTCAAAAATGGCTCTTCTTGTAAACTTCAAATGAAGTTGGCAAGATTCTAGCCGGCTTTCCTGAGTTCTCTGCACCCTACCTCTCATGTTCTGTATCTTGATTCTTGCACCCAGTCACAGATTTGCCTCCCTATGATCTTTTTAATTCTTCAGAAGCTCACATGGACCTTAGTGAAATCTGCATCAGGCTCCTGGTTAGTTGATGGACTACAAAACCCAGAAGGTCCTGTGGACTTTAGAAGGTCATTATAATAGGCTACTAGATCCTATGTGGCTGACAATATGTTTGTTTCTTGTAGTAGATGCTGGGTAATAACATGAGAGGACTCCACGTTTCTATCATAGAATATCAGGGTTGGAAGGGACCTTAGAAGGTCATCTAGTCCAACCCCCTGCTCAAAGCAGGACCAATCCCCAATTTTTGCCCCATATCCCTAAATGGCCCCCTCAAGGATTGAACTCACAACCCTGGGTTTAGCAGGCCAATGCTCAAGCCACTGAGCTATCCCTCCCCACCAACTGTTCGCTATCACTAAACTGTTTTCTTATATAACCACTGGAGAAATGCCAACTTTCCTTACATGTAGCAGAGAGCTCCAGAGACTGTTCCTATTCTCCATCTTAAAACTGAACCAAAACTTGATTCACCAAATGACTACAAGGAGAAATTAACCTCATCACTCCAACAGGCATATGATCTCTGTAGATACAACTTAAATGTCTGCTGTCAAACACCAAATATTATAAAAATTCTCACAAAAGGGAAAAATACATTAGACCTCATTGATTCAGTTAGAATAAAAACACACCCACAGTTTAGTGCTCCTGCTGGACTTTTCTGCAATGCTTGCCTCACTTTATTCCAGATCATTACAAGTAGCCAAAAAGGTTTCTAATCTTATTTATGGCCAAGTTAAACTACCATCTGGCTTGGAGCATATCACATTGCTGGCAATACTTGGGAACCACCTATCCCTGATTCTAACCCAAATTTTGGGATGGGAATATGTGATGCCCTTCTCTTTACCTCTCTTATTTCTGAATCACACCTGCCATTCTTCCAGCTGATCAGAATTGGCTGTGACTCTTTGCAGAGGCTGATGGCTGACTGTAATGCTTTGGGGGTTCGCCTCAGATCAGTAAGGGGTTGTATCACCAACTACACTGCAACCCAGGGTGCTGTAAATGCTACGCTGATATGGCTCATGGCCCTGACACCAATAGCCAGCATACAAACATGAGGTCACACCCTGGCTTCCACCACCTAGAAGCTCTACAGTGGCACAGCTGCATCACTGTGGCACATCTGGTGAAGACGCTCTCTGCGACAGGAGAGAGCTGTCCCATTGGCATAATAAAACCACCTCCATGAGCGGCTGTAGCTATGTAGGCAGGAGCAGATCTCCCACCAACATAGGGCTGTCCACACCACCACTTAGGTCGGTGTAGCTTACGTCGCTCAGCAGGGATGCTGGAACAATTTGTACAGCGGGGATGCTGAGAGCCATTGAACCAAACTGTAAACCCTGCGTATGATGGAAACCACTTAATCTTTGCCTAAGAAGGTTTTTCCCCTATACTCAGTTCCTAGAGACTCCAGGCCCCTGGGCTGAAGGACCCAATGTTCTGTGATTTCAGGAGCTCTGGCCTCTTTAGTTCCTCAAGTGATGGCTGCCCAAATGGTTTTTTCTCTCTCCTTATATCTTCCCAAAGTTCACAGACCCTGCTTCAAGAGGCGGAAGGCTCCCTGGAGGTGCAGTCTCCATCCCCAGTCAAGATTGTTAAGCAGTCATCTTTTCCCATTTTCTCTCCTGATGGCTTTGTTTACCTTGCACATCAATGTGGTTTTCTTTGTCTTTGGTCACGCCACCTTGCTTAATTTACATTGGAGACACATTCAAACAGGTTGAACCATATTCCTTTGTCTGGAGCAAGCATGGCATAGGCACTGCTTGTCAAGCACCTTTCAAGAACGTATTTGCAGCACATAGCCATAAAGTCCTTCGTGAGCTTACTATACGTACATCACACAAGAATATTAACCATCAGTGAGTTATTATTTTGCCAATGATGTATTACATGCCACTTTTTGGGTCTAAATTATGACAACAGTGTGCTCACTGGCATAGGGGTGATCTGAGGGTCCCACTGACATACGCCCTTACTACAAGAAAGGTACTCCCTCCCTCCCTCTCATATGTAGGTTCCAAGACTACACCAGTGAGGACAATGGCACTCTTTCCAGTGAGGTTAATGGGAGCTGGACCAGGCCCTTTTGGCAGTGCCTTGGTTGTCCAGCACTGCTAGACCTTGCTGGCCCAGGGAAGGGGAGACAGACCTGGGGGAATTTTCCGCTTTCTCCACTGAATGAGAGGCAGTTTTCCTCCCAGACCCGTAAAAACATCAGACACTGAGTGAAAATGATTTAATGGCGGATTGGCCAAATTCACAGATTTTTACAAAGATTCTGGTTTGTCAGACTAAATTCTCATTGTAGATGTGCCATGAAACAAGTGCAAGCAGAGGATGAGGCTGTCACCTGTCCTTACACAGGCGAGTGTCAGGGAGCTGTGCATGGGCAAATCACAAAGATTGATCAGTCCTCGCTCCCTCCAGGGAGCAAACTATCCAGACCAGACAAGGAGGAGGAGGAGCCGTGAGCCTGCCCCTCTAGTATAAAAGCCCACAGATCATGTCTGGCACATGGAGGGGAAGGAATCCGAATGCACGTCAGGTCTCTGTGCAAACTGAGTGTGGATATTCTGCTGAAAAAGAGCATTCATTTGCACCCGCACTCCAGATGGTAGACATTCTACACAGCGTGCCCAGCACAGATTAGTGCCAAGAGCGTAAATCAGTGAAGAGGCATGTGCGTAGGGTCCATTGCTGGTGCAGGGTGCACACATGCAGGAAGATGAGCGAGAATCCAGATGCCTAGGCCCTGATCCAGCATTTGTGGCCCCTGTCAGAGAGGACCAATGGAATGCTCTCTTTTGGGGTTTTGGTGGAGAGAGATGGTCTTGGTGCAGGAACCAGTTCATGCTCTCCCTCTCGTGTGTGGGTTTCATGGGGCATGCTTATGAAGAGCAGCCATAACAGAACTGGCCCTGAGTAAGTAAAAACCCCAATCAGGCTCATTAGAAAATTAAAAGCTACGTGTAAATGAAAAGAGCCTTTTATTGACCCCTCCTGGCATGGGACTCTCCGCTTTGGACTTGTTTCTATGACCCTAGGAATTTAGGCCAAGAACCACCCTTTTATGTGTGGGAGCCTTCGCCTGTTGGTGAACCATGAAAATGATACAAGCAGAACATCAAAAACATTGATTAACCTACAAACAAAGGGACCATGGCTACATGCTTTATGTAGTGAGCACAAAAGGCTGCACGAATGCCCTGAAACCAAGCCACATGGAGAATGGGGATGCAGAGAGAGAAGCCATCCAGGAGACCTCCTCCTACTGGCATGCTGCTGAGAGGCTTCCAGTAATGCTTTTACACCATATATCATAATGAGCTTCAATATCCTCAGGTCTGCTAAAACAAGGCAGGTGCTCACGACAAACAGCATCACACAACGTGTGGTAAATAGCAATGCACAGCTATACCATTAAAAATGATGAGTGAAATATATTTGCCTCCACACAGTCGTGTCAACGCAGAAACTATATTTCCTGTTTATTTGTTCCGTTTGTTTATTTTACCGGACCACCCCATGAACCTGGAAGAAACATGCTAGAGAAAAAAAATTATAGCAACACCAACTATTCTGGGAGATACATGAGCCCCTCCATGTTTATCAGGTTGAGGGCACTGTATTTTGATGTCAATAAGCAATTTTTCCAGCCCGGTCTCCTGCCCGACCCTTTTAATCCATCAATATATTATTAGAGATAAAGTTGGTGGATGCCTGCTGCAGTTAGAAGATAAATGACATCTCTGAAGTCAGGCATTAAAGACTAGATTAAGGCCTTGTGACACCGTTTTCAGTGCTCATCTGTGCACTTCTGTTCAACCTATCACACTGAGTGACAAGAAAGAAAAATAATGAACTGGGCCAAGGAAAGAAGAAGGGAAAAAAAGGCAGAAAGAGAGAGATATTTTTTCCCCCTAACGCACAAACTACATCAGTTCACACTTGGGATTAGACTGTATTTAAAGAAAGAAAAAAGAAAGAGGAAGGGGGTGTGTGGGGAGGGTGGGAAATGGATGGTGCTGTAAAGATTAAAACAGGAGAAAGGGAAAGTAAAATGAGGAATTTCAGTTTTGTTTTGTCCTGCATTTATTTTATTTTTCTCCTGCAGGAGTGACCTAGTTGAGTTTGCTGGATCTGAAGGGTTTTGTCTGGAGCCAAATCAAATCCCATTCAGGAGCTGGGAAATGCATCCTTCCGAGAGAGACAATTAAAATCTTCCTAAAGCATGTGTTTCCCGCCCCTTGATCCCCATGACCGGCTTTTGTCTTCGCCTGTGGTTGCTATGCTGTGTTAGTGCAGTCTGTTTTTAACACTGATTTTGAACAAGGCCGTTGAGTGCATGACTGCAAAAGCTTACATCTGCCCCCACACAAAATGGTGCTAAGCATGAGCGTGTGGTGGGTTCCTTTTGCACTAGCCTTTAAGATTTTTAAGTTCATTTGAACTTCCATTAACCCTTTGAGCCCTCAAGACGAGTTCTGGATTTTCATCTTCAGAGCGCAGCACTAGGATGCTGCCGATCGATCCGTTCCCTTGTGAAATGATCCTTTCCCTGCAAAGTGCACCCCCTCCCGGCCATCTCATCTTCTGTATACACCTGAGCCTCTGCTACCAGCACTGAGATTTCCCTGGCACTCTGCTCCCACTACTAGCCCTACACAAGCAGCTGGCTCCTGCTCCCATCCCAGCCTCCCTTAGCCTTTGGCAAGCATCCTGCTATCCCCATCTAATGACTGACCCCCAACAAGTCACAGGGCTGGCTTCCTTCTCATCTGCGGACCCCTCTTGATTAGCACTCCCTCGACATGCAGAAGGCCGACGCTGCTAACCTTCCTCTTTCAGAACCTTCCTCTTTCAGAAGCACCCACCATGGATTCCAACCCCTTCCCCCCCGGCTTCCTTTGCCACAAGCACAAGGTCACAAATTCCCGCCCCTTTGATGTAATAATCACCCCAATCCCCCAGCTGCCATGCCCTAACACTTTCTTTCTCCCACTCCTGATATCACCTCCCTCTCCTGCAGTGGACTGGAGCCTTACACTGGCTTTTTTTTTTGCCCACGTGAAAAATGAATTCAGTTGATTCATTCTACAAAAACGCTAGTAAGATCTAGCCAGTGCACATTGCCATGAGTCGGCTCCATACTGCAGCAGCAGCCCTTCCTGCTGCTACCATGGTATGGCCATTGTGGAATTGGGGATTGTGACTTTAAGGGCTGAGCGCTCCAGGCAGAGAGTCTGGGTGGGGCTCTGTACAGCTAGGTGGAAGTGAACACAGAATTAAAGAGAGCTCTTGCAAGCATCTTAAACACTGAGTGGTCACTGAACACCACAGGAATGTGTGTGTCCTAAAGCATATGGTTATTTTTACATCCCTGAGGTAGCTTCACTAGAAGATACTACAGCTAAACAGGTGACTGTGCACATCCAAGCTCTTTTGGCTAGGCATGGTATACCTGACACAGCAATGGCTGACAATGGGCTGCAGTTTAGCGGGCATGAAGTTGCAGTGAAGTCCAAATTTAGCCATGTAACCATTACTCCCCGTCATCCTCTGTCTAGCTGGCTGGTGGCAAATGGTGTCAAAATAATAAAGCACTTGCTGTAAAAGGCTGTAGAGTCAGACTCTGATCCATAGTTAGCACTGTTATATTACACAGCAGCACCACTGACCCATGGGTTGTCCCCTGCTACCATTCTGGCCAACAGAAAACTGAAAACAAGAATGCCTGCACTGTTAGAAAGTAATGTCAGAGTCATGGGGGATTTGTATAAGCAGCTGTATAAGGAGACAGAGAAGGCAAAACAGAAAACGCAGTGTAATTTGGGGTCCTGGGAACTGCCAATACATCATTAAAATGACACCATGCATTGCTATGATGGGAAACAATGGTCACAAACAGTGGCGGGGTCCCAAGAGGCCATGCCCCCATCATAGCAGGTTGCCAGCCATGTATGCTAAAGGAGCTGCTGTTAGGCATGTAAGCCACATGGGCCCACCATTCCCAGCAGACACACAGGCCTGGTCAGTGCAGTGAGCAGCAGTCAGGCGGTGAGACCACAGCCTTGCACACACAACAGCCTCTAGTCTCAATGACTGGGGAAGGGCATTAACATATGTTTTATTTATACGGGTAAACTCTCACCCACACCTCTCCCCGTCCTTAATGTTCAAACCCACACCCCAAGAGTCACAACGGGTGCACGCTAATGTCTTGTCCCTGACATGGCGGGGCAGAAAACACCCTGCAGTGCAGCTTTGCTGGCAGCAACATTGCTGCTCGTGCGTCCGGCCCCCCTGAGCACAGGGCTAGGATAGCAGCTGGGTTACAATAGCATCAGGGAGGTTTACTTACCCATGGTATATCCAGCCCTCCACTCTCAATATGTACGGAACACGAGGAAAGTAGGGGAGCTCACGCGTTTTGACCTGCGGTGGGGATGTGAGTAACTGTATTGTCTTGCAATGATGAGATAAAGCAAGAGACAACAATATACCTCGGTCTAACCATCACCGTGGTGTTAGAGTGATTAGAGAGAGATGCAGTGTAGCTGAGAGAAAGCCATGTTCCCAACAGCCCTGTCGCCAGTTGAACCGGAATTCGGGAGGTGTGTGTGTGGCAGGACACCCTGTGCCCATTGATGCACTCACTTGCACAGGAGGGGATGGTGTACAAATGGCGGGGGCGGGGGCGGGGGGGGGGGGGGGTTGGTCTGTGGGCTCCTCCTGGGAACAGTTTGAAATAGCCCGTGCGAAGGCCTGCCTTTGAGAAGACACGGCCATTTCAAAGGAGAGATTTATGCAAGATTTGTCCCGTATCATTCTTCTGCCTGGAGGGGAGGGGGACATAGCAGGATAACATGTCTTCCTTTAGAAGCGGTGGCTAGGGGACTTCGAGATGGGTCAGCTCTTCTGCTGCTGTTCCACCTGTATCTCAGCCAAGCACCAGCATCTCAGGCATCCACCCCTTCAAATGCCCCATCTTAGTGAGTCCAGGAGAGGCAGTTTCCCCAAACGCATAGAAGCAGGTGAGGTGCACAGACTCCAGATCAAGCTAATCCCCTCCAGAAGTCTGCTCCAGAGCTGGATCTCCTTGACCAGGAATTATTTTTGCCTGGCTCTCACACACTTCATCCTTGGCTTTGTGATTGGCACTGTCCTGCCAAATATGGCGGAAAGAACTGATGGGAAGGGCAGCTGCCTTGTTAAAGGGTCACCACCGTAGTGCCCAGCCCAAGCGTACAGAGCAAGCATTTCTGTGCAAGGCCAACCCCTGTCCTTTCTGCTCATTTGCTGAACAGAGGGTTTGTGTAATAGAACAATATGAAACCTAGCTCAGGATCTGACATTCCTAGCTGGGGTCTCCATTCTGTTCAGCATGTACGTCTCTACCGTCCTCTCTTTTTGAAGATTTTATTTTTTTATCTCTTAAAAAAAGATTACTTTGTCACAATAATTCAGCAAAGGGTTTCTGCGCCTGTAGAAAATATTAATAGACTATTATGAGGTCCTACAACTAATTTTTCCACACATATCATCTGTCTTTGCATGGTTATTAAACTCCAACAATATTTCATGCAATGCTTTCCTGCTAAATTAATTTGGTTTCTTCTTCTCCTGCTCCTTTTTTTTCTCCTTCCACAACCTTTAAAATTAAATTGAATCTTCATAATTATGGCTTTTTTGTTGTTCCTCATATCTTTTTCTTTTCAATTTCCCTATCAAAGTGGCTGTAGAGTTTAATAAAGATGTAAAGAAACAGAAATGAAAGTATAAGAGACAGGAATGGGTTGGGATCAGAGTTGGGGTGTCGTACACCTCTGGTTCACAGCAGAGATCACTCAGAACTCTCCACGGATTTGGCCTCTTGGTTTTCATCTGGTAGAGTTTTTGACAAATGCCAGACCTTATTCACCACTGCCCTTTTGTGTCAATTAGGCTGCTGCAGAGGAAGTGATGGGTAGGTAGAAGGTTCCTTAGGGCATACCTCTGGCATAGAGGACCACCCATGCACACTGGGCACAGAGCCTCAGTTCCCAGCTCTAGGCCCCATGCTCAGGAGTTCCAGGTGTAGGGGGTGTTTTGGGACAGGCTAGGGCAGAGCAGAGGCTAGGTGAGTGGACTAGAGGAGGCAGGGAATGGGAGGCAGTGTCGCCATGGGATACCTGTCCCATCTTAGTGTAGTCCTGAGTATGGCTAACCCGTGCTGAGGGTAGAACCAGCTCACAGTAGGGGAACAGCAAACTGCCCACTTCTATCTCTATGTTGGTCTAGACATAGATCACATCCTGGAATCAAATCCAGCACATTTACAAAGGTCATAAAGCAGGCTTGGGCCAAGTCCAAAACCTCCTATTAATAAAGAAGAAACCCCTCTATTTGGGTTGAGTTATTTGTAGAACATCCAGGAAAAGTCTTATTTCCCATCTCCTCCAAAACTGTATAGAACCAAAACCAAACCCATAAGATAACATACCATTCACTCATCTTGCATGTGTTTTTCTTCTGCTGTGTCCACTGATCAATGCTAAGACTACAACTAACTCCAAATTGTTGCATCTGTGACCATGGAAACCATCACCTCTGCTCTGGGACTGATCACTTAATCACCTTTCCCCCCGAAGTACCTAGGATTTTGTATTGATATTCATCACCACAGCATCTAATCTCCCAGGTTGATTAGGTTGGCATGGCAAGGACCCTTATGGGCTTCATGGGATCTTCAGCTCTTCTCTGTTCTTTGGTTATAGAAAGCACTGCTTGAAGTAGGGATTTTTGGGGAAAGAAGCTGATGGTGGTTGTAAACATTGCTCTACTTATGGTGGAACAGCTCTGTCCAAGGGCAGGGTTTCACAGTGTTTCTAAATGCTCCATTCATCTCATCTCCCACAGCAGGATCCCCTTGGTCAAAAACAATTTATCTCCATTGGTTTCTCATGCTTCATCAGGGCTTTGGGGTCTGCATTGTCCCATAGCTGTCTTCGTGATTCATAGGTGATAATGGCTCTAAGGTAGCTGAGACGTGGTTTTGAAGGTCAGCCCTCAGGCCAACTGGCAGTGGACCTGGCCTGGGGCCCAGTGGAGCAGCTAACAAGAGTGGGATTCTCACGGAGGCCTATGTCAAGCACACACTGTTTTGCAGAGGGGGATTATTGTCTCCTGGCTTCCCAAAGCTCTGGGCAGGTAATCGGGACTCGGGTCATTAGAGTGCGCTTCACGCGTCTGTACTTCAGACTTGTTTCATGCTTACTAATTCTCATGGAGCGTTGGTTCAGCAGGTTAACCGAAAAAATTAAAACTTCATTTAAAGTATTACATCAGGAAAACCAGCACCATTTACCTGGGCAGAATGTGATCATTGGCAAACGCTTTTCCTTGGTTTGCTCTGGGAAAAACCAGTCAGGGGAAGGGGGAATGCTACCTCTGCTGCACCATTTCTCCCTTCCTCCCAGTACCCAGTGAGAGCTTTTGGGTTCCCTGATGGCGAGGGGGGATGGGCAAGGCAGGAGCGGGTGGGACCTGGAACAATCCATTCTCAGCTGACCCTGCAGTCTATCCCATCAGCCCAGCTTGGGTGTCACTGAGGCCATGTCAAGGGGGAGCGTGGGGCATGCTGTTTAACCCCCGACATAGAAATGGACTATTTACACCCCTCCCACCTGAAGGGACAATTTTCTGGAAGCTCAGGCCCTGAATCCTACAAGCTCTTATGCGCAGACAGATAACCCCCCCACCCCCCACTAAGTCCACACGGAGTCACTTGCGGGACTGGGGGCTAAGTGCGGAATCATGGAATTTCTCAGCACCTCTGCTTGGGTTCTCACAGCCCCAAATAATTTTCCTGTTCCTTTGTACTCCCAACTACTTTGATTTAACACCTAACCTTGCGGGCCAATTACTAGAAAAACTCCAGACCAATGGGGGGGACGGGACAAGGTGGGAGTTCTTCCCAATTCAGCCTCTCCCCATGTCCCTGGGAGACCCCCTCCATTGGTCCTGGAGCAGAGAAACTCCTGGACTCCTGGCTGAGGAGTCCCCGCAGGACGGCACCAGGCAGGGGAGTGAGGGGAGATGTATGGGAGGGCAGGCAGACAGGATCCTGGCCCACCTTCACACTGCCATGTGTCGTCAGCTCAGGTACACATTTTGGTGGCCAACTTTTCTGTGCCAGAGCCAACATGAGGACAAATGGGCTTTGTGCTAGCAAATTCAGGCTTGAGCAAGGTAAAGTGGGATTTGCCTTCCATACCTTGTCGTCTTGTACCAACAGAACTGCAACCCTGCACATACCCCAACGGAGACACCCTCCAAGAGAGTGGGTTCCCCTTGAATACCCCCCCTCCCCGGCTCCACCCCCGGGGGCAGAAGGTACTTGGGATTTGCCATGGATATGCTGGTCTCAGCTGCTATAGTTAGCTGATAGGTTTATGGATACACTTGGTTATATTTAGAATATATATCAAAGGTGCCTAAAGCCTTGGATTGGTGCCTATTTTATGTGATTGCATAAACTGAAATAAAGAACTGAAATAGTCAGTTCAGGGATAATTCAGCAGGTGGCCATGTTGTGCCAGGGAGAGGATGGTGTTGGTATGTGAGTGAAATGCTGGGAACAAGATGCCCTAACGCAGCTTTCCCTATTAAAACTTGTTCTGGTGGGTGTCTTGGTCAATCCCATACCAGGCTTTCTACTGTTCCATTGGAGCATGGTGCTGGTGTATGTTTAAATAATCAGCACCATGTCAGACACTGCTAGAGGCTTGCGTAGTAAATTGCGACCCATTACCGGAGCACCCTTCCCCATGTAATCCATGTGATACAAATGAGTCCCATAGTTCATGACTGTTGAGCACTACAGGGAAGCAAATTGCTCATCTTTTCCAGCAAAAACAGGGTACGTGTGATGCCCTGCTAAAGTTGGCCATTCCTACAGCTATTGAGCACTGGGCACAGCCTAAATTACCTTGGTCTGTGGTGTGGCACAGGCATGTTCAGTCCTGGACCAGGGAATGGGTACAACATTTTTCAATGTACGTGCAATTCTTCTCTCTCCTGGTTACAGTGCCCAGGCAAAGGCAACTGGTCTTTCTTTGCCATCTTCCATTACATGCAGTATATGTGGGTATCAGAGTCTACACTGAGCCATGTGTGGATGGCAGAAAGCATCAGAGCTCACAGTTCACAGTTCTTGTTTGTATTTACCTCAGACCTTTGGCTGTTTCCAGCGCTTGTCCTTCAGTGACAATTTCTGCAAGGCTTTACTGTGCTTGAAAGGTTCTCTGAAACGCAGTCCTGGTAATTTAACACCCCTGCCCATGTTTAGAAACAACTGGATGTCAGGATTGTGACTGCATTTTGGTGCGATCCTTCAGCCTCCCTGGAGTGCCCCATACATGACTCTGAAATCCAATTATTAGCCTGCTTTCTCAGCCTCCATTCTGCTCACAGCCAGCAAGCGCTTCTCCAGAATTGGTAGGCATTTTGCTACAGGGAACCCTCTGATTAAAAATGTCATCAAGAAAACAAACCACATCATCGAGTCTGGTAAAATCTGGGCCATGACAGACTGCAAAATAGAGGCACACTTGAAATATAATATAGCCAAGTGGGAACTGACGTGTGTGTGTGTGTGCGTGTGTGCGGGGGTGATATTTGCAATCAGACACTCATCAGAGTCTGGATCTAGCTCCATTTTCTGCTAAGCATTTAACAAATCAAGCTTACAGAAATAATTGCCCCTTGCTAGGGTCACAGATAAATCTTCTACCCTGGACAAAGGGTAGGTCTCATTGTCACGGCACTGATTTATTGTGACCTTATAGTCAGACCTGTCTAATTTTTGTACTCTGACTACAGTTGCTGCTCAGTTATTTTTCCCCTCTTTGGAGATGACTGCTCACTAATCTCGATTGCTCTTGGCTCACTCGCTGCCCACTCCTTGGGGGTGAACTTTGTGAATCGTTAGCCCAATCTAGGGCCAGCTCCTCATTTGGTGTATACTGGTGTAGCTAGTATCGCTTCGATAGAGCTATGCCAATTTACAACATACATTTAATAGTGAGAAGTGTAAGGTTATGCATTTAGGGATTAATAACAAGAATTTTAGTTATAAGCTGGGGACGCATCAGTTGGAAGTAACGGAAGAGGAGAAGGACCTCGGAGTCCTGGTTGATCACAGGATGACTATGAGTCGCCAATGTGATGTGGCCGTGAAAAACGCTAATGCGGTCTTGGGATGCATTAGGCGAGGTATTTCTAGTAGAGATAAGGAGGTGTTAGTACCGTTATACAAGGCATTGGTAAGACCTCATTGGGAATACTGTGTGCAGTTCTGGTCTCCCATGTTTAAGAAGGATGAATTCAAACTGGAACAGGTACAAAGAAGGGCCACTAGGATGATCCGAGGAATGGAAAACCTGTCGTATGAAAGGAGACTCAAGGAGCTTGGTTTGTTTACCTTAACCAAAAGAAGGCTGAGGGGAGATATGATTGCTCTCTTTAAATATATCAGAGGGATAAATACCAGGGAGGGAGAGGAATTATTTCAGCTCAGTACCAATGTGGACACAAGAACAAATGGATATAAACTGGCCATTAGGAAGTTTAGACTGGAAATTAGACGAAGGTTTCTAACCATCAGAGGAGTGAAGTTCTGGAACAGCCTTCCAAGGGAAGCAGTGGGGGCAAAAGACCTAACTGGCTTCAAGATTAAGCTAGATACGTTTATGGAGGGGATGGTTTGATGGGATAACATGATCTTAGTCAAAGGTCAATTAATTGCCATCAGTGGTAAATAGGACCAATGGTCAATGATGGGATGTTAGAAGTTATTACAGAGAACTTTTTCCTGGGTGTCTGGCTGCTGAGTCTTGCCCACATGCTCGGGGTTCAGCTGATCGCCATATTTGGGGTCGGGAAGGAATTTTCCTCCAGGGTAGATTGGCAGAGGCCCTGGAGGTTTTTTTGCCTTCCTCTGCAGCATGGGGCACGGGTCACTTACCGGAGGATTCTCTGCATCTTGAAGTCTTTAAACCATGATTTGAGGACTTCAATAGCTGAGACATAGGTGAAAGGATTATTCCAGGAGGGGGTGGGTGAGATTCTGCGGCCTGCATTGTGCAGGAGGTCAGACTAGATGATCATAATGGTCCCTTCTGACCTAAAAGTCTATGAGTCTATGAGTCTATGAGTCTATACCCGGATCTGAGCCCTAATCTTTAAACAAGGTACAACCTGACTTTTGTTTTAATGCTTTCTCTGGGGCCAGAACCTTCCTTGGCTGGAGCTTTAATAAGAACTCGGGTTTGTTATTCAATTCGGTTATGTCCACATGAAAAACACAGATCATTTTAGGAGGACTCAAGAATGCAGGCTCATTCCTTTTAGCTAGGATTATAGACTATTCTATGAGTCTACCTGACTCTCACTGCTATTTTATAGGAACATCGGCTTGACCCAGCCTATGGATTTTTCCCCTCCTAAATAGGCCTTCAGCTGCAGAGTGGGGCTTTGTATGGTGAACATGAAAGATCTTCATATTTATTGTTTTCAGAGGCTAAACTGGGGGGGAGGGGAAGTAATGGTATTTTCCTAAACTTCAGTCATAAACCAAGTTCTGTCCACTTGAGATCCCAAAATGAGAAGCTGCTTACAGTAGTGTGTGCAGCTCTTCATGTTAGAATTATCCCTGCCCCTTTCCTGAGTGCTCTGATCAACAGTGAAACAGCTCACAGTGATGACATTGGCACTGTCATTGTTAGGTTTCAGGATTAACGCCCCATTGCAATGACTAGGGTCAATTCATCCCTCTCAGTGCTATCAGGCTGTCCACAGGTCCAGGCAGCCATCACAGCATCCATTTACATCTGGTTCACATTTTGAAGGTTATCCTCAAACCCATAAGTGTTAGAGGCTCTAAATTTTCTAATGAAAGTTTAGATTCTGAAGCACAAGACAGCACCTCTGGAAAAAAGCCTACCAGCTTGCCAAGTCACCATGAGCTGACCCAATTCCCAGTTTGCCATCTTAATACCCAGAGCAATCTATGAAGGGAGGAAGGGGGAAGAAGAGATTTTCACCTAGTTCTGATTGAATTTCAGTGGGAATTAGGTCCCTCACTGCCATTTGTACCATTAAAATCTCTCCCAGGGAGCATGATTCACAATTTCAAGGCCAGATGGGGCAATTAAATAATTTAATCAGATCTCCCGTATGACATGTGCCATTAAATTTCACTGAGTTACTCCTGTGTTGAGCCTAATAACTTGTGTTTGGCTAAAGCATCTTCCAGAAAGGCCTCCAATCTGGATGTGAAGACACTAAGAGATGGAGAATCCATCTCTTCGCTTGTGTTAAAAACGTGGGCCTTATTTCTAATGTGAATTTGTCCAGCTTCAGCTTCTAGCCACTGGCTCTTGTTCTGTCTTTCTCCACTACTTTAAAGGGTACTTTAGTAGGCAGTATTTTCCCACCATGAAGGTGCTTATACACTGTAATCAAGTCATCTCTCATTCTTCTTTTCAATAAGATAAACAGACTGAGCTCTGTATGTCTCTCTCTGTCAGGCATTTTCTCCAGCCCTTGAATCACTTTTGTGGCTTTCTTCTGCACTCTCTCCACTTTTTCAACATCCTTTTGTAAATGTGGGCCCCAGAACTGTACAAGTATTCCAGCTGGGGGTCTCACCACTCCTGCATACAGGTAAAATCACCTATTTACACCTACTCACTGCTCCCCTGTTCAGACATCCAAGAATCATGCTAGTCCTTTTTGCAACAGCCGGGTACTGGGAGCTCCCTCAATCCTTTTCAGAGTCACACTTTGCAGGATATAGTCCCCCATTCTGTAGGTATGGTTGGCACTTCTTGTTCTAGATGGATGACCTTGCATTTGGCTGCACATATTGTATGACTGGGCCCAGCTTGCCAAGTGTTCCGGATCACGCTGTGTGACTGACCTGTTCTCATTGCTATTTGTGACTCTGTCAATCTTTGTGTCATCCACAAACTCTATCGGCAGTGATTTTTACATTTACTTCCAGACCACTGATGAAAATGGTGAATAGTGTCCGTCCTAGTGCCAACCCAGTGGAACCTCTCTGAGGACTGATCTAAGAGAAGTGCTTGTGATCAGACTCCAGACCTTTAGGGGAAGCCACCATTGTCCCTAAGCCTATCAAGACTCATGCTTCTCTTGGCCAATAAGGGCCTGCTAGGATCAGTAGGGCCTGCTAGCCTCACCTGAGTAGAACTGGAAGAATCAATGTCAGAAGAGATTTATGAAAATTTTCAGAAATGAACATGGTGAGTTCACGCTGCTGCAAATAGTGAAGGAAGCGAGAGATGGGAGCACTCAACAGCTCAGTATATCAGGGAACTTTGGTCCTAGTTCAGCAAAGCACTTATCCAATTGTGTAGCTGTTAGCATGTGAGTACTCCCATTAAAGGGAATGCATCTGAAGAAGTGGGTATTCACCCACGAAAGCTTATGCTCCAATACGTCTGTTAGTCTATAAGGTGCCACAGGACTCTTTGTCGCTTCTATGTGCTCACAGTTACTCATGTGCTGAAGTGTTTTGCTAAATTGGCGCTTTAATTACATACCTACCTATGGATTTAGATGCTTAATTATAAGCTGCCATGTTGCTCTGTCTCTTAAGACCCACTCCACAAAAGTATTTAGGGTCCCATCTTCCACTGAAATCAGACTAAATGCTTTTGTGGATGTTGGCCCAAGTGACCACAACTCTGATATGAGCGTCTGTGTTACAAATCTGGACAAATATATGAAAAGGCAAATGAGTCACATACTAGTTACTACCACCACCTTCAAAAGCCCAGATTTGCTGAATGTGACACAATTTCCATGGAACGTGCACTACAAGTTCCTGAAATGTGTTTGCATAGTGCCCAGCACAACGGGGCCTTGAGCTCAGCTGAAGCCTCTATGCAGAATAACCAAGATGAATTATTAATTCATATTATTGTTGCCGTTGTTGTTGATTTAAATACAATTCTCTCTTTTTTTCAAAAATTCAGTGAAATTAATAATTTATATTTTACATGAAACATTTTATCCACAAATCATAAAGAAATACCACAAGTATTGGGGGAATGGCAAATAATGAAGAGGACAAGTCACTGGTTCAGAGTGATCTGGATTGCTTGGTAAACTGGGCACAAGCAAACAATATGCATTTTAATATGGCTAAATAAGGTTAAATGTATACATCTAGGAACAAAGAATGCAGGCCAAACTTACAGGATGGAAGACTCTATCTTGGGAAGCAGTGACTCTGAATAATCACCTGAACATATGCTCCCAGTGCAATACTGTGGCCAAAACACCTAATGCCATCCTGGGCCTCATAAATAGGGGAATCTCGAATAGGAGTAAAAATGTTATTTCACCTCTATATTTGGCACTGGTACGATTACTGTTGGAATCCTGTGTCCAGTTCTGGTGCCCACAATTCAAGAAGGTGGTTGGAAAAATTGCAGAGGGTTCAGAGAAGAGCCACGAGAATGCTTAAAGGATTCATGCTTTATGTGACAGACTCAAAAAGCTCGAGCTATTTATGTTAACAAACAGAAGGTTAAGGGGTGGCTTGATTACAGTCTATAAGTATCTACGTGTGGAACAAATAGTTAACAATGGGCTCTTCAGTCTAGCAGAGAAAGGTCTAACATGATCCAATGTCTGGAAGTTGAAACTCAAAAAATTCAGACTGGAAATAAGGCATAAACTTTTATTAGTGAGAGTAATTAAACTGGAACAATTTACCAAGGGTCATTGTGGATTCACCATCACTGACAATTTTTCAAATCAAGATTGGATGTTTTTCTAAAAGCTCTGCTCTAGAAACTGTTTTGGGGAAGTTCTCTGGCCTGCACTATGCAGGGGGTCAGACTAGATGATCCCAGTGGTCCCTTCTGGCCTTGAAACCTATCAATCTATGAACAATTTAATGCAAAAATTTCACAAAACCTATCACTTTATGCAGAAATCTTTGTGTGTAATATCCCCTTATCTCTTCATAAACATTCAAAGGAATAATAAAACAGCTATCAGGCAACAGTACTAACATTTCTTGCCCTGAGAGGGAAAAGAATTCCCTTGATGGTGCATATTACCTTAAACCTTTAGCTGAGGGTTTATATATAAAAACTTGGGATCTATTTTATCCCTAGTGCAATATTTTATTAATATTGCCCTCAGAGCCAGTCAATATTTGTATAATATATATACATAAATAACCTTAGATAGATGGATAAAAAACAAGTAAAATTCACCTCAGAAAGCCTTTTTTTCCAACTGGAAAATTGCCCTGCAAATGTACTCCACACAATACCCAGTACTTCACTCGAAAGTGACAGTTGAAGTTGTTATGGTAGCTACATTATCTCATCTTTGGAGACAAATTTCAGTCTATATTTCACTGCTGCCTGGTAATGTATATATGCCCTAAAGACTGCTCGAGTTATATCCATCTTGCTGTATAGATTTCAGATATGGCTGTATACTTAGTAGGGCTTTTGGGCTTTTTATAGTTAGGGAGTGCAGAAGGTTCATACAAGCCTATTTTGTTTCCAAAATCATGACATTTTGCAGGGGGAGAGGCAGGTGCAGGAAGTGCAAAGGATGCAAATCATCATCTTCCTTCTTCTGCATAGATCTCAGAGATGAATGGGTGTTCTCCTTACATTGGCAATGGATCTTGGGGATCCTTTTCTAGCATTCTGCTATGCTCAATGTAACAATTTGTGTCACAATCACTCCAGTTACCAGCAGCAAAGGGGGAGGGTGCAAATAGTGGATTTCTAGTAGCCCCTGACTTGCTCTCCCATTGTGGCTATTCTCTCTCCTGACAGCTGCTTCCCATGACTGCAGCTACCTCACCTCTATCTCTGGGTCACTTTGAGCTCTGAGTTAAGATTTTCGAAGCAGTCTGGGATATTTTGACAACTATCTTCTGATCATTTTCATGGGTGAAAATCCCCTAGACTGCTTTGAAAATCTCAATCCAGGGTTATAATTAGGAGTCAGAGGATTAAATTAGGAAAAGAAATATTTAAGCAAGAAAAACAGATTGCTTAGGGTTTAAATATTCTCTCACAGATAGTGGTGAAAGCTCCATCACTTGAGACATTTCCAAGCAACTAGACAAAGCCCGGAAGAAAGTACAGGGGCCATTGGTGGATGGATCAGATTCTGTAAGATGTCTTTCCCATTTCTAACTTCTGACAGCTTCCTAGTTTTTTATTATTTATATTACACTAGTGTTCCAACCCAGACTGGGGCTCCGTGGTGATGAGTGCTGTCTGCCGATGCATAGTCAATGCTGGATTAGATGGTAAATTCTTCCAGACAGGCACTGCATCACACTTGCTGTGTTTGTGGGGGAGGGATAGCTCAGTGGTTTGAGCATTGGCCTGCTAAACCCGGGGTTGTGAGTTCAATCCTTGAGGGGGCCATTTAGGGATCTGGGGCAAAAATTGGGGATTGGTCCTGCTTTGAGCAGGGGGTTGGACTAGATGACCTCCAAAGGTCCCTTCCAACCCTGATATTCTATGATTTGTACAGCTCCTGGCATGATAGGGCCTCAATCCTGTTGGAGCCTTTGGGTATTACTGTAATATAAATAGTAAGGATAAAAGCAGGCAGTGCTACATGCCTGTTGAGTTGGAAGGTACAATATCATTATCCAGGTTGCATTAAAGTGGAGATGGCCTTACTGTTCTAGGCTCCTCAAGTGAGAAGGATGCTCTGATGGTGGAAGTGACTACATCTGTCAGGGGTCCTTCCTCTTTGGCAACCAGCGCATTCACCTGTTTTAGAGAGGTGGGATGAAATTGTGGATAGGGCATGGTGCAAAGACAGAAAAGGATCTAGGTTTGGTTCCTAGCTCAGATGTTGACTCCTTGGGTGAGTTACTGAATCCTCTTGTGCTTCCACTGCCCACTTGGAAAAAGGAAGTAATAAAGCTTTCTTTCTATCTCGTCTATTTGGATTGTGAATATCTGGGGGTTGGGACTGCCTCCTACACTCTAGATATGCTGGTAATCTAAACAGGCAAAGGGCTAGAGAAAAAAGTGAAAGGGGAAGCGACCCTACCCAAAGTCACACAGCAGGGAGAGGGGCAGCTCTGTTCTAATGGGCGGAGCACTGCTTTATAAGTAAGAAGACCTGGGTAGATTCTGATGCTTGATCTGCCACTAGCTGAATAAAGGTGGCTTATACAGGAGTTTGGATGATGGGCCAGGAAGTAGAAATGCCACCCATCTATTTGAAATAGAACTGAGTATCCTCAGTAATTTGGAGTTTCGAACAGGACGCTTTAAATGATCACTTGGGAAAAAGTGATCCACAAAAGCGGACCCAAACTGAAAATAAAGGACCAATTGGCTTCAGTGGAGCTTTGCACCATCAGAGAATTTGGCTCCCAAAACACAGTCCATGTGCCGTGAGATTTTGTGAATCAGTGTAGTGTTCTCCAGTTAGACAATGCCAGAGGAAGGCCCACGGACTTAGCAAGTTGACAGCCAGCATCTAGGATGTATGACTCCTACAACAGATTCCCACAGCAAGAATAAGTATCAGTGGATCCCACTGTAGTAAGAATGAGAAAAACAACAGTCCATAAAGCTAGTATGAGAACCAAAAGTAGCTCCCAAGTATGTTCAGAAGACACATGGGAATCAGTAGCATGCAATATACATCCATAGGAAAATCATGGCACCCAGAGTCGACCAATGTTTTTGCGTGCCCATCCCAAAACACACTGATTCCAGATGGGCAAACGACAGAAAAGTTTACACAGCCCTCTGAATAAAGTTAAAGAAATCAAACATACATCTTTATCTGGCTAATTTTCTTTCTTGGAATTAATTGTCTGAGAGAAACAGAATAGAGAAACCTGCTGGAACAAGAAGGGAGAAAAGCCTCGGACAGAACAGTGGCGCCTCCCAGGCCCTGAAATTTAAGATCTTTATAAATGATCTGTTAAAACTATAGTGACGATAAGCTTATGAATCATGATCTATATTAATCAGGGCTGCTGATATGGAAAGATTAATTGAAACGTGCAGTTCTACACAAATGATAAAGTGGTAACAATTTAATATCAGACAAGAAGAGTGAAGAAATTACACTCCAAGCTTCATGCATCATTACTATGGATATTAATATTTTACACAGCGCAACAGCATCGGGAATCATAATGAAAATCCATAACTAGTGCACAGACATGATTAAATACAACAGTCTTTAGGTGCTGTTTGGTGATGGGGGTTTAGCCATATTTCACTCCTGCTGCCGGTGATTCGAGTGATAGAGTCTAGACGAGGGTGATTAAAAAGTGTTCCTCCTAAAGGCTGTTAACCTTTAACTACTGAAATGAATTTCTTTGATTTTTAAATTATGCCGCTCACTCTGTTTTTTTTTTCCCAAATCAAAACCTTGTATGGAATATCAATAAGTGGGTTCCCCAGGCTGTTGACAAAGCACAAGTGAAGCACTCGGATCCTGTGCATCATGCAACAGATCTTTTGGGGATGGGAAGGGAGGGGGGGAGAAATAAGGTGCAATGACCATGTTTTGAGCACTCATCATTATTGAGGAATATATATTAGATGCTGTGGTGTGCTATAAAGGTTTTAGCAGCAGGAGTTTGGAATGGGTGCATTATTCACAAGTGGCAAAGGCGGGAGTGAGTTATGCAGGTCGTTCCAAATGAGCACCGATAAAAAACTTTATACCATGCCACTTCATCACGTCTTCTCTTTACGCCCGCTCCTTTGATTTTAATGGGAGCTGGATCAGGGCCGTTGTGCCACACATGGTACAAAAAACCCCAAAACAGGCCCGGATTCAGCAAAGCAAAGAAAGCACTTAAGCACATACGTAGATCCCAAACTTCAAGCACACATTTCAGTTCTTGCCGAACTTGGGCCCTAAATATCATCAATCCTTTGTACAGGGATTAGATGGAGAAAATGACCTAAAATAACTTTTCTATTGCTAAAAACGGCTCACGTTTAAAGTCCACCTATCTCTAAACCCAGCAAGGCAAAAAGTGAATCGGGAGCCCTATTTTCAATGGGATAAAGCTCCCTTGTCTAGTCTATAGTATTATGAAATATCACACTGTAAGCTGTCTTGGGGTCAGCACTGATGTTTCCCCAGGCCATGTACAAGGAGGGTGTAATTTTGGAGAGAAATTCCACATTTGGGGAGAGAAAGTGGAGATATTTTCTGAGAAAGGCTGGGTTTTTTTAAATGGTGTACATTTGGATGTATTCTGGAGGTTGGGATTTTAGAATAAATCCTCCACGAGATGGATTCGTGGGATGAATGCTAGTCAGACAGTGAAATGTATATGATAAATACACAATTCCACAATTTATTGTATGGGTATTACCTCCATCGATAGATAGATAGATAGATAGATAGATAGATAGATAGATAGATAGATAGATAGATAGATAGACTCTCTCATAAGGCTGATAATCATTACACCTTGGTCTATATTACAGATGGTTGAAAACCCGAAGGAAATTCTGATATTTTTACATTTGTTTTTGTCCCAACTCAGGATGAAACATTGAAACATCAAACTTTTTCACAGAACAGAATGTTCTGAAAAGTGTTGATTAGGAAATATCAAAATGGGTCGTTTTCATTTGTTGAACTAAATCGAAACATTTGATTTCCTCATGGGTCAACCTTAATCTCTTTCTCCCTCAGTTGCCACAGTGCCTTATAGGAACTAGTTTGGACACTGCATGTCCCTATTTTTCTCTTTAGGCCAAGCTACACAAATGGACCACATCTCACATTTATCTGCACAAAATTTCAATTTTGCAAAAAACTGTATTTTTTGAAAAAAAAAATCAATTTAGAAGAACAACCCCAGACTAGTTCTAATATATATGTAGCAAAGTTACTTTGTGTCCACACAGCATCTTTCTTACCATCTCCACCTGGTTTTTACATACACATTGACATGCTCCTGTGGCAGATATACACTGACTACAGAGCTTTCTTCTGAGAAAGATACATCCCAGATATGTTCATCATAAGATCCTTTAATGCTCTGCTAGGTATGGTTGCAGTTAGATTAAATAAGATATGTTACACACACAGAACCACTTAGTAGCTGAATTGTACAATGCTGTTTAGCATTTCATTGCATCTTCCCCTTTAAGTTTTATATTCCTACCACTTACAAAATTTACAGTATCATTCTGGCATTGAAGTTCAGTACAGATCAGTTTGTTAAGTGTCTCTGAATCGTACTGGTTTTCTACTGACATGACCCGGATGCATAACAACTTGGTCATCTGGCTGTACCTTAGTTGCAACAATGGGCTGTGGTCAGTCTGGAATCCTTGAGTCTTCTTCTTCTTGTTTTGCATCTGCCATATGTAGAGTTTAATCTGTTGCTTGTTCTTTCTGAGGAATAAACTGTAGTTGTTGCTGGTGTCTGTTCAACTTTGCACTGTTGGTCTCAAGCACATATGATCTAGGTGCTGAGTTCTTTTTGTTTACAACAGCTGATGTTGTCCATCCTTTTTCTCCATCTAATTTTACACAAACACAGTCACCAGGTTCTAGACCCAGCAATTCTCCGAGTGACGTCTGTTGTAAAAGGGTTCATAAGCTTTTTTATTTAGCCTTTTTATCTGATTTGGCTACTCTCTGAATGTCTGGTCACTTTGGAAATAGTTTCATTTCCAAAGTTGGAACAGTAGTTCTGAGTTCTTTTCCCATCAGAAGTTGTTCTGCACTACATGTAGTGGCTGCTATTGGTGTTTTTCAGTTACTCAGAAGAACAAGTAATGGATCTTCCTGCTATAGGATTTTCTTGGCTGTCTGTACAGCTCTCTCAGACTCTTTATTCACTTGTGGTTAACATGGGCTGCTAGTAATATGATCAAAATCATATTTCATTCACAATGATTTAAATTCTGATGCAGTGAATTGTGGCCCACTGTCCATCACTAGTTATTCTGGAACACCGAAGTGAGAAAAAGTGCACTTATTTCTCAATAACACTGCAACATGTTATGTCTTTCAAGTGCAATACTGCTATGTACCTGGAAAAATAGTCCACAATGACCAGGTAATGATATTCTCTGAATTTGTATAAATCTGCGCTAGTCTCTTCCAAGGTCTCTCTGGAAAGGGTGTCTGTACACCGTATGGTTCAGCATTGTCGCTTAAGTTGATTTGTACTGAATAGCCTTTCAAATGTCTCATAACATCAAGTATTCCATCGAGTTCTTCCACCTTTCTCAATAGGCCCATCATGGCTGTCACACTGGGGCTGAAAAGGTTGTTGGTCTTTGATTCACATGCACTCTGAATGCAAAGGTTTTGTCTTTGTAAATTGTTTCTGCGGTGAACTGGCCCATGCAGTTCATAATATCTCCAGGGCTAGTCAGATCTGTCAGGTGACTGAAGCTCTGGGAGGGGTTGAAGGGGATTATAAATTCCTTCTGAGATGACTTTCAACTCCTGAGTCAATTGTCTTTCCATGAATATTCAGTTTTACTCTCCAGGCAGGCTCTGTGTCATCACATGTGATAGATCGCAGAAACAATGGCTATTGATGGTCTGTAATATGAGTCAATTTCCTAACTGCTTTGGTGCAGCAAACAGCTGCAGAATGTCCATATTTTGTGCATTTATTATACCATGTGCCTCTGGCTGGATATGCATCATCTCTCGGGATATGACTTTTCCCGTACCTAGTGCATGTAGCCTGGGATTTGACCCTCTTCGTCTCAGGAGTCTTATGATAATGACTTTTAACAGTCACGTTGTGATTCTTTATTATCTCTACGTTAGTTTCTTGTTTTTCAAGTTTGGTATATTACCCATATAGAGCTACCTAGTGGCTGAACAGTAGAATACAGTTTTACATGCCATAATACAGTTTATTCCATAACAAAAATGCCAGTATAATACACTTTAGCATACCACACACACCTAGCACCCCTGCTAATAGTGTTTTAGGAGTGTCATTCTGAGAGGCTATTGCACAGGTCCTCAGCAGTAGCTGCCTGTGCCAAAGTTGACAGGTGTTTTCCAGAGCCCCATCCCTCTCTCAGTGATGCCAACCCTTGTGATTTTATCACAAGTCTCTCAATATTTGGTCTTTTCCTTAAAGCCCTAGTTGATGGAATCAAGAGATTGCAGGATTCTCTCCACTTTCGTTTTTTAAAAGGTAGGGTTCTAGCCCTCATGGTTGCAGAAAATACTGTGACAAGGTGAAATAAGTGAACTCTTACGGCTGAAAAACCCAAAAGGCAAATAGAAAATCTTAAAATGTATAAATGAATCATGTTTTAAACAGCTTGTGATTTTTAAGCCAATCTCATGATTTTGGGGCCCTGACTCATGGTTTTTGAATGCCTAGGGTTGGCAATCCTGACCTTGTCACACTGAATTAGAGGAGTCCTTACACAGAACCCATAACAAATGCCATGGGATCACTCTGCCGTCTGGTATCATGAAGCCCTTCCTGTCATTGAATATTCCAGCTTCTGGATTTTGATATTTGATTGCATGGAAGGAGGTTCAGGCGAAAATAGTAGCAACCCCCAGAGCATTCTGAGATGGTGCCTGAAAAGGAGGCCGCAGAGCAGCTGGCGTAGGCAGCGTGACCAGGAAAAAGCGGGAAAGGCTAAGATATCCCCCATCCTGGCAATCTCAGGCTGCCATAACGGCCTACTGGGGACACTGGCAGCTAGTGCAGGATAGAGCAGCTACAGCAAGCAGTGCTGTCTTTGTACCATACCCCCCATCTGTGCCCAGAGTGACAGGTACAAGGAGACCAGTGGCAGCTAGGTGCTTGGACAGTGTCTTCTCTGGGTACCTTCTCCAGACCTAAAGAACTCTGTGAAGCCCGAAAGCTTGTCCCTCCCACCAACAGAAGTTGGCCCAACAGAAGATATTACCTCACCCACCTTGTCTTTCTCATATCCTGGAACCAACATGGCTACAGCAACACTGCAAACACAATATTCTCTACAGTCTTAAACATGAATGGAAGAGTAGATATAGGATGAAAGCTGGCCAGAATGTCAACATCCAGTGTTTGTTTCTTGAGAAAAAGCCGCAGAGTAACTTCCTTACTAGAAGTCAGCACCTGCCTTCTGCAAGACAGGCATGGGCCATCTCCATCAGCAGTGCTGGATCCACTACCCTGCTGGCCTTTGCCATGGGACAGGAGTAAAAGGGACAGATTGTGGGATGAAGTAGCGCTAGCACCTCAGTGAGCCCCATTGGACTACACTCAGCCAAAGAACACGTGGGCTGAGATCTCATCACAGTTCCAGCACCTTTATGCCAGGTAAAAGGGCTGGAGTGAAGCAAAGGGGCTCTAAAAGCCCTGGTTCTGCCTGGGGCAGGATTCCCTTAGCACAGACACTATGGAGACTGCCATCAGGTTGTCCTCCATGGACGCCCCCCAAGCCTTGGTGTAGAGGGCAGGGTTCCAGATGTATGTTGGGGAGGGGCCACAACATGCAGGGCTATGGGAATTCCAGACAGTGCTGCAGCCCATAGGGATGCTGCCATAACTTAGCCAGGGCTGCTGAAGTTACCCCTGGGGCTATTCCAGCCCCCAGAGCAGCCCAGAATGGAGAGGGAGTGAAGGTGGTTTAAAGCCACCATAGCCCTCCCTCCCCCTGGGCTGAGAGTTCTGCGCTGCACCCCTTGCAGTTTAAATTTGGTGGCTCTTTCCAGAGCTGTGTCTACCTTACATTTTCACAGGAGCCCACACAAATTTTTTCAGAAGAGTGAAAAACACATGGAAAGAAAGGGGGAACTAATTGACATGAACTTGTGTTTTTGACAATTTGATCCATGCCAGACAGCACAAAGGCCATGTTCCACAGATATTGTGGCACATCCGGGATCTTGGGCCTCATCTTCAAGGCCCTGAAATGAACTGGGCCTGGGATTCCTGAAAGATCATCTCACGTTCTGGGGTCAAGGTCTCAGGTGTCAGTTCCACTCCTCTGGAACAATGGAACGACCTGCAAGGGCCAAGTCGGACTGTGCAGGAGACAGAGCTTTCTCAAGGATTGGTCCAAGAATGTGGGACTCACACCTGCAGGAATTAAGAACCACCTCAGACCCAGTCACTTTTCATTTTAGGGACAGGACACATTCCTTTGACCTTGCTTTGCTAAGGAGAAACACAGACCACTAGCACTTCATAACAACCACAAAATATCTATACACAATTCTCCTGCCTGAGCAGAGGAATGGAGAAAGCACAGGAGTGAGTCACATTTTCTAATACTCCCTGGAAGTCGCTCAGATACCAAGATGATGGGTGTCCTATATGGACCACAATAGAATTGCTGATAAAGATACAGAAAAGAAAAAAGGACATAAAGAAAAGGAACGTAAAGCTCCCATACTGGCCACCATTCCCAACTTTGCCATCCCAGATGAGCATCCTTTTGAGTACATATGTCTCTCCCTCATGGAAAGGTTTGAAAACAGAGCTGGGACAGATCAGCTAATAATCAATGACATTAATTAATACATGAATCACAGAGAGATTGGAGTGTCACCCCAGAATGAGGAGCAAATACCAGCCAAGGGAAACCGGAAAAGCTGTAGTAATTTCTACTCAGTTACCCTTGAGATTTGGCTCCAGATTCAAAGGATAGGCAGGCAGAAAGGGAGGTTGAGAGAAGGGGGGCAGGCGGGGGAGTTGGCTCATATTCTACTGTGACCCAATTCCATACAAAGCATCCTGTAACAAAACACGGCTCTATCTACAAAGTACAAGAAATCTTTGTTTTCAGTACAATACTTATCTGCATTTAGACCGACGACGGCCGTGGTTGGCTTATTTTCATGGCTACAGTTATCCTTTTCATCCCTCTGTCTCTCTAGCTTTCTCTGTGTGTCTTTGTAGCTCTTTCTCCCCATCCTCCTTTCTTTATGTGGCACATTTACCAGTAGAACAGCAGATGCAGGGTTCCATGAAGGATGAACTGATGGCAAAATGCTGAATGTGAGCTTCTATGGAAACACTCGCAGGCAGCCTGAATCATGTAGTACCCAGAAAAGGGTTGTCCGGGGGCTTGGAGCCTAAACACAACCCTGTGTGACTCTTTGTAAGTAACTATCCAAGAGACCAACAAAGATCAGCAGATGATCTAGTAGATGGGGACTCCTGAGAGCGGGGTCTGTGCCTGCCTCTGCAACTCACCTGCTGTTTGACCTTGGGCATGTCTCCCTTTACCCTCCACATCGCTGACTGCTTTGTCTATCTATACTGGAAGCTGTTTGGGACAGAGACCGTATTTCTCCATGTTTCTGTACAGCACCTAGCACAAAGGAACCCCAGTCTTGGGTGGGACCTGTAGGTAATCACAAACAACCCCAACCCCATAATATCTAGTAGTTGAAAGAAATTGTGAAGTTATTTAGAGTAATTGCTTAAGGCAGAGGTGTTGCTTTTTGGAGGTTGCGCTTTGTGTCAGATTTACTGTAGTTGAAAACTCTGAAATGCCTGGGGGAACATACAAGGGCTAAGGGGGCATTGCTAGAAATTCACACAGCTACGATAGCATGTGCATGTGTGTACCTCTAAAGTGCTCGCTACCTTCCTCTTTGAGCCTGCACCCTCGTTCCCCTTGCTGTGTCACTGTCCCTTATATTGCACTGTTAACCTACCCCTTTTCAGGTCCCTGCATGCTCAAGTTTTCCTTCTGAAGCTGCTGGTAAAAGGAACGACCTGATTATAAACAGGAGCACCCTGGAGAAATGTATTACTCAGGCAGAACTGGCATCCCTCTCCTCACATTCATACCAGCCCATGGTGCAGCTGAATCTTGCTAATGCACTGCTCCACCCCTATCTTTGAGTACAGGACATGGTAGTCTCTGGCCTCATCTCCTGAGGCCCCTGGAACTTGCCATTCTCCTCAGCCCTGCTCTGCTTGGAACTTTCCTAAGCAGCTAACCTTCCTTCTGGCCACCTGGAAAACATGTAGGCTGAGACTTTAAAAAACAGGAGCTTCCAGTTAGGCACCATAATCCCTATTTAGACACTTAAATAGCTGGCCTGATTTCCAAACGCGCTGAGTGCTCCAGAGCTCCCAGTGAAGTTGATCAGATCAGCTGGGTGTTCTTTTTAAGGAATCTGAATTCCCAGGCTAGGCAGCAACCTTCCTCCATTTGTGGGGTTTGGAACCCATCTAAAGCACATGGTGCTACAGCTTGGTACCAGAGGGCAGCTAAGACAATTAACTCGAACAACTGGGACACAGGAAAGCCTAGCAAACCTTCAGCAGAGGATCATCTTCACCCTCCTCTAGTCTATAGAATGAGCTTTCCCATGGTTCCCCAGATCACAGATTGGGGTTCTGGATTTTTATCTCTTGGTTTCTAAGTTGTCCCTGACAGTCTCTAGGCCTACACATGGCAATAGGCACAAAGTTGGAATCACAACCTGCTCCTGGGGCCCACTGAATTAGGAATATTACCAAAGGTTTGCTGTCACTGGGAGCGGTGTAGGGAAAACAATGCAACTGGTACTCTGCTTCTGACAGTGTAAATGCATATTGCTTAGTGGCAGTGATCTCAGCTGGCTATAACAGGCTGTGGAGTGGTGATACCAATACTGCAACCCAAAGTGGTGCTGAGCAGCAGCAATACAAACGAGGGTAAAATTTCACATGAGCAACTTTACACCACATTAAATTGGGCTGGTCCAAAGCTTGGTCCTGCTAATTTTCTTTAAGCTCCAAAGGGTTGCAGTAGTTGCCAAAGAGAGTCATGGGACCTGTATGAGTTAAATATAATCACCCTGGAGAAGATTCTGCCTGTCCTTACCCAGGTGTGCCCTGAAGACAAGCAAAATTGCAATCCCTCCATACACAACCAGGAGAGCATGGTGCCTCAAAAAGGGGGAAGGGAAGAGGCAAGATCATTTCCCTGTCACCCCTCCAGACAGGGATGCAGAATCAGCCTGGCACAGCGACAGAGAAGAGTCACAAGAAGGATTTGTTGATTTGTGATCTGGAGAACACATCTTACAACGAGAGACTTAAAGACCACCATCTACTTAGCTTTGCAAAGAGATCATTTAAGCGCCTACACAGGAAGAAGCCATCAGATGTTATGGGCCCTTTTAACCTCGCAGACAAAAACAAACCAAGATCTAATGGCTTAGAAAAATTCAAATTGGAAATAAGATGAAACTTCTTAAGAATAAGGGTAATCAACCACTGGAACACCTTACAGAGGTAAGTGGTAAACTCATAATCTTTAGCCTCTGTTATACAGAACGTCAGACGAGACTATCACAATGGCCTTTTCTGGCCTTGAAATCCATGAATGTGTGTGTGTGTCACATCCTTCATGAACCAGAGGGCTCTTGGTATAAACCCTCAATAATGTTTATTCAACCACTCATTCCACTTTGCTTTGCGAGCAGCATATGTGTTGCTCCAAAAAATAAAATCTAAAAATTTCCAGATCCTCTTGTAGTGAAAATCTCATTGCTCTGTCATGACCAGACTGTGTGTATACAGTACTACGTGGTGGGAGTGAGAATCTATGTGGGGATTGCAACTGAGTGATTTTGACAGCATCACCACTCCCAAAGGTTCAAAAATCATGACATGGACCCCAAACCCTTGTTGTTTTTTTCTTCAAAGATGCCATGTTTTTGGCCTGTTCATGGATGGTTGAACTCCCCTGCCCAACTGCAGGGTGCGGACAACAATAAGCGCTGCCCACTCTCCCACATGCATTGGATGAAGTGATTTTAGACCCTGCTGTAGGAGCTTTTGCCCCCACATCTACCTGCCTTCCAGCCCCAAGTCAGTCCTGCCCTCTCCCAGCCTCCCCTCTGCTCCTCACAGAGTTCTTCACCCCCCCTCTCCCAGGCCTACGGGGCTGCAGGAGGATCCCCTCTGCCACTTCCAAGTTGGGGGGCAGCTCCAGGGGTTCCTCACACTCCCATACCCCTTTCCCAGATGGGTTCAGTGGGAGGAGGGGCAGAGCCTCTGTCCCATCCCCATTGCTCACAGGGGGAGGGACAGAAAGGGGGGCTGCCCTGAACTACTGGGCTCTTTATCTCCCCCCTCTCCAGTGAGAATGGTGATATCTCCAGAGGGAGGGGGAGAGGTCTGCCTCATTCCTGCTTGCCCTGGTTGGCTGCTGTACCCCAGGAGGCGGGGCAATGGGGAAGGCAGACAATCAGAGGGGGTTTCCCCTAGGCAGGGCTGAAATTCCTCAGAGGGCTGGAGCATCTCATGTCATCATCAGACAAACTCCAGCACTGGCCAATCCCTTCACCCAAGAATAAATCACGAGAGCTGGCCACACTGCTTTAGTCCTTTCTTCCTTTGCATGGCTGTCAATAAAGGTGCACTTATATCTGGATACGTGGCTGGCACATTTAAAGTACAAATAGATGCTTACCATGTACACTAAAACAAAGTGCCACATGAGTGGGGGTTTCAGAAGTAAAACTCCTATTCACTCCAATTAAGCAATGCTGGGCTGAAAATCTCAACTCATCTGTGCAATGGACGGGAGTTACTGTAGCCGTGAGAGCCATCATTTTGAATGTCCTGACTTTTTATGCATTTAAATACTCTAAGTTGTATTAACATACATAATAATAATAAAAATGCCGAAATACTATCTCCTATACAGCGCTTTTCAAAGCACATTACAAGGGAGGGCAATATCATTATCCCCATGGGGAAACTGAGGCACAGAGCAGTAAAGTGACTTTCCCAAAGTAATCTAGCAGGCCAGTGGCAGAACTGGGCCTAGACTCCCTATCCAACAGTATGATTCGTATTATCTATGTGGTATCCAGCATGATGCAAGTTCCTTTACAAACGTACAAGAAAACAGGCCACTTCCTGAAAGAGGTCACACTCTAACTAGGCAATTTACAGACTAAGAAGAAAGACTACAATGAAAACGTTTTTCCTTGAACGTATTAAACTCCACATGAGATTGCCTCTTCTTGTTGTTCTTTATCCTTTCTCTAATTACCTGGCTTTTGATGCTTGTCTATTTTCTCTTTCTAAATTTGTTTTTTCTCTTGAACTTTTCTCTGTCTCTTTGCCTTTTGTGGGGTGTTTGCTTGTTTTTAACCCTTCCCCACTACTAATTTCCTTTACCCTTTTCTGTAATTTACCTTCCACTGATTTCTGTTTCTTTTTTTTTTAACCCTAGCCTATTATAGATGGCTGTTGCTTTGTTTGATTATAACCGTTGGCTAATATCTATATTTTAAATGATATTAGAAATAATATGAAATGTAATCCACTGAACTCCAGGGCTGGCTCTGGCTTTTTTGCCGCCCCAGGCAAAAAAGCCGCCCGCCGCGCCCCCCAACCCCCCCGCTGGGACGCCGGCAGGGAGCGCGGCAGGGGAGAGCGCCGAGCCTGGCCGCGGTCCACTCTCCCCAGTGGCCGGAGCACCACAAGGAGGGCGCCGAGCCCGGCCGTGGCCCCGCTCTCCCGGGTGGCCGGAGCACTGTGGGGCGGGCGGCGAGCCTGGCCGTGGCCCCGCTCTCCCGGGCGGCCAGAGGGCCGGGGGAAGGGCGGTGAGTCCGGTCGCGGTTCTGCTCTCCCGGGCGGCGAGCCCGGCCACGGCCCCGTTCTCGGGCCGGAGCACCGCGGGGTGCCCCAACAGCCCGCCAATATGTTTTTTAAAAAAAAACAAACAAACCCCGAGCGCTGCCCACCTCCAGGTGCCGCCCCAAGCACATGCTTGGTAGGCTGGTGCGTGGAGCCGGCCCTGCTGAACTCCACAGCAATCATGGACTTTACAGGTCACTGACATATTTACTCACCTGGAAATAAATATGCACATCCTCCTTCTGTCAATCAAGCCAGATTTATTAGGTGACCAGTATGAGGTCATCCTGAGAGCTGATGCTGATACTTAGGCTACATCTACACTACTCGCCCTATTCGGCGGGTAGCTATCGATGTTCTGGGATCGATTTATCGCGTCTCGTCTAGACGCGATAAATCGATCCCAGATCCGCTCCCCGTCGACACCGGAACTGCAGCTCCGCGAGCGGAGGAAGCGCTGTTGACGGGGGAGCCTGCCTGCTGCAGTGTGGACCGGGGTAAGTACCTTTTGAAATCGATCTAAGATATTCGACTTCAGCTACGTTATTCACGTAGCTGAAGTTGCGTATCTTAGATCGATCCCACCCCCCCTAGTGTGGACCAGCCCCTAGTCTGCCTAGATTTTCCATGCACTCACGTGTTTTGCTTGGTTGTGTTTTATCTCTGGCATACCCTGGATTCCTGCCTGGTAGCTGTCATTTATCGGTTCCATCAACGGCCTGGGCACAGTCCGCTAGGGCAGAGAACTCCAAAGGTTGGTGCATTTCTCTGAGCAGCTAGCACATTGGTCTGTGTAGCTCACTCTTTCTCTCTCCCGTCCCCTAGGTGGCCCTGCAGTGCTTCTAGCTAGAAGCACCCCCAGCTGGCATAGGAGCACCACAAGAAGCACCGTGCATGGGCAATTTGACGAGTGGGATGGAGTGAACTGCTGTTCTGATGGCAGTGGGCAGAGACAGCAGGAACAGACCTGGCCAGGAGAGTCCAGGCAACATTTTTATCCCTGAACCCAACACTACTTTCACAGGGCCACAAGCCTCTTCCTTGACTGGCTGGCTGGATAGATAGATCAATTATAGTGGAGCACCAGCTCTGCTATGGTTAAGACTGAGCATCAGGCTGTTTAAAGCTCAACCATTCTAAGTGCTCTAAAATCCACGTTTACTTGGATTACCTTGAATTTGCTGTGTATCATGGTGGTGTGGAGTAGGTTAGTGATCCAAATTTGTAGTAATTTGACAAAGGGGTCCCCGAGATACAGTTCCCCCAAAATCAGCTGTTAACAAAATTGCCTGGTTTGCCTTTTTTTCTGAACACCTCCAGCTCAGACTGCGGCTTTGATCCTCCCCAAACTGATCTCAGCCACTCAGGATTTTCTCTCAGCGAGTGAATGGCACCCATGGTCCCTTTTGGGCAGCAATATTGAAAGTTAGTCGGGGTTAACTTTAGAACTCCAGGTCTGTGCATCATTAGCTCAAGCCAAAGAAAATGAAATGTGCATGTGCAGCGAGATGAGGGCTCTGTTAACAGCCAACGAGTTTCCAGGTAGGCTGCTATTACCAGTACTGTGTGGCTCAAGAAGACATGCTGTGGACATTGAAACTTAGCAACACCCTTATGCTATGCCCCACTGGTGCTTTTCACAGAATGTGTGCTGTGCAGATTTCTTGCATTTTGTTGGGGTTCCTTTTGGAAGTTTTGCCCTGATACCAATATTTCTGGTTTATGAGCAATGTTTTAAACATTCTAAAATCCACATGTGGACTCAGATTTTACTGTAGAAATATTGTCAAAGAAATTAGCATTAATTAAATAGAGGGAAGATGGAAGATTCTACTAGGCACTTTTTTGACACCTTTTCTGACTCAAAAAATATTTTAAAATATTTTGAAATTGTCAAAACGCTTCGTTTTGACATTTTCTAAATGAAAAATTCTGGGTTGGCTGTTTGAAATGACTTTTCATTTTGAAATGTAAGCTAATTAAAAAATTAAAAATGGTTAAAGCTGAAATGAAATGTTTTGACATAATCTTAACGTTTCATTTTAATAGACTTGGACCAATGTTTTTCTTCAGATATTTGGTTCATGAAATTTTTTGAGATTTTGACTTCATCCTAATTCAGGGCAGGAGACATTTTTGATATCTTATTTTTTTTCCTGGAATGGGAAAACCATTCCCCACCAAGCTGTAAACGTGACTCGTACTCTTCACAGGTTTTCTGAACAATGGCACTGAACATGATCAAAGGAAAGTAAGTCGTCGGGTCATTTGGGCAAGGGGTTATTCATACTCAGTTCCTTCATATAAGCTATTCATAACATTTTCAGTCTTATAACTTTTTGGTTCAGAGCTAGGGAATCTGGGAGCTCAAATACTGAGCCTCTTCTACACAAACCCACCCCAGACTTACAAACTGTTACCTCCCATTTATCCTGAAGATTACCACAGAGACATTGCCTTCACTTACCCCTCACTAAGCTGTGAAGATCACTGTCATGTCTGCCACCAAACTGCTAACAATCGTCATGCCGAAGACCCCTGGGCACTACTACTGACACACCCTACAGCTCCCAACACTGAAATGAGGCAGAATTCATCCCTCGAGGTACACATGTACTTAACTGTAGCACAGTTACAGCTCTGTCAAGATGCTCCAACCAATCCCACCACCGTTCAGTACAGCTACAGCTAATACAGTGAAGGCAACTGGAGTGCATGCAGAGAAAAGATGGAATTCAAATGTATGGAACACAACACAAACAATGGCACATACTCTTAGTTCTTCCTCATACCCACTTATTGTAGATTCATGGAATTTAAGGCCAGAAGGGACCATTAGGTTCATCTAGTCTGACCTCCTGTATATCACAGGCCAGAGAATTTCATCCAGTTACTGTACTTCCATATTGCACCCAATAACTTGTGTTTGACCACAGCATCTTACAGAAAAGCATTCAGTCTTGATTTGAAGATATCAAGAGTTGGAGAATCTGCCACTTCCATTGGCATTTGCTAACCTTTGCACTGCCCTTCCTGAAACATTCTTGGTAGCCATTCCAGCTGCAGGGGGCAGAGTTAAGGTTGCGTTGTGAGGCTGGCATGTACCTTAACTTTGTATTTCCTGGTTTTCAGAGGTTTAAGTTTAGCTTCTCTCCGCATTCTAGAAGGGCATGAGGCACCAATGGGCAATCTTAACTCTGCATTAATGAAGTTTTGGGGCTCTTAATAGACAGTAGATCTGGGGCATGTTTTTCATTTTATTAAATTTATCATGGATTCCAAAAACCAAAAATATTCCAACACACAAAGAGCCCCCTGTCTAAGACATGAGTGGAGTGAACGTATCAAGTATTTATGTGCACGTTCATCCAATTGAGGAGGCAGGTAAACACCACATGACAACATGTCAATATCTGTACCCAATCAAATGTTACTGTCGGAATCACCAGGCTGCTTGTTGAAGCAAGAACAGATGCAGGCTGGAGCAGAGGCTGGCTAGCATGGAAACAGGCACAGACTGGAGCAGGAGCAAGGGCAGCTGGTTGAAACTACTGGCAGTGGGAGTGTTCCTGGCCAGGTAGTGATGTTGAGCAGACTGAAGAGACTGCTTCCCCTAACAGTCTATATACCTACCTTGGGATCATGTGGGTGGGTCCTTACCTGTGATTGGCTGGACCCTGGTTGACTGGCATGGGCTCTATCACAAGACATGCAGGTAATTGCCTCTGATGCCTCATCTCACTCTCTGGCTCAGGGATGATGCATCAGGCATAGGCAGCCCAAGCTCAGAGATAAGTCAACCTTAGGCAGGCTCAGAGGTAGCTCATCACAATTATACAGTAGCCAAGTGGAAATGGAAATAATTTCAAAAGCTGAAGGAAAAAAGATGAAAAATAAAACAGAAAAAGATTTGTGAAAACTGTTGACGAAAGTTTTCATACAACTGACACCTTGTTAGAACCAAAATGTTTGCCCAAAATTTTCCAATTTACAAATATAACGCTATTTTTGGACTAAAAAGAGAAAAAACATTTAAAAATTTCAGCCAGCTCCAGTTGATTGCTCTGTAAGCTTCATGGACTGCTGTCTGAATTGGTATTGTGGAGATGCAAAAGAAGCCCCTCACAAACATGCCCATATTAGGATAAGAACAGAGATGCTCACAGAAGCATATTGAACCACAGTTGGCAAGGAAAGGATTCGAGCTGTCAGCATTCACCTGTACCTCCGCTAACACCCAGCACATTGCATATAATGCCCGTCTCCACATCCATGTCCTTCTTCTTGGTGCTACCATTGTACCCACCTAATCTCAGCCCCCATTAATCTTGGAATTCTTGTTCTCTCACTCTGTTACCGAACTATGACAAGGATTCTGGTAGCTTGAACTTCAGTATTCAGATTCACATTCAGAATTCACTATAACTCAATGCTTTTTGGAGATGAGAAGACTTGCAGTTCTCTAGATATCTGGCGCACCACAAATTTGCCACCATTGCCAGTCCTACTGATTCCTCACCTGCAGCTCACCCCCACCCCCCATGATATACAATCAGCAAACAGCTTCCTCAGACAAAGCCCTGACACAGACACCAGGCCCTGAGCCTCACACCAACCTAATCGAGATCTGTGTCCAATAATCCCCACACCATCCACTGGGTTATTGCTAACCAATCCCCTGCCAGCTCTGCTCCTCAGCTCTCCGGCTGGCTGGCACTGAAGGCTCCAAGCTAGCTGGTCTTGCCCCCATCCACACCCAGGGCACTCTATTCACCACCCACCCATACCCAGGGGAAGTGAGGGATAACCCTCCTATTCCTTTCTGGGCTCAATGGGAGGAAAAGCTCATTCAAATCAACATCCTTAATTGCATCCATTTAATCTGGGAGCCCAGAGATGAGTGTCACCTGAATGACACCAGAGCTAGTCTGTAAATGTCCAGTCATCACAATGTTCCCAGAGTCAATGTCCGAGAGAGAAAGACAGAAAGCAAGAGGGACTTTCTCACATGGCGAGGAAGTTCACCAGACTAATGGTCTTGGTAGCCTTCACCATCAAATCAATAGACCCAAGAACTCCTACCCATGAGCTCTCCATCTTACATTTCTCTCAGGTCATCTCTGAAGCCACACACGCTTCCAGCCACATCTTGGACTGGTTCTTTGGATGTGGACATAAGACATACAATGACTTGCTCCACCCCTCATCCTGGTTAGGCCAATCCCTCCTTCAGGTGGAAACAAGTGTTTTCCTTTCCTCCAGACATGAGGAAAACCCCACCATGGTCCTTCCCCTCAGAACACTTGGCAATATTCCAAAATTTACTTTTATCAATCTTTACCCCCCAAGAGGCCCAGGAGTAGAAGAATGAATGAACAGCCCCTAACTGCTGCTGTAAATCCCCTCCCACCCCAGGGCCCACATAAAGCCCACTTTGCAGCAGATGGACTCAGATACTAGGATTTTCTACAGGCCTGTGCCACTGCCATCCAGAAGGCAAAGGGAGCCAAACCCACCAGAGGGGCAGCAACACTATGCCCCGCAAAACTTCTCTCACCAATAGATTGGTTACTAAGTCCAGACACCAGATGCCACCTCTAGCTGCCAGGAATTACAATGTTATTCTCAGAGGGGATCACCTGCATTTGGGACTGACTCAGAGGCCACTAAAAACCACCAGCCAAACACAGGGCGAGAAGCGCAATGCCCCCCTTTGGAAAACTCAGCCCATTCACAGAGGTAGTAGTCCTGGAAGCCCTGGCTATCTCGTTTCTTATCTGGCCCCTTCACTGCCGTATCTGGCCACCTCATGTACATTAGTAAATGTATCCTCAGAGCCGAGGTGATGTGTGGGGGGCAGCATGCAGGGTCACGTGCTCCCCCCCGATTTGCTGGTTGGCTTGGATTGAGCATGCTCACACAGACTGAGCATGCTCAGTAACACTGCTGAAGCTGACTGTCCTCACTCTGTCCCCCTACTATGGACAGGCACGGGTTGTCTCTGCTCATAGCACCCCTGGGAGGTAGGGCAGGGCTCTTAAAACTGAGGCACTGAGAGACTGAGTGACTTGGCCAAGCTCACACAGGAAATCTGTGCAGAGCTGGGAAATAATCTCCAACTTTCTGAATCCCTGACAGCGCCTTAGAGCATCCTTACTGACCTTAACCAGGCCCAGCTTTCCTCTCTGCCACTGACTGCAAAGCTTTGAGTCTGGCCACGCCACTCTTTGACTGTAACAGAGAGAGGACACCAGTAGGGTTGCCAACCCTCCAGGATTGTCTGGGAGTCTCCAGGAATTACAGATTAATCGTTAATTAAAGATTATGTCATGTGAGAAAATCTCCAGGAATTTGTCCAGCCAAAGCTGGCAACCCTATGGGTCTCTACTAACAGAGACTATCAACACATTCTGTCACAAGTGGAATCTACCGCCTACCTTGAAGCTTACTATAGTCCAACCTGTACCAAAGAAACCATTGCTTGCTGCTAAAGGCCTTGCAAACTAATTGAGAAGCTAGAAAACAGCAGCGAGTTGCCAGTAAAGAGATACCACTTGTCACCTGGTGGAAGGACTATTTCTGTCCCTGGACAAAGGAAATACATCCATATTCACTCCCTAGGCCCTGCTGTGACATTTGATACAGCTCATCACTGCACATGGTTCTATGTTTGAATGGAAAACACCGGAATTGCTCAGTTCCTTCCTTTCAGGCCGAACCTAAAGGATTCTTATGGGTAGCTGTTCCTCCACCTCCAGAACCTTTGTCTACAGATTCCCACGGGCATCTCCATGAAGACACGCAGAGACTGGTGCAGCTACAAGGGATGAAGTGCCAGCACTCTGCAGAGCGCACTCGGCTCTTTATCACTTTTATGTAAAATGTAAAGAACAGCCATGAATACTTGGCCAAAGTCAACACTTAGGTGAAGAACGGCTGGCTAAAACTGAACCCCAGCAACACGGAGGTGATGCTGGTTGGAATGTGGTGTAAGAACCTGAACAGAATACAACAGAACAGGGAAACATTTAAGAACTTTCCTCCAATATAATATCTCCATTGCCCAGAGCACCTCTTCTCAGACAGTGAAGTCAGTCTGTAGCCTGGAGATCCTTTTGAACTTCTCTATGCTACTGGGTGCTCATATAACCATAGCAGCCAAAACATTCCCTTTCCATCTGTGACTGGCTCAAGACTGCACCCCCATCCTACCAGACTCCAATCTGGCCAGAGCGATCCATCCAGTGATGGTCTCCAGGCTTGAGAACATCAGCTTATGCCCAGGAATGAAGTCACATGCCCTGAGAAAGCTCCAGGTACAAAAGAGAGCAGCTCATCTGCTTGGTGACACAGGTTGCTGCAAGCACTTCACCCCGGTCTCTGCTTTCTGCATTGGCTCCCCACTAAACAGAGAGTTCATTTAGAAGTCGCTGCCCTGATTTTCCAAGTCCTCTGTAGGACTGTATCTAGCTACATAAGAAAATGACTCTCCCTCCACAGCCTTGATCTCCCGTGCCCGAAATGTTCCACTGGAACCATGAAACGATGGACAATTGAGAGGAGGCTTACAAGCCCAGGAGAGAACTTTCCCAGGAGCTGAACCCAGCTTGTGGAACTCCCTCCCATAAGAGACAGGAATGACCACAGACCTTTCTGCCCTCAGAACTAAAAGCAAAGCTCCCCTCTTTGACTTCACCTTCCCTCTCTGAACAAATAATTAAATCCCACAAGAACCCTATCAACTAATCACACTAGTTCTATTAAATGAGAAGGAACAAAAAGAGAGAGAGATTCTTATCATTATTTCTAAATATGTAGTGCTCAGCTATCACGGTGATGGGAGCCATAAAAGTACCTGGGTAGATAGACAGACAGACACCTAAAAATCACATATTACTACACTGTTGTGTTCTTAATGCCGGTGTGTGCGTGTGGAGTATATAGAAAGTTCTATATTGCTCTGCGCCATCAACTCAGGTTTAACCTATTAGGATTATCAACAAAGCTTGGGAATTCTGGGAATAAACAGATCCACCACTTTTCCAAGGGGACACAGAAAGAGAGAGAGGTGGGGGGAAGGAGGGGTTGGTGAGAGAAAGAAAGAGAGAGAGTGTGTGCAGGGAGGAGGGGAAATGAAAGGATATTATTTTTTTTGTATCTGTCATTTCCCTGCTATCTCCCATATGACTTCTTAATCCATCAGAATGCTGGGAAGATAATGTTTTGGGCGAAATAACATGAGAGAGAGGATAGACTCCCAAGGACCAATATCTTTATTGCTCGGAGGATAAACGGATTATGTCAGCCATTTTCTGTTGCTGACAGCTTTTCTTATTAACCGATTTTATTTTTTAATCTTCCAGGGAAGAAATATGGTTTTATGTCACAATAAAACGCCGGTCACATCTAATTCTGCCCTCAAACAAACAGATTTCTGAAAGCCTTGCAGAGAAATTTGAAATAACTTTAAAGAGGGGTTTTTTGGATAAAGTCTTTATCCAGAGGCTTGTTCAACCGCAGTGTAAAAGGTTTAGAGAGTGAGAGAGAGAGAGAGTGAGTGAGAGAGAGAGAAAAAAGTCCCTCACAGTTGTTTTTTCCTGGTTGATCCCTATTAAAAGAAACTCTTCATTGTGGCGTACTCAAGGAAATACAGCTCAGACGAAAGAGTCACATGAATGTTAACAAATATGACTATTTGTGTGGCTTATGCTCTGCGCTGGGCTTAGAGATGTTGTGTGTGACACTCAGAGAATGAAGGAAGCAATCATTAGAATCCCAGCAACCTGCTTAACTGCCTTCTTTCAAACTCCCCCTTTTGATCTGACACTTTTTTCTTCATTTTTGCTGGGATTACTGTGGAAGATGCTAATAAAGTATCATATACATTGTAGGCAGAGTGATAAGAAAGTCTGTTCTGATGAAACTTTGCAGTTTAGAGCAAGTTGGGCTTTTACTTGTTGCTCAGTTTCCAGCATAGACCTGAAATTTACTAGTGTTTTTGTTTATTTGATTTTTCCCCTGTAGAAGACTAGGACAGGTCCTGTATATTTCAGGCATGTGTCTTCCCAGAATTTATACAAGTCTCTACTAGGCTGATCACATCCCAGACTCATATGGATATTCCTCTTCACCGGCTCTTATTTACAAGAGTTAACGCTAATCTTACACCCAAATTTACTTCTCTTCCTCAGGGATAGGATGCTATCATAATTGTATGTATTAGAAATGCTGTCTCATGAAATAGAGGTTACAGCAATCTGTATGTTGGCCAAAGGAATGAACTCAACTTCCTTTAAACTTCCATTTCTAATGCAGTGCACTCCTAAACAACCAAACTCTGACTAATTGAAACTCCTGGTTACCTAAAATTCAGAATCTGTTGAAGTTACTTTAAAGCTTTAATTATTATAATTAGCAGTATGATAGCACCTAGAGATTTCAACTGAGGTCAGGTTCTCATCCTGTTAGGTGCTGTGCACATACATAGAAACAGACTGTCTCCATCCCAACAAGATGACAATCTAAATAGGCAAAGGAAGCATTAGTATTTCTATTGAGGAAATGAGGCAGTGAAAAATTAAGTGACTTGCCAAGCATCTCATAGGAGGACTGTGGTAGATCCAGGATCCAGATCTCCACAATCTTCCTCCAGTATCTCAACCACAAGACCTTCCTTCCTTTCTCTTCAGTGCATTCTGGGTTTCCCAAGCTGACGCTGCAATGAAGAGCAGCTGGCTAAGACTGGCCAGCATTGGTGAGGTTGCATTCCCCAGACCTGAAGTGCAGGGAAGATAAGGCTAGCTACAATGCAGACTAGCTGGCTTTAAAGGGATGATGCTAGTATGAACACTTTCAAAGCTGGCCAGCCTGGCTGGCACCTTCTAAATTCCGGGGAGGCAGACAACATGGTTTGAGGTCTGTGCTCTAGGGCTGAGGACCCAGAGTACAGAGTGAAAAGATATAACAACATCTATATCTATATCCCCCATTAGTTAGAGGCTTCCTCATACCCTGGACCAGAATAGTTTATAACTCTTTTAAAAATCCTTGCTGTTGTTGTTCTTTGTATAAATGTCCAGTCTTCTTCTAAATCCTGTTAATCCCTTAGCCTCAGTAGTTTCTTGTGGCTGTGAGTTCCACAAGCTAATTACACAATGTGCAAAAAATATTTTGTTTCAGTTAGTTGACCTTCAGTTGCATTGAATGTCTCTTCTTCTTGTGTTATGGCAAAGGGTGACTGGAAGTGCCCAATCTACCTTCTCATGACCATTCGCTGTTTAATATGTCATTAGCATGTGCCCTCTTATTCCTCACCTCTGTAAGGTAAGCAATCCCAATCTTTTCAATCTCACTTCACATGAGATTTTCTTCATGCCCTAATCAATCATGGCACCTGTCTTCAAATCCCTTCTAATTTTGCAATATCCTTTTAGAGTTGGGATGCTCATTGCTGCATACACTATTCCACATGAAGCCACTCTACTGATTTATATAAGGCACTATATTTTTCAGTCCATTCCTTATGCATCCTAACACTGTGTTTGCTTTTTGACCACTGCCATACACTGAGCAGAGGCCTCCGCTGAATGTCTGCAAAGATGCCCACTCACTTTCCTGGCCTGAGCTAATTTAGAGTCCAGCAGCAGACCCCTTTCAGTCTCTGCAACAGGTATTTATCATAATTGCTGCTGATGCCCTGGACAGGCAGTTGGCTTAATGTTGACACAGCAAGGAGATAGGTCTGCGCCCTACAGCCCTCGAATACAGACTATTACAGAGATCTGGCTGCACCCTTCACAGCTAGCACGCATAAACATAGCTACTGATTTTTGTGTGTCAAATGTCCATCCATCCATCCATCCATGGTACTTATCTGGCCCCCATCACTGTAGTGTTCAAGTCGCTTACACTCTTTGATGTATTTGTCTCACAATGCCCCAATAGGAAGGGAAATGCTATTACCCCCATAATGCAGAGGGGAAACTGAGGCACAGAGAGGCTTGGTAACTAAGGATGCATACAAGATGGATATTTATACAGCAGTTTTCCTACTTTAGCCAGAGGCTTGTGCTACGGTAATGACTCAAACAAGATTCAGAAAGACTTTGTGTGACGGACAGAGGGTCAAACTGGGCCAGACTCTGCATAGGTGCACGAGGAAGAGAAGGCATAAACTGCCCTCACCTATCTCCCCAACCCTTGCCCCCTTGCTTTGCCTTGGTCACAACTGCAATCCTCACTCTCACCTTTGTGCAAAGGCTGACCCCACTAATGTCCCCAAAAGGAGTGGGGCAGGAAAGAAGCTGGGCCATTGGGTGTGCAGCTGCTGTTCTGTCGCTTGGGGTCTCTGGGCACCACCCCCTAAAGCAGGGCAGTGAGTTCTCCAATCCTCTCTGACCAGACACCAAACAGTCAAACAAGAGAGAGACAAAGATGACCACATGCTTTGCAAACTGTGCTCCACTCACCCATGTGACTATTACCTGTTGTGACTGGCTGATGACAATGCAATATAATTGGAGATCCATGAAGTCAATCAATGCCTTTGGCAGATACCTGAGATACTGTTGTGTGTGGAATGTAGGATACCCCAGCCAGACCAGTGGTACTAAGACATAGACAATGAGAGGCAGCGACAACATTCACACATCAGACTGAGTGCATATATGCAAACCTATTTACTTCATGTGACTGTGACAAGAGGAAGCTGAATATGAAGCCTGGTAAGCAAATGTATCTCACATAAAAGGCTGCACAAAAATCTTCCCTGTGACATTTTTTTTGAAGGAAAAATTGGAGTTTTGGTGAAGCGAAAAGTGTTATGGAAAGCGTCTGCTTTTTAAAAAAAAATTTGTCAGAAAAGTGAAAAGCCAAAACCCCATTTAAAAAAATCTTTGGCCAATTTTTTTGGTTTTCAACAACTGAAACAATTTTTTTTCAAGTTTTCATTTTTTTCAAATAATTTAATGAATTTTTTTTCTACTTTTGTTAAAATTTTGCATGGGAATTTTTTCCCCATCCTGTTCTACTTACATTGCGTTTTCACTCTCTCAGTTAGGCAGTAACCAAGGTATTCTTCTTTCTGGTGTCCATGTTCGTAGCCATAGTCCTTGTGAAAGGAAAAAAGGAAAGGAAAAGATTTTAAAAGTCCTAAAATTCCTTCTGCCAGCTGATCTCCTGCTGTCTTTTTCTCCTGAAATTGATTCCCACCCATAAGGGATCCAATGCTCCATGCGTTGGTCAGGTTCTGCTCCTGGGAATAAAGGTCAGGGATGACATACTAGCCCCATTGAAGTCAATGGCAAAACTCCTATTGACTTCACTGGGGCCAGGATTTCACCCCAGGTCATTAAGTCAGGGAATAAAAACAATACCATATCATTCAGGTGAATGGTCCCACAGTTTGACTGGTAAATTATGACTATTGAGTGCATTCTCTCTCACGGTCCCTGGTTTTTAAAGGAATCTATCACTGTGGCATCAAAGTACCAAATCCCCAGTTCAACAAGGTACTTAAGAATATATCTAATTTTAAGCATGCAAGTTACGCAGTTGACTTCAGTGGGGCTCCACGTGTGACCAGGTTAGGCTTGTGCCTTGCAGAATCCAGGCCTGAATGAACACTCACCTCAAAGTACTCACAAGCTAACAATCTTCACTTTGTTTGTGTAAATATTACTGAGCAATTATGGATTGCAACCAAAAAAATCATATAATTCCAAATCTATTTACAACTAAATCCCCCCCCACAGAAAAAGGATAATTTGCTTAGCACATTACTCATTACTAGTGCTGGAATTGAAATTTTAGATGGAAGAGTTTTCCGTCTGAAAATGCAGTTCTGTCAAAATCAACATATTTAACAGGAACATCTTGCTTTTGATGAAATTTTCCAAGAAAAAAGTAAAAACATTTCATTTAAAAAATGTCAAAATGTTTTGATTCATTTTCTGTTGATTAATTATATTATATTATATTAGTAAAATAAAATGAATCAAAATAATAAAGGTGAAACAAAACATTTTAACACTATCAAAATGCAATGATTCAATGGTCTGAATTGATTTTGTGTCGCAATTTTTAGTTTTGGGGAATTTGTGTAATTTCAGGTTTTTACTCCTATTTGGAATGAATTTTTGTTTCAAAATGTCAGAATTTCTCATGGAACAGAAACCCCACATCCCAACTAGCTCTACTCATTGCAATTTGTGCACCTGGCTGTGCTCCACAGCTCAGTAGCTTGCATAGCTGCAGACTACATTTGGGCAAACAATTCATAACAGTAAATGTATTTGGCAAATGTAATGTTTTATGCAAGCCCCCTCCCCTTGATCTAAAGATATTAAGCTACTCAAGCTTATTATTTTCTTCTGCTTCTACAGCTGGGCTTGTAAATGTCTTAAGCCAAGTAGCTTTGTAGTAAACGATCTTCGCATGCATGCACACCACATCCATTCTTAACTGTGTAGCTTTTATTTGTCTGTAAAGTGCCATTCACACTTATGCTGCTGTGTAAATAGCAAGACCATCTTAATGAAATGTTCTGCAGCTCATTTTCATTTTGGCATTTTCAGATGTTTCTAGCTTTGTTCCTTAGAAATCATGCTTTCCCCCCCAGACTCTCAAAGGACATGATGCTCATTAAGGTTCATGTAAACACTGGGTGTGGCACTATGCCCCAGATTCTTCATAGAATTATTGTTACGATATGAATATGGCATAAATAAGTTATGTTTTATGTAAGATGGGTCATGTGAGATATCATTGCAAAGGTTATGATTTACTGAATGTGATTATCCTATTTGTATGCATGTATCATTTCTGTGTCAGAAGTTAGGAACATGGACTATGTATCAATTACAAACGTGTTTGCACTTGGGGAACACCCACCAGCCAGTAGGCATTTAGCCTGGATGGGCCATTAGGAAGGACAATAGAACTCTGAAGATATTAATCTCCCACTTCCTGAGATGCTGCTTTGATACTGCAGGGTCAGGTGATCATGTCACCTGGCTGGTACTGGACTCCATCTTGACTTGATAGTATTTTTCTACAAAAGGGATGGAGATCAAACTGGGAAATGAAGGATTCCCGCCATATATAAATCCTATTTAAGGCAGGGAAGTGAGTTAATCAAGGGTCCTTCTTCACTGAATCCCTGCCCAGGATGACTGCTGAAAAGATCTAAGATCTAAGAAACAAGGACTGTTTGGCCTATAAAAGAAATGCCTAAAACAACATTTAGGGTGAAAAACTACCACTTGTGACCAGTTTCTTTAGTGTGTTGATCTTAGTTTCAGTGTTTATTTGCTCAGTAATCTGTTTTGATCTGTTTTCTAACCCTTATAATCACTTAAAATCCATCCTTTGTAGCTAATAAACACAGTTTGTGCAATTCATAATGCGGGGGAGGGGAAAGCTGTGCATATCTTCCTCTACATTGAGGGAGGGAGCGAATTTCATGTACACAGTTTTCTGTGCAGCACAAGACAATACAATTTTGGGTTTACTCTCCAGAGCAGGGGTGGCCAACCTGAGCCTGAGAAGAAGCCAGAATTTGCCAAAGTACATTTTAAAGAGCCACAGTAATATGTAATGATGTGTGTGTGTATATATATATATATATATATATATATATATGCGTGCGCACTCATAATCATTATATAAGTTGATAATGTATATTTATTTATTCATTTATAATGTATAGTTAACAATAGTAACAACGTAATGTTTTACTTAGTGGGACTTCTGGCAATCTTTGTTTTCAACAATTCCCTTGAAGTTTTGTTTGTGTTCAGTTGTGCTCACATGCAGCAGTTCTCTTAAGTGGCTATCTGTCAAAACAGATTGGTGCTTGGATTTTACGTTTGAGTGTCGAGAAAACGGACTCACAAATATAGGTCGAGGCAAACATCAAGATTAATTTTAGGGCTGCACCTTTGATGTTGGGGTATTTATCCTTTGGTACAGATTTCCAGAAAGTAAGGGTCCCCTCTGTCTTCTGAACAGATTTCAATCTGTCATCTTCCAAAAGTTCTATTATTTCCATCTGGGATGTTGCTTCATTTGTGACTAAAGGGGGCTTCAGACAATCGGCTTCAGCAGTAAAAGGGTCAATCAGAAATCTGATTTTAGGTCTTTCTTGCTGCAAATCTTGGAATCTTTCCTCAAAACTGTTCTTAAGATCTTTAATCATGCTCGCATACCTAGTTGTGCTCCATTTTAGGGGTTCGGCTCCATCTTCTTTTGATCTGGCTTGAAGTTATGATATTGAGGGAAGGTGTGTCAGCTCTCTTTAGGGTGACCAGACGAGAAAGAAAAAAAATCGGGACACTGACCAGGCATGTCTTTGTCTTCGGCAGCACTTCGGCGGGAGGTCCTCCATTCGCTGACGGTTGTCGGTGGCATGTTGGCGGTGGCTAATGCGTTTTGCTGTCGAAGAACAAAGTACCCGCAAGTGAAGTGTCACCAAAGACCATCAGTGAATGAAGGACCCGCTGCTGAAATGCTGCCAAATGTTGGGACGTGCTGGGTGAGTTTAAGGGGAAAGAAATAAAAAAGTCCCAAAACAAAATATCGGGACAAATGGCGTCCTGACCGTACTTTGGTCGGGACACGGGACAAATCGCTCAAAATCAGGACAGTCCTGATTTTATCGGGACGTCTGGTTACCCCAGCTCTCTCTCAAGCTTTTGTCTGTTTAACAACTGCAGTTTGTTCATGAACGCAAATACGCCTTGCACTAGATCAGACAGCAACCAGAATTTTCCTTGTAAGACCATGTTTAGTTTATCCAAACGCAGCAGCATGTCTGCAAGAAATGCCAAGTCTAGAACCCATCCAGGATCTGTAAGCTTGGGGTGTATTCTGTGCTTCTCCTCCATAAACAATTTTACCAGTTCCAGGAACTCGAAAAAATGGGAAATAACTTTACCTCTCAAGAGCCATCGAACTGCACAGTGAAATGGCAAATCGGCAGGGGAGTCGTCTTCATCCAGTTCTTCAATTAGATTTTGAAATTGTCTGTGATTGAGTGCTTTTGAGAGAATGAATTTCACAATGTGCAAGACAGGTTTCATGACATGATCAAATTTGAGATTGTTAGATACCAGTTGCTCCCAGTGAATAATACAGTGAAATGTCCAAAATTTGGGAAAGCTCTCATCAGTCTTACGACACCCTACAAATCCATTCGCAAATCCCCAAATGGACGAAGCCCATCCGTTGCAATGGCAGTGAGCTTCTGTAAAGGCAAGAGGCTTTTTGCAACTACCAACATCAACGCCTCCTTTAGATCTCGTCCATGAGTTCTGTCCTTTAGTGACATGATATCGAGGAATTCTTCCCTTACAACTCAGTCGTCAGACACAGTGCACACAAATACCGATAATAAGGTTTATCCTGTGCATAGCATGACTCATCCAAAGTGATGCTCAAATACTCACACTGCTGAAGTTGCGAGTGCAGTTGCGATTCGATTTCACTGTTCAGATCGGAGATTCTGCATTCTATTGTGTGGTGTGAAAGCTGCAGGCCAGAAATTTTCTTTTGTAGATTCTCGTTCTCTGGTGAAAGGATTGAAATCACATCAGTGAGGCACATTTGTATAGGCTCTCCTTCAGAGTAGGGCTTTTTCACATGGCTAGGTGCCAGGCCACATAATAGGAGGCTAACGTTACAGTCTGCGATCGGTTGGCAAATCTGGTAAAGAACTGGGCTTCTACATCTGTTTGTTTTTTCAAAGTTTTGAGTTTTAAAGTGCAGAGTTTAGAACCTTGTGGGAATTCTTGATCCATATGTGCATGGTTAGAAGCTGCAAGTTTGAAGATTTGAACGGAGAGATATACGTCTGGCAAAGAAGACACATGGCCTTACCATTTACACTCAACGAAAAAGTACTTATTCTCCCACTCCTGTTGGAAACCTCGATCTTTCATCTGTGTATTTTCTTTTATGTTTGCTCTTGCCTCCCATTGTTAGATGGTGTAAGAAAAATTTTGATTAAAAATTTCCACACCAGCTAGTTACTGTGTGCTTTATTCAAGAAGACACTGGTGCTGGCCAGGGGGCGCTGGACCCCTGGCTCGTCCCAGGCCTCAACATCCACTGAACCCCTTTCCCCACCTGCACCTCCGCCCCGCCTCTTCCTGCCCTCTCCCCCAGGTGAGCCGTGTCCTCACTCCTCCCCCAATGAGCCTCCTGCACATCGCAAAACATCTGATCGCGGAGGGCGGGAGCACAAGGATGGAGGAGGAGGTGCTGGTGGAGGGAGAGGTGAGGCTGTGCACTGCGTCCTCTCTCCTCCCCCCCAGAGCCTCCTCTATGCTGCGTAACAGCTGATCGCAGAGGGCAGGAGGCGCTAGGGGAGGGAGGGGGCGCTGATAGGGCTGCCAGTGGGTGCTGAGCAACCACCATTTCCCCCCCAGAGCTGGCTCCTAGCAGGAGCCGCATATTATCTTCTGAAGAGCCGCATGCAGCTCTGGAGCCATAAGTTGGCCATCCCTGCTCCAGATAGTGTGTGCACTTGACTACTGAGCAGACCAAACTAAGAATGTTATGAACATGTGAAAACAGAGAGATTAGAATGGAAACTGTTCTGCAACGCAAGCTATGGGAGTTGTGGTCAGCAGGGCCACCACACTCAGGGACTCTGATGGTTTTGATGCTTGAACAGGTGGTCAGGTTTGAACTCCTAGACTATTAGAAGTGGAAGGTTAGGCTAGGTGGCATTGGAAAGGTAACTGGCCGTGGTTTTTACCTATGTCCTCAGTGCCATGATAATCTTTTCCTATGATCAGTTATAGACACATTTTCTTAGGATACACAGCCCTCTATTTTTAGACCGAACTTAACTAAGCTGAAAAGGGTACTCAAGGTCCTCACCTTTGGACCACTCTCAGACTGAGCTCCAGCAAGCCAGTCCTCTGGATCTTCTATCTGGATGCTTCCTACCGGGGTGATGGCAAATCATCTTCCCTCCAAGGGAGATCATAGAATCATAGAATCATAGAATCTCAGGGTTGGAAGGGACCTCAGGAGGTCATCTAGTCCAACCCCCTGCTCAAAGCAGGACCAACCCCAACTAAATCATCCCAGCCAGGGCTTTGTCAAGCCTGACCTTAAAAACCTCTAAGGAAGGAGATTCCACCACCTCCCTAGGTAACCCACTCCAGTGCTTCACCACCCTACTAGTGAAAAAGTTTTTTCTAATATCCAACCTAAACCTCCCCCTCTGCAACTTGAGACCATTACTCCTTGTTCTGTCATCTTCTACCACTGAGAACACTCTAGATCCATCCTCTTTGGAACCCCCTTTCAGGTAGTTGAAAGCAGCTCAAATCCCCCCTCATTCTTCTCTTCTGCAGGCTAAACAATGCCAGTTCCTTCAGCCTCTCCTCATAAGTCATGTGCTCCAGCCCCCTAATCATTATTGTTGCCCTCCGCTGGACTCTTTCCAATTTATCTACATCCTTCTTGTAGTGTGGGGCCCAAAACTGGACACAGTACTCCAAATGAGGCCTCACCAGTGCCGAATAGAGGGGAATAATCACGTCCCTCGATCTGCTGGAAATGCCCCTACTTATACAGCCCAAAATGCCGTTAGCCTTCTTGGCAACAAGGGCACACTGTTGACTCATATTCAGCTTTTCATCCACTGTAACCCCTAGGTCCTTTTCTGCAGAACCGCTGCCCAGCCATTCGGTCCCTAGTCTATAGCAGTGCATGGGATTCTTCCGTCCTAAGTGCAGGACTCTGCACTTGTCCTTGTTGAACCTCATCAGATTTCTTTTGGCCCAATCCTCTAATTTGTCTAGGTCCCTCTGTGTCCTATCCCTACCCTCCAGCGTATCAACCACTCCTCCCAGTTTAGTGTCATCTGCAAACTTGCTAAGGGTGCAGTCCACACCATCCTCCAGATCGTTAATGAAGATATTGAACAAAACCGGCCCCAGCACCGACCCTTGGGGCACTCCACTTGATACCGGCTGCCAACTAGACATGGAGCCATTGATCACTACCCGTTGAGCGCGACCATCCAGCCAGTTTTCTATCCACCTTACCGTCCATTCATCCAGCCCATACTTCTTTAACTTGCTGGCAAGAACACTGTGGGAGACTGTATCAAAAGCTTTGCTAAAGTCAAGAAATAGCACATCCACTGTAGTTGACTCAGAGTCCCTCAGTTGTTCTCCGGGCAGTGTGTGGTTTCTCTCACTAGTAGTTTGAAGTGAGCCTCCCTTCAGGGAAGAATGGCTGGATTGTTGGCCTCTGGATATAGCAATGCTGCAGCTCAGTCCAGGAAAACACAGGGTGTGAGGGCTTTGGGGCTTATGCTGATCGCCTGATGCTACCCACATGGCTGGCCTGTGGAAGTAAAGCCCACAGGAAGCAGTTCCTCACCAGGCTTCATTTCTCCAGCTTTGTGGAAGAGGGAAGAAGGGGCAAGGCAAGTTAAGGAACCATGTTATGGACTCTTCCGGGCTTTTGGACACCTCCAGTCCCTGCCCTTCCCCTCAGGCATGCCCAGGATGGGAGAGAAGGTTCTCCAACATTTTTCCCCTGCTGGACATTTCTTTTACTGACATTCTATGGGCCCCTCAGGGATGCGCCATCCCCAGTTTCTGGCAAACAGAGGCTGGGGACACCATATCTGCCCATCCTGGCTATTAGCCATTGATGGACCTATCCTCCATAAATTTATCTAGTTCTGTTTTGAACCCTGTTATGGTCTTGGCCTTCACAACATCCTCTGTCAAAAAGTTCCACAGGTTGACTGTGCGTTGTGTTAAGAAATACTTCCTTTTATTTGTTTTAAACCTTCTGCCTTCTAGCTTCTTTCTCCCTCTTCTGAGATTGGGGCTACCAGGGTTATGCAGATTCAGCTGCTTAAGTGAAATGAATCTTATTGTCACAAGAGGGATAGTGCTGCTCAAGGGACTGGTAATAGGTCAGGCCTGGGATTAGGTGGCCGAGAAGAAATAAGAGTTTTCATGGACCAATTTAGGGATTTTTTTGCAAAAGTTTGTAATGAAGTGGCAGGTGGAAAAAATTCCACAACATTCCTGGGGAAAATCCTTCCCCATGCCCTAGGTAGTGCTGGGACTTACCTGAGGAAGGTTTTAACTTGAGAGTTTCCTTAGCCGCCAGTCTGGGGCTCAGCTGAAGCTCTCATGCATTGAAGTCCTGGGCATTTTTCACACAGGAGACACTAGAAGGTATTGTTCATGGTTTCTGCAATACCTCTCCCAGCTACCAAAATGAAAAAGCCTGCCTTTAGGAATGGGCGAATAGTCTTTCTCCTCTAGGAGGATGCTCTAGATCCAGTCCAGGGCAAGACTTACTGAAAGTCATTACCATCTGAGGTCTAAGTGGCCTGAGAGAAGGGAGTCTGGTGGTCTCGATGAAGTTCCTAGTGGATGCGTGTTCACATCACAACCATCTTCATCACAACTAGATCTTGCTGGCAGCCTCAGCAGGCAGGCCTATGACCACATGAGCAAGGAGACTGAAATACTTCTCACACAAAGGAGTTCCTGAGGGAACCGTGCATTGCCATTGCCTATGCTGTATCTGTTCTGGAGATAATATGAGGCCTTCCCTTTTCAGAGCTGGCCATCAGGGCACATAAAAAAAAGCCATTCACACACACGCAAAAGAAAGAGGGTCTTTAGGCTAGTTACTGGCAGCTTCATCCTAATAACGCTGCTAATGGGTATGGCTATTTTGGAAACGTATAATATTTGCAAATGTGACAAATTGCCCCAAAATAGTCAGCTTGCTCAAAGAGTTTGATGCGTTGGCTTTTCTGACCCAAGGGACTGCAAATATTTCTGAAGAGCAGTTACCCAGTGTCATGCCGATCTTTCTGCTCAGGTGAACAATTGCATTGACGGCCCTGCAAAGAGGAGGGCAGGTGATTGTAACGGCAGGTAAGTTCCTCTGTGAACTCAAGGCCTTTTTTGCTAAGGTGCATGCCTCTCTTTTGCAGGAGAGGCACTTCTGTCAGCCAGATGCATCTTGGGGCCTCTGACTCATGTTTGTATGGAAAGGCTTGCCATTTCCCCCTAGCAGAGAGCCTATTGCTTTTCAGGAACAGCACTACTCTAGCAAAGCCGAAACTGGCTGTCAAACCTGCAATCAGGTACTCAAATGTAGCTATCTGACCAGAGTGTTGAAGCTCCACAGCATGGAGCTGACAGCATGGCATGGCTTTAACTCGATACTCCTCTCCTACATGTCACCTGCTGAGTGAAATCTTCTTGCTGACACATTTCTGTGTATGGACAATCTAGTTATGCCATCTCATTTCAGGTACCGAACAATATCAGGGAAGAGCTCTGCTTACCTTCCATTGCACCTCTGGTAGAAACTAAGTAAAGATGGGCCTCAAATTGATTGGCACTGGGGAGTCCCAAGAGGGCATAAAGACAGTGGAGCTAGCTCCTACACCACCATTCTAGCTGTCTCCAATCTAGGGGACAAGGGGGGGGCACACAGTGTGACTGAAGCATGATGTGTTCCAGCAGTCTCCATCTGGCGCATGGCCCCTTGGAGACCACAACCAGCTGGCATATATTACAGCAGCCCCTAGACTGCTCTAATCTGGGGCTGGAGTCAGGAAGAGAATCAGCGAGCCATAACTAACTCTTCTCTGCCACCACACGGAACCCAGCAGAAGCTGAACACAGCAGAAAATCTTGGCCATCTTCACCTCACACTGGTAGTGCTGATCCTAATAGTAGCCCTCACACAGTAGCTTTTTTGCCCCACTATTTTGTTATGTGAGCTACAAGAAATCCTACACAGTATGAACTGACAGCCTGTAAAAATCCTGGTACAAGGAAGACTGGCCCACATTTTTCAGCTTGATGTATCTAAAATCCTTAATCCATAGGTAGCCCCCTTAATACCGCACCTGATTTTCAGGTGTGCTGTGCACCTGCAGCTCCCTCCAGTGCCTCTAAAGAAGCAGCTGGCAAACAAGCACCCTGCCCAGAGCTGTGCTGACACCCTCAACAATGCTAATGCCCAACCAAAGCAGAGAACAAATAAAGCTGCATTAAGACCAGTTCCATTAGAAACACAATAAATAAATAAATGCTGGTTTCCAATGTAGAAAAGAAAAAAAATCAATAAGGAAAGAAATATTATTTTTAATCTTCTAAGAGATTTTTACAAACAACAGGGAGGAGGGAAATTGAAAACCACGAAAAAAGGCTTGCCAATGTCCTTTTAATCTTTATTTATTATCACTCAGTCCACATCAACCCCTGACTGCATGATCATTTGGAATTTCATTTTAATTTCAATGTATCATGTAATTCAACAGAGCTTTTCACATTGTGTGTGTGTGTGTGTGTGTGTGTGTGCGCGAGCATGCTGGAAACTTTTTTTAAAAATCTCTCTATAGGAAATGCATCAGAGAAAAGCCCCATAACCCTTCTGCGGCAGTTACTTAATTTATAACATGAAAAGGGTTTGTGCTAAAATATGATAAAAATAAAATCAACAAACTTCAAAGAAAAGGAATATTCCTTAATAACATGCTTAAGCTTGAAGGGTGGCTGCTGCTTGCTTTTCTATGGCTGTGTCTGTTCCTTGCATTACAGTGCAAGTTATTTTGAGACTGGCTTATGGGAAGTATTGTACAGCAGGTTGGTTAGATCTGTTTAGTGCCATATATTAATGGCAAGTTTAAAAAGAAATCTGGGTGCAGTTGGGCAACTAGGAGGTATGTCCCTGTTTAAAGGTGAGCAGGAATATACAGGCTTCTGCCATGCAACTCTGCAAATGATCTTTGTGTGGCATGGGTGGCACCTGCTGCCATCTGGGATACTCAGACCATTTGCCCCCCTGCTCTGGGGCAGGCCATTCTCAGTGTTGATCCTTGGCTGTGTAACTTACTCCAGTTCACCACACCTAGAGTTATTGACTTCCAAGGCGTGCTACGTGGCTGATTTATTTTTCCCAAGGTGTTAGGGCACATGCAGGGATTGGAGAGAATTGTATTCTGTAGACATGGATGTATTTTAACTCAGTTTTTATAAACCGTAAACCACCCTGTAAATTATAAAATGTAACCAGCCCCTACAAATCCTAATCCCATGAGAGGAGACTTCTAATTGGAATGTGAGCAAATAGCCATGAAGAAATGCACTAAGAACACCACATTTTAGTCTCACCATTGACATTCTGGGCAGGATTTGAAGTCAGATTGCTGGCCAGGTGGCTAGAGCACCAATGACCCAATATAGTGCATATTGTAGTCAATTTCCATTGAGTTCAATAGGCTTTGGATCAAGCCCTTGTGCATTACAGTGCCTAGCCTCATTCAGAATTGCAGACACTTCCCTTGTCAATTCACCAGAGAGTATGTTACAAAAACATATTGCAAAAAGCTTCTCTCTCAGCTGCTTCAGGTTCATTGGCACATTCCAAACTGAAACCCTTTTAATGTTGTCCTGGAATCTGCCAAACAGAGGGCTAGTTCATCAAGTGATCCATCCCCTGTCATCCATTCCCAGCTTCTGGCAAACAGAGGCTAGGGACACCATCCCTGCCCATCCTGGCTAATAGCCATTGAAGGACCCATCTTCCATGAATTTATCTAGTTCTTTTTTGAACCCTGCTATAGTCTTGGCCTTCACAACATCCTCTGGCAAAGAGTTCCACAGGTTGACTGTGCATTGTGTGAGGAAATACTTCTTTTGTTTGTTTTAAATCTGCTGCCTGTTAATTTCATTGGGTGACACCCCCGCCCCCCAATAGTTAGTTAACAACCAAAGCTACTACTATGAATAATCCATTAAAAGTACCTGGAGTTTTCTGCATTTGTGGATTTCTGTGTGATGATGCCAATCTGTCCAGTCAGGCCAGCGCTTTGCGAGATGGTACCTTATAGAATTCAGATGGCTCTGTTGTATAGAGAAAAGCAGCCATCACAAAATCCAATTGGGGAATATGTACAGGTGCAAAGGAAACGCTGCCTCACTCTGACATTTCATGTAAACTTTGTGAGGAAACCAAGGCACAGTTACCCTGTTTGTCTCGAAATATTTTAGAAGCACAGACATGCAATTACCCATCAGACCCACCATCATTCCAAAATCCACACGCAGCCTTACAGATGTTTGATGTGACACTGACATTAGAGGCATCTGAACTGATTGAGACCAGCAACCCATTACGCTAGGAGCTGTACAGATCCCTAGTCAGAGACAGTCCCTGCCCCCATCTATTTATAATCTAAAAGGAGACAAGACAGGCTAAGAAAGTAATATTCTCTACAGTTCACAGCTGAGGAACGGAAGCACAGGAAAATAAATTGACTGGATCCTGTGTCAAAGCCAGGAATTGAACTCAGCTCTGCAGCCTAGTCTCAAGCCCATTCTCACGCTCGAAAGTAGGTAACTGTGTTAAGTGCCAAGGAGGACAGACTACTCACAGCTGCAATCACTTATACCATCAAGGCCCAGGAACTGTAAGGCCAGGTCTGCTTTTATGCAAGCTGGGGGAGGATACTGTGCCTTCCTGAACACAACCGGTCACAGGCGTGTTGCACTGCCTGTCTCTGGGGATGTCTACCCTGCGCCAGTAGCATGGGTAATAATACTAGTGAAGATATGGCAACACAGGATAGCAACCTAACCAGAGAGCAAGCCTGCCCGAGGCCTGGGTACATACTCTGGGTGCTAGCCCATGCCACCAAGTCTACACTGCTACTGTTACATGTGCTAGCTAAATTAAAGCTAATTTAGCAGCTACACTGCTACTGTTACATGTGCTAGCTAAATTAAAGCTAATGATGCTGCCCCAGGGCCCTGCCTTCCACCCTGCAGAAATAAGAGCAAAACCTACATCTTACCTAGTACTTTCCATCCACTTCCAAATGGGAGCTGAAGCACAGCAAGGTGAGGTGACTTACCCATGGTCACCAGTAGACTGGCAGCAGAACTGAGAGTAGAACCCAGCCTGAGTTCCAGTGCAGTGCTCTGTCCACTAGACCACACTGCCTCCTAGCCCACTGAGCCATGCACAGGTATCACAGTCATTGCCTTGCTCCCAGCCAGGTATGTCTCAGTCCAGGCCCAGGCATCTCATCCCGAGGTTTGAGCAGGGGAGGAAGAGAAGAAACTTCTTGATGCAAATGGACCCAGGGTAATGAATGGCTGGGGACAGCACTTGTTTATCGCCCTGGTGCTCGGTTGATTGCCACAATTTTTCTCACTAATCATGACTGATTGGAAAATAAGTTCCTTGTTTGTTTTTGTATAATTTTATTCACAAAAATTCCAGCACATTAATTTGCTTAATAGACCCCTGCCGCAGATGGTGCATTTTGCCCAGCGTGTTGGCACTGGCTCTGGGCAGAAGGAATCTCATATATTTGTGTCAGCATTCATCGGCAGTCATGTTTATCAGCAGGCTCCTTAAGGGACAGGCACAAAAGGGTGGTTTGTGTACTTAAAACTCCAGTTGTTACGCCGCACTGCCACTGGTGAGTTGTGTATTGAGCCTGAAATGAAGGTGACACAACCCTGGTAAGAAGCTGATAGACAAATAAATTCTGTGTTTTCTGACCATTCTCTTGAAAAGGAAGCTGGGCCCATGTCCCTCAAAGCAGCTCCTGAAATCACACCCAGACAGTGTGCATCTCATTGTGGAGATCCTGGAAATTAGAGCTGATTGGAGAGATTACAATTAAAAGTGTCATTTCAAAGCCTCCTGATCCATGGGTACTTCGGTTCCAAGGCCAGAAGGGATGATCGTGATCATCTAGTCTGAGCTTCCATACAGCACAGGCCAGCAAATTTCACCCAGTGATTCCAGCAGTGCTGACAAAAGCCAGTGGCGGACTAGCTACTGGGTGAATGGCACCTGTGACCAGGGACCCCGGCCAATTTGGGGCCCCTGGAAAAATGGATGCCGCCCTGCAAATGTTTCCCAGGTTCAGATCTGTTCATCTTGTTTGCTCATTTCCGCATACCCCTGCTTTGAATTTACTGGAAGCAGAGGGCTCTCGGTACCAGTCAGTGCTGGATCCAATGTCTGACCGTCTCAGGCTTAATGTCTTCACTAGCGGGAATGGAATACAGGACCTGCATCACCGCAAGAACGCGCCACTCAGTCTTGCCTCGGCTAACAGCTAACCTTGCTAGCTGGAAGCAGTCGCTGACTCATAAGCCCCTTATTTGAACCAGCCATGAGAGAGGGATAAAGACTCCTGTTCTCCAGAGTTGCACCAGTGTTGCTGAGAAAAGAATCTGACCCTCGTAGTTTGAGGTGCTTGAGCCGGAAATGCAGGCAGTCTCAGCAACACCGAGTTAGGTACGGACCCAAAGTCAAACGGCCCTTTCAAGTGCATGAGGTTGAAATGGTAAGTGAGAAGCCCCCAGATGGTCTGTCCCCTGTCTGGAGTGGTCTTTTGAGTGACCGCCCCAGCACGGGTTCTTACAAAGGCAATGTGAGGTGTTTGGGGTGGCATGAAGACACAGTTGTCCCTCAACGGCAGGAGACAACGTGTGTGTGAGACGCAGCCTGGCAGCAGAATCGAACGGAGCCGCTTTTCCAGCGGGGGAGTGCCTGAGAGAATGTTGCTGCTCTTTCTGGTGGCCTGGCCTGGTCAGCGGGCTTAGAGGAAACGGGCCTGTCAGGTGAAATCGCCCCTCGTGCAGGGGGTCAGCCCACGGCCCAGGCACCATCTAAGCCCAAGCAGGAGAGCAAGGGGGTAACGTCCCTTCACCCGGCTTAGCCTACCTGGATCTTGGGTTGGGGTTTGATGTGGAGCACAGCCCCTCTTCTGCAGATGCGCCACACTACCCAGGCCAGGCACTAAAGAGAGTTGGAACTGCACCCTTTGAAGAGCCAGAGTAGCTTGCTTCCTGCCAAGCGAGAAGGGAGCTGGGGAGCTAATAGCATGCGACTATTTGGGACTGAGTAGGATCTGTCGACACTGCATCTGGGACCGAGCCTCCCAAACTGGACAGACAGACACGTGCTAGGGGCTCCAGCTAGTGTGCTAGAAATCGCCCCATGGAGTCTGCAGCTTGGGTTCTCCAGGCTTGGGGGCTCTGGTGGACTTGAGAGCCCAAGCTGCCATTTGAGGAACAATGTTCCCAGGGCTATTGTTAGCATGCTGGCTCAAGCACAGCTAAGTTGATTCTGTCTACCCTGGCTCCCAGCTCATTCCCTGATGCAGTGCAGACATGCAAAGCAGTCACACCTCACCCCTTGCTCAGAGCTGATCCTAAAGGCTCAGACTAGCCTCTAGGGCTTAAGTGATGCATGGCTGGCTCTCTGCACACGGGTGAATTTCACCCGCACTGAGGAAAAATAACCCTAGTCTGCATCCAAGCACTGCTCTCCCAGCAAGGACCACTCCAGAAACCCCAACCCATACGGCTTGCACAGATGCTGCCACATTTCTAGCTATTCTGCAGTTAGGCTGTTTTCGCAATCAGATGAATTTGTTAAAGGTTTGATATTCAAACACAACCTGTAATGACAAAAGCCGAGACAGAAATTTTACACTAATCCATAGCTGGTGATGTCTGCGGATGGCTGGTCCTACTGATGACAGATTGGGTCAATGTGTGTTTCGTGTTTGCAGGTTTGTATACAGATAGTTTCCCAGGGAATATGCACCTGGGGTTCATTTAAAGATATTCCAAGGAAGGAATCTAATTTAATCTACCCTGGCATTTTCTTTGCACGCATCACAGTACAATCTAGATACCATATGCAATTAAACAAAACAACATTTCTCTCTTTCCAGGCATTTATGCTGCACACAAAACTGTGGTAGCTGAACGAGTTACAAATTCCAAACATTGTGCATCACCTGAATCTCTGTTTTTCTTGCTCTCCATCCCCCAATTAGCTGGGTTGTATTTTTTCCTCTTCTCTCCTCTCCCCCCCCCCTTTCCTGTGCATGTTTGAGTCTGTCTTGTGGCATTCACAGAGCTGTAACTGCCCTGGCTGGGGAGAGTCAGGCAGTGAGAGTCAATTCTATAGAGGGCTTGGAAGATGAGAAGTGGAACCTTGAACTTCATGTAGTATTGAGTCAGCGTATGGAGCAGGGCGCTAGGAGAAATGCACTCTTGGCAACTTGAGTTGGTAAGTAGTGGAGCACCATGGCCAGGCCTGAATCAGCTAGCATAGTGTACAGTCAGCTGTGGATACAAAAGGGCATTTGTCTGTATCTGCATCTGGTCACAGTGAGGAGTCCAGTAGGACCTCATGGCTGCAGACTGTTTGGACTATCTGAGAGCAGATATTCTGGATGTTGGTGGCAAGGTTTTCTAAGCCATTGCTCCCTTGTGGTCAGTGGAGGGTGTAACTTCCATAAAGCCTTGTTGGTGGGGCTCTCCAGGCTTGAAAGCTCTGCAGATACTAGGACTGGGCTAAATATTTTCCAAAAATAGAATTTTACCCAGTGGGCCTCCTATGGGAAAAAAGGTCCATGGCAGGATGGGAGTAGAGATCTGTCTCCTTCTCTAGTGTACATTTGCCTGTTTTCAAAACGTTCTTGACACACAAGTGTGCGCACGCACACACACACACATGAGGAACATGCAGACATGCAGACATACTGGAGGGGCATGCAGTCACATCCATGCAAGAGGAGTTACACATACATAAACATACAGGAGGTGGTGGCAATGCACATATTGGGCCACACTGCACTGGTTTACCGAGCGGCAGAGTTCAAAGCAAGAACCTATTGCCTCACCCAGTGTGGAATAGCTGGGAGGAACACAGGGACTGCTTACTCCTGCTGCCCCACAGGAATGCAAAAAGAATCTGGGAGGACCTTGCTTCTGTGAAGGACCATAAGAAATGAGCTTATTATAATGACAAGAGAGAAATAGTCTAAATGAGCCCCATCTCTGAATTTTGCAGTGCAGCCTCTCACCTGTGGGTCTCGATTACATCATCAGCTCTTTGGGGCAGAGAATGGCTGAATTTGTGTGCATAATGTACTAGCACTCAATGAATTGTTGGCTAACCAAACTGTAACAATACTTAGAGCTGGTCAAAATTTTCTCCTGCAAACACCATTTCAGTGGAAGATGACTTTTTGATTAAACAAAATGTCACCCCCCCAAAAAAATCCATTTTCATAGAAAATTTGTGGGAAAATTTAAAATTTAAATTTGTTTGGTTTTAAACAAAATAAGTTTGTTGTCAGACTTTCAATGCAAATCACAAAATTGTCAAAGAAAAATGTCTAAGAAAACCACATTTCTCCCCCCTTTTCATCAACATTTTGGTCAGGAAAAAAATTCCATCCAGCACTAACAACAACAACCCGAGCTTTGGACTCTTGAGGTATGGTATCCCCTTGAGTAGCCACTGCCAGCCAGCACCAGATTTGAACCAGGAACATAGCAGAGAAACATTTTGTATAGCTATTGAATGCTACATTTAATCCAGTTGCTAACCCACTATTCAAACTGAATGGAAAAGCAAACTACACCATTCGTTTGTTAGCAATATGTCCACTCCCAAACATGTGAGTCCGAAACTTTCATTTTAATTGAAAGCGTTATGTCCTAAAACAAACTATTTTAAACCTAGCGTGAAATAATCCTTCCTGTCTGAACTTTCAGAACTCTTCTGATGAGGATAAAGAGTATGGATTTTGTTTCATTAAAATAAACTCAGGATGAAATAGCTCTGTCAGCTCCATTTCTTTCCCCTCCTCTCCTTTCCCCTGCCCTGTCCTGCCCTCTCACACACACAGATATTTTTTCTCCATTATGTTCTTAACTTCTGTTGTAAACAATGATTTACAGAGGAACAATATGTACATCACATTGATTATCATTATCTTTAAGTAAATGTTATCTTTGGCTGGTGAAAACTGGCGTAGCTCCATTGACTCCAATGGAGCTACAGCTGAAGATCTCGCCTGATATATCCAACTGCGTGATCTAGAAAGATAGAAAACTGCCTCCAAGGCCAGAGGTGCTGGGCCAATGACACATACTCTGAAGATGTGTGTGCTGCATATTTCATAGTGATTGCAAGCTCCATTGTGTCTGATTGCATATGTGTGTCATAGAGAGGGGGAGGGGCCCTACATGTTGTGTAGACTTGATAGAACAGCTTTGTGTCAAATGAATAGGTAGGTTTATTACATACATTGCCTTGCTCCAAGCTTCAGAGGAAAGAAATCCTATAATCCCGCCCTGATTTAATACTGGATTAATGTGGATTTGTTAATAAAATGCTAGTGAAATCGAGAATAATTTGTAATTAGCTCAAACTTCTACTCCTCACATCATTTGGAATATTTTGAATAGGAATGAGGAATGGGTTTAGTTGCTACACACACACTGTGAGAACCTTGGCAAAAAAGACTAAACCATAGCAATATACTGAGATGAGTTCACTGCGAAAGAAACTCCATTGAGATAGCAATGGAGCCCTGCCCACAACTTAACTTCCGGGATTTTGAGAACTGTGTTTCTCTATTAGCAGAATATGATTAAAAATTAATGTCACTATTTTTGCAAAAGCCATATACAACCAGGCAAGACTTATAAGAGGCAAATATAATGTGAACAATATGAAAACTACTTATCAACCACCGTTGGTTTGGAATTAGAGCATTAATGTTGAGCAGTTCTACCTGCATTAAAAGATCATGTACTGTATGCATGGATTTTAGACAAGATACTTTTCTGATCTAGAGTCTTTATATGCACAGAGAAATATAGGATTTACCCTACTAGATCAGAATAGTGGGCCATCCATCTCAATAGCCTATCTCCGGCAGCGGGGGCGGGGGGAGGGGAGGACGGGATCTCCATAACGTACAAAGAGAATTGTGCAGCCCTGGGCAATTCTTATCTACAAGACATGAGGGGGAGGAAAGGTAACTAAAAAAGCACCAAGTGTGTAATGGGACCATGGAGATGTGTGCTGCATGTGTAACCACGTGGTCATATTATTGTCACCTCTATCAAGGATCCTCAGGGACAGACTGATCCAAAGCTCACTGAAGACAATAGAAAAATTCCCATTGACTTCAGTGGGCTTTGGCTCAGGGCCATGGTGACATGTTTTGACTGGATGCCCTTCAGGGCAGAACAGCTCCCATGTCCTCAGGGAGTGCCTAACCACTAGGCTATTGGCTAGTCTTCTTGGAGCTGTTCCACTTTGTATACGTAATTGAATATTCAGTGAGCAAGAGAGACTGACTGTATAGGCCAGTGGTAAGGTCACTCATCTGGGATGTGGGAGACACAGATGCAGACATTTGCTATGACTGAGGCCTTGTCTACACTACAGGGGAAATTCAATCTAAGCTACACAGTTTGAGTTACAGGAATCGATGGAAGAGCAATCTGTGGTCAATTTAGTGGGTCTTCACTAGATGCATCGATTGCTGCTCGTTAATCCCCTGATAAGTGTAGACCAGCCCTCAGACAGAGTAGGGTCTTTAACATGGATCACCCACACATGATGTGGGGTTCCTACCCAACTGGTTTCTGGGCTGGGTCTTTCTTGCTTGCCGAGACCTGAAAAATGTCAATCAAAACTGACACATTGATGAAAAACCATTTGGTTGAAAGATTCCTGATCAGCTGTACTCAAAACGTAATGACAGCAACCACAACAACTAACAAATCCTTCCTGAACTCTGTGGTTATCAGATTGCTTCCAGAATCAGGCAATCTGATTATCTGTAGCTTGGCATTCAGAATTATGAACGTTATGCTTTGCCACAAAATTGGCAAGTCTTTTTTTTCAAAATCCAGCAAGAGCATTGGCTCCAACACTGCTTTTGCCATTGAATTCTGCAGGCTATTACTTATTATTATTATTAATTAATAATAATTAATAATGATGATTATTTTTGTTATTGCAGTAGCACCTACATGCCCTATTCATAGACCACGACCCCATTATGCTACTACTTCATTTATTTGTTCTGAACATAGATACCATTCATTTCACTGGGTGACTTCTTTTTCACTGTGCTTCTATAGGAAAATAGTACATTTTGAGCATGCTTCTTATAGTTTAAGAATACTTTTAAGTTTTCTTTTTAACCTTCAACATTCGCTGTATGTGACTTTCATGTCCAGTTTGCTGAATTGGGTTAGCTGACATCAGCTTTTCGGTAATGGGGTTTTCTGTCTATACTCACTTAGCTGTGTTCCCGGCAATGGGAATGGCTGAATAATAGAAAAGTGTGAAGGTGTTATCCGAGAAGGCCTCAAGCCATAATTTCAAATTGGAAGCCACTAAAATGTTTGTGAGGTGTTAAGAATTGAGGCTCTGGAATCAAACTAGCCCCTGCAGTTTTGGTTGCAGGTCAGATGCAAACCCTCAGAAGGAGAGGGAGGACCCATCCTGGATACAGTCAGACCCTAACGCCTGATTCCTGAGTAACACCTCACTTTCTGGGGAAAAGGTACATGTAGCTCCCCCTTCTTTCTGCAGAGGGGTCAGACTCTGTGTGGGGGGTGGTGAGGAGGAGGAGGAGTTTCCTTTCTTTCCACCCTCCATTATTCCCTGCTCCCAAATTTCTAGGGCTGGTTCCAGACCATTCTCTCAGCCTGGTCCCTTACCTTGCAAACAGTCATATCTTTCAATGCATAGGAAAGAGAGGAAGTATGGCAAGAGATCTCCCTGGCTTAGCCAGGAGATCTTCAACATAGGTTCTGGAACTAGGAGTGCTGGGGGTGTGGCAGTACCCCGTGGCTTGAAGTGGATTCCATTATATACAGGATTTACAGTTTGGCTCTCAGCACCCCCACTATAAAAATTGTTCCAGCACTCCTGATCTTAAATTACCTGAAACTCAGATAAGAGTCAAACAAAAAGTAGAAACTCAGTCAAATTACAAAGGCTGAATTAAAAAATAAAACTAGACCCCCTTCCCCCACAACACAAGCATGTAGGAACAAAATTAGAAGGCCAAGGCAGAAAATGAGATTAAATCAGCTAGGGTCATGAAGGGCAACAAGACAGCTTTTTACAAATACATTAGAAGCAGGAGGAAGACCTAGGACAGCGTGGCCCATTACTCAATGAGGAGGGAAAGACAACAACAGAAAGCGCAGCAATGGCTGAAGTGTTAAATGCCTTTTTTGTTTCAGTTTTCATCAAAAAAGTTAGCAGTGATCGAACAACTAATACAGTGAACATCAGTGTAAATGTGGAAGGATCTGAGGCTAAGGCCTTGGTTACACTCACGACTTACAGCGCAATAAAACTGCCTGCAGCGCTGTAACTCACTGTCTACACTTGCAAGGCACATGCAGCGCTGCATCTCCTCAGGTATAGCGCTGCTGGTACTTCTCTTCCCTGAGAGGAATAACAGATGTTGCGTAGTGGCTGCTACGCTGTTGCTGGAATGTAGTTGGGGAATTCGCACTAACTGACCTCTGGAAGCTCCCTTTGTTTTGAAACGGCACGTCCGGGTTGGAGTTCAGAGCTCCGTTCTGGAGCTGCTTTACAAAAAAAGCAAACACAGCTACTGTTTGCAGGCAGGGTGGCTCCGTTAGGAGTGCCGGCAGCAAAGTTAGCTTGGAGAGAGACGGCGGGGGAGGAGAAGAGAAAGAAGGGTGGGAGGGGGAGGGGGAGGGGGAGAGGGAGGGCTCCGTTTCTCTGAGTTGTCTTTTATCTGCTCTTTAAAAACAAATAAAGCCCCAGCTGCTTGCTTTCAGTGATTGAGAGAGAGGCAGGGGATGTGGAGGTGTGTAAACTTAGGAGATAATGAGCTGACACTCTGTGGATACCCCCAAAAACCCACTCTCTCTCCCCACACGCTCCCTGTCACACTCCACCTCACCCACCCCAATTTGAAAAGCACGTTGCAGCCACTTGAATGCCCATAATGCACCGCTCCCAATACAGCCGCAAATGCCTCAAATGTAGCCACCTTAGTGCGCTGGCAGCTGCCAGTGTGGACAGGCTGCAGCGCTTTCCCTACTCAGCTGTATGAAGATGGGTTTAACTCACAGCGCTGTACATCTGCAAGTGTAGCCAAGGCCTAAAATAGGGAAAGAACAAGTTATGAATTACTTAGACAAGTTAGGGCAGGGCCTGACGGAACACATTCTAAAATACTTCAGGAGCTGGCTGAAGAAATCTCTGAGCCATTAGCGATTATCTTTGAGAACTCATGGAGGATGAGAGAGAGCCCAGAGGACTGGAAAAGGGCAAATATAGCACCTATTTATAAAAAGGGGAATAAGGACAAACACAGAATTATAGAACAGTCAGTTTAGCTTTGGTATTCGGAAAGATAATGGAGCAAATAATCAAGCAATCAATTTGTAAGCACCTAGAAGATAATAAGGTGATAAGTAACAGTCAACATGGATTTATCAAGAACAAATCATGTCAAACCAACCTAATATCCTTCTTTGACAGGGTGACAAGCCTCGTGGATAGGGGGAAGCAGTAGATGTGATATATCTTGACCTTAGTAAGCCTTTTGATACTATCTCACATGACCTTCTCATAAAGAAACTAGAGAAATATAGCTCAGACAAACCTACCATAAGGAGGGTTCACAACTGGTTGGAAAAGTGCACTCAGCATAGTTATCAATAGTTCACAATCAAGCTGAAAGGGCATATTGAGTGGGGCCCCAGAGGGATCAGGCCTAGGTCTGGTTCTATTCAATATCATCATATGTGATTTGGATAATGGCATAGAGCAGGGGTCTCCAAACTTTAGGAGACCAGGGCCACATTACATTTTTCAAGGGGCTTCGCGGGCCGGCCTGTTCTCTTGAGCTTACCCTCCGCCGAATTGCCGCCGAAGCTGCGGGACTGGCGGACCTCCCGCAGGCAAGCCACGGCAGCTTCGGTGGCGGGGGGAGGAGGACCTCCCGCAGGGAAGCCACGGCAGCTTCGGAGGAGTGGGAGCACCTCCAGCAGGCAAGCCGTGGCGGCTTCGGCGGCAGGTATTCTGGGACCCGTGGGGGCGCCCCTGACTGCTGCCCTCTGTGCCCCGTTGCCGAGGTGGCAGCAGCCTTTAAACTGCCACTGAAATACCGCCGAGGCGGTGGCAGCAATTGGTTCAGGGGCCAGACGAATTGGAGCCGCAGGCCGGATCCAGTCCGCGGGCCGTAGTTTGGAGACCCCTGGCATAGAGAGTACACTTATAAAGTCTGCAGATGATACCAAGCAGGGAGGGGTTGCAAGTGCTTTGGAGAACAGGATTAGAATTCAAATTGATCTTGACAAACTGGAGAAATGGACTGAAATAAATAGGATGAAATGCAATAAGGACAAATGCAAAGTACTCCACTCAGAAGGAATTATCAATTGCATAAATACAAAATGAGAAATGATGCCTAGGAAGGAGTACTGCAGAAAAGGATCTGGGGGGTTAAAGTGGATCACAAACTAAATGTGGACAACAATGTCACATAGATGCAAAAAAAAATAATCAAACATCATTCTGGGATTTTTTTATCAGGAATATTGTAAGCAAGACACGAGAAGTAATTCTTCCGCTCTACTCAGCACTGATAAAGCCCAAGCTAGAGTACTGTGTCCAGTTCTGTGCCCCATACTTTTGGAAAAAACTGGACAAACTGGAGAAAGTCCAGAGGAGAGCAACAAAAATGATTCAAGGTATAGACAACATTCTTGTATAGACACAATCCACAATGACCTATGAGGGAAGATTGAAAAAAATGGATTTGTTTAATCTGAAGAAGAGAAGACTGAGGGGGGACATGATAACAATTTTCAAGTATATAAAATGTTGGTATAAGGAGGAATTAGAAAAATTGTTCTCATGAACCTCTGAGGACAGGACAAGAAGAAATGGGCTTAAATTGCAGCAAGGGAGGTTTAGGTTGGACATTTGGAAAAAACTTCCTAACTGCAAGGGTACTTAAGCACTGAAACAAATTACCTAGGGAAGTTACGCAATATCTATCATCGGAGGTTTTTAAGAACAGGTTAGCCACACACCTGTCAGGGATGGCCAGATAATATTAGTCCTTTCTCGGTGCAGGGGACTGGACTAGATGACCTATCGAGGTCTTTTCCAGTCCTATATTTCTATGATTCTGTGATTCTATATTGGCTGCCATTGGTTCTAAAAAAGCCAAGTAAATCATCACCGATTCACTGCCATCTTCCGCCAAGTGGTGTGGGGGAGGCACAAAAGGGCAGACCATACGTTACTTTCTCCTAAAATTGCAACAAGTCTGAATTGCCCCCAAAGGAAAATGAAGACAAGAAGTATTCTCCAAGAGGTCAAACCTGCAAAGTCCTGAGCTAAAGTCTTCCTGTTAGGTGTCAAGTACACCTAACTACTACTTTCATTGAGTGTAACAACTCTCTCATCACCAGCACATAACATCCATCCCAAGAAAGCAACTGATGGGGAAAAAACCCCCATAAAAACCTTACTCGACGCCTCCAGCTGACACTGACTAGCCAAATCCAAACAGGGAAAAGGTGCCATTTAGTTTTCTATGGCAAAACAGATTTCAGTGAATAAATCTCGATTTGACAGGAAGCCAGACAAATCCAGCCATCCTGAGCGATGTGTCTCTAGAACATTCCAAACAGAGAAGATCCCCAGGCTGTAGCAAGTTTGACAAATGCAACTGGTGTCAGAGGCCTCAATCTCTAGCATAACTATTGCTATCGCTCATTTCACTGTCTTTGTCCACTTCACTTGAAGGTGTTATCATGCCCTGCCCTTGACCGCTGAGCTGTGCCCTTTACCAGGCACAGTAACTGGCCCACAATACATTCCCATGCTGGACTCTAGTGTAACAGGGGGTTTCAGTCTATTACAAAAAATCAAGGAAGGACTGCATGTAGCCATAGCCTCTCTCAGGTGCAGATGTCTGCTGAATGACACTGCAGAGGACAAAAATAATGAAGACACTTTAGTCCTAGGCCTTTTTTGTTTGTTTTTTAAAAATAGAATTCAATCCACAATTAGGACCAAATATTCAGAAGAACTCAATTGCCAATTAGACACTGAAATTAGTGAGTAGACTTTCTAAAGAATTCAGCTTTTTTTTTTTTAAATGGGGCTCCCAGTGTGGTCACTGAGCATTTGAAAACCTGGCCTTGAATTCTTTCAAAAATCTTACCCTATATGAACCTCATTCCTGAAACACATGTGGTATTGAAAAAAATGTTGCCTTCTATATCTCTTCCAAGCAATTGGCATTCTCTCTCTTACCTGTCAAAGTATTACTGATCTGAGAGCAGCGATAATTGGATACATTATGTATAATTCCACTCTGTGTGTGTGCACACCACTATTCTGCATTCCTTCAGGGGACCACACAGGAATATCCCTTTCTGTTCTTGATCTTGAAGGCTTTTCTGGTTGCCATGACATACTGTAATTAGGAGAAAACAGTAACACTATATGGATCATAATCTCTTTATTCCACCAAACCTTTACCAGCAATAGCCCTTTAGTACGCAACATGCAAGTGAGTTCTAGCACCACCTAGCCTATTCCCAAGGGAACTGACATCACTACAGATTTTCGCTCTGTGAAATACACCCCTATTTGTGGGGTCCCTTCCTGACACTGTTACTGGCTTGACCCGACAGTATTCCCTATGGTTTGAAAGAGTGTGTAATCAAATAAGTGCTCTCTTTATTATAGGAGTTATGGCAGGGCAAGTTTCAAAATTAAAAATAATAGCAATAATAGGCCCTCAGCCTGCAAACACACACATGTTTAATTTTCACCTCTGGGTAGTGCCAGAGAGTGCTTACTATTGTAACAAAATACCTGACAAATTTTGAAGGACAATATTTTTTGGTCTTGGGGACACCTTATTCACAACCAGCATACATACTTAAAAAAAAAACCTATTTTTTGTCGTTGTTAATGTTGTTTTATTATATGCAATGAATCTCCCATAACTAGACATCCAGTAGGTGCAACGCTTTTAATTTGCTAAGATGATCCATGGTGGTTGCAATCCATTTACTTTCCCAGAGAGAGAGACTGAAAAATAATGGATGTGGGGTTGGTAGCATATAATTTAGTAGACTTAGAATGGATGTATGGTAATAAAGAAGGCAAAGGGGGGAATTGTCATAGCTAGCTAGCTAGCCAATCAGGATCAGGGTCTAAAAATTATATTTTTAGTAAGACACGGCAAAGCATTGTTATACAAACAACACAGCAACTACGGTGACCAGATAGCAAAATCGGGACAGGGAGTGGGGGGGAATAGGTGCCTATATACGAAAAAGCCCCCAAAATTGGGACTGCCCCGATAAAATCGGGACATCTGGTCACCCTGTCAGCAACTGCAGTGTCACTGGCATTCTTACAGGGTGGCCACACACACACACAAACCCTAGGTGTGCTGGTGGCAAATGATTTTGTGTGATCTACAGGTAAGATACTCCCAGGAAAAGCTATTATGCTACAGTGCTGCGTGCATGGAAAAACATGAGAAATGCTGATGTAGCAACAAAACACAACAATAACATCCCTCCTCCTCCTAATACAGGGTGCGTGTTGGTCACATAGGAATAGAAGCAACAGCACCATGCGCACGTGTGTTTGCTGAATGGTAGTAAATGAAACTATTATTGTAACCTCACTGCAAGGGGCAAGGACATAAGAGAGAGCACAGCTGTGCCATTTGGGTTGCAGGGTGTATCTGCAGCTGCAGGCGGCTGTAACTGAAGGAAGAAAATATGTGCAGCCCTCAGACATTTCCAACTACAGTTCACACATGATGCCATGCTCCATCTCCCACTACTCCCGCTCAGGTGGATATGGCTGTGTTTGCAGTGGGGAACAGGGAGCATATCCCCCATTTTTGAGGCAGGGAGGATGACAGGGCCTGTGGAGGGGCAGGAGAGGAGAAACCACTAGAGAAGATTGCAGCAGTGGCTGGCAGAGCTTAGACTCTTCTCTTCCCCTCCCTGACCGGACCTGCGGAGCAGCTCGCCAGCTGCTGAGGAGAGTGGAGTTGTTGCTAACTCAGCTGCGTCTCTGCAGGCAGCCCCTCAGCAGGGGGAGTGCCAGAAACAGAGGCTGCACCAAGGAGACCTCCCCAAGAGGTCCCTGGAAAAATCATGGAGCAGGTCCTCAAGGAATCAATTCTGAAGCACTGAAAGGAGAGGAAAGTGATCAGGAACAGTCAGCATGGATTCACGGAGGGCAAGTCATGCCTGACTAACCTAATTGCCGTCTATGATGAGATAACTGGCTCTGTGGATGAGGGGAAAGCAGTGGATGTGCTATTTCTTGACTTTAGCAAAGCTTTTCATACAGTCTCCCACAGTATTCTTGCCAGCAAGTTAAAGAAGCATGGGCTGGATGAATGGACGGTAAGGTGGATAGAAAACTGGCTAGATGGTCGGGCTCAACGGGTAGTGATCAATGGCTCCATGTCTAGTTGGCAGCCGGTATCAAGTGGAATGCCCCAAGGGTCGGTGCTGGGGTTGGATTTGTTCAATATCTTCATTAACGATCTGGAGGATGGTGTGGACTGCACCCTTAGCAAGTTTGCAGATGACACTAAATTGGGAGGAGTGGTTGATACGCTGGAGGGTAGGGATAGGATACAGAGGGACCTAGAGAAATTAGAGGATTAGGCCAAAAGAAATCTGATGAGGTTCAACAAGGACAAGTGCAGAGTCCTGCACTTAGAACGGAAGAATCCCATGCACTGCTACAGACTAGGGACCGAATGGCTGGGCAGCAGTTCTGCAGAAACGGACCTAGGGGTTATGGTGGACGAAAAGCTGAATATGAGTCAACAGTGTGCCCTTGTTGCCAAGAAGGCTAATGGCATTTTGGGCTGTATAAGTAGGAGCATTGCCAGCAGATCAAGGGATGTGATCATTCCCCTCTATTCGGCATTGGTGAGGCCTCAACTGGAGTACACTACAAGAAGGATGTGGAAAAACTGAAAAGAGTTCAGCGGAGGGCAACAATAATGATTAGGGGGCTGGAGCACATGACTTATGAGGAGAGGCTGAGGGAACTGGGATTGTTTAGTCTGCAGAAGAGAAGAATGAGGGGGGATTTGATAGCTGATTTCAACTATCTGAAAGGGGATTCCAAAGAGGATGGATCTAGACTGTTCTCAGTGGTAACAGATGACAGGACAAGGAGTAATGGTCTCAAGTTGCAGTGGGGGAGGTTTAGGTTGGATATTAGGAAAAACGTTTTCACTAGGAGGGTGGTGAAGCACTGGAATGGGTTACTTAGGGTGGTGGTGGAATCTCCTTCCTTAGAGGTTTTTAAGGTCAGGCTTGACAAAGTCCTGGCTGGGATGACTTAGTTGGGGATTGGCTCTTCTTTGAGCAGGAGATTGAACTAGATAACCTCCTGTGGTCCCTTCCAACCCTGATATTCTATGATTCTAAGGGCTAGTCTACACTTACCCGCAGCGTCGGAGGCGTCGGATCGATCTTCTGGGTTCGATTTATCGCGTCTTGTCTAGACGCGATAAATCGAACCAGGAAGTGCTCCCCCGTCGACGCCGGTAATCCTGCTCTGCGAACGGAGCAGGCGGAGTCGACGGGGGAGCTGCGCGCCGCCGTGTGGACCAGGGGTAAGTACTTTAAAGTTCGAAATAAGATACTTTGACTTCAGCTACGTTATTCACGTAGCTGAAGTTGCGTATCTTACTTCGAACTTGTGGGCTAGTGTAGACCAGCCCTAAGAGTCTGCAGCGAGCTCTTGGATACTGAGGTGTCAGAGATGAGGGAATTAACTACTTATTAGCAGGTAGGGTATTTGTCCCTCTGACCTGTCAGTGGGCTAGGTTTCCAGAGATAAGAAAAACACCACTGTGCACCTGTGTTTGTCCACAGCCAGCCTGGGTGCCCAAGTACCCAATGTATGGACTCAGATCAGGTGTGTACATGAGCATACAGCTAGCTAGATGTCCAATTCAAGTCAGGTCAGGTCAGTATTCAGAAATGGTACTAGGGGATGTGGGATCAAGAACCAGTCAGGGGAATGTATACGTGTTAGGGAATGGGAGCCCCTGAGTTTTGGAAAGTCAGGGGGAGGGTGAGAAACCTCCCTCCCCATGCAGAATTCACAAGCACGCTCCCGCTGGCATGGCACCCACAAATGGGGAGTCTGGGGAATCTGCCTCATGCTCTGCTGATGAACACATCCTCCTATTCAGCCGCCCCAGCAGATCAGGTATCACCCCCATCCCTCCCCTAGTTACATCACCACCACCAGTTATACCCACCTAGTCTTGGAGGGGTGTCCTCTCAAATAGGTCCCCCTGGCAGGTGAAGGCATCTTCTCAGCATGCTGCCATGGAAGAAGCCAAGGAGATGAGGAAGAGGAAAAGAGCCCTTCCCACCCAGGTCTCTTTTGAGTTCTCTCCCTAGCAGTTAACACAAGCACACTCTTTATTTCTGTACTCCCATTCTTGCTTCACTTCTACATGGAACATATTTGCGGTTTCCTGCACTAACCCTTTTCTCCCATCGGCTGCTATTCTCTGGCGTTCACCCTGGGTGAACTCTCCAGCACTAACCTGTCACCCAGGAGAACAGCCTTTCAACAGGAGAAGGGGGAGAAAACGAACTAACTAGTTTTCAATTGGCGCTTGCTAAATGCATGGAATAGGATTATATGGTGGGGTTGCCTGTGATGGCGGGAGACCAGACTCAGTGACCCAGGAATTCTCTTCCCATTCTATGTCCCATTTAAGGTGGCCACTGACGCATTCCCAGAATACCAGACTTCTGGGAATGGTATGGGCCCGCCCCCACCCGCGTGACCCTCCTCCACCAATGTGACCTCTCACTCACCACGCCGGAGGTGGTGGAGCAGTGTGCTCTTCAAAATGATGCCCTTCGTGCATGATACCCTACAAAACTACGTCCGGTTTTAAATCAGTACCAGACAGGCATGCCTGCATGTGTACAGCGCATGTATGTGCGTACTTACATCACCCTTCTAACAATTCCTTTCTGCCATTACGGGCCTCATCAATTGTTTCTCTCTTTACAAGGGGACATAAGGTGCACTGAAAATCCCTACTCTGACTTTTAGCTTTCTTGGAATGCAGGTTGATTGTAATTTCATTAGGTGGGACATTAAAATTCTCCAAGAACTTACCTAAGCTGTCCTCTTCCTACAGAAGGAATATTCTGAGATCTTTTCGGCTTTGAGGAGATTTGCGCATGCACACAATGTCATAGAAGACACAAGAGGCCATTTATGTCGTTCACTATACCACAGCATTTTGATTTCTCAAGTTCCACCCCCCTCCTTTTCTTTTCCATGAGTTCTTCATGAGATAAATTATTCTCCGAACAATTGCTTATGGGTACGGACAGAGCATGTTCAGCCAGCTCCTTGCTACGGAGCTGCACTTTGGTGCCCTCACTGCTGCCATCATCTCTTTAAATGGGATGGACCTTTTAGACTAGGAACTGAAAAGAAATGGGGTTGGTGAGGTCTCAGATGCAAACCACACTACCACGGGTTTGCAGACCTTTCTCCTTTGGTTACCTTGAAAATAAAAACTTGTCACCCAGCTGGAACTTCAACCTAATTCTTAACCTCAGCGTCTAGACACTGGAGTATCATATTTGGTTCCTCTTTAAAGCACTTTGATCAATATGATTATAAGGCTCACTTAACTTGCCCATCACATTCTCCTGGCAATTATCCTCAGCAGGTCCATGTTCCTGGTCAGAGATGATTTCCAGATCACAAGGTCTGGATCCTCATCTCAAAAAGGATATACTGGCATTAGAAAAGGTTCAGAGAAGGGCAACTAAAATGATTAGGGGTCTGGAACGGGTCCCATATGAGGAGAGATTAAAGAGGCTAGGACTTTTTAGCTTGGAAAAGAGGAGACTAAGGGGGGATATGATAGAGGTATAAAATTATGAGTGATTTGCCGGAAGTGAATAAGGAAAAGTTATTTACTTGTTCTCATAATAAAAGAACTAGGGGCCACCCAATGAAATTAGTGGGCAGCAGGTTTAAAACAAATAAAAGGAAGTTCTTCTTCACACAGCGCACAGTCAACCTGTGGAACTCCTTGCCTGAGGAGGCTGTGAAGGCTAGGAACATAACAGGGTTTAAAAGAGAACTGGATAAATTCATGGAGATGAAGTCCATTAATGGCTTTTAACCAGGATGGGTAAAATGGTGTCCTTAGCCTCTGTTTGTCAGAGGGTGGAGATGGATGGCAGGAGAGAGATCACTTGATCATTACCTGTTAGGTCCACTCACTCCAGGTCACCTGGCATTGGCCACTGTCGGTGGACAGGATACTGGGCTGGATGGACCTTTGGTCTGACCCAGTACGGCCATTCTTATGTTCTTATGTTCTTAAGGTACGTTTCATTTCTGTCAGGTGACTAAAAGTAGTAGTTTGGCTCTTCTGGCTCTTCAGAAGTGGGTTGAGGGCTGGAAGACAGGACAGTCTCCAGATCAGAATGTGACAAAACAGGCTATAAAGTCAAAGGATGCATTCAGTATTTTTACTCTTTGATGACATATGAAACTCACTGAGACTTTTAGACCTTCAAAATCATCATAGATGAAAACATTGCATGAATTCTTAGCCTTATTGCACAATTGATGACAAATGCAATTAGTTTGCAGAAGTTTGGATCAAGTCGCTTCCAGAATGGTGAAGAAAGAAGGGTGATTTCTGTAGTTGAAAGACTGACTCTTAGCAGCATCTCAAATATTTATTTTCCAATTTTGCTTGGATCTTTGCAGATATTGCACTTTCATAGTCAATGCTGTCGAAATCCAGAAGTTCCTTCTCATAAGCCACCATCTTTGAAAACTTTCTGGTCATTAAAGGAAACAGTTATACACATCCTTTATGTGACAAATCACATTAAAATGAAAATGACTTATTCTTTAGCTTTCCCAACACCAGATCAAGAGAGTGGGGAGCAAAAACATTTTCCACAATGCCTTCACATGTTGTATGCCTGCAGTGGATTTTCTTACTGGTTTTGGAAACATTTTACAGTGTGCCACAGTCCATGAATAAATAATTATGGTGGCGAGATTCGCCATTACAGAAATGTGACATTCCCCCCCAGGGTACAGTCTGGACTGTTGAACCACTGTGTCCCTTTAACTCGTCAGCCCAGGGTGACACAATTGAGACCCTCTGCACTGAGTCCATCCTCTCCCTGAGAGAGTCAGAGCTCAGAGCATTCTATCAGCCATGCCTCCTGTTTATAAAGGGACAGTGACTGAGCCAAGGACCAGAAATAAAGCTGTGTTACTTAGGTGACCAATCTGGAATTCCAAACAATGCATACAATCCCTGAGACCATTTGTGAATAATCCACGGTGTTCATTTTTCCTGTTTGCCAAACAGCTTTGAATACTGTTATACATTTAAAAAATCAGACTTGCTTCATGAAGGCTTCACAAACTGGCAAAAGCCAAATTATTTTATACACCTCTATCGGGGTTCCTCTTATTCATATCCTCTCTAAATTAAACAGCCTTATAGCTGCGATCTTTTTAATCTCTCTTCACATGGAAGCTTTTCTGTGCCTGTAATAATTTCCTTTGCCCTTCTCTAGACCTTTTCAATCTCTGCATTCTGAGATGGGTTGACCAGAACTGAACACATTATTCCAGGTGAAGGAGTATCATGCAGTTATACAATGCCATTATAATATTTGCAGTATTATTATTCTGTCTCTTTCTGAATGCAACCTAAGATCTTGGCTCCTTGGATTGTTGCTGCACATTCAGCAAGGGTTTCCACCGAGCTCTCCACAACAATGGGGAAGATTTTAAAAAAATGACTAGCAATTTTTGTTGTCTCAATTTTTAGGTGCCCAGGTTGAGACACCCAAATGGGGCCTGATTTTCATGACGTGCTAATTATCAACTCTATGAAAATCAGGTCCCTTTAAGCTGACTCAAGTTGGACATGCAAAAATAGAGGTATTCCAAATCACTAATTGCTTTTGAAAAGCTTGGCCTTTGGGGCCTTTTTTCTCAGTTGCTGCCATTAATTTGGAACCCATCAATATCTTTGAGTATTCAAATTGCTCCTTCCAATGAGTGTTGCATTTGACTTTACTGAATTTCATCTGTCATTGTGCTGCCCACTTGCCCAAGTTTGTCAGATCCTTCTGAAGTTGCTTGCCAGTCTTCACTGCCCCAAATAATTCTGTGCCATCTGCAGATCTTCTCACTGTCTCTTACAGATCATTCGTAAATACATAATACCCCCTAGCATAGCTTTTTGTAATGTGAAGAGGGGAAAAGGTCAGACGGTCCAATAAGTCCACTAGGAACTTTGCTGCTGGTGACCTATTCTACTTCGAAGGCCCTTAAATATGATGGTAATAGACAGACTAAAAAGACCAGTAGGTCTCAGAGTGAGTTAGAAGAGTTTCTGAAGTGGAAGCAGAAGCAAAAGAAGAGCTTGCCACTTGTCAGTTTTTTCCCCACGGGTGGTGAAATCCTGGTCCCATTGAAGCGAATGGGAGTTTTGCCATTGATTTCAATGGGGCCAGGATTTCAACCCTGGAATTTATAACCTCCCTTAAAGTAAATACAGATGCTGCAGCTCTAGATGCTGCATCGGAAATGTAGAAGGATGCTCTCACACTGTACTTAACAACTAATTGACCTTTGGTCAGTGCTTAGGCCTGCTCTCTCTGGTCTTCTGGCAGTGACTGGGCAAACAGTGCTGTTTTCTCCCATAGATAGTAGTAATATATCTGGATATTGCTGCCTGATTGTTCACCACTCTAATGCCCAGTGTGTTTCTATTTGATGGGATAGCGTAGACCTGATCCCATTTTGCTCTTTGAACAGCAGCTGCCACCACCAATGAATTCAGAGGTAGGTGGCTCTGGTAGATTGAGAAGCCCTCAGGAGGCAATTTCTTAGAAATTGACATCCAAGACATTGTTTTTCCCAGGTATTTTTTTACTAGCTAAAATAATCAGACTAGAACTGGCAAGGTGATCTTACTACTAGAGTGTGAACCCAGAGTATCAAAAACTGGGCATGTAGGTTCCTCTAAGGTTACCAAAGGGGCGTTTAAAGTAATCACCATCCTTTCTATGATTTCATGAAATTGGAACAGGAGAAATGCACCCGCATTGTCTTTCAAAGCCACTTGAACATCCGTATGATAGACCCATCTAGTTTGATAGGCCCTTCTAGTTCTTCAGACAGTGAGTCTGGGACAAGTAAGGGAGATTGTTCCCTCAGTATCAGCAAGAGCCATAGATCTGGCCAGGATATTTCCCTTGATCCCCTTTGGGAGAAGAATCCCTTTGCAGGTCTCTCTCTTCAGCCTTTTAAATTCAGGGTGATGTGTAGGGGAAGGCCCACATGGCCAATTGCCCATGGTGGTACCACCTAGTCCTAGTCCAGGAGTTGGTAGGGAATTCCCTATTGCAAGATTTGGGAGAGGAAGGAGGAGTTCAGAGTCTGAGAGGCTGGAAGTCTCTATAGCATTCTCTAGGTTCCCTGATCCAGTCCCTGGGAGGAGAAGGACAAGGAAAGGTATCAGGCTGGCCATGGCTTAATATTGGACCTAAGTGTGGATCTGAGGCCCTTTCCTAGGGTGACAACAATGGCTTGAATAACCCCAAAGACAAAAGGGGTGAGATACATTTCACTGAGGACCCAGTAGGGGTCCTAGAGGGAGGTTCATGTATCTCTGGGGAGCTTTCCATTGTTTTTTTTCCCCTTTTCCCACATGAGGAGAAGAGGGAACAAGCCTTACCACCTTATGCTTCTTTCCTTTCTCTTTAAGCACCAAAGATACTATACTTAGTGTTGCACAAGAGCCCCCCTGATTTGAAGGCAGATCTGAATGAGGATGTACCAGGGTTGAATGGAATATGCCGTGTACCTAACCCACCATGGTGACCCTGGATTCAGTAGGAACCAGGGGCTCTGGGGAAGTGTCAGGTGCCTTAGCGGGCTTAGAGTGAGGTTGCAAGCCTGGGCCTCAGATCTGGGAGTGAGTGTGGATCTGTAATACAGCACTGGCCCTCAACATCACACTTTGCTGCGGCCATGACTTATGAAGCAAGTGTCTTGGGGGTTTGCTTTTGCACTTCAGCCATGGAGTTGAAGTTCCAGATCTTTGGGGGTATGCTCTTGAGGACTGATTCTATCAGCAGAGGCCAATGCCTGTGAGGCCAAGCATGTCTGCTTGGTGAGATACCATCTTTGCAGATTTATAGAGACCATCACCTTAGGTTTGACTCCAGTCAAGGAAGCGGACACCTACACCGGGACTTTGCCAGGCTATTTAACCCCCTTGGGGGTCTGAGCTGAGACTTGTCTCCCAGCACTTGCAAATCCCTGCCTTTTAGAAATGGAAGGTTTAGCTGACAATGCTTCCTGGAATAGCACAGCTTGGAGGCAATTCCGATGCTCTTTTCTAGCCCTGGGGTGACAATGCTGAATATGGAGCCGTGAGTAAGTGAATGATTTTCCCCCAAGCAGGCCAGACAATGCACACATGCATCCAAAGCAGGAAAAATGACAGAGCAAGAGGCATGCCTCTTAAACCCTTGTTTCTTTGTCTCTTGCTTTGACACAGCAGAACCAAGGACCTGGACATCACGATGGGAGATCCTCAGTCAAAGCACACAGAATGGACTAGCTCAAGCTATTTAAAAGATGGCGGCATTGGGAAAGTTCCTTGCCAGTGAACCTGGGTCTAAGGACCTTGCGAGGTCCATATGCCCTCCTGAGCAGGGGCGAGGGCAGGAGTGCAAGAGTGCTCCCGTGGGCACTGCTATTTAAAGGCTCCACTGGTCCAGGCTGCACTGGTGACACATCCTGAGAATGGGAATGTGCAGAGGTCATCTTGAAGAACAAACGTTACTAGCAAGAGTCTCAGCTCCAAAAGAAGAAGTCACAGAAGTGTAGGGCTGGAAAGGACCTCAGGAAGTCATCTAGTCAAGCTCACTACACGGAGGCAGGATTAAGTATAACTAGACCATCCCTGACAAGTGTTTGTCTAGCTTGTTCTTAAAAACCTCTAGTAATGGGGATTACACAACCTCCCTACGTTACCTGTTTCAGTGCTTAGCTATCCTTATAGCTAGAAAGCTTTTCCTAATATCCTGCCAAAATCTCCCTTGCTGCACACTCAGCCAATTTTTTCTTGTCCTCCCCTCGGTGAACAATTGATCACCATCTTCTTTATAACTATGTTTTACATATTTGAAGACTGTTATCACTCCCCCCCCAGGCTTCTCTTCTCTAGACTAAACGTGTCCAATTATTTTCTCATAGGTCTTGTTTTCTAATCCTCTTATCATTTTTGTTGCTCTCCTCTGGACTCTCTCCAATTTGTTCACATTTTTTTAAAGTGTGGTGACCAAAACTGGACACAGTAGTCCAGCTGAGACCTCACCAGTGTCAAGCAGAGTGAAACAATTACCTCCTGCATCATACATATAACTCTTCCGTTAATACATCCCAGAATGGGGGAGAGATAGCTCAGTGGTTTGAGTAAAAACCCAGGGTGGTGAGTTCAATCCTTGAGGGGGCCATTTAGGGATCTGGGGCAAAAATCTGTCAGGGGACAGTACTTGGTCCTGCTAGTGAAGGCAGAGGACTGGACTCAATGACCTTCCAAGGTCCTTCCAGCTCTATGAGATAGGCATATCTCTATTATTATAATGACATTTGCCTTTTCTGCAACAGCATCACATTCTTGACTCATTCAATTTGTGATCTATTATAACCCCTACATCCCTTTCTGCACTACCACTGCCTAGCCAGTTATTCCCCATTTTGAATTTGTGCATTTGATTTTTCCTTCCTAACTGTAGTACTTTGTACTTTTCTTTAATAAATTTCAATGTACTGATTTCAGATCAGTTCTCCAATTTATCAAGATCATTTTGAATTCTAATTCTGTTCTCCACAATGCTTGCTAGAAGTGCATCACTGCTGACAATAAGCATTTCTCCAAGATCTAACAACTCAGACATTCAGTTAAGCATAATTTCTAAGACTATCCGTAAGAGCACTATCTGATGATTGCTATACTATAGGAAGATTAGTTTGTGTATTGATTCATTCCTTAAGGTCTTTGATCAGACTGCTAATAACAGCACCAATTAATGCCTGCTGCATTAGTCTTTTTTGTAGTGAAACATCTTTCCTCTGGGAACTGGACTGAACTGAGCAATGGGTCCCCAAAAAGCCATTAAATATTAATGTCTCTTGATTACTGTTGATCTGGGGAGTACCTGATGAACCAGATACTAAAAAGTTAAGGATTCCTTATCTTAAAATAAATTTTCACTTGTGTAAACTGATTTCCAATGAATTACTCCAGTTTTATTGCAGTGTAACCCAGAGCCCAAATGTGTGCCCCATTACCCAATCACCTGACCAATCCATGTCTCCCTACAGTGCTGTCATATAAAATGGTAATCCAAGGAAGTCCAAGCTGTGTAATGGACTTGTACGTTTTGAGAAGTTTTAACAATCTATTACTATTTTTTTCCTTTGGGTACTGAAAATGGGAACTTAACATCAAAATTATAGTTGCTAAAAAGTTATAACACAGGTAATGCCAGGCTCCTAGGATTACACTTTCAAAGTGCAACACATGTTTTCCCATCAACACACATCCACATGCATGCACTTGCAGCCATTGTCATACATGCACTTACACAGGCACACAAATCTCAAAAAGCAATTTTTCCTTACCATCAAGAAAGTTCCTTTTTCCACTTAAATGCTTTTTTGATTCATTTTACTTTACTTTATTTTATTTTCTTATTTATTTCTCTGCTGTATCCTTTTCAATCTGGAAAGTGACTTGGCCTCTTTTCTCCCATCTATTTTCCTCCTGCCACTATTCAGTTTAGGCATGAAACACAGAACTAGATTGAAAGCATTCAATGGCCATTCAATCGGAGAAGAAAAGAGCCCCTCAGAGCTTTATTAGATATGAAGATCCACAATAAAAATCAATTTCTGCCTCTTTATGCAGTTTAAATGACAAAGCACCCACCCATTCTGCAGCCATTGTGCCTGGGAAATGTAATTCAGTGTCGGAGCTGGGACCAGAGTACCATGGACTCTCCGACCTGCACTGGCAGATTCCAATATGATACAGACCTTCGCAGATAATGAGAGCCACTTCATCTCACAGCAGGAAAAAAATTATCTGATATCTTTGAGGGTTAAAAGGCTATGTGGGCAGCATTTTTAATAGCCCTCTAAATCAGCATCTTAAAGATACCTCTGCTTCCTCCCCCCTTCCTATACCTCACCCACTGCCAAGCCCCACTCTTGTGATGGCCATCAGCTCCTCCATCCAGACCTGGTGGACTACATGCACTTGGGGAAGAGTCTTCCCCAGGTACTTAGCTGCAGAACTACCTGCAGGAGTTGAGTATCAGAGGGGTAGCCGTGTTAGTCTGGATCTGCAGAAGCGACAAAGGGTCCTGTGGCACCTTATAGACTAACAGAGGTATTGAAGCATAAGCTTTCGTGGGTCAATACCCACTTCTTCGGATGCCAGGAGTTGGTTCAGAGAATTGCCTGAGCCTCTCCTAATAAGTGAGGAATAGGTAATGTGGTCTGCTGTGGGGCAGGTTTTCAATGAGACCTTAAAACCCAAGGGCCTGTTTGCTTTGCATAGACATTACAGATCCCGTGGTCCTTATCACAGAACATTGGAATTGCCATGCTGGATCAGACCAATGACCCATCTCATCCAGTATCCTGTATCCAACAATGAATAGCCAAGGCCAGCTGCTTCAGAGGAAGTTTCAGGGCCCTTGCATGGGGCAGCTATAGAATAACCTATCCCTGGGGAACGTTTCCTCCTAACTCTCAATAGTTTGAGGTTGGTCTGTGCTTTAATGCATGAAGGCTTATGTCCCTTTCAAAACTCCAATTTTTTTAAAAAAATTATCCTTACTATTGTAAACTTTGGGTCTTTTTGTTATCCATGTAAATATTCAATCCTTGTTTGAATCCTACTAAGCTGTTGGCCTCAAGTATATCTAGTGGCAGTGAGTTCCACAGGGTAATTGTGCCTTGTGTGAAAAAAGCCCTTCCTTTTTATCAGCTTTAAATTAACCATTTTTCATTTTGATTGGATGCCCTCTTGTTCCTGTGTTATGTAAAAAGGTGAGTGGAATTGCCCAATCAAGCTTCATTAAAGCATTCATTCTTGTATATATTGTACTATTTCATTTAGAGATGGGTGTAAAAGCTTCAGCAGAACTGTTTTCCATCAGAAAATGCAGTTCCAGTGAAATCAAAGCAGTTTGCAAAATTGTGTTGATTTTGCAGGAATTTTATTTAGGACAAAAACCTGGAAAAAAGTTCCAACATTATTGAAATGTCCCATTTTTGACATTTTCGGAATGGACTTTTTTTGTTCTGAAATGACTTTGTTTTGAACTTTTTAAATTCTGTATTCTATTATATATACTATAGCATTTTAGAAAGTCAAAATAGAAATGAAGCATTTCAATCATGTCAAAACAGAATGTTTTGATTGATCCAAAACTATTTTTTCCCCAGAGAATTTTGAAATGTTCAGGTTTCATTCTGATTTGGAATGAAGCCAAATTTTGAAATCTCAAAATCCTTTGGGAAATGGAATTTCTTTCCCCTGCACAGCTCAAATTTTTATTAGACGAGAGACTTTCCTTAGGGGCCTTGGCCAAAATTCTCTCTTTTTGCTGCACCATTTTGAGAGTCAGTTGTTCATCTTGGTATCCCCTTCACCCTACAGAAGTGATGCATTTTAGTGGCGTGATGGTGTATATACATTTTGCTAAGTTCAATGGGATCTATCGGGATGCAAAAACTGGGATGGATGGGGTGATTACATTCTCAAAGAGAAAGCTCCAATGAGAAGATTTTTTTTAGGTACTTCTCAAAATTCTTTTTTAAATAGGATCTACTTTAAATTTTTATTATATGTATAAAAATGACATACATGTTAGTTTAAGTTTGTATCTTTCTTATTGAACCTCTCGTTTAGTGCTTAGTGTATTTGTTCCCTAGTGCACTTTAACATAGAATTGTTTCAAAGAGCACTTTAGTGCACACAAGCAAGGTCTACATTGATCATTTAATGCACAACACATTAGTGTGCTTTTGGAATCATACCCTGGTAGTCTACATTACTGCTCCATGTAGATAAATTCTTAGATACAAGCCAGGGGCAGAGAAATCCCATATATAAACAAATTGCATTGGGACAGGGGTGAAGTTAACATCAGTTGAGTAACCATTTCTTGTGTTTATTGGATAAACACCAATTTAATATTTTTAATCAGGGTGTTTTATTGGCATTTATCGGTTGAAACCTGAAAACAGAACCCGTAGCTGTATAATAGACAAGATGGAGTTTAATATTTTACAAGCTTTTTATTATTATAGGTTTTGGTTTGTTTACAAAACAAATTTGCATTTTGTAAGCACTCACCCCACACACAAAAATGAAACCTATGTTTATTCTCATGAAGGTGAAACTAAAACAGGTAGTCAAACCTAAAGGAATTCCCATGCTTTGGAAAGTATAGTAGAACCTCAGAGTTACGAGCACCTCAGGAAATGTAGATTGTAACTCTGAAATGTTCTTAACACTGAACAAAATGTTATGGTTGTTCTTTTAAAAGTTTACAACTGAACTTTGACTTAATACTGTTTTTAAACTACTATGCAGAAGAAAAATGCTGCTTTCAACCATCTTAATTTAAATGAAACAAGCACACAAAGTTTCCTTAACTTGTCAAAAAATATTTAAACTCCCCCCCCCCACTTTTTTTTAGTAGTTTACATTTCACACAGTGCTGTATTTCCTTTTTTTTTTTTTTGGTCTCTGCTGCCTGATTGCGTACTTCCGGTTCCAAATGGGGTGTGAGGTTGACTGGTCAGTTCATAACTCTGGTGTTCATAATTCTGAGGTTCTACTGTTCTGAAATATGCCGTTGTTTGCTGCTTGCTTTTTGTCCTGGAACATAACTAATCACTTATCAAGGAGTGATTGTTTTACAGGGAAGGGCCTGCAGAGTCAACAGAGCACTTTAAACACAAGCTTAACTTTCCAGTTACTTGGCAGAGCTGGGTTCAAGTCTCTGTTTGACCACAGACTTCCTGGGTGAGCTGAAGTGGGTCATGTGGCCTCTCTGTGCCCTAGTTTCCCACCTATGAAATGGGACCAATAGCACTGCCCTGCCACACAGGGGTGCTGTGAGGATAAATACCTTAAAGGTTGCAAGGCGTTCAGCTATGATGTGATGGGGACCGGAGAAGCACGTTAGGTCGATAGGTTTATGCATGTGAACAATCCCAGGGAAGCCAATGGAACTCCTATGGCCAGAGTGCACTTCAGATTAATACGCCTCACATAGAGTAGAATGTATTGAAAAAAATGCAGTAAATTAGCTAGTCAGGGACCACGAAGCTACCCACCTATCGTACAAAACCGTAAGTCTAGCAATATGGTATGTTATTTTTGTTTCCAACCTTGGTCGAACTGGTACAGTTTACCTTGGAGGTTCTCTTTGGAAAAGGTCCAAGATAGTTGTTGGGGAATAAATATTCTAGGCGATTCATCTGTCCCTGTAATATCTACTGTTAACCTACCTTGAGCAGAACTGAGGACTAAAAACCAGGTTCTTCCATGGAGTGCCCCTACCCCCACAGAAAGGTAAGATGGCACTAATAGACCAGTCTGCCTCCAACTGGGCTGGGCTGCAGGAGGCCTGGGCTCAATTTCCAGCTCGGCTGTGGACTCCCTCTGTGACCTTGTCATTTCATCTCTTTAGGCCTCACTTATCCATCTGCAAACTGGGAGTGAGGAGCTGTTTCTTTTTCCTTGAGAGCAGGGATTGTACCTTGTTTTGTACATACACAGTAACACTACCTAGTGATTTTTCATCAGTAGATCTCAGAATCCTTATATCCATTTTACAAATGGGGAAACTAAGGCAAAGAGAAGTGAAGTGACTTGCATAGGGTTACTCTGAAGGCAAGTAGCAAAGCCAGAACTAGAACTCAGGCTGCCTGAGCCCCATGTCAGTAGTCTATCCTCTAGGCCACACTGCCTCCTGATGCCCTAATCTGATCTGTGGTCTGTAGGTGCTACCTTAATACAAAACAATACATAAAAACAATGTAATGTGTGCCTCGCTGAGGTCTACATCTCTCTGGATCCAGTCTGCATGATCTTCACAGAGGGAGGCCAGAATGAAATGAATGTCTCCTTGACGTGAGCCCCACAGTAAGCTATATGGGACAGAGCCTGCTTTTCTGCTGAATATCTGTTCAGTTGGGCCCTGATCCCTGACTGGTGACCATAGGCACTGCTGCAATGTCGACAAGACATAAGTGAATTCCCCCAGAGAGGTCTTCTGCCTAGCAGCAGATAGAGACGGTGCTGCAGCTGTGGGCCTAGGAAGAGACTGAGTAGCTCTGCTCTCCATTGTCTTTCCTTTTGTTCCTATTACATCTCATAGATGTGCCCTGAGACAGGTTAGATTGGCACATCTCAGACACAAAAGAAATTGTATTCCGAGAGACTGCTTCAGAATATGCACAAATTCCTGAGCTGTGGCTGGTAGAGCACACATTTCAGAACAGTGCTGCCCAGTCGATGAGGTAAGTCTCATTCATGTGCAGGCAAAACAGCAACACGCTAATGAGAATATTCCTCTCCTCCCTGTGACATGAGAACGAAAGACAGTCATTTCCTTACAGTTAACTAGGACTAAAGGAGATGGGCCTCCGCTGATTGGCCGAAATGGGCTGAACAAGCTTAAGTCAGACTGGAGCTCTGCACCATGTGTTGAATCCAATGGAGGAATTAAAAGCATAAGTATGTATTTAATACAGATATAATTTGGTGGATAAAAAAGGCTGCAAGTCAAGGCACTGGCATCCTGCCACTAGGTGGAGCATAAGACTACAATTACCCTTCTCTTGAACAGAGGGGTCCCACTAAGTAAGTTCAGCGAGGATCCCTTTCCTTGGCTGTAATTTTCCCAGGTAAGTTGGGAAAGGTAAGGTAAGCATGGCCCGTGCTGTGCTAGCCGATAAAAGACCTGGAAGAAGATTTATTGCATCTCCTCTCATGATGTGACATTGGGTTAGAAGCCATTTGAACCCTGCCACGGTTGAAGCATTTCAGAAATGGCAACCCCCAGCTGTGTACCAATCTTCCGGCAACTTTTGACTCCAGCCTTTGCCGCTGCCTGACTGGAGAGAGCACCTCTACAGGTTCTGGGTTTCAGCCAAGCTGCACAAGGGAACCAGGGAGATACCAAATTAACGTGCTCTTTTATGAAATGGGGAAAGATAAGGCGTTTGCATTTGAGGAAGGAGGCCAGGAAAATGATGATGTTGTAATCAAGACAGCTGATGAGTACTTTCTCCCAAGGTGCGGGATCAATAAAGCATACTCACTCCAGCATTACCAGAACAGTGATGAGGCCATAGAGGCATTTGTTGGAACCTTGCATGAGCTGGCTGAGCACTATGACTGTGGGGAAGATAAATAAAAACAATCAAGAAAGGTACTTAGAATTGGTATTGCTGTTCCAGAAAAGCAAAATGCTGGTATCTGGGAAATAAAAGCAGGCGCAACATGCAATCGCCCGGACAACCAAGCGGGGAAGCACAACATAAAATAAAAGAAGTAGGGAATGCAACGAATCAGGGTGTTTTGAGGAGACCTGCTATACTGAAGGAAGCAGTTGCCAAAAGGCACAGAAACGCACCATACAGATCCTTCTAAGGACTGATTACATGTGAAGAGGACACTGACATGCTATGGCATGTGGAACTCTAGCTGTACATACAACAAGGCAGTGGAACGTACGACTGATAAAGGTGCAGACATTGTTCAAATGTCCTGAAAACATACCAGAGCCTAGCATAGCAAATACAGCTAGATACTGTAACAGCTAAGTTATACATCCCTGGAGAGAAGTCACAATGTCTAGCAATATTAATGGCACAGATGAAACACAGTAGGGAAGTACGTCACTCTAGCATTTTGGTGGTGTCAGTACAGGAACAATGTGCTGGGCAGAGGGCTGTGCTGTAAAATAGGTTTCACACACCAAGTGGAGAAAGTAAATCTAGATATTGCTGGGGGCATTAGCTTGCTTAATGTGAGTTTAAGGATAATGCTGTTCTCTATAGTATTACAGCACTTCTCTGGATACCTTGTCCACTGCTTCCAGAAATGGAGGAAGTAGTAATGAGAATGAAAAATATAGGTATCATAGAGGCAGTTACTGCGCCAACTAATTGGTATGCGCCAATGGTTTCTGCGGCAAAAAAGAGTAAGGGAGTAAAGACCTGATCTTTAATGAGTGTAACTCCACTGACTTCTATGGACCTACCCCGATTTACACCAGCTGAGGCTCTAGACCACAGAATCTGCATAAATCTTCAGAGGCTGAATGAAGCAGTTAAATAGAAATGGTTTATTCCTCTGATTTTATATAATGTTGCTCCTAAACTATCAGCAGCCTTGTTTTCCCTTGATTCTTCCATTGGGTGTGGGCAGATACCTCTGCACAACAGCAGAGCAACTTTCATAGTGTTTATGACCCCATTATTATTTGCACTAAGAACCCTTTAAACTGCTCTGGATGTGTTAAGGGGCCTTAAAGTTGGCTTACATTCAATTAATGTATACTTTAAAGGGCCCTTTACACTGGCAGACTTAGCATAAATGAGAATAAGGCTGTCTGTTTTCAGTGAATCCCATTTGGAATCACCTCTGCACTGGCATATTCCAGAGAGAAAAATGACTGAGCTGCTAGTGGGATACAAAGGAGTGGTAGCCATAATGGGTGACGTTATCACATATAGGAAGGAAGCAGAGGAACATTTGCATGACAAACTGAGCACTCACAGCATCCAGATTAAAGCTAAACCAAGTGCCAGGGCAAGAAAAGTGATACTGAGTTTTCTGTATATATTAGGAGTAAAGATAGATCCAATGTCAAAGCCATTAAGACATTCCCAGCTCCCCAACCCTCCCTAAAAAAATGTTACAGGGCTGCACTAAGTGATTGGCATGATTAAATTTTTCAGTAGATTTCTACCACATTTGCCATCTGTCATTCAGTCAAAGGCTGACCTATTAGGGCAGCGGCTCTAAATCTTTCTGGACAAATATACCCCTTTCAGGAGTTTGATTTGTCTTGCATACCTCCAAATTTCAGCTCATTTCAAAAATATTTGCTTACAAAATCAGACATAAAAATACAAAAGTGTCACAGGACACTATTACTGAAAAATTGCTGACTTTCTCATTTTTACCATAAAATGATAAAATAAATAGATTGGAATATAAATATTGTACTTACATTTCAGTGTATAGTACATAGAGCAGTATAAACAAGTCATTGTCCGTATGAAATTTTAATTTGTACTGACTTCGCTAGTGCTTTTTATGTAGCCTGTTGTAAAACTAGGTAAATATCTAGATGAGTTGATGTACCCCCTAGAAGACCTCTGCATACTCCCAGGGGTATTATTAGGATACTATTGCAACAGGCACGATAGAAAACTGATAGACAGACTCGTGGGGACATGCTTAGGAACAAGCTTTCAAGAGAGTCAAACACAAGGCGTCATTTGCACTAGTTCTGGCATTCTGTGACATCAGAAGCACTGCAGTGTGGAGAGCAGAGGCGGCAAGCTGATGTAGGAGAATGTCAAGAGGTTTCTCTTCTAGATGCCACTTGCTTCCAAATGCTACATGACACAGAGAAGAGATACACCCAGATTGAAGAGGAATGCATACAGCAGTGTGGAACTGTGAGCAATTTGCCTGCAATCATTTATGGATTAGAATCTTTCTGTCTTTTCACTACTAGTGTCACTGATCAAAGGGAAAGGTATAGACAGAGCGCCACTCCAATGTCACCGACTCTTTGTGAAAATCAGTGGCAAAGGAGAACATGCTCCAGGGAAAAAAGTCTAATTGTCAGCAGCACCCTTTCAAGACGTTCTGTGTGAGAAATAAAAGCATCAGAACCAGAAGAAAAAATAAAGTTGCATGTGGAAGAAACAGTGGCTGTCAAATCAATGTGAAGAGATGAATTAGGGATAATAAGAAAAGCAGCACATGATGACAACAATCTACACATGGTCCTCATATATAAGGTTGGCCAAGATATATACAGTAGATTCCTAGAAACGTAATGAGATATCAGACCATACGTGGGGAAGTATCTGAGCTATGGGACTTATTGTGTACTCGGACAGTTTTGTTATACTAAGCCACATCTACACTACGAAATAAGCTACACTGGCAAAACCACATTTTTTTCCAGTATAGCTGCATCTGCATTAGGGGCTTTTGACAGCTATGTCAATCAGGGATCACACATCCCCAGAACCCTGACTCACACAACAGTGCAGACCTGGCCCTAGATCCACTGGTTTGAATGAGTGAAGGTCACTGGGATCTAATAATATACTGGACATGAGCCAGCAAGGTTGCATAGTGACAAGTGCTCAGTAATGATGTCATAGGCAAAGTATCTTACGTGTGAGTTTTGTCAGGGTCGCAGATCAGTGCAGAAAAAAAGAGCCCTTTAAAATTATCTCATGATCAGAGGGACAAAAAATTTCTGCTCCTTTGGGTGAACCAGAACGGCAGAAATATCTGGTATTTGTCAATTATTCTTGCAGGTTGATTGCTTTTCCTTACACATCTGAGCCGGAGCCAAGTTACAGGCAAGCTCAAAAGTATGTGTTTGTTCACTGAGGTACACATAAAAACAAAATTGGGTCATGGGACTCAATACACAGTGATCAAGTCTCTGGATCTGAGAAATACATGCGAGTTCCAGACTTATATAACCAGATCGAATTACCTGCAGGGCAATGGGGCTGCAGAAAGGGCAGTGAAACTGCAAAACAAATACTGAAGCAGAAAGATCCCCTTTCAGCTTTAATGAGGTATTTAGCCCCGCCAATTGTTGCACCAAGTTATAGTTTCCTTCCCAGATACTGTGGTGATGAGGGCCACGGAAGGGGAGAGCGGCAAGAAAGAGAGAGAGAGAGAGTGTTCGAGAGGTCTTGTCTTCAATGCTGAAAAAGGTGTATTTTTTATCTTGGCATAACTAAGGTGAATGAACTATCCTGAGATAAAACACAGTTGTCAGGGTTCCCTCCCCACTCTAAACTCTAGGGTAAAGACGTGGGGACCCGCATTAAGAGCCCCTAAGCTTATTTTTACCAGCTTAGGTTAAAACCCCCAAGGTACAAAATTCCCTGCACCCTGAGAAATGCTTCTTTCGCTGCCACCATCAAGTGTCTAACAGGAATCCAGGAAAGGAATCACTTGCACTTCCCTCCCCCCCAAAATACCCCCTCAAGCCGTACACCCCCTTTCCTGGGAAGCTTGAGAACAATCTCCCAACCAATTGGTTACACAGTGATCTAAAAACCCACCCCCTGGGTTTTAACACCATAGAAAAGAGTCAGCTTCTTAAAAGAAGGATTTTATTAAAACAAAGAAGGTAAAATCATCTCTGTAAAATCAGGATGGTAACTAATTACAGGGCACTCAATTTCCAAACTCAGAGAGATTCCCCCCCCTCTTGACAAAACCTTAAAGTTACAGAAAAACAGGAATAACCCTTCCTTCTCCCACAGGGAATGTATCACCAAGCAAAATAAACAGAAATCTACTCGCAGTGCTGACTACACTTACTTTAGAAAAGTGAGGTTTGGTGAGGAGACTGGTTTTCTGTAGGTTCTTCCTGTCTTCCAAGATCACTCTGACTCAGACAAAGCCACACACAAAGCTTTCCCCCCTCCCAAGATTTGAAAGTATCTTGTCCCCCCATTGGTCAGATGCCAGCCAGGTCAGGTGTCAGTCTGGCTACCTGCATTTCTTAACCCTGTACTGGTAAGAGGATTTTATAGCACTGCATCAGATCCTCTCCCCCTTCCCTTTATATTTATGACAACAGTGAAGGCCACTTTAGTTTTACCATAAGATAAACTCACCAAGGTCAACCCCTTGAAGTGGGTAGGGCTGTGTCCCTCACGGCTTGGCCTTCTCTGTGTTTTTACCTCAGGATAGCTCACCGGCACTCATTGCCCCAAGGTAAAAACTGTACCGTTTTTTAGCAGTGTAGACCAGGCCAGAGAGATAATGATAGGACATCAGATTAGAACCATAATCCCAATCTGCTTCAGGAAAAACTTTAAACTCAGTTGGTAAATCACAGGTTGGCACAGAAAGCCAATGAGGGAGCCTAAAAAGCTTCTTCTGTAATGGATACTTCTGTAAGAGAAGACATTTTGCTAAAGATCTCTTTGAGCTGGAACCTGGCAAAGTTGACATGGAGCACCATCTGTTTAGGAGCAAGAAGGCAGTTCCAAGGTTCTCTTCAGTAGAGACAGCTGATGAAATATTCTGCAGGAACCAAAGATAGGTTGTCTGTCTCACCAGCAAAGAAGAACAGGTAGGCCAGGAAGGGCAAGCTGGGGTGTCCCACTCTGTCATCCTGATATAACAGAGCGCATTAACCAACAAAAATACATCCACAGAAGCTTTCCTCTTCAGCTAATGCTGTTACGTTGCTAGGGCAGTCTGGTATGCCAGACCAGGGCATTTGAACCTCAGGTGTAAGCCTTGTGAGAATACCTCTATGCTAGTGAAAATGTGGACAGCAAACTATTAAAGGGGTACAACAAAGCCCTTTGGGTGCTTTGGACAGAAGGCAGTCTACTCTTCACCAGTTAGACAAAATCGTTAATGTTCAATATTGTAGTTTAAGTCAAAAGAGGGAACATGCTGAAATAAAACACTGACATCCAAGCAATAGGTGGAGATTAAGACTACATTACACTTGTATTGAACTGAGAGATACCCAGGATTGCCAACCCCAAACGCTCAAAAATCAGGCTCCAGAAAATCAGGAGATTTGCATAATATATGGAGATATGCCTATCTTATAGAACTGGAAGGACCTTGAAAGGTCATTGAGTCGAGTCTGGTCCCCTGCCTTCACTAGCAGGACCAAGTACTGTCCCTGACAGATTTTTGCCCCAGATCCTTAAATGTGTAAGGGGACTGTTATCCCCTTACTAACATTCAATGGGGGTGTTTTGATTGCTAGCTCCCAGTACCAAAAGGGGATGGGTCAATGGGAAATCAGGACCCTGAGACTGACAGTCCCCAGGGGCAATAGGGAGAGGCCAATGCTCCAGGTCAGCCTGATTGACAGGGTGGGCAGGCGAATCAGGGAGTCAGGAGGCCAGGGTGGATCCCGTCCTCCATGTGAGCTGGAGTTGCCTGACTCTGACAGAGTGGGGCTGAGCTAAGGAGAGTCCAGAGCTGAGCTGGGCCAGATCCAGAGGGGCCAGAGAAGCAGCCCTGAGAGACAGACCTGCCCTGGGAGCAGAGCAGCAGCAACCAGAGCCAGGCAGCTGGAGGCAGAGCAGCAGCAGCCGTGCTGAGGCAGAGGAGCTGGAGCTCAGGCAGGGTGGAGCTGGGGCTGGAGCAGTCCGGAGCCGGGTGCGGTGAGCAGCTGGGGAGAGCGAGGGGGGACCCTGGGCAGTGGGCCCAGCGCAGGGATCGTATTTTCAAGTCTTTGTGAGTATTTGGGATAGAAACTTTTTTTTCCACTCTCATGACAACTGAGATTCTCACATAATCACATATCTGAGTCTGATCTGTTCTGTTTAACCAATAATGAATCCTAAGGAAATTATTTACAATACTGAGAACCCAAACCATTTAAAACTCATGATTCAGGCCCCCCTCTCCAATAATGAGACTGACTTCAAAGTAATACAATCTGGGTTCTTGCTATTTGCCTTCTGATTTCTGAGATTTTAGGGGGCACTCAGATCACATTTTCGAGCTTTTCTCTGAGAGGATGAGGCCTAGAAACTTACATAGAAAAGAAAAGAAAGACAAGAAGTCAGAAAGAAAGGTGAGATTCTCATCTGATCATATACCTCCAGGAGATACACACCAAATACTGCAAGACTTGTGATATGGTGAGTTGGCATACTATTTTTATTATCGCCTTGTGACATGTCACACAGTGTTTAGTGAAGATTATAACAGCAAAATGGCGTATAGCTAAAACTGCCATTCCTGTGCTGGGATTAAACCTGAGCCATCCAATGCCAAAGCACAGATTTTTGCCTCTTGAGCTAGTGGAGTAAGTCCACTAACGTGGAGCAATACTAGTAGGCTACCTTCTGTGGATTAGTCACACAATGGAAGATGTTACGTATCTGGGCAGCGTGTTGAACCAACATTTCGTAAGTGAGGCACTGTGCCTTACACTTTGTGGAAAACACAATTAGAAGAGCTGCCAATGCAGGAAATAATTTCACCTTTAGAGTCTAGTGAGCAGGCTGCACTGATTGTGAATGTTCCCAGAAATGGTGGGAGTGTATGATTTTGTGGGGCTAATGTTGAATCCAATTCTAAACCGAAACCTTTAGACTTATTTGGTCAACTGGCAGAAAGGGTAAAGTTTACAAAATGTAACCTGCCCCAACATATCAATGGTGGCATTAGAGCTAAACTGAACATATATTCCAGCCAAAGGATTAATCAGGTTAGCATCAGAACCCGGGCAAAACATTTTAGGCAAAATGTCATTTTGGCAAAAAAAACAACAACAACAAAACAGATTTGGTAATACCGAAATGTTTTAATCAACGAACAAAGCAAAAACAATTCTGAAAAAGTCTTAGTGTTTCATTTCAGCTTTTTGAAACAAAATGTTTCAATGTTTTGATTTGAAGCAAATTTTTGTTTTGAAAATTCCTGTATTTTATTTTGGACAAATTAAACAATGTTTGAAATTGAACACAACACTTATTCTGACAGAAAACAATTTTTAACAACTTTTCTATTCACTGACAATGTTTTAGATCAACCCAAAATGTAAGATTTATTCCAAATACATTGCTATTAACCACCTCTGCTTGCACTATTAGGAAGAACATGAAATGGATTTGGACTGAGAAGCTAAGGAAGACTTTTGAGGGAGCAGAAAAAAACTGAGCATTTCTATGTGATGCCTCAGTAGGGGAGGGAGATGTAATTCCACACATATGAAATGATGGGGAAAATAAACCTAAACCATTCACTTCCAACCACAAACAGTGAAAAGTGGGCACTATTCTGGGAAAATTAAATTCCATGAGTACTTGTTTTGGGGAAAATATCATCTGGATCCATGATCACAAATCTCTGGTAAAGATACTGGCTGCAAAGGCATGTATTCTACATCTACCAGCAACCAAAATGCATATGGGGACTTTGAGTTCAGCTATATATCAATAAATCAGGTACTAGCAGCAGATACAGCTGATATACTATCCCTAGCACCTATGAAAGCAGAGACATAACCTGATATATCGGTGTGCAGATTCCTTTTCCTACAGGACTTTCCCATTCCAGCCAAAGAAACAGCCATGGATACTAAGAACATATGATGAAATTAAAGTAATGGACTATACTCTTTCCAGATGCTCAAATCCACCCAGGAAATGAGAACTTTTGTCTTTATTTGCATGGAAAAATGGAGCTATCATTAGATTGTTTATATGGAGTGTACACAGATAGTAATACCAAAAAGCTTACATCCAAAAGGTGTTGTTGATTGTTGTTGATCACCTAGGCATAATAAAAATGGTTTGGCTAGAAGTAAAGTTTGATGACAAGGGCTAGCCCAGGATATAGAAAGGGAAATTACAGTCACTGGTTCAGATTCTCAGCGGATGTAAACCAGCACGGCTCTATCGACTTTAATAAAGCATTTTATATCAGCTGAGGATCTGGCCCACAGTGAATTACATAGAGATAATGATCACCGAAACATACCAGAAACTGATCTTTGTTTCAGAAATGGCCACTAGCCATAAACAAATGTAGTTAGTTATGGTGGATGCTCATTCCAGGCAGCCAGAAGTAGTACAAGATGTCACTTGTTTGCTGCACATGTGTTACCCGAAGAGACCTTTTCTGGTAATTGCCCTGAGTTTGCTTAGAAATTTCAGCTCTTCCTTGGGAGTAATTTAAAGTCTAATCTCCTCAGAGGTCCTATATAACACAGGCCAGAGAATGTCACCTAGTGATTTCTGCATTGTGCTCAGTGCTTCATGGCTGAACTAATTATGGAGAAGTGTATTGACTAGTTGTTCCAAAATAAATGTTGAAATGGAGGAACGGCACTGAAATCGGAGCATGTGACCATGTAGTTACTGGTAAGGAAACTCATTCTGCTCTTCTATTAGACTGTGGACGATGGCAATGATAATGCTACTGCAGAAGGTAATCTCAAAATGGAGATAAGACACCAGAGGCAGAACAGATGTAGAATGCCCGTTGTGGCAGTTTCCTTTGGCCACCATGTAAATGTGGGCCTCCAATAGGATAAAACTGAAAAAGACAGCAATGGAGTGTGGTGTATGCATAATAGCTCTGTAACTGTTGGCTTTATTTTCCCACCACTGCACTTTTCAGTTGCTAAGGAGTCTGACATTTTGTGAAGAAGAGCTGATGCAGCATGTTATAGAGGGCGCACACACTGTGTTCTCCGATGGAAACTTTCCATCTTGTTTTATTGCAGTCCCATGAGCTAATGAGGGGTGTCAAACTCATTTGGAGGAGAGGGCTGGAATCCATGCTTAATCTTGGACTGTGGCCAGGATTTAAATTCAGGACTACATCCCTTCCACAATGCGCAGTGGAACTTCTTCTGGACTTAATGGGAGTTTTGCACAGAGATCAAGGGAAGAATATGGCTTTGATCTAGTAACTAAAGTTTTAGTTATTTATTCTGTGTCTTATTGTTACATTCATCATTTAGTTGGGAAATATGCTCCCTTCCAAGCCCACTGCTATTTCTACCTTTTCTCTTCTTTCTTCCTCCTCCTTTCTCTATAACGCCTTTGAGAGTCTTGTCTGTTCTTTCCTCTGCATTTCCCCCTCTATAGCAACTCCCAGTTCTCAGAGTCATAGGTTTAACTGCCACCCGTGCTATCCACTAAAATGAGCTAATGTTGAAATTAAAGTGTCATGGCTGGGCTTTAGAGCTGACACTCTATTCAATGAATAGAGGGCAGGAATTTGATATCTTTGAGTCAGTTTCAGGCTGTTTGCAAACTCAGGCAGATGTGACTGGATTGGTTTATTAGAAAATTATCTCTGACACCATGAGAGCTACAAACTTCCTTTTTAAAAACATGGAAAGCTGGCATTCTGCACAATCTGAATATATCCTGTGGGCCACATAAATTCTTTATACAGACCCACAGGTTGTATGTTTAACACTCCTGCTCTAATGTAAAAATCATTCATATCTGCTTGCTTTTTGTGTAACGTAGAAAAAAAGCAATACATATCCTCTTAACTGTAGGTACCCCAAAAGGCTGGGGTTTTTCAGTGATTCCTCAAGGCTGTGAATCCAAAACTGAAATCAAAAGCAGTGTGGCGGCTTTGATTTTCAGCTTACCTACCATAGACAGGTCAAAGTGACTGTGTTTTGGTTTTGCAAAAATATGTTGGTTGTGTTTGGGTTTTGCAAAACCAAAAACCAAACCACGAGTGTTTCTAACCAAGGTTTCATTTGATCAGAGCTAAAATTGGGGAGGGTTAGTTCAGATAAAAGATTTGGGCATTATAAGAATATTTGAAATGATTGAAACGGTTCTGGTCATTTGAATTAAGAAGATTTGCTTAGTAGTATTTTGTGGGTCAATCAATTGCCTACCAGCTGGTACCCCTACAGCTCCCCTAGTTCAGCTGTAACAATAAAGAAAAAGGGATCACTAATGCTTGAACCTCAACTATGTGAAGGGGGAACATAGATTAGCACACCACTTCCACAACCAGTTATCTACACACACGTACACTGCGCCAGCATGGTCCCAATCCTCAGCTGGGGTAGATCAGCAAAGACTGGCTGAAGTCAATAGAATTCTGCCAATTTACACCAGTGGAGGATTTTGTCCTGCGTTTGCAGTACGAAATGATTCCTTAAAAGCTCAGCCACTTTCCCCGTGCTTAGAGATCTGTCGGAAAATGGGAGTCAAATGCCTGGAACTTCATGTTGAAAACAATTTGCCCCTGGTTTGGTTATTTGTTTAAAGGTCTATCTTTTCATTTGGAGGTGGCTTAGCCCTCTGCCCAAGCCTTGGAGAAACCCTCCCTAGAACTGGAGATTTTGTCCCTATAGTGGTCAGAAATCTTTCCCCCCAACAAGCTGTCAACTCATGAATTCAAGGCAGCATAAAACACAGCAGACCTTTCAATCACGCTCCCCAACATGCAGATCCATCCTTTGCTCTTCCTTCGGAAATGAGTTTTCTAATATCCTTCATCCCCCTCCCCCAGGGAAGGGGAAGCCTTTATTTAACTGCCTGATCAGAATGACCAGCCTGCGAGGGGGGATTTGAATAGCACCTTATCTGTGGTTTCTCTCTCTCTCTAATGCTTGACATCAGAAGCTTTGCTGCATTTCTTTTTTAATTACAATGGAAGAGAATGGGATTGAACAGTAAAGTTAAAATAAAATAAAATAAACTTTCAAAGTACAATGTGAATGAAAAAATGATGGTTTTACTCTTTGCCTTAAAGTAAAATAGCTTTTATCCCGCCCCCCACCCCTCCACTCGCCTCCTCTACCTAGATAATGCATTTGGTTAGATTTATTTGCTCAGCCCAGAAAACTTGACACTAAGGGGATTATTTAGTTTTAGATGCGCTGTAGTCCATAGTAATAGCCAACAGGGAAAGGAATGAAGCAGCGATATTAGCAGGAAGATGGCAGGGGAGGGTGGTCGGGGGAGGGGGTGGCATAGGCTGCAGCTAAGCAAAACTGCTTGCATAAACACCATTAAGAAGATTTAGACATTGCTTTCCTTATCATCAGCACTCCTGGAAGAAATAAAAAAAAAAGAGAGAGAGAGAGAAAGAAAGAAAAAAGGAAAGGGGACCGGTCCTGACTTGCTGTGTGCGCATTTCCATCAAGTTTCAATGGAAAATAAAACCAGCCCAGGGTCCAGCTGCAGCAATCTGCCGAGCTCTCCAAGTTGCCTCATCATGGTCCCAAAGAGACATTTGTTCCACATGTTAGAGGAGGATGGCGCAAGCCCATCGAGAAGAACACACACAGTTCCAAAGCATATATTTGAAATTAAGGCAATTGTAAATATGTTCAGAGAGCACATTTGCTTTTATTTCTCTATAAAACACTTGACATTTCTTTGTGCTCTGCCAAGAACATTAATTCTCTCTGGAAATGAGGAGAAACTAGTATGAGACCGCTAGAAAACTTTAGTTAGCAGAATAATCGGTAGTCCAACTTTGAGAAACTAAGGGCTTGATCCAAAGCCAAGGGATATCAAGGGCGGGACACACTGTCTCCAGTTAGCTTGGGGAAAGGGAGGACCCAGAAAACTCTGTTGTTCAACTGAAAGAAAGGGTTAGGAAATCACAAATATTAAAAGTGCTTTCAAAATGGACTCAGGCCTTTGTAATGGCCAGTTGCCTATTCACAGTGCAGAGTCATTTGCTGTCCTGTTTGATAATGCTTTGTCCAATGCAAATGTTTCGGCTGATGAAACTTAACTCCCAGCATTCCTCTGAGCTGATTTTAAATGTGTTATTTGAGTGCAGCCTCCTTCTCTGCTTGTGAGATATCTGCAAGGATATCATGGTTTCCTCAGATGTATTTGTTATTTGAATATATTCACCTTTCCATATGTTTTACTTTATGGCTTGATTGTGGACATTTGGAATTCAAGATGTGCTGCTTAGTGATGATTGGTCCAACAGGTCACATGGTCTGCTCTGCATGACTATGCAAGCACTTCCATAGCAATACTTGCCCATGCAACTTGGAAGTTTGGTCCTATACACACTTTCTCCACATATTTGTATCAGTCAATCTTAGGATTGCCAACTCTGATTGAAGCTACTCTGGGAGATTTCCCACCCCCCTCCACCCCCCAACATGATGTAATGTAATTTTCTTAAAAATAACCTATTAAAATCTCCCGGACTGCTTTCAATAGTTACCGGGAGATCAATGCAGATTCCAGGAGACTATAGGTCAATCCTGGAGGGTTGGCAACCCTAGTCAATCTAAGACACTCAAATGTCCAAGGAAAGGGAACAGAAATGTTATTACAGTAGTTGCAATATTAAGAATTTGAAATGAAATAACCAAGAATTTGAAAGGGGCACAAATCCTTGTGTTCCAGGGCATGAATCAACTTCTAACTAGCAGGAAATAGTAGGAAAGTTTCCTTTGGGGCAGCTTATTGCAGAACTGCCTACTGGAAGATTTCTTGCACCTTCCTGTGAAGCATCTGGTCCTGGCTAGGGCTGGTGAAAAAATTCTGTTTTATGAAAGACATCAAGGTTTTGGAATTTGTTTTCATTCCACCATGGAACAAAAGAGTCCTTTCAAATATTTTTGGGGGAAAAATCAGAGAGACCCACGTGGGATATGGGAAACACAAATTTCAGTCACTGCTTTGCTTGTTGTGAAGCAGGGACTTGATTTTGGGTCTCTCACATCCCAGGTGAGTGTCCTAAATCATTGAGTTATAGGCCATTTTGAAGTGGGTCCCTCTCTCTCTCTCTCTCTCATTTTGATGAGAAATTCCATCCTTGACTTGCAAAAAAAAAATTTAGTCTAAAAATTTCCAACCAGCCCTAGTACTGGCCTCTGTCCTGGACTAGCTGGACCCCGTCTGGTCTGGAAATTCCTGTACATTTTTTAATGTAAATGTTTACTAAGTGACAATGAAAAAGCACCTATCCAGTATTCTGGGGACCCCGATAACCCTTTATAAACACACTAATAAACAAACAGACCTGTCAATTACCCCAATCCACTCAAATAACCCACAAACATGGCAACATTTAATTCACCTTCCCATATGCTCCATGCCACAGACTCACATCACTGACTCAGCCTCACCCAACACCGTATCCTCACCAAAGCAGGAGGCAAGATGGGCCTTGTGGTGCATCCTGAAAGGCTCTTAGCACCCTGGAGAGAAAAAGTTCCAAAGGTCCAAGGCCCTAGTGGAGAAAACTCTGCTACCTGCCACCTCTCTCTGACATCAAAGAGGCTTTAACTTGGGCATTTTCACTGACTGCAAACATCACAGGAGGTCTCCTAGTTATATCGGTAGCTCCCAGGTGATTTAGGGCTTTGCAAATCAAAATCAACATACGAATCAATCCACCAAGCAGCAGGCAGGCAGTAAAGATCGTAGAGTACAGATTTAATATGCTCATGGAAAGAAACACCACTTAACCACTGCTGAATTCCTCATCATGTTCCTATATGAAAGGGAAGCAAGCGTAGGTGAGGCACGTTCATTTATATCTGACAATGACTATTCACAGGATGATCTTGACATTCATTTCCCAGGTTTACATTTTCTGGTCAGGTAGTTTATTTGCTATTCAGCCTCAGATTTTCTCAATCTTAATTTTATCCCATGACTCCTAGGACCTAGGTCCGTCAGCGTGACCAGCATGAGAGTCTACCATTTGAGACAAGGGACTACCTTAATTAAAGAGAAATAATAGCAGACCCATTAACCTCTTACGTGGAAAGGTCACTAGAGGGAGACATTGACCCACACTCTTCCAGTACCCTTACATCACCCCCATCCTGCTCTGCATATCTAGACCTCAACAGCTAGCATTTTTGCTAACATGTCACATTGCAAAGTAAAATCCAACTTACTGCCTATTATCACGCCTACATTCTGTCTGGTTTTGCATTGTGCTTCCCCATGTTTCTTCTTCCTGTTGACAGATACCCTCTCTTTGTTTGCCAGTGCAGCTATCTTCTATTGATTCACCCTGCATGGAAACCATATCTCTTAGGAAAAATCAGAATGCAGTAACTGCCAGGCTGGATCTGAGCAGGGGTCTATCTGGTCCAATACCTGTCTCCATTAGTGGCCAGTACCTGCTGCTTTTCAAGAGTTTATTGGGGTGGTTAATGGTCTGGACTGGGATACATTAAGGATATAACACCTCACATTGCTACTGATCCAAGTGGGAGGAAGTTTAAGAAACTGAGATCTTTCTCGAGCCGGACAATTCACCCTTGAGGTAGTTATGAAAGAGTGTTAGGCCAGGAAACTAGGACTAAAGAAATACTACAGAAATATGATAGTTATAGTTACCACTACTGCAGAGGGAGAGAATTATAGATTCCAAACAAAAAGTGGATGGCAATCTCCCAACGTAAGAGCTCCACCATCTGCTCCAAGGGCATATGTTAAAATCACACCTGAGGGACAGTCCTAAAGGAGGAACAGAAGATGTCTCAACAAAACCAAGGAGGAAACTTTCTCCGTTTCTTGAGGACACCCACAAAGCTATTGAGAGTGCTTCTAGGCTGATAAAAGTAACACGTGCTCACCCAGTGCCTGGTGATGAAAAACCCCAGGAGCAGCAAACATGGGCTCCAGGTGGCAGATTTACCTCAGTAGCCAAACAGGCCACTGCAGCAGGAGCTGGGAGCAAAAAGCGTGATCAGAAAGTAACTGAGGTTCAGGGACAGTTACTGATGACAGATATCCAGTAAGAGGCAAAGACATAATACAAATGCTGGGGATGAGGAGGGGATGGTAAAGCAACAGAGGGCAAAGGTCTCCTGGCTAAAATGTTGAAGGACAATGGAAAATTCAAAAGGAAAAATTCAACATTTGAATCAGGGCCATTTTTAATGACCTATCACTTGAAAAACTGCTTGATTAATCAACTCCTTCAGAAGCATTGTCCTTTGCCTTCGGAGTAGACATAGCAATTATCAGGTCAAATCTAAAGTCGGCTGTGACTTTAACAATGGAAAGGCCTCTGTCACTTCACAAGAAGACCAGCTACAAAATTCTAACCCAGAATCCAGGATGCTGACGCTACCTCCAAAGTCCCAGGGTATTCAGGTATTTTGGTTCAGGCCCGTCCACAGTTGTACCACCGTTTATATCACCATAGAATTTAGCCCTGAGATTTCCATTGGTGGTGTTCCTGTTCACAACAGGTTTGAATGTACTGTACCAAGTGTCTCTGTGATTGGGGATTGCAGCCTGTATGTTATATTGAGACTGCCTCTGATGTAAAAGAGCGCTGGGTTTGTTAGTCCCACGAGATCTTATCTCATAGGACACGACTCATCACAAGGCCCAGTTTGGATCTCACTATGGTTTTATACTGGTGTGACTCCATGGTGTGGCATCTTGTGGCAGGATAACTCTTTACAATTCAAATTGACAAGCTAATTGCAGTATAACTGGAAGGAGATAGTTCTGTCTCTCAGGGTAGTTATTGGGGAACTCTGATATTTCAGAAAACAGAAGCCCGTATGGGCAGGGCTTGGAATTACTCCGTTTTTATTATTATTTGTATTACATATTGGCTAGCAATCCCAGCAAAGTGAGCAAGCCCCATTTCGCAAGATGCTGTACAAACACATCGTCAGAGACAGTCCCTGCTGTGGAGAGCCATCCTGATGAAGGTAGAGTGTTGGCTGGCTGAGGGTCTCAGAGTGGGTAGGTGTTATGGCCAAGCTGGTTTAGGGACTCTGCACATAGTGGACCTCGGGGTCTCTTGAGGTTCAGTGAGAGATCAAGAGACTGGTGGTGGCTGCTCCTTGCTGTGAAAACTATTCTTTATTATCCCACTGTCGATTACTATTCTTATATTTCAGATCGCTGTGGCCAATGTGTCCTCCTTGACAACTAGAGCATCCTTCTGAAGGTGGCCTCAACTTCAATGGTATGTGCTTGAAGACAGGGAAGAAAGCTCCTCCTCCTGCTCTGTTATTCCCTTGAGAGCTTTATTTTCCCAAAGGTACCTGTGGAAAGTGGCTTTTTCTTTCACACTTGGGTGCACTTCATTATTAGAGTGAGTTTGCTTCTGTGGCTTCTTTTTCCTAACAGCTTTTCTGTGATGATTTTTGGATGGGGTCAGCATGTGGAAGCCAACAGGGTGTCAGGCAATAGGTCAACAAAACAGGAGAGAACAATCAAATGTTCAGAATCACAGGGAGGAAATTCAAACCAATTGTATTCATCTGCACACAACAAATAACGAGAACTACAGTGAACAGCTGGACGAACATTCCAGTTCAAAACTGAATCAGCGGCAAGAAGAAAACCAAAAAGCAGAGGAAGAGATCAGAGGGAGCGGAAGTTACACAATTTCCATAGGGATGAACACATAGAAGATAGGCAGCATGTTTAAAACAAACAAGAGGAAATACTTCTTCACACAATGCACAGTCAACGTGTGGAATTCCTTGCCAGAGGATGTTGTGAAGGCCAAGACTATAACAGGTTTCAAAAAAGAACTAGGTAAGTTCATGGAGGATAGTTCCATCAATGGCTATTATCCAGGATGGGCAGGGATGCAAAACCATGCTCTGAAGTGTCCCTAGCCACTGTTTGCCAGAAGCTGGGACTGGGCGACCTGGGATGGATCACTTCATGATTACCTGTTTTGTTCATTCCCTCTGAAGCACCTGGCATTGGCCACTGTCAGAAGACAGGATACTGGGCTAGATGGACAACTGATTTGACCCAGTGTGGCCATTCTTATGTTATGTTTTAACATCATTTTAGCATTAAATCCTTGCTTTTCAGCTATTCTTATTTCTTGACTCCAAAAAGCCTTTTTGAGATTCACGAAGCCATGTTATAATAGGTTTGGGAAGGCACAGCCTACCCTTGCCTATGATACCCACCACCCATGCCTATGGCCATTCTTATGTTGTCATTGTAAGTTGGGGTTCTTTAAGGGGGACCTCTGCTTTGGAGTCACACTGCCTTGAAACACCTTCTGAAGCCCCTCTAACACGAGATGCACACTTTCATCTACACCCCATGATTCTGCCTCCTATCCCTCTCCTCTCTACCCCAGGGCATGGGGATGGCAACCGTGCCAGGGGAGCTGTGAATGTGTTCTCATAGACTCCCTCTGCACACCCGTGCAAGGGGCAGGCACGGTCTGCACTCTGGTTATAAATCGTTGATGCAGAGCATCTGTACTGTAAAGCACCATGCACTAGGCCTGATGCATGACAGAAGGCACCAGTGCCCATGTCTCCCTTCCCAATCTTTAATTGGAACGTCTACATGTTTGTCCATCGCTATTTATACTATTTATATGTACACCACCTAGTGCAATGGGGGCCCTGCTCTCACCTGGGTGCTATCATAATATAAATTACATTACCAACAGACTGGCGATCCTACAGGCTTCTCTGCATTTTCCTGTGGCGGAAGCTTTCAGATTTGCCCTTGATAGTGCACCTGAGGTAGGGGTGTAACCGTTGCCTTGTCATGTAGTATAGTATGGCTCCGACTGACAGACAGGGCTATTCTTAGCAATGGTAAAAAAGTATCATGAAACCGCTCCAACGTTTTGCAGATATCTTATTAATAGTCCGATTTATTGTTACAGAGCCACAAATGAGGCTGAGTTTAAAAGAAAAGGGAAGCCGGGTGAGGGCAGGGAAATCAAAGCAGACCATTAGGAAGAATGGTTATCTAGGCAGTTTGCTCTAGGCAAACAGTTAATCCAGACCTGGGAGAGAGAGAGCATTGGTAGTTAAAGCCCTTTAATGGCCTAAGTCCTATGATAATTAGTCCTGCCCTGGAGGTAGCTAAGAGTGAGCCACTCCAGCTTGAAATGGAGCTTGATCCACTGCTGAGGCCCTAATCCTCTCTGCACAATGAAAGCTGAACTAATTCACTGAGTAAACACTTTCTCCAGTTACTTACAAGCTGTCTTCTTTCAGCCCTATACCAAATAGATTCACTTTCAAGGGCTGGAGAGAAAATCAACTTTTTTTTTTTAAAGCAACTGAACTTGGCTGCAATGCATTTGGACTTCTTAAGTATCCAGAGCAAATCTGGACTGAGATGGTCCTGCGTTTCTCCTGCAGGCATGCATGCAGCAGCCCTTTATTTTAGTCTATTACAATGGCAGGGAACAAAAAGGAATTTCCACTCCTATTTCCTTATGCTTCTTTCCCATTCTTCCTTTGAAAAGGAATATCTTGAGGATGTTGGTAAGGCTTGTGTGAACCTTACAGACACTTGGCTCTTAAAACCATCCATGCTGCATGTTTTTAGCTCACCCAAAGGCTTAAAGTGGCACATGAATTAAAATAAAATTAAATTGCCAAGCAAAGAAACTTCAAATATCTTCAACGATTGCAGCTGCCATCAGATTTCCCCTGCTTTAGCATTTAGCCACTTTTCTATGCCCCTGGAATACAATGCATATGATGCATGCCCTCACATTCCATTAAATGTTAATACTCCTGTCACTAAGGGCAAAATCTTGCCACCAGAGCTTCTGATGCTTATCTGTGTAAAGTGAGATAAAATAAGGTGTGATGTGGGCAGACTAAAAGAACTGATGCTCTTTGACCACTCCAGACTTCATTGCATGCTGACATCCAGCTCTGTAGGTTTTCCATGTTCCATATGGTGGTGGAACAAGAGGTAACATGGAGAAAGGATGGTCTAGTTCTTCAGGCACTAGACCAGAACACTATAAAGCAGAGTTCGATTCTTGTGACATATATATATGCTGTTTCCATATGTTTGATGTTTTTAAAAGGTCGCTTGCAGAGTTGTAGCCATGTTGGTTTCCAGGATATTAGAGAGACAAAATGGGTCTTTTATCGGACCAACTTCTGTTGGTGAAAGAGACAAACTTTCAGGCTACATTTGGTCCAGACCTGAAGAAGAGCTCTGTGTAGCTCAAAAGCTTGTCTATCTCACCAATAGAAGTTGTTCCAGTAAAAGATATTACCTCCCCCACCTTGTTTTTTAAAGGGACATTTACTTCAGACTATCACTTGAAACTCTCAGAAAGATAGGAAATACCTCAATAATACTAGACATAAATACATATGGAAAATAATTTACCATGATCATCCATAATTTTAAACCTTAAGGATGAGTCAAAAGGGTAGAGTTTTCTTCTGAGATTTTATGAACCCCATAGGCAAGATGTTCAGCTGTTGTAACTCAGTATAGCTTTATTGACCTCAGTGAAGCCACACCAATGAAGACTGGGCCATATGTGCATGAGACAAAAATCATTGCATGTTTTTTAATTTTAAACTTGTCAGTATTTCAAAATTTCAAATGTAAAAAATAAAAAAGAATCAGGAAAGTTTGGATGAACTATTCAGGATTTTCCCCTTTGTATTTCCAGCGTCAATACTGGTCCAAACTTCCAAACTATGAATTTGAAAAAAGGGAGAGAAATTTAAGGAAAGCTGCAAAATGTATCCTCCTTCCCCCCAGCACTTGCATGGCAAAAGTGCTTATTCCAATTACGATTACAGATTTGCTAGTGGCCTTTCGGATAGTTTGGAGGGGTAATAAGTAAGACGTAGGGTGGGCAGAAAAAAGTTACAACAGAGGAGGCAAGAATAATGAGTTTGGGGGTAATGGACCAAGAATAATGGAGCAAAGTTTAAGCTGGAGAGGAAAGCTCAGATTTTTGCAATATTGCAGAAAAAGGAGTGATAAAATGCAAGTAGATTGGACATTTATGCTCCAAGCATCGTAACTCCACCTTTGTAATCACGGTTGGAATAAGCACTTTATACTTTTCTTGTGCAAGGGCTAGTAAAGAAAAAAGGGAAAATGTTTTGCAGAGTTTCTTTTAAACCACTTCGTACACTTGGAACAGTTTCCCGTGTCCTGTTCTTCATGTACACTTTTCCTAAGATTGCTGCTGAAAACACTCTTTATTATATCTTCTAGTGATTTATCGTCAGGCTGTTGCTAACCACATATATTGTGGTTGAATTGTTATCCTGTGTCTTTTGTTGGTCTTTCTGAATGAAACCATAAAATGCAATGGGAGGGAACAATCCCAAGAAGAACGTTCTGCTTGTTAGGAGTTTGGAACGAAAGCCACATTACTGCCAACATGAGATGGCTTCCAGGAGTTGACAGGCATGGCTTTCCCTTCAGATATGTTTGGCACAAACCAAATCCGACTACTCTTACAGTTGGATTTTGGAATCAGTCTCTAGGTGATGGTAAATATGAGTTGACAAAGTGTCTGGCAGGGAAGTTACACAATGTTTAACCTGTTTGTGCTATGACAGAGTCACTTAAATCTTGAGGACTGGGCCCCAGGGTCAGAGGATTAACATTTCTGTTATTTCCAGCAGGACCTTGGTATTTCTTGTAACATAAATGTGCATTAGATAAAGTGAGGAAGATAATTCAGTTTGTGAGTGTAAACCAAAATAGCCACATTGACCTCCCCAAATCTGTGTAGGAGTAGCCATAGTAACATGGCTAGCCGTAGTGTGAACCCTGAACCTGTGCTGTGGGAATGTGGATTGGCAAACCATTCCCACACTCATCCTCCCTGAAGCAGATGAGAGGTCAGAGAGGGGCCAGGAGTTGTAAGGTCTTGGGTATACTCTCTCCAGAGCAGCTGGGCCAGTGCCTGATTGTGGTGGTGGGGGTAGTACTCGATGTTACCAAAGATAATGGTTTTATTGAGATTCTCACAGAATTTGGCCTTTAGCTTAAAGCTCCAGGCCCTGGAGTCATGTGAATACCCCTGAAACTCAGCTTTTGTGGAAAAGAAAAGCCAAGTTCCTAGCTCTCATGGTGGCAGAGAGAAGCTTGAAAACAACAACGCTTGTAGGTTCAAGAGCCAGAAGATAAATAAACAGGCTGCCACATGGAGTTTGTTTTAAATCCCATTTTTAAGCCAATCTCATGATTCCAGGGGGCCTGACTCGTGACTTTTGAAGGCTTGGGGTTGGCAATACTGTGTGCTGCTGGCATAGGCAACAATAAATTACTCTCTCCCTCAATCCCCACACCCCTTCCCCTGCACCCTGGAGAAAGGAGCATGCAGTGGAGAAACTGTGACTTCCTGTTGTGACTCTCAGAACCTTCCCCCAGGCTGCCCCTGGGGTGGCATATCCCCCTCCCCCCCACCCCCGATCATGGCTGGGCCTAAAGACACAATCTAGCTCCTTGTGACTATTTCCCCCCACTATTCACCAATCTCCATCAAATGCCTCCCATTACAGCCACAAAGATTTCTTCAGTAGTGAGCTTGTCACGCTATCTGGAGTGGCTCATGACCGTGAGTGCCAACCTCCGGGCAGACTGTCAGAAAGCAGGGTGGTGTTTTCTGTAACCAGATTTCACCAAGCCAGTAACAAACGTGAACTCCTGGGTCACTGTAACAGTCTCACCATGGAGTCACAGAGAGTCCCCTTAGGTTCTCCAGTCCATCTTGCCACCCAGACAAACTGGACTTGGTGATAAAAGGTTACAAACTAAAAATCACACCACATCAGGTTGCTCCCAGTCCCAAGAGACCAGTCACTTACCTCAGATCGATTGGTACTCTAGATCTCACACCAAAGACAAGGCTGGCAGCCAATTCTATAGCAAACTAACTAAAGGTTTATTAGCTAAGGGTACGTCTATACTTACGCGTCTGGTCAGAGGCGCGGGATCGATGTTCTGGGTTCGATTTATCGCGTCTTGTCTAGACGCGATAAATCGAACCAGGAAGTGCTCCGCCGTCGACGCTGGTAATCCAGCTCGACGAACGGAGTAGGCGGAGTCGACGGAGGAGCCTGCGCGCCGCATGTGGACCACAGGTAAGTTCGAACTAAGATACTTCGACTTCAGCTACATAACGTAGCTGAAGTTGCGTATCTTTGTTCGACAGGGGGGGTTAGTGTAGACCTAGCCTAAGAAAAGGAAATGCGAGTCATTTAGAGGTTAAAGCACGTAAAATATATGCACAGGTGAATCATAGTCTTTAATTCCAAAGGGTGGCAGTGATGTAATAAACATGTAAATAAGTGAGTCTGCAAAAGAGAGGACTGTTACACAATCAAAGGAGACAAAGGGCTTTGTTTGTTTAATATTCAAATGCATCAGTCCACATCACTGGCTAAAATCTTGTAAAAAGACAAACACTAAAAATTAGCAGATATACAATAGTGACTTAGGACCCTAAAACCTAGTGAAAGTCGATGAGCTTTGGCTTCTAAGTCACTTGGGTGTTTTTGAAATTTTTATTTTATGAGCCCTGTGTTCCTTCCTTTAATTTAGGGCTTGTCTACACTTGAAAGTTAATTCAGATTAAGGTAGAGTGTGAATGAAAAGCAAAATGGCTAGTCCTGAATAACTACATATTCAGGTGGAGCTATTCAGGAGTAGTTGTTTCAGGATACCTATTCCAGAATAACTCCACATGTAGACAAGGGTTCAGGGCATAAGAACAGCTATACCCGGTCAGACCATGGTCCACCTAGCCCAGTATCCTGTCTCTGACCGTGGCCAGGGCCAGATGCTTCAGAGGGAATGAACAGAACAAGCATTTATTGAGTGATCCATCCCCTGGTGTGCAGTCCCAACTCTGGCAGTTGGAGGTTTAGTGACACCTGGAGCGTGGGGTTGCGTTCCTGACTATCTTGGCCAATAGCCATTGATGGACTTATTCCTCCATGAACGTATCTAGTTCTTTTTTTGAACCCTGTGATGGTGTGTCCATCCTACACAGTATTGGAAGGGGTTAAAGATGGCCAGACAGACCACTTAACTCCCCAGGCTGGAGGAGGAGCCAATTGATTGCATGCAGGCTCACCTGTGCAGGAACAGGTGGAGCCCATAAAGCCAGGAAGTTGGCTACATAATGGGGGGCTGCAGGAAAGCAGGCTGCAGCCACTGGCTGAGTAGAGGGAGTTGGGAGGCTGGCAAACCAAGAGAGAGGAGAAGCCAGATAAGTAAGTAGGAAGAAGCCCAGGGACACAACAGCAAGGGGTAGAACCACGCAGAGACCTTGGCTGCTTGGTCCAGGGTCCCTGGGCTGGAACCCAGTGTAGAGGGTGGGTGCAGGTTCCCCTACCAGAAAATGGTAAGTTGGCAAGGGCATTGGAGACACCAGCCAGACAGCTGATCCGAAAGGACTTTGAATTCTCCGGAAGGGCCAAGCCACGAAGAGGAGACTGCAGTCTCTGGAGTGAAAGGGGCTACAGGGCAAGACAGCACAGGCGGAGGGGAGTGCAATGCCTGGCAGAGCTAATTCCCAGGATGGCCATCAGGAGGCGCTGTAGTAGTTTGTGAACCCCATGACAAACCCAGTTATACTTTTGGCCTTCACAACATCCTCTGGCAATGTGTTCCACAGGTCGACTGTGCACTGTATGAACAAGTGCTTCCTTTTGTTTGTTTTAAACCTGCTACCTAATAATTTCATTGGGTAACCCCTGGTTCTTGTGTTATGTGATTGGGTAAATAACACTTCCCTATTCGCTTTCTCCACACCATTCATAATTTTATAGACCTTTATCATACCCTATTTAGCTGTCTCTTTTCTAAGCTGAAGAAGTTGCAGTGTTTTGAATCTCCCCGCATATGGAAGCTGTTCTGTACCCCTAATCTCTGCACCTTTTCCAATTTTAATCTATCTTTTTTTCAGATGAGCTGACCAAGCTGCATGCAGTATTTAACGTGTGAGCATACCATGGATTTATATAGTGGCATTATATTTTCTGTCTTATTATCTATCCCTTTCCTAATATTTCCCAACATTGTCAGCTTTTTTGACTGCTGCCGCTGCATAGGGAGTGAATGTTTTCAGGGAACTGTCCACGATGACTCCAAGATCTCTTTCTTGAGTGCAGGGCCATTGATAGCTGTAGGCCAGCTTCTGAGACACTCACACTGAGTAGTGTAAGTGTATAACTCCATGAGTAGCCCCAGTGGGTTAAGTGACTTGGGCTCATGCTACAGAGCTAAAAATAGTAGTGTAGACAGGTCAAGGTCAGTTGGCCCAGGCTCTGAGACTGCCTGCCAGAGGTTTTTCTTTTGCAGTGTAGACATACTCATGGTGACTCAGACTACATTGACTAACAGGAAGTGGGAATCCACATCCCTCCCTGGAGTAGGTGGGTGGGGATCTAGTAGGATCAGCAAATAATGGTGGAGTTAGCGTTCAACTCCCCTCCACCCCCCATTTGCCAGTAGGAGCAGCTAAGGCTGCCCAGTGAGTGGGGACAGCATCTAGCTACTGGTGCAGCCTTGCAGTAAATTACTTCCCCCTGGCAGCCAACGGGGCGCAGGAAGGGAATAGTGGATCACTGAGCACCAGATATGTCCCTGGGATGCTCCCAGGGCAGTATAGCAATGCATGCAGCGCTAAAACACGGTCCAGTGGGACCAGTCCTGCAGTCAGGTGCCACTCAGTGTGAGTATGGGTATGGGCATCTGCCCATTGAATACAACATGGGAGAGAGAGAGCGAGAGAGAAAGAAAAGTCTGTCAACACTGTTTGGACTCAGTGATGAGGGAGAGTGAGGCAGTGACTTGAGCAGACCTGTTTTATGAACGCTTTCCCTTGTAGAAAATTTGTTGGTGAGCATCATTACTAGAGTTGCTTGGAGCTAGGGAAAAATAAATCATTTTTGAAGTGCCTGCTCAGATATATGTATTTTTCTTATGCAAGGAAAATGGAATAGGAGTGTGTGTGTGTGGGGGGGGGAGGTTCCCCTCCTTGCATTAGCAGCTGCTTCTGTCTCGAGGCACTGTGGCGATGATACCTCATCCCATCCATTCAGCAACCCATTATCATTTTCCCTCCTTCCCATTATTCCCCTTCAACCTTATCAGACGCAAGCATCGCCTCAGATGCTCCAACTGGAGTCTTGTAATTGTCCCTGGTTAGAGCTCGATAGCACCTTGAACCGCTAGAGCAATCTCTGCTTTAAAAAAAAAAAAAAAAAAGGTCTCTACAAGGAGACGATGAGAGAATTTGCCTGTGGCTACGTGGGCTCTTTAATAGCTAAGTCTCTCTCTCACTCGCACACAGATAAATGGGAAGTTTTTTTATTTATCACCAGCCTTTTTAGACTGCCTGTTAGGCAGTGATCACACCAGTTATTACAGGGCTTGTATTATGATGATTTCCTTAGGGCCCATGGCAGAGAGGGAGGGGCCCAGGACATCCAGGTGGAGCAGTGGAAGGGGAGGAGAGGGAAAGTGTAATAAGGGGTGGGGGTGGCTTCAGGGAGAAACAGAATGTCGAGAACATTTTGTTGAGCACATCGGTGGGGGACAGGAATCTGGAGTCCAACACACAGATGCTCCCTTCTTGTACAAATTAAGTGTGAAAAGCTCCTGATTCAGACGAGTCATGCCTTACACCCTTTTGCCCAGGCCTGCATGACAGCTCAAGACACAAGGCAGGGCCAGAGAGTAGAATGGAAATAAATGAAGAGGATCTCAGTGTAGTGGCACATGTTCATTTGCGACAAAGGAGGGTTCTTCGTTGGAGATTCACAGTCACTAAGACAGGCTGGGCTCATGGCCCACATAGCCAATAAAAACAGCAAGCTAGGGAAAAGGAGACTAAGTAGCCGGGGTGAAATCCTGGCCTTGTCAGGAGAAATCCTATTGAACTCAATGGCAAAACTCCCACTGACTTCAGTGGGGTCAGGATTTCACCCCTGGAATGGGAACCAACACGTCCACGCTCATCAGCTTGCAATTCCTGTGTTGTGTTTCAATAGAATGTCATGGCCCTTTGGATGTCTGCGGGTCGGCAGCACTGAAGACAATCCCCTGATGAACCAAACCTCGTTCATGGCACAGTTTCACTGCAGTTTTTACTATGTAGCTGACTTTAACACACAGAGGTTCAGAACAGCCTATTTACCTTTAGAAGACTGGGAGATAGCTGTTAAGAACCACTGCTGTAGTTGAAACATTACTGTCCATGTTATAGAATCATAGAATATCAGGGTTGAAAGGGACCTTAGGAGGTCATCTAGTCCAACCCCCTGCTCAAAGCAGGACCAATCCCCAATTTTTGCCCCAGATCCTAAATGGCCCCCTCAAGGATTGAGCTCACAACACTGGGTTTAGCAGGCCAATGCTCAAACCACTGAGCTATTCCCTCCCCACCATGTGTGTCTTCATCTTCAAATCTTCCTACCAGGGTCAAATCAAAGCAGTACATCAGAGCACTGAGAGCCACTTCTGCCTAAGCGCTATCAAATATCCCGGCAGTTTTGGCATTAGACCTGTTCCAATAAAGTTACACTCTTTTTTTTTTTTTTTTTTTTTAAAGGGAAATGTGCATTTCCCCTGACTCTCCTCTTACTCAAAAACATCTGAACCAGGGACTCCACACTTTAGACCTGTGGAAGGAAGAAGGTTTAGCAGTAAAAGTCCAAGGAATACAGTGATTTTAGAGGCTTCCATTGTTGAGTGCCTGACTTGAGACACCTTAAAAGGGCCTGAGTTTTACCGGGTAGGCACGCAACACTTTCTGAAAATCAGTCCCCTTGAAGCCGATTCAGGTGAGCAACCGTTTTTATGAAAATAAGAAAGAAAAACTTTTAGCACCTTAGAGACTAACAAATTTATTTCAGCATAAGCTTTCGTGGGTTAGTACCCACTTCATCGGATGCGTGGAATGAAATTATTCTTCAGACAGATATATATACAGTCAGAGAAACATGATGGTCCAGGTGTATAGACCAATCTTAAGAGGCTAATTAGTTGAGAGGAAACATGACAGCAGGGGAAGAAAAAGCTTTTGAAGTGATAAACAAGATGGTCACACAGGTGTGAATGAGGATCGTTAACTTAAGGGAAATAGATTCAATTAACATAATGGCCGAGCCATTCCAAATCACGAGTTTATCACTTCAAAAGCTTTTTCTTCCCCTGCTGTCATGTTTCCTCTCAACTAATTAGCCTCTTAAGATTGGTCTATACACCTGGACCATCATGTTTCTCTGACTGTATATATATCTGTCTGAAGAATAATTTCATTCCACGCATCCGATGAAGTGGGTACTAACCCACGAAAGCTTATGCTGAAATAAATTTGTTAGTCTCTAAGGTGCTACAAGTTTTTCTTTCTTATTTTCATTTTGCTGACACAGACTAACACGGCTACTACACTTAAACCAACCGTTTTTATGTTCTCTCTGCAGGTACTAGTGCAGAGAGTGGAGTGGATGATATATCTGAGGGAACAGAGCAAAAGGAGACTCCACTGATTTGAAGGCATGAGATGAACTGTCCTAGGGATGGGGGTTCCACGACCTCCACTCCCAAGAGGAGGAGGAGGGTGGTGGTGGTCGGGGACTCTCTCCTCAGGGGGACTGAGTCATCTATCTGCCGCCCTGACCGGGAAAACCGAGAGGTGTGCTGCTTGCCAGGGGCTAGGATTCGTGATGTGACGGAGAGACTGCCGAGACTCATTAATCCCTCAGATCGCTACCCCTTCCTGCTTCTCCACGTGGGCACCAATGATACTGCCAAGAATGACCTTGAGCATATCACTGCAGACTACGTGGCTCTGGGAAGAAGGATAAAGGAGTTTGAGGCGCAAGAGATGTTCTCGTCTATCTTCCCTGTGGCAGGAAAAGGCCGGGGTAGAGACTGTCGAATCGTGGAAGTCAACAAATGGCTACGCAGATGGTGTCAGAGAGAAGGGTTTGGATTCTTTGACCATGGGATGGTGTTCCAAGAAGAAGGAGTGCTAGGCAGAGATGGGCTCCACCTGACGAAGAGAGGGAAGAGCATCTTTGGAAGCAGGCTGGCTAACCTAGTGAGGAGGGCTTTAAACTAGGTTCACCAGGGGAAGGAGACCAAAGCCCCGAGGTAAGTGGGGAAGTGGGATACCGGGAGGAAGCACAAGTAGGTGAGTGCAAGAGGGGAGGGCTCCTGCCCCATACTGGGACAACAGGACGATCGATGAGTTATCTTAAATGCCTATACACAAATGCAAGAAGCCTGGGGAACAAGCAGGGAGAACTGGAAGTCCTGGCACAGTCAAGGAATTATGATGTCATTGGAATAACAGACTTGGTGGGATAACTCACATGACTGGAGTACTGTCATGGATGGATATAAACTGTTCAGGAAGGATAGGCAGGGCAGAAAAGGTGGGGGAGTTGCGTTGTATGTAAGAGAGCAGTATGACTGCTCAGAGCTCCAGTATGAAACTGCAGAAAAACCTGAGAGTCTCTGGATTAAATTTAGAAGTGGGAGCAACAAGGGTAATGTCGTGGTGGGAGTCTGCTACAGACCACCAGACCAGGGGGATGAGGTGGACGAGGCTTTCTTCCAGCAACTAACAGAAGTTACTAGATCACAGGCCCTGGTTCTCATGGGTGACTTTAATCACCCTGATATCTGCTGGGAGAGCAATACAGCGGTGCACAGACAATCCAGGAAGTTTTTGGAAAGTGTAGGGGACAATTTCCTGGTGCAAGTGCTGGAGGAACCAACTAGGGGAAAAGCTCTTCTTGACCTGCTGCTCACAAACAAGGAAGAAATAGTAGAGGAAGCAATAGTGGATGGGAACCTTGGAGGCAGTGACCATGAGATGGTAGAGTTCAGGATCCTGACACAAGGAAGAAAGGAGAGCAGTAGAACAGAGACCCTGGACTTCAGAAAAGCAGACTTTGACTCCCTCAGGGAACTGATGGGCAAGGTCCCCTGGGAGAATAACATGAGGGGGAAAGCAGTCGAGGAAAGCTGGCTGTATTTTAAAGAATCCTTATTGAGGTTGCAGGAACAAACCATCCCGATGTGTAGAAAGAAAAGTAAATATGGCAGGCGACCAGCTTGGCTTAACAGTGAAATCCTTGCTCGTCTTAAACACAAAAAAGCAGCTTACAAGAAGTGGAAGATTGGACAAATGACTAGGGAGGAGTATAAACATATTGTTCAGGCATGCAGGAGTGAAATTAGGAAGGCCAAATCACACTTGGAGTTGCAGCTAGCCGGAGATGTTAGGAGTAACAAGAAGGGTTTCTTCAGGTATGTGAGCAACAAGAAGAAAGTCAAGGAAAGTGTGGGCCCCTTGCTGAATGAGGGAGGGAACCTAGTGACAGAGGATGTGGAGAAAGCTAGTGTACTTAATGCTTTTTTTGCCTCTGTCTTCACAGACAAGGTCAGCTCCCAGGCGGCTGCACTCCGCAGCGCGGTATGGGGAGGAAGTGACCAGCCCTCTGTGGAGAAAGAAGTAGTTCAGGACTATTTAGAAAAGCTGGATGAGCACAAGTTCATGGGGCCGGATGCACTGCATCCGAGGGTGCTAAAGGAGTTGGCTGATGTGATTGCAGAGCCATTGGCCATTATCTTTGACAAATCATGGCAATCGAGGGAGGTCCCGGATGACTGGAAAAAAGCTAATGTAGTGCCAATCTTTAAAAAAGGGAAGAAGGAAGATCTGGGGAACTACAGGCCAGTCAGTCTCATCTCAGTCCCTGGAAAAATCATGGAACAGGTCCTCAAGGAATCAATTCTGAACCACTTAAAGGAGGGGAAGGTGATCAGGAACAGTCAGCATGGATTCACCAAGGGCAAGTCATGCCTGACTAACCTAATTGCCTTCTATGATGAGATAACTGGCTCTGTGGATGAGGGGAAAGCAGTGGATGTGCTATTTCTTGACTTTAGCAAAGCTTTTGATAGTCTCCCACAGTGTTCTTGCCAGCAAGTTAAAGAAGTATGGGCTGGATGAATGGATGGTAAGGTGGATAGAAAACTGGCTGGATGGTCGCGCTCAACGGGTAGTGATCAATGGCTCCATGTCTAGTTGGCAGCCGGTATCAAGTGGAGTGCCCCAAGGGTCGGTGCTGGGGCCGGTTTTGTTCAATATCTTCATCAACGATCTGGAGGATGGTGTGGACTGCACCCTTAGCAAGTTTGCAGATGACACTAAACTGGGAGGAGTGGTTGATACGCTGGAGGGTAGGGATAGGATACAGAGGGACCGAGACAAATTAGAGGATTGGGCCAAAAGAAATCTGATGAGGTTCAACAAGGACAAGTGCAGAGTCCTGCACTTAGGACGGAAGAATCCCATGCACTGCTATAGACTAGGGACCAAATGGCTGGGCAGCGGTTCTGCAGAAAAGGACCTAGAGGTTACAGTGGACGAAAAGCTGAATATGAGTCAACAGTGTGCCCTTGTTGCCAAGAAGGCTAACGGCATTTTGGGCTGTATAAGTAGGGGCATTTCCAGCAGATCGAGGGACGTGATTATTCCCCTCTATTCGGCACTGGTGAGGCCTCATTTGGAGTACTGTGTCCAGTTTTGGGCCCCACACTGCAAGAAGGATGTGGATAAATTGGAAAGAGTCCAGTGGAGGGTAACAAAAATGATTAGGGGTCTGGAGCACATCTGAGGGAACTGGAATGAGGGGGGATTTGATAGCTGCTTTCAACTACCTGAAAGGGGGTTCCAAAGAGGATGGATCTAGACTGTTCTCAGTGGCAGAAGATGACAGAACAAGGAGTAATGGTCTCAAGTTGCAGAGGGGGAGGTTTAGGTTGGATATTAGGATAAACTTTTTCACTAGTAGGGTGGTGAAGCACTGGAATGGGTTAGCTAGGGAGGTGGTGGAATCTCTTTCCTTAGAGGTTTTTAAGGTCAGGCTTGACAAAGCCCTGGCTGGGATGATTTAGTTGGGGTTGGTCCTGCTTTGAGCAGGGGGTTGGACTAGATGACCTCCTGAGGTCCCTTCCAACCATGAGATTCTATGATTCTATGATTCTCAGGTGTCTTAAGCAGGGAATCCAAAAATTGAGGCATCTAAAGTCACCAGTCATTCCTGACAATTCAAGCTATTAGCTTTTCTATAAAAGTAACAATGTCAGCTACCTCTTTATCTTCTCGTCTCCTCCTGATCCTCAGGTTCCTGCTCCAAATTTGAGTCTCCACATTTTCCAGTTTCATGGTTCCAATTAAATTGACTTTAATTTCATTTGATAATTTCTGTCTTTCAGTTATTTGCTGACCCAACTTTTAGGTTTTAGCTGTGATAGTTTCCATGAGCTCTCCTAAGTCATCCAGCCTTTCTTTTCTAGTTCTGGCAACTGGGAGAAAACGTCTTGATGCTTTTCTTTTAAAGAAGACATAGCAAAGATTAAAAATTGATTTGTGCTGTTTTCTTCCTTTATGTTGTGTGTCTGGAAGGCCTAAAGGGTTATTCATTCAGTTAAGTCTTCTTTTCCTGCTTGTATTTACATTAAAAGTTCAGAGGTTTTTTAAAATCTGTTTTTTTCCAGAAAGACTCTGGATGACTAGAAATCCAGAAGGATTATGTCATCAAAAATACTATGCAACTGAAACTGGCTGAATGAGGGAGATTTTGTTTGCTGTTATTAACAATAATTTAGTTCACATGCCTGAGGAACACGTGGGTTAATGGGTGTATTTGCTAAAGATTAAATACCCACCACCTCTTATCAGGGCTGAGAATACTCAGAAGCCACATCTCATATGAGTTCTCCAGCAAAAACTAGGATAGTTCTGACTTGACGTTCCCAAATCTTGATATTTCAAAAAGGGAAAAAATAAGAAGAATTTAAAAAACAAAACCTACCACCTTTTCTGGTTATTTCTGCTGTGGTTAATTTCAGCTTGGAACGTCCCCAAATTAGCAAACAATGAATATTTCTATATTCTCCTATTAGCTATTCAGTTTTTGTAGGTGTAAAAGACCTGTGTGTGTACCTTTTTCGGCTTGTGGTTCAGCTCCACTTTCTCTACTTCTATCACTATCAGCTCACTAGTACATGTCCCTGCTCAGTTACAGGGAGAGAACAGCCAACCATTGGATCCAGCTGACCTTCAACTTTCAGATTTAAGTGGCATGGTAGGGTTATACCCACCCTGGGGTATGCTGCCATATTGTGCAATGCTTGCATGCAAGAATTTCCCCTTACCTCCCATTCTGATAACTTAGTAATTCCGGCACAATAGAGAGAATGTAAATGCCAAGGTGGCTTTTACATTTAAACGATCAGATCAGAGGAGCCGAGCGGAGGAGCTAGTGACTCTGGCAGTGCAACAACAGAAAAGTTACAGTTTAAGATGTTCTTTCCCAGATCATCTCACATCCCTGAATGCTGCATCCTTCTTCTTTCTTGCCTCGACATCTACAACCATGTGATCCTCAAGTCCATTCCAAATGCTGCTGCAGAGAACAGCTTCCTGGCTTGTTTCTCTGTTACCCCTTTACATTGCTCCATGGGCTTCCCTTCTTGACCACCATCTTACGCAAACTCATCCTAATTTTCAAAGCTGTTCACAACCTAGCCCAGCCCTACCTTGCTTATCACATGATCGACCCTCTGCCAGTGACACCAGCCTTGATCACACATTTGTCCATGCCTCCTGCCAGCACCTTCACGCTTTCCCACATGCTGCCCTCTGCACGTAGGAAAGAGTCCCTGTGAAAATACGCATCCCCTCTGCCATGATGCCCACCGAAAACAGCCATCTGGTAATAGTGAGGCAGGTGGCAAGCTGTGATCTCTGTGACAGCTACTGAACATCTTGGAATCATGCACATGGCTGACCTATGCCTTTCCTCCCTTCCCGCCTCTGTCTCATCCCTCGTCTTTTAGATTGTAAATTCTTTGGAGGCAGGGACTCTCCTTGACTATATATTTGTATAGTGCCTAGCCCTGAGCAGACAGACGGCTGTCAGGGCCACAGATAACTAACAAATTAACTTTGTTACATATGACATTCCCTTTATTTTTTTTTTAAAAGGCCCCATCAAGTCAAATTTGACCTAAAAAAATGAGGTTCAGTAAAAATATACTCACCAAAATGTTTCCATGACTTTAAAAAGTCCTCTCCTTGTAATTTTAGGCCTAGGGATGCTCACATAGACCCAGCTTCATTTCTCCCTGTAGTGTAGAGAAGGGACTTGAACTTTGGTCTCTTATCTCCCTTCTTGTATAGGATCTGTCAGTCTCTCCTGTTCAACTTTGTATAAATCATCATTGGCGCAACAACTTGAACCTCCCCGCTCCTAGATACATGCCCCACCACCAAGCTACAGAGTCACTCTCACTAGCCCAATGACTATTAATTGCCATTCATAATGTCCCCTCTCCACATCAGAGGTATTTTAACTCAGGTCTTCCACATGCCAGCTGAGTGCCCCGACCACTGGGCTATAAGGAGGACATCAAAGCCATGATTTTCTCCACTGGCCATTTTGGGTATCAAGCCCTTTTAAAATGCTCAAAAAAAAATCTCTTTTGGATGGAATGAAACATGTTTCATTTGACCCCAAACAGATTTTTTTTTATTTACCACAATGTTGTTTTGCAATTTTCCGATTCGGTTTGACCTGAACCAATCCCCCCACCTCCATTTTTCAGAACAGTCAGTGAACTGAAATAGCCGTTGTTTGCCCAGCTCCTCCTTAAGTCTGTCTGGAAGAAGGGAGGGAGGAATGTTATGAAGTCAAAAGAAAACACAAGGAGGTACACAATCACTCCCACAGATTCCAGGACATGTACCACAAATTGAGCAGATAAGAGACTCAAAGAAAAGGAGATGCTAGGGTAAGATGATGATTTTAAGAACAAGCCTCCCAAGCTAATAATATTCCACACATTCCCCATTTTGGGACTAGATCTCTAAGTGTCTCACATTAAGAAGATTCCTGCCATAGACATGGTAATCTTGTTGCCCCTTCCAGCCCCAGTGTCCTGTTCTCATACCAGTGCCACCCCTATGCAGAGTGGTAGCAGAAGTCAGGGAATTGCAAGTCAGCTTCCCAGTGGAGAAAGTCACATGGAGTCTAAATCTAGGCTAAATGTAACTTGCTTTACTACACATATACACCAGTCCTGGGACAGAGGTGGTTAAATAGCATGCAGGGCAATCCTTTCCTCCAGGTTCTCAGCCCTACACCCATGCCCAGTACTCAGAGAGCAACTCTGCCTTTAGAATAAACTCTAATCAGAGCCCAAGGATAGACATTTGCTCTCACACTAACAGGTGTGGCTCTATGATTTTTGCCACCCCAAGCATGACAGTCGGGCAGCCTTCAGCGGCATGCCTGCAGACAGTCCATTGGTCACACGGATTCGGCGGCGTTTCTGCTGGTGATCCGCCAGTCCTGCGCCATCGGCGTGCCCTCCGACGAATTGCCGCCGAATCCGCGGGACTGGTGGACCTCCCGCAGAAACGCCGCCCTCAGAGCAACTGTCACGCCGCCCTCTGCGGCTTGCCGCCCCAGGCACGCGCTTGCTGCACTGCTGCCTGGAGCCGCCCCTGCACACTAAAAATGAGGAAGACTGTGTACTACCATACCACCTGTATGTTGGCTATCACAATGTAATTCTGTTTGTATGGTTGCTTTTGTGAATTTACCTTTTAAACGGTTATAGAATAAATGCTATAACATAAGAGCATTGTATTTAGCAGTGAGGAAACTACACCAGAGACTTCCTGGGTGACCTTACAGAAGGCAGGCTGGCAGATGAATCCATGCTGAGTGGATTTAGCATCAATATATTTGTGAGAGGAATCTGTGACATTGTCCAGAATATATATGTGACGGTGTACCCCATAAAGCTTTATGGGGAGATGCTTATACATGTATATATGTAACTAGACTATGTTTTATGCTACATGTGCCATGTAACATATCTCTGTGAAAGTTATGACCTACTGAATTTATTCCTCCTGTTTGTATGCATGTATCATTGTTGTAGTTGGAGTTATGAAGATTGGTTTTATATTTGCTGGTTTTGTACATAGCCTTTGTAAGTGCATGGGATCATGTTTGGAGAAAAGAATGTGCCTGTTAAGTACGAGCACTTAACAGACAAAAAAAGTTGCAGACCCCAATCCACATCGGGGCCTGGTCAAGAATGCAACTGGTCAGACTGGTTACCGAGGGGTGCATGGACATGTGACTTGCCCACGTGATCCCAAAACTCCATGGCAACTGGATCCTACACACGGAGTGGGGGAAAGGCTATAAAAGCCCAGGGAAGACCCTTCCATTTTGTCTTCAGCTGGGTAAAGAAAGAAGCTCTCCACCCCCCAAGGACATACCTGAGAGAGACTGAACAAAGGACAGAGACAATAGGGGGTGAGAGTGACTGCTGGACCCAGGCTAGAAGCTTTACAGCCTGTGAAAGAAAGAAAGCTGGAGCCGGTGAGGTTTTGATATCTGTGTGAAGTTTGATTAGACATAGACCTGCGTGTTTTATTTTATTTTACTTAGTAATTCAATTTGTTCTGTCTGTCACTACTTGGAGTCACCTAAATCCTACTTTCTGGACTTATTAAAATCACTTTTTACTCATTAAGTTTCCTGGTGTACGAGTTGGTACCTGGGGGCGCAAACAGTTGTGCATATCTTTCTATCTTTGAAATAGAAGGCGAACTATTTATGAGTTTGCCCTGTATAAGCTTTATACAGGGTAAAACGGATTTATTAAGGGTTTGAACCTCCTTGGGAGCTGGACACCTGGGTGTCAAAGGCAAGAGTGCTTCCAGGAGCCTTACAGTTGTGAGTGGACTTGGTTCGGACCTGGGTCTGTGTTTGCAGCAGATCAGTGGAATCTGGCTCAAAACAGACAGGATTCGGGAGTCCCAGGCTGGAAAAGGCCTGGAAGCAGGGGCAGAAGTAGCCTTGGCACACCAGGTGGCATCACCAAGCAGGTCTCTGTGACCCCAACCCGTCACAATATACATGGGATATAAATGCAACCCACTGTTTAAAATGCCAGCAGCACATAGTACCTTACACACCATGGCTGACACGGGTAGAGCTGCACTGGGGCATGGTGGGAAATGAATGAGAAATAAGCCTAGTGTAAACGAGGCCAAAGGGAGAATTCCATGTGAGCAGGGGGGCCACCCAATCAGATTGCAGAGTACAAATTGAATGGCATTTTTTTTCATTTCAATGCACTAAATAATTCCATTGAGGGGCAGCACTTTGTTTGCCAGGCTATTCTTCCAGCAACACCAAGAAAATGGAACAAGGTAGAAGGAAGGACTGGCTGTGGAGCTCATTGGTAAATCAGAACATTAGGGAAGAATCAGCTACAGAAGAGCCAATTAAGATTTATAGATCAGAATTTGGCATTAAAATGTGAGAGCTGGATCCATAACCGTACCAGGACCTTGCCGTTTTAGTGTATAAATCAGTCTCTTGTATTCCCAATGCAAAGAAAAGATTGGTAAATGAGCACTTTTTACTTAGAATTTATTGGCATGCCTTGTGATTACGCTGCAGGATTTGTAAACTGGTTTTAGGGTTTGTAAATCTATTTCCTGACTTATAAGCCAATCGAATGTTTCAGAAGTCAGTCAGGTAGCTAAATCTGATGGGAAAAGACACAGTTTGTAAATCAAAATACAGCTCTTCGGTTCCCTGAAAGGATTTGTGAATCTGAACGGAGATATCTAAATCTGGTTTCTTAAAGGGTTGATTTCTAAATAAAGCCCCCAAGAATAAATAACCCCCACCCCCTCTTGTGGCACACTGAGTCAGGATGTGCAAAATGGCCTTGACATGGAGGTCCAGTGCTGTCCGTCAAACAGACCTGAGACCTAGTGGCAACAATATGTATGCTGCAGCAGATTTACCCTTCGTTAACCCTGTGTCTCAGTGTGGCATTATGATGGGGATGTTTTGGGAAGGATTACCAGGAAGGGAGACTACACAGCTTTTTCTAGCAGACAATTACTGTCCCCAGCTATTTAGGGACACAAGTAGCACCTAGTTAGGGTCATGAACTTCATCCCATCTCTCCTACAAATACAGAGACGCCCTAAAAGTGTTTCTTAAATGCGGCCACCGTGGCCGCATGTGGCCACGAGGGGCTTTTCCGGCAGCCACAGCCTCCTGGGTGGTGATGTGGGAGCAGGGCTGGCGCACCCACTAGGCGACCCTAGGCGGTCGCCTAAGGCACCAGGAGCTGGGGGGCAGCTGGCCGCGGCTGCAGCCCGCCCTCCCGGCTCCGCGGCTGAGCTGGGAGCCGGGGGGGCACCTGGGCATGGCTGCCGCCCGCCGCCCAACTCTGCGGCTGAGCCGGGAGCCGGGGGGCACCTGGCCGTGGCTGCTGGGAGCCGGGGGGGGGGGCGGGCTGCCGGGCGGGGGGCTGAGCTGTGGGGGGGGGGGCGGTGTTAGCTGGGCAGGGGGGTGCAGGGGTGTGGATTGGCTGCGGGGGGGGGAAAGTTTTGGCTGCAGGGGGGGCGGTGTTAGCTGTGGGGGGCACAGGGCCAGTGCAAGGAAGTTTCACCTAGGGCGCGAAACTTCCTTGCACCGCCCTGTGTGGGAGGGAGGGAGTGAGGCAAAGAAGCAGCTCCTCCCCTGGGACCGTCAGCAGTGGTTGGGCCCTAGCCAGCTCTGGAAACAGAAAAGCTGGAGGAGCAGACAGCTGATGTGTGTTCCCCACCTTCCCAGGGGTGGTGGGGTTAGGCTTCAGCCCTGGGGTGGTGGGTGGGGCAGGGCAGGCTCCATCCCTGGGGCTTTGGGTTCCATCCCCAGGCTCCATCTCTGGGCATGGGGCTTTGGGCTCCATTCCATGATTGTGAGATGACAGGCTCTGCCCCGAGCTCACCCCCGACAATCACCCATGGCCCTGCTGCCTCCCCCATTGCCCCACTGTTCCCATAACCACTTCCCCATTCAGGGCTTAATTTGTCCCCAGGCTTGCCAGGACTGAGTAAGTCTGCTGTGAAAAAGTGACATTTGTATATTTGTTAATATCGCTTTTCACAGCACACTTACTAGCTAGCAAGTCTTAAAAAAAAAAGGCAAAAGAAACAATAAGAAAAAAGACAAGAATGTACAAAGCACCTTGTGTTTCTATTCTGTTTAGGTCCAATAAAGAATAGAGACAACTGTACATTATTTTTTATTACTGGGTGTGCAGAAAAACCCTACATAAATAAAATTACAATGATTTGGATGTGTATTTTTATTTGTTTTTCCTAAAGTTAATTAAGTATTTTAGGAAAAGTTGTCAGAGTGGCCACCATCAAGAGTTGGTGGCCACACTCTGAGGCCACCAAAAATTTTGGAGTGAGAACCCCTGCGACTCCATAAGGACCTCTTCACTTTGCAATTTCCACTGGGGTTGTGGGCGAGTGTTCTCCAATCACATGCTGCCTCAAAAGTTTAACATTATAAAAGTATCTTATGTTTAAAAAAATCTACAGTTCTAAAACTTTTTTTTTTTAAATGCATTTAAATTTTAAGCTGGGGATTTATAAATGGGCTATTAAACTTTAAGAGTTTCATTATAGTTTTTTTAAAAAACCATAATTACTTTAGGTAGGGGAGGAGGGTTAGTTCTATTTTATTCCTGGTGGAAACTATACATATATATGAAGTATCCATATAAAAGCTGGAACTGAGCTTATATTAATACAGTTTAACTGATATTCAATAACTTCACCCTCCCTTTTTCCTATTGTCCATATTTAAATACTTCAAAAAGAATTCTAATCAAGTGGAAATTAATAGGGAAGGAAAGACTAGGGCTAGCAGGAGAGGGCTCTAATCCCACTATCTCTTAATATTTCAAAGTCTCTTTTATTTTCCTAATAAAAAAAGAGAGAGAGAGAGAAAGTAGAATTAATCCAGTGCTCTGAACTGTCCTCTCGTCTTACTGCTTTAAATAAATTCCAAGAGCATATTAAACATGAGAAGGCCATCCCTGGCCAGTTGCCAACCTGTGCTGTCACTTCCCAACTTTTCCTTCCTGCCTTCCCAACGGACGGGATTGGTGCGGGAGGACAGTGCTGGTAGCTTTGCCACACTCAGGCATTAAATAAAAAACAAACAAACTCATGAGTCATGCCACAAAAAATTCTGAGTTTGGCTGAACAATCATAAGGCTTTAACAAATAAAAAAGATCCAGCATTGGGTTCTTTTTGTCTGCCTTCTGGTTTCTGAGCTCTTTGAGTGCATTCAGGTCTCATTTTGGGGGTATTTTCTTGCAAGCCCCAAGGTTAGAAACTTACTTTAAAAAGACCCTGAGATGCTCAGATTTAAAGTCACATGACTGGAACTGGGGCTTTAGGAAAGACACCAAATCTTGCATGATTCATGATAACGTCATGAAAGTTGGCAGCACTGTAATGGAAGTCTCGAAAGCTTACACTATGCATCTGTGCCTGTGAAAATCTTTCAGTTATATCCCCAGAGGTCTAGCCCACACCAGCATGCTCAGATATTTTTCTAATTATATTTAAAGAAAAAATGGTGGACCACCAAAGTTTCTGCTGCCCAGAAATGAATCCTGAGCGGGAATCAAAGGAGCTAAAAACACTGTACAGATAGTTCTTCAAAAACAAACAAAGCAAAACAAAACCCCCAAACAAATCCTGGAATATTATGAGCTAATGAGTTACCTGTAGCTGAGATTCTTGTCCTCTGAAGATACAGGGCCAGGTCCTTTGACTTCAAAGGAGCTGCACCAGCTGAGGATCTGGCGCATAGAAATGACCACACTTGGGCTCATGCCCCATATTAGGTGGGAACTTCTCTAGCTCAGTATTCACAAGTACTGACCCCATGGCGCACCTACTGAGTATACCAGGGTGTCTCCAGGGGTCAGCTTCTTTCACAGAGGAGATGAAATACTGCCAGATAGGTAGCCAATTAAAAGGAATTTGTAAGATATCAGATTTACAGCCTGCAGGAGAGGGGTAATACATTAACCTAGACATCAGCAAAGGACAGTTACAGTTGGTGAATTACCCTTTCTCCTGAGATGTCTGTTAAATCTGGAATTTAAGCAAATTCTTAGTTATCTAGAATACCACAGCAGGTCAGCAACAAACTTCAAGGGGAGCAACAGGGGCAAAAAACATACCGGCATCAAGACTGAGCTTGATAAGTTTATGGAGCAGATGGCATGATGGGACTGACTATGATGGCATGTAGCCAATCTGCAACTGCTAGCAGCAACTATCTCCAACGGCTGGTGATGGGGCACTAGATGGAGAGGGCTCTGAATTACTACAGAGAATTCTTTCTCAGGTGTCTAGCTGGTGGGTCTTGCCCACATGCTCCAGGTCTAAATGATCACCACATTTAGGGTTGGGAAGGAATTTCCCCCCATGTCAGACTGGCTGAGACCATGGGGTTTTTCGCCTTCCTCTGCAGTATGGGGCACAGGTCACTTGCAGCTTTAAACTAGCGTAAAAGGTGAATTATCTATAACTTGAAGTCTTTCAATCCTGATTTGAGGACTTCAGTAACTCAGCTAGCGGTTATGGGTCTGTGGAAACAAGGGTTAAAGAATTTTAATATAGGCCCCTCAGATCCATTACATGAGTGGTTGGGTGAGATTCTATGGCCTGCATTGTGCAGGAGGTCAGACTAGATGATCATGATCATCCCTTCTGACCTTAGAGTCTATAAATCTAAACTCCTTCCTTATTGTTTTTGAACCGACAAATCAACTTATGTCTGTTGTCATCCCATACATTTTAAGGTAGGCTGCTAAGGTGCAGTATTCAGTATTGCAAAGCCACATAGAATGCCAATATACAGCAGGATCCATCTTAACTGCCACTTCTGGAGGCCAGAAACCTGCAGGGATGTCTAAGAAACAATGTGAAAAAGACTGCAACCGGCTTACTCTGAATATGTCAGGGAAGCATGCCTTTAACAACTCACCCGCCCAGCCTGAGGTAGGGACTGAATACAGCAAAGGGCTACATGATCTCTCACTCTCAGGTGCTCTGTTATCTTGCCGCTCCGCTGCAAAGTGCTACCATCCTGATATAGTCGTGTTTTTACAACTACTTTGCTCTAGCGTGAGTGGATGCCCCTTACTTGGCCTGTCACGGGCATTCTCCACTCACTGCTGGATTGCCCCCTTGTGGCTCATCTGGAAATGAGCTCTCAACCAGCCAGATGCTTGCTCGCCCCGTGATCTCTCTCTCTCTCTCTCTCTCTCTCTGTGACTCTGCTCCCTCTTCGTGGCTTGGCCCTCCGGCCAGGTCACTATACTTTTCCCCTTCTGGGGTAACAAAGGCCCTCTGGACAAACTGTCACAGGCAGACTCCCGATCTTCTGCCCAGACTGTTCCACTTCCCGAGTGGCTAGTAGGGGAACCCGGGCCCACATACTACTCCCAGTTCCAGCCCAGGGACCCTGTGACTAGCAACCACAGTCTATGTAACCCCAGACCCTGTTGCTGTTTCCCAGGGCTCCTTCCTTCCTCTGTCTTCTGGCCCACCCTCGGAGCCTTCTCTGCTCCCTGTGGCTATTTCACCCTCTCTCAGGCTCTTGTCAAAATCTGTATTCCCAAGCAGGATCTCAGGATTTTCTCCTCCCCTCCCCCGCAGGGCTCCTTCTTGTCTCTGACCAACTCCCCTCCTTTCTAGGGAGTGACTGCAGCCTCCCCATCTCTGCAGTCCTGTTCCTTACTCTCCAGTTCCTGGTTTTATACCAGCTCAACCTGCCCCTAACAGCTTATCAGACCTGACACTCTTCCAGGTGTAGTCTGTCACGGGTTTAATTGGCTCCTTTTTAACCTGCTCAGGCCTCGTGTTGGGTAGACATCCCATCACATGGCCCTTCTCCAGTTCCCTCCTCCTTTGCACCACTTTCTTACCTCCCTCCCAAGGGTCAATCCACCATCTTTTGAAGCAGCTCACTGAGCAGGGACTAAGATGTCTGAGATGCTGCTGAGGCTCCAAGGCCAGGCCACCTGGGAGCTGCTGTGAAAGGCCACATTCCAAGGACGTTAGGGGCCTGCACCACATGATGATCCACAAGTGGGGTGGGGGCTTTTTGGAAGTCTTGGAGGACCATTGCTGGGCCCATGAAGACCAAAACGATGCTCAGCTGGGTCCCTCTCATTGTCTCATGCTTCTGCTTCTAGCAGACTCTGGCTCCATTGTCTTGCCTCCTGGAGCAAGTATACGCGAAATTTCCAAAAATACAGAAGCGGGCAAACAAACAAACCAGAACCTAATAAACGTTTGGTGAGCAGAAGAGTTGTAGCACCCTTAGCCTGGAAATTGAATGTAAAACTCCAAAAGGCCCAATCTGGATTCCTCATCTACAGCTGAATCTTAGCAACAGGGCTGACTGTAGCTGTGCACACAAGACGACTACGGGTATGTCTAAGCTACATGCTAATCCCAGGTGCTGATCCAGGTTTGAGCCCAAGCTCCTTCCACACACAAATCGGTCTGACTCAGGTCAGCCAACACCTACGTCCTAGGACCCTGCTAAGGGGTGGGTCTGAGCCTGAGTCCCACTGTGACTTGGGTCCCAGCCCTGCCATTTTGTAGTGTGGACACAGCTCAAGCCACAGAGCTGAGTCAGAAGGTCTGAATAGTGCAGTAGGGACATGTTAACATTGCTGTGAGATGTGGGCCCAGCAATTGTAAACACAGATTTACAGTGCAGCGGGGACTTTCAAGGGGGCTTGGAAACACAGAGTTCACAAGTGTGGATCCTACAGACCCACCTTGAAAATCATAGAATCCTAGAATTCTAGGACTGGAAGGGCCTCGAGAGGTCATCTAGTCCAGTCCCCTGCACTGAGAAAAGACTAAGTATTATCTAGACCATCCCTGACAAGTGTTTGTCTAACCTGCTCTTAAAAACCTCCAATGATGGAGATTCCACAACCTCCCTAGGCAATTTATTCCAGTGCCTAACAACCCAGTGGTGTAGCCAGCTTTGGCGCACAGGGGGAGCGGAGCTAAAAAAAAGGTGCTGGGAGCAAAAAGCGTCAGGAGCAAAAAAAGGCACCGGGAGCAAAAACAAATGCTCCGCTCTGGCTGCGGGAGCCGGGCTCGGGGGGCGCTTTAAAGGGCCAGTGGCTCCCCGCAGCGGCAGGAGCCGCCGGCCTTTTAAAGCGCCCCCCCCCCCCGCAGCCCAGCTCCGGCAGCGGGGCTGGGGGGGGCGCTTCAAAAGGCCGGCGGCTCCTGCCGCTGCGGGGAGCCGCTGGCCCTTTAAAGCGCCCCCCCCAGCCCCGCTGCCGGAACTGGGCTGGAGGGGGGGCGCTTTAAAAAGCTGGCGGCTCCTGCTGCTGCTGGGAGCTGCGGGCCCTTTAAAGCGCCCCTCCCAGCCCCGCTGCCGGAGCCGGGCTCGGGCAGGGATTTAAAAGGCCCGGGGGCTCCGCAGCGGCTGGAACCCCGGGCCCTTTAAAGCGCCGCCGGGTGAGTACAGGGGGAGCGGGGAGGCACCTTTTTATAGCGCCGCTCCCCCTGTGCTCTAAACCTGGCTACGCCACTGGTCAACATCTGCCTGCTGGGCTTCTCCTTAGGCCAGGGCTCCCGATAGACGGTCAGAGCTGGTTTGTCCTGCCAAAGGCTGAGCTGAGAGGGAGAGTGAAGCCAGGAGAGGATGTAGATACATGCTTTGTTTCTGCCTGTTCATATATGGCCAGTCTCTTAGCTGCGGGAATTAGCCACATCCAGAGCTAACAGCATTGAGAACGAGGACCTGAATCCTCAGTTCCAGCATGGTGCAGCTGTGGGCCCCAGCATACAAAAAAGATTCCCAGGAGCAGTTAGACCAGCCTGAAAATGCTATTTTAAAATTAAATCTGCACAAATAGAAAGGCAGACTAGTTAAATTATGCAGTTCACGTGTGTCTGAACTAGAAATTAACCTTATAACAATTAAACCACCATTTTATTAATACTACACACTGGGGGACAGGTCAGTCATTCACCTATTGTTTGATTACTTTGTACTTAGATGGTGGTAGGCTCCTAAATATGTCTGGCCTACTCCTAATACATAGGAAGACACAATCCCTGGCCCAAGTAGGGTGATCAGATGTCCTGATTTTATAGGGACAGTCCAGATTTTGGGGTCTTATTCTTATATTGGCTCCTGTTACCCCCGACCCCGTCCCGATTTTTCACACTTGCTGTCTGGTCACCCTAGGCCCAAGGAACCTGGTCTCTGGACAGCTGTGTACATGACTGACAAACACACACCTCGAGTCAAATACAGTTATCTTGTAAGTGGCCAAAGATCCCCAGATTTAAAGGAGCTTGACAAAAATAGTTAACATTAGTGAGTGATGTCAAGGCTGCAAGAGCATACAAGTTGTTTTGACTTTCAGTGGTTATCATGGCAGAGGACTTGAAACTTAACAAGAGAGGAGAGAGGTGAAGGGAGTTTAAGGCCTGTGCTGACATTAAGTACTGCATCTTTAAGGCCAAGAACATTCAGAGTGGCTGAATTTAAAAGATTTGTCAGAAGCTGGTTGTAGCTGGAGTGAGCCTGCACTCCCTTTGTCCTTGCAGGATGGCATGATGTGGCCCAGTGCTATGTACTAGTCTGTGAATAGCTGCTCCTTCCAAAGGGAAGTCTGAGAGCAGCATTGTTTGTGGGCTTTTAACACCATACTCAATGAAAACAGCCCCACATTGGCATGGAAATGGACTGCATGATCTAGTAGTAGATAATGTTGATCTCTAGCTTCCATTATTATAATTTATTATTATTATTATTATTATTATTAGGGTGCATTAACCAGTGGAACTCCTTGCTAGAGGGTGTTATTGACATAGGTGCCGACTTTAGCCGGCGCTGGTGGGAGCTCATGCCCCCCCAACCCCGCCCCAACTCCGCCCCCACCCCCATTCCAACCACTTCCCCAAATCCCTGTCCCCACCCTCTCCCCCAGGTGTGCCGCATTTCCCATCCACCCCCTCCACCCCCATCAGCTGTTTCGCGCACAACAAGCCTGTGAGGGGGGAGAAGTGGAGCGGCGGCACGCTCAGGGGAGGAGGCGGAGGTGGAACAGAGGTGAGCTGGGGCAGGGGGGGGTGCAGGGAGGGCGGTAGGAAGCGGAGGTGAGCTGGGGGGGTGTAGAGGAACCGCTCCCTTACCTAGCTCATCTCCGCTCCGCCTCCTCCCCCGAGCATTCTGCCGCTTTGCTTCTCCCTCCTCCCTCACAGGCTTGTCGCGTGCGAAATAGCTGATTCGTGGCAAGCCTGGGAGGGAGCGGGGAGAAGCGGAGCCGCAGCACGCTTGGGGGAGGAGGCAGAGGTGAGCTGGGCAGGGGGGCTGGTGGGGAGCTGCCGGTGGGTGCTCTGTACCCACCAATTTTCCCCCGTGGGTGCTCCGGCCCCAGAGCACCCACCGAGTCGGCGCCTATGTTTATTGAAACAAATAACTGAGGATTCACAAAATGATTAGATATTTCTGAATATAATAATAGAATCTCCAATGTTTTAGGTACAGTTTATCAGATGCATTGTAGTTCTTTAGAGTCCGGAGCCAACAATGTGTTCATTGTAGCTGTTTTCTTTTCACCAGTTGTTAACAACCCAATCATGATACTTACAAAAGTGGTCATTATTCCACATTGTTTGACAAGATTTAGCTACAGATTCTTCATAAAATGTATATTATTTTAGAGTAGGGTAACACTTAGAGGACTCCACAAAGACGGGGCACCAGTGTGCTAGGCGTTGTACATATTCATTAAAGCGTGTTGGGAATTTTCCATCTAAGTGTTTTTTAATCAAAAATATGGTTTCCACAAAATTCTCTATGGGAAAATGTTGATTTAAATAATGACTTAGAGAGGACACTTATAAAGTTTGTGGATGATACCAAGCTGGGAGGGGTTGCAAGTGCTCTGGAGGATAGGATTACAATTCAGAATGATCTGGACAAACTGGAGAAATGGTCTGAAGTAAATAGAATAAAATTCAATAAGGACAAATGCAAAGTACTCCACTTAGGAAGGAACAATCAGTTGCACACATACAAATTGGGAAATGACTGCCTAGGAAGGAGTACGGCAGAAAGGGATCTGGGGGTCATAGTGGACCACAAGCTAAATATGAGTCAATGGTGTAACATGGTTGCAAAAAAAGCGAACATCATTCTGGGATGTATTAGCAGGAGTGTTGTTAGCAAGACACAAAAGGTAATTCTTCTGCTCTACTCTGTGCTGATCAGGCCTCAACTGGAGTATTGTGTTCAGTCCTGGGCACCACATTTCAGGAAGGATGTGGAGAAATTGGAGAGAGACCAGAGAAGAGCAACAAAAATGATTAAAGGTCTAGAAAACATGGCGTATGAGGAAAGATTGAAAAAATTGAGTTTGCTTAGTCTGGAAAAGAAAAGACTGAGGGGGAACATGACAACAGTTTTCAAGTACATAAAAGCTTGTTACAAGGAGGAGGAAGAAACATTGTTTTTCCTTAACCTCTGAGGATAGGACAAGAAGCAATGGGCTTAAACTGCAGCAAGGGAGGTTTAGGTTGGACATTAGGAAAAACTTCTTAACTGTCAGGGTTGTTAAGCACTGGAATAAATTGCCTAGGGAGGTTGTGGAATCGCCATCATTGGAGATTTTTAAGAGCAGATTAGACAAACACCTGTCAGGTCAACATAATTAGTCCTGCCAGGAGCACAGGGGACTGGACTAGATGACCTCTCAAGGTCCCTTCCAGTTCTATGATTCTATAATTTTTGCCAAGATTTGTAGATTTTGCCATTAGCAAATGTCAATGTTTTATTTCAGATTGACATGAATCTGTGTATGCCTGCGCTGCCACCATACCTCACGGGAGCTGTAATTTGCATGGTTCCCAAATTACATGACCCATTCCATTTTGTGGGTCAGGTTCCTGACCAGATTACATCTCCCATAATGCATTGTTGTCTCCTCTCTATCTCAACCACATAATGCATCATGGGAGCCCCTTGGTCATGGTCATAGGCGCCGACTTCCCCTCATTCCTCTGCTGCTCGACTCCCCTCTCTGCCCCCCGGCCCCACCCCCACCCCTTCCATGAGGCCTCGCCCCCATTCCAATCCCTTCCCTAAATCCCTACTCTGGCCCCACCTCTTCCCCACCTCCTCCCCTATGCGCGCCATGTTCCCGCTTCCATCCCCCTGCCCCCTGGAGCATGTTAATGCTGTTTGGCGGCAGCAGGGAGGGAAGTGCTGGGAGGTAGGCGGAGGAGCGGGGATGTGGCACGCTCAGGGGAGGGGGAGGAGGTGGTGGGGCAGGGGGGTGAGGGAAGCCTGGCTGCCAGTGGATGCAGAGCACCCGGTGCTCCAGCCCCTGAGCACCCATGGAGTTGGCGCCTATGGTCATGGTGCATTGTGGGAGATGTAGCCTGGCCAGGAATCTGGCCCACAGGAGAGAATAGGCATGAGGTACCAGAAGTACAACTTCCATGAGGCACTGCAGCAGCTTAGGCAGATGCAGGTTTATCAGTGGGAATCAGGGTTGCTTAACAGTTCTGAAAATCAGGCCGTAAGTGACTTGCAGTCCCATTCTAGTGCCCCAATCACAAAGCTGTCCTTCCCCTTAGTGGATATTTGCTATTCATGATTTGTGCCATGTGATTTGTCACCCAAGTGCCTACTATTGTTTTGATTCCCTGATTGGATGACCCAAGCTTTGGAAAAAAGACAATAGTCCCTTCTCTGTGAATTATCCACTAACGTTTGTGCCTGCTCAACAAAACTGTTGTACGAATAATAAAACGGGCGTTCCAAAAAGACCAGGAAAGCACTTTTCAGTGAAAATATTCTCCCAACTACATACACTAGTGATGTTTTTGCTTTTTGCAAACATTCTTGAAACTAAAGCCTCTCCCAACCAGTTATCCACAAATAAATGAATCAAAGGGGTTGTGAATACCTGCACAGTGACCTGGCGTGTTTTATTTGCAAGACTCTTCAATATATATTTGGGCTGAATTTGCATAATTCTACCTATCTTCCGTTCTAGCACAGATATTTCGAATGTAAATATTAGCCTAGTATCCAAGCACTGCTTCTTTTCTATTGTGGCTAGGTAGGTTTGTCTTTCCCTGAGCTATATGGTATAGACAGCTATGGGATGTCTATAGCATATATAGATTCAATATACAAATGGAATACTGGTTGATATGGCATTGGTAATCTAATTTCTGGCATAGAAATCACTGTTCCACATTCAAATGTACATGCATGTACTCTCAGTCATGCATACACAAATATGTTCAGACAACACATGTGCATGCACTCACAAATCTTAATTCACTAACAGACTCATCTCCACACAAACCAATACAAAAACCAGAGAAGAGGCTGGTGACATGACTCTAGGAGAGAAAGATAAAGTAGTGTGAATACAATAACCCATAAAACTCAGCAAATCCTCCAGTTAGAATATAATTTTACTGGACAGAGGGGGAAAATAGCTTTTCTCCCAAAGAAAAGGTGGTTTAAAATTAAAATTCGTTAAAGAAGTCTAGCTGACACATTTTTGTATTCTTTGAGGGGGTATATCTGTTTAATTTAATGCACTGTCCAATTAGAGAGAAGTGGCCCCTTATTACAGATATGATTTATTCTCTGATAAACAACTGATTTATGGCTCACTGGGGGTATATATTTAATACTGTCAAAAAAAAATATGAAAGGACACCCAAAACTATCTGCAGTGCCACAGCAACTCAGTCTGAAAAGGATCTGAGGAAGCAAAGGCCCCTGGGAGTTAAATGTAATCTTTGCCTGGGATAAAAGCACAGAGAACTGCTGATTTTACAATAGGATCCTTTACCAACCCCACCCCTTTAGATACACCCACCTCCCTTCCCAGCACAGCACAGGCTGCCCTGGGAAAAGCACACATTTTAAATGGTAAGAAAAAAATAAGAAAAAGAATTATGATTGTTAGTCACTATTTGGGGGGGAAACAAACACATCAAACAGAGATAAAAGGCCTTGCACCCCTTTTCTAGCTCGGGCTAGCAGTAAAGCAAAATACTGACTCTTGGTACCTACCCATCATCATTAATTAATTCATTATTCAGTTAATTATTTTCACCATTCATTATAACATCACAACATTGCAACACACCCAGACCTACTGACACTACACACAGTTCCAGATCACAATGGTCTAAATTGTAGTAGGCAGGCAGTGCTGTCCTGTGAACAGAATTGCCAACCACAAATGTTCAAAAAGCATGAGTTGGGCCTAAAAATAAAATAAAATAAAATAAAGAGATTGGCTTTAAAAAGCCATGAGATTTTTTTATCATTAATAAATATTGGGTTTTTTGCTCCCATAAGCATGAAGCATAGAAACTTACTTGTTTAAAAAAAATAGAAGATGAGATTCTCATGCAAACACAGGACTCCAGGAGCTGGGGCTTTAAGAAAACATCAACTATTATGGGACTGTAAGAGTCAGTAACACTGCAAGTAAGAGCCGGTGTGACACGCAGTGCCCCAGGGAGAGAGAGCTCAGGGAAGACTTTTCCCTCAGGCCACAGACCCCAAGTGCAAAGACTGTGATTGCTCCAGATTCTTACAGTGGGACAAAGGGTGGGGGAATATTCATTCCACCCCCAGATACCCATGAAAAGCTATGGGACTGTCCAGTGCAGGTAAAGCTGGTGCGGATGGGTCTACTTGAGCTACAGTCACACCTTAGATTGCAGTGTAGACATACCTGAGAGCAGAACCTGGCCCATAAGACTGGAGAATGGAAACAAGCATGGACCTCATTCTCTTCTCCCTGACACTGATGTAAACCAGGAGTAACTGTGTTGAGCTCAGTGGAGTCACACTTCCGTAAAACTGGGGTGAGTGAGAGAAGAATTGGGCCCAGGGACTTGACAGGTTAACTGACTTCCTAGCATCTCTTTGGCCCTAATTCAGCAAACCATCTACCTATCTTAGAACTTATATGGTTCCCATCACCAGAGTGTCTGAGCACCTTACAATCAAAATGTATTTATCCTCCTACACCTCTACGAGACAGAGCAGTGCTGTTATCCCCACTGTACAGATGGGGAATGCAGGCACAGAGAGGCTAGGTGACTTGCCCAAGGTCTCACAGGAAGTCCTGCTAATGACCTGCTTTATGGCCTTGGACAAGTCACTTTCCATTTCTGTTGTTTCTCCCCCCCTTTTCATCTATCTTGGGTATTTGTTCTGTAAGCTCCTTGCAGCAGGGACTGTCTCTTATGATGTGTACACACAGCATCTAGCAAACCAAAGCCCTGCTCTCAGTAAAAAAGCTCTTCTTTCATTAGCCTCACATTCAATTGTTTATCACTAACAGAACATCACAGCAAGTATTCAGATTTGAAATTCAAAGATTATATTATAAAAACAAAATCTCTCCCCTCCCCCAACTTAGTCACTTCATATACACAGTAACAAACAAATGCTGCAGGAAATAAAAGTATTCTAATTTTTATTTTGTGCGACTATCAATTTTCTGTTCTGGCTTTTTTATATCAAATATGTATTACTGTTAAATACTCCCAATCTACACTACAATGGACCCACTAATATGTCTTTCCAGAATACATTCTGATAACGTTTGCAGATAACACAATGACTGGGGGAGTGATAAATAATGAGGAGGACAGGTCGCTGATACAGAGCGAGCTGGATCGCTTGGTAAGCTGGGTGCAAGCAAACAATATGTGTTTTAATAATGCCAAATGTAAAGGAACAAAGAATGTAAGCCATAGTTTTAGGATGGGGGACTCTCTCCTGGGAAGCAGTGACTCTGAAGAAGATTTGGAGGTCATGGTGGATAATCAGCTGAACATGAGCTCCCTGTGTGATGCTGTGACCAAAAGTATTAATGCAATACTGGGATGCAAAAACAGGGGAATCTTGAGTTGGAGTAAAGAAGTTATTATACTTCTGTATTTGGCAATAATGCGACCATGGCTGGAATCCTGTGTCCAGTTCTGGTGCCCACAATTCAAGAAGAACACTGACAAATTGGAGAGGGGTTCAGAGAAGAGCCAGGAGAATGATTAAAGGATTTGAAAACCTGCCTTTTAGAGTGATAGACTCAGGGAGCACAATCTATTTAGCTTCACAAAGAGAAGTTTAAAGCGTGACTTGATTACAGTCTATAAATACCTACACGGGGAACAAATATTTAATAATGGGCTCTTCAGTTTAGCAGAGAAAGGCTTAACGTGATCCAATGGCTGGAAGTTGAAGCTAGACAAATTCAGGCTGGAAATAAGGTGTAAATTTTTAACAGTGAGAGTAATTAACCACTGGAACAATTTACCACGTGTTGTGGCAGATTCTCCATCACTGACAATTTTTAAATCAAGACTGGATGTTTTTCTAAAAGATCTGCTCTAGGAATTATTTTGGGGCAGTTCTCTGGCCTGTGCCACACAGGAGGCCAAGGAGATGACCTCAGTGGTCCCTTCTGGTCTTAAGTCTATGAATCTATTAACTTAATATTCTGTGGTTCTCAAGCCACTGTTTGTCTCTTTTCAACCTCCTGGGCATCACTGCCATAGCTGTGTGTCAGTGATGATGGGGAAACTGGCAAGAGGAAGTGCCTCATCCCCAGAAGGACCTGCTCACTTGGACAAGGGGACGCCCATCTCTGGACCCTAGTAGGCAAAACAGTGTCTTCTGAAAACAGGGCAAAGATTAAGAACATGGTCTTGGGACTGCCTCTGTACCTACACTGTGCCCCCTTGTGGTCAGTGGGGTCCTACATGGGCACAGGATTGACTAAAAATATAAACCTGATCAACCAAAAAAAAAAGAAAAGTGGTGGTGAGTTTCCTTACCTCATCCACCACGCCCAGAGCTACAGGATGGGTGGGGGAGAATCCTGTCAAATCTGCACTGTGCTGCGTGGGGGCAGGGCCAGGGGTAATCTCTTTCAGGTGTATGCATGGGCTCAGTCAGCAGGGCTGGACCAAACCACAGGGCAACAGACCCAACAGGACATGCCAGGAGTAGGCACCATGTACTGTAGGTGTTCCACTGCACTGCACCTTGGGGGGCACAAATTGTTAATACTGCTGGGATCATGGTGGCTTAGAGGCACCAACCCATGCATGTGGCTAGTTTTGATGGCCAGGGTCCTGTTTCCTCCCCAACTCTTTCTGTCTGCTTTGGGGAGCCTGGAGAAGTCTAGGGGGCACATGCAAGGAGGAACCCTGGAGTTCTGGGGAAGGCAGGGGCTGCAATTTGGCTCTAATACTGCACAGGGCCACAAAGACCGAGTCTGTAATGTCCCCGAGTCTCTTAAAGGTACATTCCACTGTAGGCCCTGTCTGCCTTCCTCCGCCTGGACAGCCATGGACCAAGAAGGCTCAATCTGACCCCTTAATCAACATTATCTTAGATCATAAATCAGGCTTCATTGCTGGGTTACTATGCACGCGTGGTTATCTTTGAATGTGCTTCCTCCGAGGGGTGCAAAGGTTATGCCGTTGAATATGGAATTGGGAGAGAGGCTTCAGTGCACATTTTAGCAGCGAGGGATAGAAGGGGAGTTGGATAAAACTACACCAGTTTAAAAATGGAGCTAGGGAGTGTGATCCCTTGGAACCGTTGCAGGTGCAAATGGCTCTGGTAATGGTTAGCTTCAATGCCTGACCGTGAAGCAGCACAGACTGGTAGTGCGGCCAGACCTCCAGAGCTTGTTTTCTTTGGCTTCCAATCAGCTGGAGAATTCTCCTGGGAGCTCCAGGGGTTTGGGTGATAAACCCACCAATGACGCTGTTTGAACCTTCAAATGTCAGACTGGAGGCATACCCAGCCCATCTGACGTGTCCAGGTATGTCAGGTCAGGAAAGGGGGATGGAGCAAAAATATTGGGTTTGTAGCTAGGCCCTAAATTGGGACTCAGGAGCTCTGGGTTAGTGCAGACTCTCTGGGTGACCTTGGGCCAGCCACTTCATCTCTCTGTGCCCCAACCTCATCTGGGAAATAAGGATAAGCCCCCCCTCCTTTGTTATGTTTTGTCTATTTAGACTGTAAGCTCTTTGGGGCAGGAGCTGTCTCTCCCTTTGTGTTTGTACAGCACCTACCGCAATGGGGCTGCGAGGTCAGCACAGACAGCAAAGCTGTTTGTCTCAGCCCACCTGGCAAAGAGTCTTCCTAGGGCAGGTATAGGCAACCTTAGGCACGCAGCTCACGAGGGTAAGCCCCCTGGTGGGCTGGGCCAGTTTGTTTACTTGCCACATCCGCTGGTTTGGCCGATCGCGGCTCCCACTGGTCGCGGTTCGCTGTCCCCGGCCAATGCGGGAAGCAGCACGCTGGCCGCCGCTTCCCGCAGCCCCCATTGCCCGGGGACGGTGAACCTTAGTTATAAATAATACCCATCATCTCGGCTACTGGGTGCATTGACTAGAGCTATGTGGATTTATACCAGCTGAGGATCTGGGCCTATAAGTATATATGTGAAAGTATATATGCATTTCCCAGGCCAGAGCAACTGACTTTGAGAGCACTGATATGGAGAGGTCTTTTGGGTAGATGTGTATGAAGGAACTATGATGTGGAACAATCCTTCTCTTTTCCCAATTGGGCCAACAGTCCAATGTTAGCAAAGAAAGAAATCAAGATTGTCAACTGGACCTGCACTGGCTGGTACTTGCACAGCTTGCAAAAGTTGATCAGCTGAGATGCACATAATGAAGGCAGGGCCTTCTGGCTGATCCATAGAGCTGTGTCCCCAAGGGTTGCTGTTTGCCCCTTTCTCCTAGTCAGCATCACTGGAGAGAGGGAAGGAAGGGATATAAGGAGAGCAAAAGAAATAATCAAACTTTCTCACTGGATCCCTTGAGTCCCAGGAAGGACTCTGTAACAGAGCCAAATAAATCTCACCTAGGATGTGCCATAAAGGACTGAGAACTTCCTCTTCATCTCCCTCTCTTGCCTTCTCCCACCTCAGAAAGTAATCTCATCCTTTCGTCACATATTATTGAAATCCCAGCTCTGAAAAAAACTCTCATTTTTGCCTAGACGGAGAGCATGTCATTTGGAAGTGATGTGCAAGGCAGGAGATAACCAGGTAGAACTCACCGATTCGCCACAGAAAATGGCTCCATGTAGGGCTGTAATGCTATCAGAGTCTGTCCCTCCATAGCTCTTTACTGCTCCTGAGCTCAGAATCTGCTGATTCAAGAACTTTGCCTGTATGGGTGAAGGAGGAGGGAAAGTGGGGTGGAGGGAGTTGTGGAGATGTGTGTGTGTATATATATATGAAGTGCAACTGTTTTGGACTATATATATATATATATATATATATATAGTGTTTGTGGTCCTAACTGAACACATAATAATGCAGAAGCTTTTTTTTTAGAGCGGGGGAGGGAGAGTAGCAGAGTTCTCTCTCCCACTCGCTCTCATTCTGTGTCCTCATTTCATGCTTTAGTTGTGCTGATTGGGAGGGCCGAATCCCCTCAGCTAACTGCTTAGTCCAAAACAGTTGCACTTCAGTTTAAAATGGATAGAGGTTAGAGGCTAACCAAAGGCAGGCAGCGGATTTAACAAAGGCAAATGGAAATCTCTGGGTGATGCAGAAGCATGAGTCATGGGAATGGAAGATCTCCCTCCACAGAGGAGCTTGTGAAGAAAAGATCCAGATTTCCCAGACACTTCTCATTTAATTAATTGAAAATATGTACATGTGTGAAAGCAAAACAAAAGGGAATGTTCTCTATTAAAGGAGATCTACTTCAGGACTCTCAGGGCTGAGATGGGTGGGGCGTACAGTGGATATTTCATGCTCACACTATTGCCACCACTGGTTGGAAAAAAATAATTTTTTTTAAAGAGGGCAGGTAGGAGGAAGAGCAGATGACACTCTGCACAGGAGCATTCCCCATTTAATCACTGCTAGATCACTGTATATTTTTGGGATATGGCCGCAGTTGTTATTTTAATGTTTAATGGGAATTGGGCATCCAAATCCTTTAAGTGGCTTTGTAAATCCCAGCCCGAAAATTTCACACCATGCTTCTTGTGGGAAGGCAATGACTTGAGTAGTGGTAAATTTGGGATAATCCCATAGCATACATTTTGTACAAGTAGGTATGGAAACATCATCCCTTCCTGCACAACTCTCAAAAGTTTGGCAGGGGGAATTGTCCAAATATGAGTTCCCATCACAGAATATGACACAAGATACCTGCTCTAGCCCCCCTGCTTCTGTACGTGCCTAACTTTGTAATAATGTGTTGACAAAACAGACCGGCCATCTTGACAGCTCAGAACACACTTAGTAACCACCCAATCCAAGTCCATACAATGCATTCAGATATCTGTTATAAGTCTGTCAATCACCCACCATAACACCAATAGCAGGAACTAGCTCACCCACCTACCGGTGAAAGATTCTGGAAGGAGCTCCACCAGTCTCCACCAAAGTGTCTTGATGACCCTTCCAACCTCAGTCCCTTAGTCCCAGATTTAGGCATCTCCTCCCGTTTGGGCAACAGCTGATTCATATGTGTAGGGCAGACTCCTAGAGACCATGCACTTGGGCCTCTCCTCAGACCACGCTCCCTTTGGGCTGGCTGCATCCAAGCAGCAGCATGTGACCCAGGGCATTGTGTCTTTCCCTAAGTGGCCTTCCCCTCCCCCAGTGGGAGGACAGCTGGCAGCAGGCCATAGGGATGGGATTTCCTGCCAGTTTCTCCAGTGACCCAGGGCTCTGGTGGGTGGAGAGGCGAGTTCCCCTCCCTTCTCAACCCCTAATCCATCAGGGTTCCCCAGCATGACTCCTGACATGCAGCAGAGTGTGTGCATGGGGGGGCTCCACCCCAGGAGAAAGGGGAAACTTCCTCCTCCACCCACTGGACTTTGCCCCAGCTTGACCTCTGGCAGATCATGGGGCTCTACCCTTCTAGGGAAAGAGCTGTTCCTCCTGCCTACACTGACAGAAGCCTCAGCTGCTTATTCCCCAGGGAACCATCTGAGGAACTTTCTTCCTCTTCTCCCCTTTCCCGTCTCTCCTGTCTGTGTTTGTCTGTGTCTAGTTCAGACAAATTAATTCAACAACACATAAGGCTGGTTAATAAGCCCAGGGTATGTTTAATAGCCCTGTTAATACTTGACATCATACAGCCAGGGTTAAAGAACTGGCCTTGGGAACGGCAACTTTCCCTCATACACCAGTTAATACAATACAAGATTTTAACACAGAGGGCCAGATTCCCAGCTGGTGTCAATCGGCCATAGGTCCATCCACGTCCATGGGCCAGATCCCCAGCTGGAGTCAATCGGCCATAGGTCCATCCACGTCCATGGGCCAGATCCCCAGCTGGAGTCAATCGGCCATAGGTCCATCCACGTCCATGGGCCAGATCCCCAGCTGGAGTCAATCGGCCATAGGTCCATCCACGTCCATGGGCCAGATTCCCAGCTGGTGTCAATCGGCCATAGCTCCATCCACGTCCATGGGCCAGATCCCCAGCTGGTGTAGCTCCATGAAAGCAACATAGACAGTCCCCGTTACAGCCAATGGAGCTGCTCTGCTCTACACCCACTTAGGGTCTGGTCCCATGTGTTATTGTTCAAAGTTAAACTTAAAGCCATCGCACACACCCCTCTCCCTACCTAGCACTGGCCACAGAATCACAGAAATTTAAGGCTGGATGGGACCTCAAGCTCACATCCAGTCCAGCATGTGATGCATTCAAAAGCATCTAATGCAGCAACAACCTGCAACAGCTCCTGTGTTAGGGGCATGGGTCAGAGAGATGAAGGGGCTTCCCCAGGGGCATATGGTTGGTGGAACCGCCCTGCCCCATCCCCTTTTGCTGCCCCCTGCTGTAGGATGCATGCTGCGGGTGGAAGAGAGAAGTCCAGAGGGAGGAGAGGGAGTGGTTGGAGTGCATTGCACTCCCATTAACTTGGGCTGACAGAACACCCATACATGACTGTGGGAAGCTGCTGTAATTTAGAGCAGCCCCTGGGGACCCTCTGCATCTTGCTTTTCTCCTGCAGCTGATGGACTGTTTATCTTCCGGGCAGCTCTCAGTTGGGATGCTCCCTCCCAGACACAGCCTCCCCAGCCTCTCAGCCCCAGCAGCCCTATTCGATCGCCACTTGCACAGGTGACCCGCTCCCCTGGGCCCTGTCAGCTCTACACAACAGCTGCTCCACTCGGCTCAGAGCTACCCATGACCCCTGAGGCCACCTTCTTTTCCAGAACCCAGCCTGCTAGGCCACACCTGTGAGGCCAGGTGGGGAGAGCACAGGACTGGACCTACATGATCTCTGTCTTTGCCCCCAGGTTGTCTTGCCTCTTAGGGTACGTCTAGAGTGCAAAAACAAAAAGAGCAGCAACGCATCTCAGACTTGGTCAACTGACTTGGGCTCACAGGCTTGTACTATAGGCTGAAAACAGCAGTGTAGACTATTTTTAGCCCAGAAGCACAAGCCCCGCCAGCCTGACTCAGTTGACACAAAAACGAGGAGTCCGGTGGCACCTTAAAGATTTTAAGGTGCCACCGGACTCCTCCTTGTTTTTGTGGATACAGACTAACACGGCTACCCCCTGATGTCAGTAGACACAGGCTCTGGGACTCACTGCCACAGGTCTTTTTTTGTAGCATAGACATAGTCTTAAGGGCTCCAAAGTTGCCCTTCCTTTTGCAGCCCTATTGCTATCTGAATACTGCTCTTCAAAGCTGCCTGCTTGTACTTAGCATGAGGGTCTTGGGATAAATGGCACTGCCGCAATGGATACATACAGGAAGTTTCTCTGTTCAGTAGTCATTGGTCATGTTGTTTATTGTTGTCTTTTGGGATTTTTTTGGTTAGCAGCTGTATCAGTAAGGGTGGCCACTGATGCATCCCGAGAATACTGGACATTCCGGTACTTCTGGGCTCACCCCATTCACACCACATAGAGGATGCCATTTTGAAGAGTGCATTGCCCTGTCCCTGCTGGGGTTACAGCCTGTGTGAGGTCACGCCGGCAGGGGAGAGCGGCAAACTCTTCAAAATGGAGTCTTTTGTGTGTGAAACTGGACAAAACCATGTCCAGTTTCACCTCAGTGCCGGACAGGGGACACACTATAGAAAAATGGGACTGTTCAGCTTTAACTGGATGACTGGCCACCTAGTATCAGCAGAGTAAGGAGAGAAATGGGAGTGTCCCCTTCAAAAAATATTCTGGGTAAGTTCTTTGGCCTGGGTTATATAGGAGGCCACATTAGATGATCACAGTGGTTCCTTCTGGCATTGGAATCTATGGAAAGCAAGGCGGGGCACTTGGGGGTTGCATTTGTTAGGGTTTATCAACAGGGCATGTGATGATGGTGAGAGATCTACAGGCCACTGCATAGTGGTGAAGACTGGAGCCACCATGAAGCTCCTGTGATCAGAACTTTGGTAATAATAACATACTCTGTCAACAAACTAACACCTCCAACCCGAAGGTGTAGCATTAGCAGTAGATTTATTGAGCCAGTCAGTTTGCACTCAGGCAAAATTCCCACTGAGTTCAATACACATTTTGCCTGAGTAAGGACTAAGCAAGGAGGGAACTTTGGGCTAGATATTCAGAGGTGTGTAGCCACCTAACAATGCAGCTTAGCACTATGTGGGATTTTCGGAAGCACCTAGGCAGAGATCCACAGAGAGACATTGGCACCTAAATCTGGGTGCCCTGAGGCAGACACCCGGCCTGGAAAATTTAAGCTCAAACAATTAAAATTTGGCAAAGTTATTAGCAACTGAAAACAGGTTCTTTCAATGGGAAGTGTCCAGCAACCTTAATAACAGGCTTGCCACCAGCCCCACCTATAATAAAGGCACCTGACCCACTTCTGCACAGGCAGGGCAGACCCACCACATGCAGATCTGGGAGAGCAGTCAGGCCTCATGTTTTTAATTATCATTAAACTGTTTTCTTTATGCCCTGAGGGCCATATTTTCTAAAGCACTTAGCATTCAATTTCTCCCATTTAGGCCCCTAAAGGAGTAGGCCACATTTTTTCAAATGAAAACAATGGTGCAGCTAGATCCAGAGCACTTCTGATAACCTGCTCCCACTAGTGGGTGCTGAGGTTTATCAGAGATCTGGCCTAAAAGCCACAGCAACCTCTCAGCTGTGATGCAGGGAAGGAGTAATGATTTCATTAGCTGGTCCAAAGAAAACTCCTATATCCAGTGATGAGAGTAACCCAGGCACTGGGATAATGGTAAATCAATCATTTGTCCTGTGCCACAGCCATGCCACTGCTTTAAATACAAGTACTGTCAGCAGGGCCGGCTTTAAGCAGATTCCTCCGATTCCCTGGAATTGGGCCCCGCGCCCAAGGGGGCCCTGCTCTGGTGGGGTTTGTTTTATTTTTCCCTCCGACGAGTCCGTCATTCTTCGCGTGGGGCCCCGCACTCGCTAACGCCGGCCCTGACTGACAGGAACGATCAGCTATCTTGTATCCCGCACTGATCGTATGTTCCATTGCACATCTTGGGAGGTTCCTGGGGCAGAGCTTTGTATAACATTATGGTCCGATATCTGTTGAGGTTGAATCTGAAGCTCAAAACACAGGCTCCAATGGTTCCTCTTCAAGTGATATTTTTGAATTCAGTTTCAGTGACTTTGGCAAGTCACCTTTTTAAGCAAAGAAAACGTCCTGCCAAGATGAAAGTCTGCCAGGGCCTACTCACATTCCAGTAACACCTGGCCCCTCCAAGTCCTTTTCACAACCCACAATATGGCATTGTGATTAGATATAACCGGAAAGTGGATTTCCTGCCCTTCAGTAATTACACTGGCTTATGGGAGCTTTATTCGGCATGAAGCCTTATTATTCCACAGAATGAAATTCTGTATAATTTTCTTCTCCTCCACAGCACAAATGAAAAATCATATTTTGGTCTGAGTTGGGAAGAAAGGCTCAGTTATCACTGGAGACCGTGGTGTTATTTTCCCTCGCAATGAAAAAATCAATCTGGGTGTACGACCCCTTTCACCCCGCCGCCTCTCCATTCAGCCTTTTGTATGCTTATGAACCTTATCAATTCCACCGCTGCAGAAAGGTGCACCTCACTGGGTACCTCCCCCTGGTTCTTCACTCGCTAATGGAAATGCACATGCTTAAGTGATAAATGCATGCAAAGAAACCTGCACTCTCCTGGGGAGGGGAGGATGGAGAGATGAAGAGAGGGACTGGAATGAAAGTCTAAGGCCTTGTCTAGAATCAGTGCCCAGCAGCTGGGGTAGCAGCAGCAGTGTGAAACCATGCTGTGGTTAGAATAAACCATCATGTAGCTTACACTGGTTTCAGGCCAGTCTGAGCTCTACTGGTGCAAACAGCAGCCTTGCCTGTCTACATTGGCACCGGCTGTTGATGGCTGAAATCCCCAGTGGAGTGAATACCCAAGGCCCTTCATTCCTTTCTCTAGCTGGCAGTTAGTGAGTAGTGCAGGAGAGGTTTCTTCCTGCTAAATTACAAGCCAAAAGGAAATAGAAAATCTGTAAATAACATGAAATTTGTTCACAAGCCATGGGCTCCATCACCATCCTGATGAGGTACTGTTAATAGCTCATGCTACCTGCAAGTTTGCAACAATGTATGAGTTGGTAAGTGGACTAATGGAGCCCCCTATGCCTCTGCCTACTCTTATACCACTGCAGCTGTACCGCTGTAGTGCTTCAGTGTAGACACTCACTACAGCGATGAAAAGGGCTCTCCCATCACTGTAGGCCTGGTCTCACCCATAGAGTTAGGTTGACACAAGGCAGCTTTGTTGACCTAACTATGGAGGTGTCTACACTTAAGTTTCGTTCCCACCAACGTAACTGTCCCACTATGCCAACTTAACTCCTCCTCCATGAGCGGTGTAGAGTCAAGGTCAACGTAGTTAGATGGACATATTGTCAGTGCAGACACTGCATTTCCTATGTCGACTGTTACTGGCTTTCAGGACCCATCCGACAGTGCCCCACACTGACAGTACAATCGATACAAATTCTCCTGGTGAGGACGTGCACTGCTGACACAAGGACCAAAGTGTAGACACGTACAAGTGATGTAATTGCTGCAGCAGCTGTATGCTGACACAAATTAAGTTGACATAATTTTGTAGCGTACACAAGGCCATAGTTAATCCACCTTGCTGAGAGGCAGTAAGGTTGATGGAAGAATTTTTCACCGGGGTTAGGTGGGCCTTACATTGTCCAGGGGTGTGGATTTTTCACTCCCCTGACCAACATAGCTGGGGCGACCTAACTTAGCCACCTATTCAGTATCGTCTTCCATGAACTACCAATTACCCATTATGCCCCGCAGCTACATTTTGAAATGTATTATTAATTATGTTTATTATGGTCATGCCTAGGGTCCAACCAAGAATGGATCCTCATTGTGCTAGGCGCTGGACAAACACAGAGCAGTAAACAGTCCCTGCCTGAAGAGCTCACATTCTAGATGTTTTAATGAAATGTCCAACTACAGTTAGAGGCATGATTTAAAGCTCTCAATCCACTATATCCCATTATAGCCAGTCTCCCTGATCTCCTCCGTAAATGTGCGCAGGACAGGGGCCTTAAGTCCTTCTTGAAGACCCCCTTCTGTTGTTCTGCCCCCAAGAAATCAAGCCACTTTTGAGCCCTATTCGTTGTTCTCCTCTGTGGGTCTTGGCTCGTACACTCAGAGTGTGTCAGGGTGAGGGCAGGGTTGGTTAGAGTCTGAAGCTAGGTCTTCAGTGAGAGGGGTGTTCACAGTGGCTTAGTTTGTCTCGGTCCCAGGTCCTCATCTGTACAATGGGGACGATAGCATTTCATCTCCTGGCAGAGGTGTGGTGAGGTAAACATGTTACAGATTGTGAGGTGATCAGATACTGTGGTAAAGGGGGGGCCAGAAAAGTACCTGAGTTACATAGATCTGTCTTCTCTTGAATGACTGCAAAGTGTCCAGCACCTCATAGGTGCTACCTTAAATAACAAGATGTCCTTTACTATGTATTTAGCAAGTAGTAGGCTAACAATACCCACTGGTTACTCTGTGCATTATAACAGCTTTTTACGGCAATGGTTCCTCCTGCATTAATGATGCATTTTTAAAATTGCCTTCAGGCTTTTTGCAATGAAACCAGTGCGTCTTGCCCAGTTGAATTTCACACACTCTTAGAATAATGGAAAGCCAGCACCGAATGGGCGCATCACCAGGGGAAGTGAACTTCTCTGGGGGCTTCACATACACTCTTGGAAAGAGTACTTCTGTCGTCCGGCATGCTTACTGAAAGAGAAGGAAAGAACCCGGGCTGGCTCCTCATCAATGAGATTGTTGGCATTGGATTCAGTAGGAGCAAGACCTTACAGAGGAGAATAATTAGTGTTAACGTTCACATGTCAGTCACGGGGTTGACAATGAGGATGCATCATCTGAGAGGCTGGGGAGGGGGGACGTGCAGGGGGGCATTTGCCTTTGCTTTTTGTCCACTGCCTCATAAAATGAAGTGGGAGAAAGGAGGGGCCAGTCCATTTAGCAGGTCAGCCACAGCGGCACTATCAGATGCCATGCTGAACTAATTCCTAATTGGGGCAGTGTTTGTCAACACGGACAGAGCCCTAATACACTGTAATCGCTGGAGCCACAAGCTCTGATAGAGATCTTAATCTCTCTGCTCTGTCCCTTTCACATGCCACATGCTTCTCTCCCTTCCTCCAGCCCCCGCCACACAGGCACACATCCAGCCCAGCGACTGAACAGCTGGCAGGTTTTAATACAGTCTTTCTTTTTCCTAGGTAGCGAAGCCAGACAAGAAGGTGAGGGCAGGAGCACTGGGAAGCAAGGGAAATCCTTCAGAGGTTTCACGCCTAGAACAGGTTTAATTCATTTCAATTGTCCTATTTACTGTCCTGCACCTGCCCCCTCTGAAAAATCAGGCCCCTGTAAAATGTTTCACATTGGGCACCCAAAATCACTAGCTCCTTTTGAGAATCCTGGCCTGTATGTATAGCTATACACTCCTTTCTGCCTAGGAGAGTATAGGGCCCTCATCATCACAGCGTAGGAGCACCTCACAGAGCTTATCCCCCCAGGAGGCAGTGAACAGAATAGATGAAGTGACTTGCCCCAAGTCACAGTGGAGGCCTAGGAAGGGAACTCAGTCTTCTGGGTCCAAGACCAGTTCCCATTCCAGAAAAAACTATCTTCCCTACCATAGTCTTTTTGCTTTACTGGGATAACTTGTAGACTGGCTTCCTAATTCAGTTCCCCACCGCCCTCTTCTTCTCCCTATCCCTGTGGTGACATTAGTGGTCTCTTCTCATACGTGGAATATGTTCTAGCCACTCTTGTGATGGAAGCTCAGTTCACATCAGCAAATTCAAGGGGGTGGGGGTGGGGAGGAAGATTCACAGATTTTTGTAGGTTTTAAGGACAGAACAGAACCATTCTGATCCTCTAGGCCAGTGTTTCCCAAACTTGGGATGCTGCTTGTCCAGGGAAAGCCCCTGGTGCGCCCGGCCGGTGTGTTTACCTGCCCCATCCACAGGTTCAGCCGATCGCGGCTCTCACTGGCCGCGGTTCGCTGTGCCTGGCCAATGGGGGCTGCAGGACGCGGCGCGGACCAAGGAATGTGCTGTCCCTCGCATCCCAAGTTTGGGAAACACTGCTCTAGGCTGACCTTCTGCATTGCATAGACCAGAGATCATCACTTAGTAATTCCTGCATTGAGCCCATAACTTCTGGTGGAGTTAAAGCAGATATTTTAGAAAGACAACTAATGTATATCCCAAAGCAATGGGGAGCCTCAGGATTCCATCTGGTAAGGAGAAATTCAATAGATTTCCCTGTATGCAACCCTGCTGTTTCAAGGTACCAAGAAAGCTTTGCTGCAGACATGAAGCTACAATTACAAGGACCAAGATTGTCAACAAATGGGTGTGTCCACAAGCTATCAGTTGAGGGGCAAGTACACAGTTTCCTGAGGAGGCAGGAGCCAGCTGCTGTCCCACTCTCCCCAAATTTAGTACCTTGTCCCCCAAGATGATTGCCTCTCCTCCTGTTCCTTTCTGAAGCCCTTCCCTTAGCACTCCTTCAGTCTTCTCAGGTGCTACCTCTTCTCTTCTCCTCCTGGGATAAGATGGGTCTGATTTATAAATGCCCTGCCCCTGCCCAATCCCAGCAGCATCTGAGAGGATGAGAGGATTGGTTAATTGGAGTCGACTGTTTGAGGGATTTTTTTATTCTTTTTTTCCCCTCCCCCATTTGACAGTTCACTCTGTCACAGGGGCCTAGATCCTCAAAGATATTTCAGTGCCTAACTCCCATTCAAATCAATGCGACTTATGCGCCTAAATGCTTTTGAGGTTCTGTGCCAGGGTGCCGAAATTTGGGTTCCTAATTTAAAGAACCCATATGACACAATGTTCCCAGGACAGTCCTTTTTTTTCATATGTTGTCTTGGTGTCCCTTGAATTTTTTTTGGAATATCTAAAATGTTCTGTTTTTTCATGTCATCGGTCAAACAGCTTTTTTTTATAATTATAGAATGTTTCTTCAAGGTGTATTGCTATGCCAAGTGGAATTCATTCTGTGTTCGCTGGGAGCAAACAGCCAAATGGAATAATTGCACTGAGTGGTGCACGGTGTTTAGAGTGAAGAGAAAGGTCAAAGCTGTTCTTTTGCTCAAAGTGAATGTTAATGATTCTGGGTTGGTGTTTCATCATAAACTCATCAGGCACTAAGAAACTGGAAAAAATTCTCCATTCTGAGAAATAACCCTATGGCGCTGCTTGCTGGCAGTAAATACTCCAACACACTCTTAAAAGAAGAGTCCTTTTGTCTTTTGCATGAGTATTTCACTCTCCTAGCCAATAGCACCACAAAAAGGTCCTAGGTTTTGATTTTGAAAATATGGCGACTCTCTTCTTAGTCCACGGATAGGTGGCCTGATTTTCAAAAATGCCAAGTACCAGCAGCTCCCATGGAAGTCAATAGACTCAGCCTAACTCAATTTCTGAAAAACTTGGTCTAGTTTACCAATTCTGAGACAGAGAGAGAATACGGAGGCTCCTTTCAGGCTGGGCATTTCAGATGCTGGATGGACAAACACACACACACACACACACTGCAAGAAAAGAAACAAGGACTTTGGTTGTGTCCTTTCATTAGAAGTCACCTACGTTTGTGTCTGTTAGTATGATCCTGCTCATGGTGTGCAAAAGGCACAGAGCTGAATAGTGGGCATGTGCTGCTGGAACTCAATCAAACCTGCTTTAAAGCTACAGAAGTTTCACTAATGTAACCCTTTATTTTCTCTTCATTCTTTCTACTAGGCTTCCTCCTTTGATGCCGGCTGTTTCTGTTCCAGGGAATAGAACAGGTTCTTCCAGACATTATGGAAAAACAAAGGAAGCCATCCAGCTACCCGAGACTCCATGGAATTATCAGGATGTATTTCCAACCTCTGTGAATTCACATAATGATCATGTGAATCCATGGCTGTCTTTGTGTATAACAACGCACTGCAGTGAGTTATTATCAAAGCTAGAGAAATGCCACAGCTTCACGCCATTGCGTGCTATTGCCTTTCTTTTCACGTCAGCAAAAAGAGCCATTCTCAGCCAACCCTTGCCCTGGCATGCGGTGCGCTTACCTGTGATTTATTGATGATAATCTTGGGGAAAGCCATTTGTAATCAAACATACAACAAAGACATTCTCGTGCTGAGAGGGAGTGATAACGCACCGTTTAGTAATTTTTGTGCAGTCAGTAATTTGGAGAATGAATGATAATTTCTAGGCCTGAAAATCTGCAATGACAACTCTTAGTGTTATTCACCTCATGAATAAAGACACCTCACTCTCTATGTCTTGTGATAAATTCCTTTTATTAGGGCCACTTATGCAGGACTTTATCTTAATTGTCTTATGTATGGGGCAGTCTTGGTGGTGAGGCTGGCTCGTTTTTCATTACAGCCTTGAACCTACAATATGGAGTAAATAAATATTAGTCAGGGATATGAAAAGTCATTCGACTGAAACAGGCTTTGCTAATGCAGCGATCTCACTCACTAGCATGCAGCACATTTACCCAGTAAGTCATGCCAGAAGCAGTAATTCCTTTCTAATATCACCATAACTAGGTTGGGTTGTGAGCCATGAAAGCTGGATGTCTTTGCCCACCATAGATGTGGTAACACTAAACAGGATCAATTTGCCCCGGTGATGGAGTGCATCACGGCCATTATGAAAATGTTTGTTTAAACAACTATGGCTTTTATTGGCTTTCAAATTGTGAGACAAAAATACTGTAGAAAGGCATGGAATGCCCAGTGACTAATGATGCTCTCTGCTTTGAGACATACCGTGTTCCTACGCGTATCAACATTCCATACAAAGTGAGGTAACTGGCAAAGCTATCGAACTGTGCATCTTTGGGTCACTGTAACAAATTCAACCCCGAAGCTGCCATCTGACAGCTTCTTAGTGACCCAGGTTGGTGATTTCATTCTCCGGTCTGGTGGCTAGATGCTCACATGCCAGAAATCACCTTGACATCTGGCACTGATTCGGGGGGGCGGGGGGGGGGGGGGGGGTTGGAGAGAGAATGAGGACTGAGTGGGGCCTGGAGACTGAACTCCCCTTGCAAATGTTGTGTATGCCACATCCCAAACAAGCTCAACGTAAACACCTCTAAAGGCACAAACTTGGGCTCAGGATTGACCTTGTCACACAGCTCCATCCCCACCTAAGTTTGGATACAGGCAAATCATGGTCCTGTCTCAACAGAGCCGGTGCGACCACTAGGTGAACTAGGCAGCCGCCTAGGGTGCCAAGGGGTTGGGGGCGCTGAGCCCCAGCCATGGAGAAGCTGGTACGATGCAAAGAGCAGCCCTGCCCCCCGCCCCTCCTGCCCAGGCTGCGGCCCAGGCCCCCCCCCCGGGGGGGCTTCTGCAGGTTGCAGCAGATGCCGGCGAGCGCCAGCCCTCGTGCGCCCCCAGGTTCCCCCTTCGCCGTGCTTGGGCTCTGTGGCTCCCGAGCATGTGAGCCGCCACCGGGGTGTGGGGCCCTGAGCCTGCTCCGGGAGGGGCAGCAGTGGTGGCAGCTCACGCACCCGGGAGCCGCAGAGCCCGAGCGTGGCGAGGGGGGAGTCGGGGTGCACTGGGGCTGCCGCCCGCGTGCATCCACTGCAGGAGCCCCTGGGAGGGGGGGCGCCGGGCTGCAGCCCGGGCAGGCGCGCCCCCAGCTCCTCCCTCATCGCGCTCGGGTTCTGCGGCTCCCGGGAGTGTGAGCCACCGCCGCTGCCCCTCCCGCTGCCTCAGCACTCTGCCAGGGAGGGGCTGTGCACGCGGCAGCCCGGCAGCGTGTTGCCTCCACGTGGAGCCAGCGGCTCCAGCGGCAGGGGCATGGTAAGGGGAGTCCTGGGGGGCAGTCAGGGAGCAGGGGTGTTGGAAGGGTCGGGAGTTCTGGGGGGCCTGTCAGGACGCGGGGTGTGGAGAGGGATCGGAACAGTCAGGGGACAGGGAGCAGGCGGGGTTGGATGGGTCAGGAGTTCTGGGGGTCCTGTCAGGCGACAGGGACTGGTTGGATGAGGCGTGGGAGTCCTGGGGATTCTGAGGGGGGCAGTCAGAGGGTGGGAAGTGGGAGGGAGTGGATGGGGGAGGGGGAACCTGGTCTGGGGAGCAGCCCCTGGGCATGGCTGGCCCCTGGGCAGGCAGGCCCCTGGGGTCTATAAAGGCTCATTGGGATCTGCCCCTCAATGAACTGATGTGGGGCGGGAGGGGGCGCAAGGTGGAATTTTTGCCTAGAGCACAAAATATCCTTGCACCGGCCCTGTGTCTCAACTGCCCTCATGTTACCAAAGGGAAATAGAAGAGGGTAGCTTTTTAAACCACTGGAATCAAATGACCTAAATGACGAAGCACATGAAGAATAGGAAAATCTAAATGAGGTGGAAATAATGACTTAATTGGAAGTACATATTTTACCCTTCTCCCTTTCCCCCACTTGCACACCCGCTTAGCACTTATGGAAAAGAAAAAGGCATGAACATCATGAAGGGAAAGCCAACTGATCCAGCAGTGCCAGCTCTGTGCAACATGCTCATGCCAGCCCTCTGCAATACTCTTAAAGAAATTGCTGGTGCCACCAATCTGACACATATCACCAGTTTAAATGCCATGATACCATCTGCATTAGAGCCTGCACTCGGGCATTCTATGGGAAATCTTCCCAGTGCCAGAGCTCTTTCATGCTGTGAAATGCCTCGCTAAGATCGGTTACACCTGTGAAATTCGTACACCCCCGTGCCATCTGGCACTGGGATCGCCCCCATCTTATCCACAGCTAAGCAGTGACAAGACTGGGTAATATTTGGATTGCAGACTGCCAAGTGCTTCTCTAAGTGGCAGTAGTGGCCAAGTAGGTGAGAATTCTCTCTCAGCAAGTACTGGACTCCTGGTGTTAAAGGGCATTGCGCTGGGGAGGGGGTTGCTTTCAGATGAAAGGTAAGAAGCCCTGGCTACTTGGGAAAAAATCCAACCCCGCCACACAGCGTGTTAACCTCTGTGAATCTGGCCCCTTTAAGGAGTGACATTCTTTAAGGAGTGACATTCCCTCACTTTAAGGAGTGACATTCTTCCACCTCATGCCAAGGGCAGTTTCAGTTGAGTGAGACAACCTGCTTCACTTCCTGTCCTAATCGTCACAGTCCCACACCAAATACTATGTAATTTTACAGTTATGATTTCTCCTCAGCACAACTGCTAAAAACCTCAGAAATCGCTAGTTAAGCAAACAATAGAACAGGGATCGGCAACCTTTGGCATGTGGCCCATCAGGGAAATCTACTGGCGGGCCAGTTTGTTTACCTGCAGTGTCTGCAGGTTCAGCTGATCGCAGCTCCCACTGGCTGCGGTTCACCGTTCCAGGCCAATGGGGGCTGTGGGAAGCAGCGCGGGCCAAGGGATGTGCTGGCTGCCGCTTCCCGCAGCCCCCATTGGCCTTGAACGGCGAACTGTGGCCAGTGGGAGCTGCGATTGGCCGAACCTGCGGACGCTACAGGTAAACAAACCGGCCCGGCCCGCCAGCAGATTTCCCTGACGGGCCGCATGCCAAAGGTTGCCGATCCCTGCAATAGAATCTAAACCATGCACAGATAACAATACACCCCCACATTCCCGTCATTGATGCCACCACAACGTATTTCCTTCCAATCCAGGCCTGTGCTCCCACCCACAATTGGCACATACCATTGAACAACGCTGACCACATGACCTTAACTGCAACATTATAGTTTTTCCTTTAATGATCCCAGTTTTAATAATAATAATAATAATACCTAGCTCTTATATAAACCCTGGTCTACACTATGGAATTACTTTGGTATAACTATGTCACTCAGGGGGTGTGAAAAAACACACCTCTAAGCGACATGAGTTTTGCTGGCATAAGCGCTCGTGCACGGCGGGAGACGCTCTCCTGCTAACATAGTTACACCGCTCATTAGCTGGTTTTATGATGTCGACAGGAGAGCTCTCTCCCGTTGGCGTACAACGCAGCTACACGAGTGCTTTTACAGCGACACAGCTGTATCGGTACAGCTGTGCCTCTGTAAGCTTGTAAGCGTACACGTGGCCTCTAAGCTGACGGGAGAGCTCTCTCCCATTGGCTTAGAGCATCTTCATTAAAGCATTGCACTGGAACAGCTACACCAAAGCAATGTGTAGACCTGCCCTAAGAGAGACAGGGTGAGTAAGGGAATATCTTTTATTGGACCAACTTCTGTTAGTGAGACAAGCTTTCAAGCTCAACAGAGCTCTTCCTCGGGTCTGGGAAAGGTTGTCACAGCTAAATACAAGGTGAATCAAATGGTTAAGCATAAGGTGTTAAGATGTTGCAAGAAACCATTCAAAATGAAGTGGGCAATTAACATCTCTGTAATCATCGGACAAAGGAGATACAGTTGTAATGTAATGTAATGTCTTATATAGTGCTTTGCATCAGTAGATCTCAATATACAATCTTTCTATCTGTGCATTATTGACATCTTCTTGTTGTTCATATACACAGTTTCATATACGCCTTCTCTTTTCATGTATTCCTTATAAACAAACTTCTGTTAAAACAGAATGAATATATATTGTTAGAAATATTTTTGAGTTCTTTCTTATCTACTACATATATTTTAAAATAAGCCTCTTTCAAAATGCAATTGAGGCTGGATGACACAGCAGTTAGGGAGCTACTTGACACTTGGGAGACCTCAGTTGATATCCCTGCTCCACCACCTACTTCCTGTGTGATTTTGGGCGATTCTCAGAGTCTCGTTGTGCCTCAGTTTCTCATGTAAAATGGGGATAGCACTGTCCTACCTCACAGGGGTGTTGTGAGGTGAAAAATATTAGAAATTGTGAGGCCCTCAGATACTCTGGTAATGAGAACCATATAAGTACTCAGAAAGTATGTCATGGTCAGAGTTAAGGTTAGTATTAATAGTCAATCATTTTTAAAATGAAAGCTGAGCATAAGCAGAGATTTCTGGGCCACCCACACCAGGATCCCCTTTTGTTTGGGATTTTCAGGCTCCAAACATCAGGTTGGACAATTCAGCGCTCATGCAGCAACCTCAGCAAATGCGCAGGTGCATGGATAGTGGTACTATCATTGCTTCTCTGTGATGAGTAAATTTATGAGCCTGTCAAGGAATAATTTTTCTGGCTATCTGCCACATTCACAGCCATAGCCCTTATGCTGTACTTAGCAATGGAGTATAGGAGCAATAGACACTTGTTTCCGTTTGAAATGTGGCTTGAACATGAAACTTTATTCCACTCTGTAGTTGGTAGCACCCCACACAAAGACCTGTCCATCACAACCATAGTCCACATAACTGTACAAAAGCCAAAGTGGAAGTAGGTTTTCTCAGGGTAGAGTGGTTCTATTCCAAACACCATCTAATCCCCTTGGTGGTTGAAGCAGTTACCATCCTATGGGTATGTCTACACTACGATAGTAGTTCGATTTTACTTAAACCGATTTTTTGAAACCGATATTACAAAGTCGAATGTGTGTGTCACACTAAGCACATTCATTCGGCGTTGTGAGTCCACAGTAACGGGGCAAGCGTTGACATTTCAAGCGGTGCACTGTGGGTAGCTATCCCACAGTTCCCGCAGTCCCCGCTGCCCATTTGAATTCTGGGTCGAGCCCCCAATGCCTGATGGGGCAAGAAATGTGTTGCGAGTGGTTTTGGGTAACTGTCGTCATTCAACCTTCACACCCCCCCTTCCTCCGTGAAAGCGGTGGCAGACAATCATTTCGCGCCCTTTTCCCTTGATTGACAGAGCGGACACCATAGCGCCGCGAGCATGGAGCCCGGTGAGATCATCGCAGCAGTTATGGCCGTTGTCAACACCTCGTGCCTTATCATGCACTTTATGCAGAGGCAGATGTTGAGAAATCAGGCAAGGAGGCTACGGCACCGCGGTGACGACAGTGACGATGACAGGGACACAAACCTCTCTCAAAGCATGGGACCGCGCAAATTGGACATCCTGGTGGCAGTGGGTCATGTTGATACAATGGAACGCCGATTCTGGGCCTGGGAAATAAGCACAGACTGGTGAGACCGCATAGTGCTGCAGGTCTGGGATGAATCCCAGTGGCTGCGAAACTTTTGCATGCCTAAGGGCACTTTCCTGGAACTTTGTGACTTGCTTTCCCCTGCCCTGAAGCGCCAGGACACCAGGATGAGAGCAGCCCTGACAGTCCAGAAGCGAGTGGTGATAGCCCTCTGGAAGCTTGCAACGCCTGACAGCTACCAGTCAATCGCGAATCACTTTGGAGTGGGCAAATCTACCGTGGGGGTTGCTGTGATGCAAGTAGCCAACGCAATTGTTGAGCTGCTGCTATCAAAGGTAGTGACCCTGAGAAATGTGCAGGCGATAGTAGATGGCTTCGCTGCGATGGGATTCCCTAACTGTGGTGGGGCTATAGACGGAACGCACATCCCTATCCTGGGACCGGACCACCAGGCCAGCCAGTACATTAACCGAAAGGGCTACTTTTCAATGGTGCTGCAAGCACTGGTGGATCATAAGGGACGTTTCACCAACATCAACGTCGGATGGCTGGGAAAAGTTCATGACACTCGCGTTTTCAGGAACTCTGGTCTATTTAGACTGCTGCAGGAAGGTATTTACTTCTCGGATCAGAAAATAACTGTTGGGGATGTGGAGATGCCTAAAGTGATCCTCGGGGACCCAGCCTACCCACTAATGCCCTGGCTCATGAAGCCGTACACAGGCGCCCTGGACAGTGATAAGGAGCTCTTCAACTACAGGCTGAGCAAGTGCAGAATGGTGGTGGAGTGTGCTTTTGGACATTTAAAAGGGCGATGGCGCAGCTTATTGACTCGCTCAGATCTCAGCAAAACCAATATACCCATTGTTATTGCAGCTTGCTGTGTGCTCCACAATCTCTGTGAGAGTAAGGGGGAGACGTTTATGGCAGGGTGGGAGGTTGAGGCAAATCGCCTGTCTGCTGATTACGTGCACCCAGACACCAGGGCAATTAGAAGAGCACAGCGGGACGTGCTGCGCATCAGGGAAGCTTTGTAAACTAGCTTCCAGACAGACCAGGGTAACTAGTGACTCTTATGTTTGTTTCTCCTTGAGGAGAACCTGCCCCCATTTGTTTACATTGTTTATATTGCCTATCCTCTCCAATTACCAACCCCCGTCCCCCCCTTCAAACACACTTTGCTTTGAAAATAAAATAAAGGCAACATTGTTCAACCAAAAGGTATTTTTTATTCAAGATTTTTCAATAAAGGGAGGGAACTGGGATGGTGGGCAGAGTGGGGTGCGGGTGGAGGGAGGGAAAGGATGATTCAAAACTTGGGGAATGACAGCCTTCTGCTACTTGAGCAGTCCACCGGGGTGGACTGGTTGTTCGCACGGAGCCTCCCACGCCTCGTTTTTGGGACTGTGGGTGAGGGGGCTATGGGACTTGGGGCCGGGGGAGGGCGGTTATAGATGTGCTGCAGCGGCGCTCTGTCATCCTGCTTCCGTTCCTCCAGAACATCCACCAGATGCCAGAGCATGTCGGTTTGCTCCCACAGTAGCCCAAGCATCGCCTGAGTTACCCTCTGGTCTTCCATCCGCCACCTCTCATCTCGAGCATCCCTCCTGTCCTCACGGGCGTCCCTCCTGTCCTCCCATTCACTGGCCACTCACTTGTACTGGGAAATTGTGTCCCTCCACTCATTATGCTGGGCTACCTCAGTGCGTGAGCACTGCATAAGCTCAGAGAACATCTCGTCTCGTGTGCGTTTCTTTCGCCGCCTTATCTGTGACAGCCTTTGGGAGGGAGATGCCGGGGAAAGCCTAGAGACAGTTGCAGCTGTAGGATGAAAAAAAGGGAGTGAATTCTTTAAAAAGATACATTTTTCAGAACAACTAATATAGTCTTTCACGGTGAACAAGACCATTCACACTACCTATCACATGTGCTTTCAGTACAAGGTCGCATTTTGTATCTTTATATTGAGTGCCTGGGGTTTTGGTGTACAGATCACACAAGCAGAGCCGGGCAATGGAATTCGGCTAACAGGCAGCCATGGTAAGCCATAGACTTTTGGCTGCTGAAAGCTTACTTAACAGCAGCGCCCTCCTTTCCCGTTCCAAGCAGAGCTCCTAGAGTTGGCCAGTTACTGCTGCGCTGTGCGGGTTAATGTGCAGCGGCAGAAACCAAAGTAACCCCAGCCATCCCATTCTCTGGGATGGCCGCTGTAGCCTTCACCACACCGCGTGGCTGGTCTTGGGAAAGATCCCTGCTAGGTGACCACGAACCGCTCAACATGAACGGTCCACCTCCCCGCCCCCACCACGTGGCTGGTCTCGGGGAAGATCCCTGCTAGCTGACCGCAAACCACTCCGCACGAACAGTCCGCCTTCCCACCCCCACCGCGTGGCTGGTCTCGGGGAAGATCCCTGCTAGGTGACCGCGAACCACTCAGCACGAACAGTCCGCCTTCCCACCCCCACCGCGTGGCTGGTCTCGGGGAAGATCCCTGCTAGGTGACCGCGAACCACTCAGCATGAACGGTCCGCCTCCCCACCCCCACCACATGGCTGGTCTCGGGGAAGATCCCTGCTAGCTGACCGCAAACCGCTCCGCACGAACGGTCCACCTCCCCGCCCCCACCGCGTGGCTGGTCTCGGGGAAGATCCCTGCTAGCTGACCGTGAACTGCTCAGCATAAACGGTCCGCCTCCCCACCCCCACCGCATGGCTGGTCTCGGGGAAGATCCCTGCTAGCTGACCATGAACCGCTCAGCATGAACGCTCCCCCTCGCCGCACCCACTGCGTGGCTGGAAACTGCTGGGAGGATTTTTTAAAAGGCACAGGCAAACAGTCCCCGTAATAAAATGCACCTAATTCCAACCGGGTCACCATGACTGATATCACTCTGATGAGGATTACGCAGACAGAGAAAGAACGGATGTTGCGTGAATGCCAGCAAACACCGGGGCCATATGCCGCCATGCTTTGTCAGGCAATGATACCGGAGTACCTGCTACTGGCCTGGCACGGTAAAGTCTCCTACCATGGAGGACGCAATAAGGCCGCTCTCCCCAGAAACCTTCTGCAAAGGCTTTCACAGTACCTCCAGGAGAGCTTCATGGAGATGTCCCAGGAGGATTTCTGCTCTATCTCCACACATGTTAACAGACTTTTCCAGTAGCTGTACTGGCCACGAATGCATCCTAAGTCCTCAGGTCAAATTACTCATTAAAAACCAATTACTTTACTACCATATCTATTCTATTCAAAAGATACACTCACCTACTGTTCCTTCTCCGGATTCACGGTCCGGGATACCGCCTTGGGAGGGTTGGTAGGGGATCTCTGTGAGGGTGATGAAGAGATCCTGGCTTTCGGGGAAATTGGCGTGCAAAGCGCTGTCGACTGCTTCGTCCTCGTCATCTCCTTCATCATCTTCCCCGTCCGCGAAAACCTCAGAGGAAGCGACCGATGAGAATACCCCATCGTCGGAGTCCACGGACAGGGGTGGGGTAGTGGTGGCGGCCCCCCCTACGATAGCATGCAGCACGGCGTAGAAACGGCATGTCTGGGGCTGAGACCCGGAGCGTCCATTGGACTCTTTGGTCTTCTGGTACGCTTGTCTCAGCTCCTTAATTTTCACTCGGCACTGCGTTGTATCCCTGTTGTATCCTCTGTCCGTCATGGCCTTGGAGATTTTTTCATAGATTTTCGCATTCCGTCTTTTCAATCGTAGCTCTGATAGCACGGATTCATCTCCCCATACAGCTATCAGATCTAACACTTCCCAATCAGTCCATGCTGGAGCCCTCTTTCGATTCTGGGATTGCATGGTCACCTCTGCTGGAGAGCTCTGCATCGTTACCAGTGCTGCTGAGCTCGTCACGATGTCCAAACAGGAAATGAAATTCAAACTGGCCAAACAGGAAATGGAATTCAAATGTTCCCAGATCTTTTCCTGTGTGGCTGGGCAGAGCATCCGAGCTCGGACTGCTGTCCAGAGAGGCGACAGTGGTGCACTGTGGGATACCTCCTGGAGCTATTAGCGTCGAATTCAGTCCACACTAACCCTAATTCCACATGACCATGTTGATTTTAGCGCTACTCCCCTCATTGCGGAGGAGTACAAAAATCGATTTAAAGAGCCCTTTATGTCAAAATAAACTGCTTCGTTGTGTGGACGGGTGCAGGGTTAATTCGATTTAATGCTGCTAAATTCGACATAACCTACTAGTGTAGACCAGGCCTATGTCTTGCAGCAAAACTTTCAGAACATAGCTCATGGATGTGCTTGGCAGATCCACCAATGATCTCCACATCCCAGCTCCCAGTGGTACGCAGGCAATGTAAATCAGTGCCAGAGATGCCAATTCTCTGATCTTCTAAATAGGAAAAAAATTAGTTGGTGCTTAGCACCCACCAGCACCAGAAGCCAAGCTCTCCTCCCTCCCCCACCACTCCCACCCGCCTGCAGCCCCTGCTGATCAACTCCTCCCCCTCCCTCCTGCACATTGCAGAACAGCTGTTCAGCGGCATGCAGGAGACACTGGAAGAGAGGGGGAGGAGCGGGGACAGGAGGTGGAAAGAAGCAGGGAAGAGGCATGGTGGGGGTGGAACAGGGGCAGGAAGGGGTAGGAGTGAGGGTGGGGTCTTCGAGGAAAGGTTGGAGTGAGGGTGAGGCCAGGATGGAGCAGGGGAGGGAAGAGGTGGAGCAGGATGGGGGCTTGGAGGAAGGGGGTGGGTGGGAGCAGGTCCTGGGGCAGAGCAGGGGTGGAGCACCCCCAGGGAAAATTAGAAGCCGGCACCTGTGCACTGGACTATAGGATATTCTGGCATGGCTTTTTTTCCATCTCTCCTCCTGAACTTGTTCCATTTTTTCTAAACAAAGAGCTTGTGACCAGGTGCCTGGGATAAAGCACACTGAGAATGCCTCACTCAGAGCAGAGCAGAGCAGGGCAGACAATTCTCACTGCAAGAAACAAGGCAGACAATTCTCAAAATTGGTGGTTTATTCTATAATCCGATTCACCAAACCAGTAACAAAACAGCTTCTGCAGTACCACACTGGTTAACAAAGACAGTCCCCTTTCGGCATTCCAGCCCTTGGCACCCATCTAGACAGCCAAGTCTAATATAGTGAGGGGTTACTGAAAACCTGATTCACCATATGTGAGGTTCACCAATCCCAAAGGACCAAATACTTATCCCAAGGTCAATATGAGTCTTAGATCTTACCCAGTAAGAAAAGCATTGCAAATGGTCCAGAGCTCAATACACATACAGATATGTGTGAAGTCCTTAGGTCAGTTTCCTAGCAGAGATGATGAGGCTGCTGATTTGTAAAAGTCTTTCTGGAATCAATTTAAAGGGTTATAGTCCAAAAGGCAGTCCAGGTGTAAAGTCTACTAGAGTTCTTCCATGAGAATCCCTGGGTAATCCAAGGTAAACCTGGAGACCTCAGTTTTATGGCTTAGAACGTCCCTGTTAAAGTTGAAGCAGACCTGAAATGGCAGGATCAGGCCAGGCGCTTTCCTTTATAACCCTCTAGCAAGCAGACAAGCCTCCTCCAAGCAACTGTCACAGCAGGACCTTCTCCCAGTGAAAAACAGGCAATGCAGATTTTACTTTGAAGCTCATCTATTTCCTATGCATACACAGGTAAACTAGTTGCATTCATTCACATAAGGTAATTAGCCGGTACTTCATTATAGCATAGATAGTTAAGCTGAAGACAATGTAGATAATATTATTAGCTTTCTGCAATATCTTACATCTTTGATCTAAAGGTTAACTGGACACAGTCGCATACATAATTAAGGCAATTATGACATGAAAGGAAATTAGCATCTACATGCTAATGTGGTTACATTGTTAAACTTCTAACAGGATATAGGTAAACACAGACAAATACACTTAGCATCTCCCCTTTGATTCTTATCAACACAAAGTGAATGAGTTGGGTATTGCTAGCTAATTAACATTTCTTTGATACCCATACATAAGTGGATTGTCTTGATTACAATTGTAATGCCTCCTGTTAAATTGTTATGGGTCAGACACAGGTTGGTTGGTCTGCCAGTGTCACAGAGCTACTCAAGCAGGGACTTTAATTGGGTCTCCCGCAGCCAAGTAAAGTGCCCTAACTTCCAGGCTATAGAGTCTGTCTCATAGAAGCCAAGTATCAGAGGGGTAGCCGTGTTAGTCTGTATCCACAAAAACAATGAGGAGTCTGGCGGCACCTTAAAGACTAACAGATTAATTTGGGCATAAGCTTTCATGGGTGATTCTTCAGATCTGAACAAGTGGGTTTTTTACCCATGAAAGCTATGCCCAAATAAATCTGTTAGTCTTTAAGGTGCCACCAGACTCCTCATTGTTTTTGTCTCACAGGAGTCACTCAAGGAAATTATTAGGCAGCAGGTTTAAAACAAACAAAAGGAAGTACTTCTTCACACAATGCACAGTCAACCTGTGGAACTCATTGCCAGGGGATGTTGTGAAGGCTGAAAGTATAACTGGCTTCAGAAAACAATTAGATAAATTCATGAAGTATAGGTCCAACAGTCAGAGGGGTAGCCGTGTTAGTCTGGATCTGTAGAAGCGACAAAGGGTCCTGTGGCACCTTATAGTCTATAAGATGCCACAGGACCCTTTGTCGCTTCTACAGGTCCAACACTGGCTATTAGCCAAGATGGTCAGGGATGCAACCCCATGCTCTGAGTGTCCTAAGCCTTTAACTGCCAGAAGCTGGGTGTGGAGTGATGGGTAATTCAATAATTCTCTTCTTCTGTTCATTCCTTCTGAAACATCTGACCTTGGCCACTGTCAGACATCGAGCTAGATGGACCATTGGTCTGGCCAGAATGGCTATTCTTATGTTCTTATGAATGACTTTGCCTTGCCATTATGAATGACACCTCGCCCATTGGCTTCAATGGAGCCAGGTTTTCACCCCAGGACTCTTAGTAGTGTTTGTCTAGCAAAGGTGCACCGCATGGTGAGAGTACAGTAGAAGCACAAGCAGTTTTTACCACTGGAACATTTAACTCTGCTCTTCCATAAGATCTTTGCCCCAAAACAACACTCATAAATCATTTTGGAAAACCATCCCTGGCCAAATCAGTTGATGCAACCATGTAGCCTAGGCAATGGAAAGAGTTCTGAGGGACAGATTCTTAGAGGGCGCAAATCGGCATAACTCCATTAGCTTTAGTAAATCCACCTTGACTTACTATTGACCCTATTTGTTTTGGAGTTCAAATTCTTCATAATTTTGTTCAGGCCTTAGACCCTGATTCAGGAAAGCATGTAAGCACATGCTTAACTTTAGACAGCTAGGGGTAAGATGAGCATAACTCTTAGAATTAGCAAAAAGCTGATACAGACTAACACAGCTCCACTCTGAAACATGTCTTGTAGAATTAGGGTTCTTGTGTGAATACTTGTGTGTTGTGTTCACAAATTCACTTGTTTCTATGAATATTCCTGGCAGTCAAATAACTGGCAAAAAATATTCACAGGAACAAACAAAATATGTGAACACAACCATCAGGTGTCTGTCCAGGTTATTGTTCCTCTGATAACAATAAAGGAAAGGTACCTGAACTGAAGAGGTGTTAAGTACTACATTGAAAGCAAGAGGAACAGCTGCTTAGATGTCACTGCTTGTGTCCTGTAGCTAATCAAAAAGGCCAGGGGAAGCACTAAATCTTGAAGAAAGCCTTGGATTGTCAGTCCTACAGAACTATCTTATAGGACTCCCTCTTACTGTAGTACCTGAGCACCTCACTGCCTTTGAGATAGTTAGCTTCACAATACTCCCACTTTGTATTAATCCCATTTTGTAGATGGGGACATAAGGCATAGAGAGACTAAGCCCAATACCTTTCCCAATACCATACAAGAAGACTGTGGTAGAACACAGCCTAGCATTGAGGTCTTTGGAGCCTCAGACTAGCACCCTGACCACTAGATCAGAGCAGACCTATGACAGGTATCTCTAGAGGCTCTATTCTTGCATTTCATTCCACTGAGGGTGGAAGCATTTTGCTCCTTGAAGAGGGTGCAATGTGTTCTTTGCCTGAGAGGCCAGCACTACTGGTGATGCTTGCCGAAAGTAGCCCCTATGGCAAATCCTACTGCTGCTACTGGTTAGGTGATGGTCCTCTGTAGTCGCTGCGGCACTTAGGGACGTGTGTGGAGATGAAGGCAGCTTTGATGTCAGGAGGGAGGATGTGGTTATGGACCCAGTGGGCCTTTGCTACTTATAGCAACTGACAATGGGTTCAAGCCATGACTTGGCTGCTCACATAATGCCCTGGACTGGCCATTCCCAACGTGAATGCTTGCAGCACTTAACAATGTTGGTCTCTATGCTGCCCGTGAGTTCCCTGACAGTGCTGGTCCTGGAAATTAAAATGTCCCTGCACTAGGCCTCAGTGCCACAACCCTTTGAAAACTTTAGTCCTGAGTGTTAGGTTTTCTTATCTAGTTTACAGTGTAGGAAACAATCTCTCCCCTCCTCCCCACCCCAAACCTTGGATATTAAATGGATTAAGGCAGATGTTAAATTATAAATCCAAGATACTGTCAAATAAATTCCAATAATCATCTGTCTGTTTGGGTTTTTTTTTAACCCTGATCAGTCAAAGGATCCTTTGCATAGAAAAGATATCAAAGCAGATGTGTGTCTCCTTCCATTGATCTGAAAAGGGGGAGTTCACTGGATGAATTTGGGATTTAATTTGATTAATCTGCTTTTGAACTATGCACACTGTCATGTTTGATAGAGTCTGTTTCTCTCTTGATCTCTGCTGATTACATATTTTCTTCTAAATACTATTTGTGATGTGCTACCATTATTGAGAGCTCCTAATTGAAGTCTTTCGTGAGATTTGTATCTGGTTATCAGCCTTTACTGTATATATATATATGTGACAAAGTTCCTCCTCTACCTCGGTGGTCCTGCTCTTATTGGCGGATTCTGCTTGCCTCAGAGATCTTCCCCTCTAGTAGAATCCACAGTCCAGGTTAACTCCTCCTGTGTCTGATCAGGAGTTGGGAGTTTCGGGGGGAACCCGGGCCCACCCTCTACTCCAGGTTCCAGCCCAGGGCCCTGTGGATTGCAGCTGTTTAGAGTGCCTCCTGGAACAACTGCACGACAGCTACAACTCCCTGGGCTACTTCCCCATGGACTCCTCCCAACACCTTCTTTATCCTCACCACAGGATCTTCCAGCAGTACGCCCTCTTACTCTCAGCTCCTAGTGCCTCTTGCTCCCAGCTCCTCACACGCAACCTCCTTCCACAGCTCCTGACATGCGCGCCTCACTGACTCACTGGGAGGCTTTTGACTAGTTTCAGCCAGCCCCTGATTGGCTGCAGGTGTCTCAATCAACCTCCCTGCCTTCTGGAAAGTTCTTAATTGGCCCCAGGTGTCTTGATTAACCTGGAGCAACTGCCATAAGGTATCAGGGATTTGTTTAGCCTGGGGCTAACTTACTGGTTCCTTATCACTTTCCTATAGCCATCTGGCCTTGCCCCGTCACATATCCCCCCACTCTGCTCAACACCATAGAGTTGGGCAACTTGGGACGCCAGGCAGTGTGCTCTTGACAGACCATCAGCGTTGCCATGGTGGCATCCAGCCCTGTGCCGTATGCGGAACTGGAACGGTTGGAGGGATAAGAACCACCTGGTGACCCTTGCATTCTTTTCCCTATTCCGCTGCATCCACTGGAGGGGTGCATGGTCCGTCACAAGAGTAAATCGCCGGCCCAATAGGTAATAACGTAGGGTCTCCATAGCCCATTTGACAGCAAGGCATTCTCTCTCAACTGGTTTAGTGGAGCACTAGGCATTGGGCCCTCATCCCTACCCGCGCTGGGGACCTAGCCCAGCGCCTGGGCTTGCCTGCCCTCATTGTGAGGTCCTGGGCAGAGGCACTGCTCTCTGCTGCCATATGCGTGGGATCTTGGGGCAATTGTAGGGAGGTTCGGGGGGGGAGCAGGTGGCTCAGTGAGGAAAAAGCCTGGTGGGATTGGTTCCCAACAGCGTGTCCTGCTGGGAAGCTCCCTGAGTTTGCCCCCATGCTCCATGTTCATCTCAACATCCCTGGCAGAAGCTGTCCCCTTCAAAGCTATTCCAATCCATGGTCACGGCTCTAACTGCGTTCTCTCCCCTCCCCCTGCTTGCGATGCCGGTGCGCTCCCTCCCCTCACCCATGCCAGGGGAAGCTCAGTGGTTTGAGCATTGGCCTGCTAAACCCAGGGTTGTGAGTTCAATCCTTGAGGGGGCCATTTAGGGATCTGGGGCAAAAATTGGGGATTGGTCCTGCTTTGAGCAGGGGGTTGGACTAGATGACCTTCTAAGGTCCCTTCCAACCCTGATATTCTATGATTCTACTGCGTATTTCTGTTCTCTTGGGAGAAGCTTTCTGCTTAGGTAGAGGATCGGGTGTTCCTCTTCTCCCACCATTTGCGACAGAACTGCCCCCAACCCCACCTCGGAAGCGTCTGTTTGTAAAATAAATTCCTTGTTAAAGTCCGGGGCTATGAGTACAGGGTCATTACAAAGGGCCATCCGAAGGTCTGTGAACGCCCCCTCTGCTGCGTCGGTCCACTTCACCATGTCTGGACCTCGGGCTTTCACCAGGTCCATTAGGGGACTTGCCCTAGTAGCGAAGTGACGAATAAAACGTCGGTAGTAGCCTACCACACCTAGGAACGCGCGGACCTGCTTCTTTTGGGTCGGCCGGGGCCAGTTTTGAATCGCCTCTAGCTTATTCATTTGGGGCTTTACTATGCCCCTTCCTACAATATATCCCAGGTACCTAGCCTCTGCTAGCCCTATGGCACATTTAGCGGGATTAGCAGTAAGGCCAGCCCGCCTTAAGGTGCGCAGTACTGCCTCAACTTTCTCCAAGTGGGTTCCCCAGTCTGGCGTATGGATGACGACATCATCTAGGTATGCGGCTGCATAACTAGTATGGGGGCGCAGCAGCTTATCCATGAGGTACTGGAATGTGGCCGGGGCCCCATGTAGCCCAAAAGGGAGGACGGTGTACTGGAATAGCCCATCCGGCGTGGAGAACGCTGTCTTTTCATTAGCTTCTTTGGTCAGGGGAATCTGCCAGTATCCTTTTGTCAGATCCAGTGTAGTCAAGAATCAAGCACTACCCAGTTGGTCCACCAGTTCGTTGATGTGTGGTATGGGGTATGCATTGAACTGGGATACTTCATTCAGTCGGCGAAAGTTATTACAGAATCTCGTGGTACCGTCAGGTTTAGGCACTACAACGATTGGACTAGACCACTGACTGTAAGATTCTTCAGTCACCCCTAATTCTAACATTTTCTTCACTTCGGCCTTGATTTCTTCTCTTTTGGCTGCTGGGATTCGGTAGGGTCTCAATGTTACCTTGGCTCCGGGGATCGTGCGGATATGGTGATAGGTCTCAGTTGTCCGCCCCGGTTTTGTGGAGAACACATCTCGGTTGCGATTAACCATGTCAGTTGCCTCAATCTTTTGGATTGGCGTCAAGTCGGGTGATATCCTCACTTGCTCGTGTAAATTGTCCTCCTGGGGAAGGATCTCCTGGGTGACTAAGCATGCCTCTCAATCATGCCAAGGTTTTAGAAGATTGATGTGGTAGATTTGCTCTGGTTTCCTGCGGCCTGGCTGCCGCACCTTATAGTTCACCTCTCCCACGGCTTCGATCACTTCGTAGGGTCCCTGCCACTGGGCCAACAGCTTACTTTCTGCTGTGTGCACCAGGACCATCACTCGATCCCCTGGTTGGAACCGTCAAAGCTTTGCTTGGTGGTTATAATGTTGGGTCTCCTGTGCTTTCTCCAAGTGTTCTCGTACAATAGGTGTAACTCGGGCTATCCGATCCCTCATCTATAGTACATGCTCAACTATGTTCCTTCCTGGATTTGGCTCCTCTTCCCACGCTTCTCTTGCTATATCCAATATGCCCCGGGGGTGGCGCCCGTATAATAGTTCGAACGGAGAGAAATCTGTGGAGGCTTGCGGAACCTCCCGGATGGCGAACATGAGGTAAGGTAATAGGGTATCCCAATCTTTCCCATCCCGGCTCACCACTTTCCTGATCATGGCCTTGAGGGTCCTATTGAATCTTTCCACAAGGCCATCTGTTTGCGGGTGGTATACAGAGGTCCGTAGGGCTTGTAATGAACAGAGATCTTTCATCAACTTGGACACGAAAGGTGTCCCTTGATCAGTCAATATCTCCTTGGGTAACCCAACTCGGGCAAAGATCTGTACTAGCTCCTTAGCTATGGTTTTGGAAGCTGTGTTGCGTAGGGGAACGGCTTCTGGGTACCGGGTTGCATAGTCCAGTACAACAAGCACATGTTGGTGGCCCCGAGCTGTCTTCTCAAGGGGCCCTATCAGATCCATGGCTATGCGTTCGAAAGGAACCTCTATTATTGGAAGAGGTATCAAAGGAGCCCGGAAGTGCGGGCACGGACTATGTAACTGACACTCCGGACAAGAGGTGCAGTATCGTCGGACATCGTCATGTACTCCTGGCCAGAAGAACCTCCACAGGATCCGTGCCTGGGTTTTCTCTACCCCTAGGTGTCCTCCAAATAGGTGACTGTGGGCGAGGCTCAATATGGCTTTTTGATGTTTTCGTGGCACCAAAAGTTGATGTATCTCTTGCTCCTGCATTTGCGCCACACGGTACAGGAGATCTTTCTTCACTATAAAGTAAGGTCCTGGACCCCGGACCTTCCCATCCACAGGTACTACATCTATCTCAGCCACCTCTTTTCTGGCGTTATCATATCTAGGGTCCTCTGCCTGGTCCCGCCCAAAAGTATCTCACCCGGGACTAACCTGCCCGAGCTCCCAGGAGCCAGCCTCTGTTGCTTCCAACGGCTCACTTCCATCATGGCTGGGGCCAGCCTCCGGCTCACCTTCCGTGGTGGTAGTTTCTCTGGCTGCTCGTGTCCGTCTGCCTACTAGTGCGATCTTCTGGCCCTGGGTCAGGATCCGGGTTCCCAAAGCTTTTGCAGCCTTCCTCTCCCTTTTTGTCTTCCGGGTCTTTTGGGGGACTGAGAACAGATCCTGAGAAATCTTAGCGAACATCGGGGGTTGACATTCCCCCGGTGACAAGTCACTGCCCTCAGGGTCCCCACCTCCCTCCAACCTCTCCGTGGGGAGTAAATTATCAAACCCTGGATAGTCCCTCCCAATGACTACAGGATATGGGAGTTTAGGAACTACACCCACTGTCACCTCAATGGGGTTCCCCTGAACCTCTATCTCCACCTGGATGGTGGGGTAATGGCTTACGGCCCCATGCACGCATGTCACTGCTACGCATTTGGCTTGTAGCAGCTGGCTACTTTTTACCAGCTTACCCGATATGAGGGTGATTGCACTCCCGGAGTCCACAAGCGCTATAGTCTCTACTCCATTTATCTTCACCGGTCTAGTGTAGTTATGCGGGGCTAATGCGACGCCCGCAAGGTGGATAAGGGAGTACGGGACCTCCCAATCCCCCAAGTTACATTGCATAGGCTCCTCGGTGCGGGGACACTGTGCTGCTATGTGTCCCCACTCACCGTATGCGTAACATCTATATGGAACCCTAGGCGTTCCCCGGTCTCTTGGTTTGGGAAGTGTATCTTCATAATCTTCTTACCCCTCAGTGCGCCGACACTTTATGGCCTCTGGTGGGCCTTCAGCCCTTCTCTTTTTCCACCTGGGCCCTCCTGGTGGCCCAGTCACTCGAAATCTGGGGCTTGGTGCTGCTAGTTTAACCCTGGGTTCCGCTTCCTTAACTGGTCGGGTCAATTCCCTCGCCGTCCTTCGCCTCTCTACTATTGCCACAATCTCATCATAGGTGGAGGGTTCATTCTGGCTTACCCATGCGCGAAGGTCTGGTGGTAGTCCCCTCATGTATCGGTCGATGACCAGAACCTCTAGTATCTCTTCTGGACTCCGGGACTCAGTTTGCAACCACTTTCGTGCGAGATGGATGAGGTCATACAATTGGGACCGCGGGGTATTGTCTTCCTGGTACCTCCACTCATGATACCGCTGGGCCCGCACTGCGGTTGTTACCCCAGATCTGGCCAGGATCTCTGCTTTCAGCTGGGGGTAGTCTGCTGCAGCCTCTTCAGGCAGATCATAGTAGGCCTTCTGGGCCTCCCCGCACAGGAATGGGGCGAGGATGCCAGACCACTGATCTCGAGGCCAGGCCTCCCATAGGGCTGTCCTCTCAAAGGCCAGGAGATATGCCTCTATGTTATCGTTCCCTGTCATTTTCTGCAGGCAATTGCTGGTCCCATCATGGCCATGGTTCATCTCTGTAAGGGCCTTCACTTGGTTTACCAGTTCCCGCAACATAGTACAGTCTTGAGCAGCCTGGTCCATCAACAGGCATTGGTCTCCTGCTGCAGCTGCACTGCCTCCTGTTGGGCAGCTGCCTGGACACGGGTAGCCTCCTGCTGGGCAGCCGTGGCTTGTATCAGTGCCCGTACTACCTCTTTCATTGTGGTGAAAAAAATAAATAAATAACCCCGCTCCCTTTAAAAAAATAAATAAATAAACACCTTCCTTCTTCCGCCACGCTGTGCACACCAAATCCCACAGCTGACACCAGTTGTGACAAAGTTCCTCCTCTACCTCGGTGGGTCCTGTGCTTATTGGCGGATTTTGCTTACCTCAGAGATCTTCCCCTCTAGTAGAATCCACAGTCCAGGTTAACTCCTCCTGTGTCTGATCAGGAGTTGGGTGTTTCAGGGGGAACCCAGGCCCGCCCTCTACTCCAGGTTCCAGCCCAGGGCCCTGTGGATTGCAGCTGTTTAGAGTGCCTCCTGGAACAACTGCACGACAGCTACAACTCCCTGGGCTACTTCCCCATGGACTCCTCCCAACACCTTCTTTATCTTCACCACAGGATCTTCCAGCAGTACGCCCTCTTACTCTCAGCTCCTAGTGCCTCTTGCTCCCAGCTCCTCACACGCAACCTCCTTCCACAGCTCCTGACATGCGCGCCTCACTGACTCACTGGGAGGCTTTTGACTAGTTTCAGCCAGCCCCTGATTGGCTGCAGGTGTCTCAATCAACCTCCCTGCCTTCTGGAAAGTTCTTAATTGGCCCCAGGTGTCTTGATTAACCTGGAGCAACTGCCATAAGGTATCAGGGATTTGTTTAGCCTGGGGCTAACTTACTGGTTCCTTACCACTTTCCTATAGCCATCTGGCCTTGCCCCGTCACAAGATACCATAATGAACTTGAATATTTCATCTGCATCTTGGGGTTTTCTTGGTTTAGTGGTGATAGGTGTTACCAAACGTTTTACTGATTTATGTAATATTTATTGAAAATGTAATAAACCAAGCAATAACAAACAGTAGACATGTTTGCTGCCTTTTGTCCATCCCTGATGAAGATGTTACATAAGACCACTCCTAACACCAGTCATCAAACTCAACACATTGCCATTTGCATTACTCTTTGCATGTGATCACACAGGCAGCATTCAGTCACCCTTGCTGTCCGGTGGTGTTGGTTGGCCATATAGAACTAGATAAGAATTTGAATCATAAGTGGCTTTTAGTATATTCAGCAATATAGTTCCTACTCCAACTAATTTCCAAGTAAACTTTCATGACACACAATATCAAATCCTTTAGTAAAATTCAGACATTCTGATGCAGCACCCTGGGAGAAAAGAGTGAGATTATGAGGATGGCTTTGTGCTAGGTGTAGTGTAGTTGTAGCCATGTTGGTCCCAGGATATTAGAGAGACAAGGTGTGTGAGGGAATAACTTCCATTGGACCGACTTCTGTGGTGAGCGAGACAAGCTTTTGAGCCACACAGAGCTCTTCTTCAGGTAGGTAGCAGCCTGCTGCTGGATCATGAATGGACTGTAACAACACACGGACATAGGGGCTCAGACCCCAAACTCAGTGTGTAACCCTGTCCTGGGTGTGTCAGGCCCACCTCTGAGAGACAACTGAGGAGTTTGACTCATTCTTATTCTGGCAGCATTTGCCTGGCTTGTCCTACCAATGGAGTTTCACTGAACTGAATGGAATTGAACCACTAGCTTCTCCATATTAATGCTGCAATCAGCTGACTATCAAAAACCTGATTGTCAACCCCCCAGGTTCTTCCCATACATACCTAATTTCCTCAAGAAGAAACTAGTTCCCCTGAATTTTCATCCCCCACATCTAATCCTAGGGTAGAATTTGTCTGGGGTCTGGATAATATTTAAAAAGACGTGTTATACTCGGACTGTTGAAAATGTTTCCCTTCAAAATGGCTTGGCCAAGAAACTACAGATTTGTTTTATTGACTTTGCTGGGACAAAGGGACTTTTTATGGTTGATTTATCATTTTGTATTTGGCCAAGGGAGAGGGTTGGCGGCAGAATTACAAAGGTATGTAATATGAAGGGCCTGTAATGGGATAGGTAAGGAAGGGGTTAACCGGTGGCTTATTAGAGTCAGGATAGAAAGAGAAGCCAGAGAAAGGCTGGGTAAAGGCCTCTGAGAGAAGGATGACAAAGAGGAAGAGGAGGAGGAAGACTGTTTCAGGCAGGCCACCACTGTGGCTTTCCTTGCCCAGGGATAGCGATTCAAAGTTTCTCTTGAGCTTGGGGGTTCTGGCTGGTGTGCAATAATAGGCTTCACCTGCTTGCTGTTTTTAAAACTTTCTTATCTGCCTTTTAGTGAGAAAAAAAATCAAGAACATTAAATGCAAAAATTGACAATAGGGTGAAATTGAGGGGGAAGCTCTAAACCCCCAAACCTCAGTAAATGCAAACGTAATGGCTCCATCAGCAATGATGACTTGCCCTTACTGTGCACAGGTAGCATGTTCCATTCCTGACTAAACTGGTAATGGGACAAAAGGCACTACAATGATGTCAGATACTATTATTCATCTCATTCTGCCACTCGCTGCAATCCACGGAAAATGCCAGGGCTACCCTACGTTCTGAGGAGTCCCCAGCAATACCAGTGCTGTTCCACTCTGTGACATACCTTGCCACGGCCAGCCCTCTGTGATTCTGTCCAAGGCCCTGTCAGTGCCAGTGACCCATCACACTCCAACAATGCGCCAAACCCAGCAGTCTGCAAATGCCAGCGCTCTGACACCATGTGTAATACGATACCGACCCAAGCTCTCCAGGGCCTTGTGTCCAGTTCCATTGAATTCCACAAGATTCCAGAGCCAGTGCTGGGATCTCCTGAGAATCCAGCAGCAAGGGCAGCAGTTCTCTGCAATCTCTGCTGGAGCGAAACGGGAGAATATGGGTGCTGGCTCTTTAGATCTGTAGCAAAAAGCCAGTCAGCAGCAGGGCTAGGAATGATTCTAGGTAAAAGATTCTCTGTACCGAAGAAAGAGACGGAGTATCATAGAATCATAGAATCATAGAATATCAGGGTTGGAAGGGACCTCAGGAGGTCATCTAGTCCAACCCCCTGATCAAAGCAGGACCAACCCCAACTAAATCATCCCAGCCAGGGCTTTATCAAGCCTGACCTTAAAAACCTCTAAGGAAGGAGATTCTACCACCTCCCTCGGTAACGCATTCCAGTTCTTCACCACCCTACTAGTGAAAAAGTTTTTCCTAATATCCAACCTAAACCTCCCCCTCTGCAACTTGAGACCATTACTCCTTGTTCTGTCATCTTCTACCACTGAGAACAGTCTAGATCCATCCTCTTTGGAACCCCCTTTCAGGTAGTTGAAAGCAGCTATCAAATCCCCCCTCATTCTTCTCTTCTTCAGGCTAAACAACCCCAGTTCCCTCAGCCTCTTCTCATAAGTCATGTACTCCAGCCCCCTAATCATTTTTGTTGCCCTCCGCTGGACTCTTTCCAATTTTCCACATCCTTCTTGCAGTGTGGGGCCCAAAACTGGACACAGTACTCCAGATGAGGCCTCACCAGTGCCGAATAGAGGGGAATGATCACATCCCTCGATCTGCTGGAAATGCCCCTACTTATACAACCCAAAATGCTGTTAGCCTTCTTGGCAACAAGGGAACACTGTTGAGTCATATTCAGCTTTTCGTCCACTGTAACCTCTAGGTCCTTTTCTGCAGAACTGCTGCCCAGCCATTCGGTCTCTAGTCTGTAGCAGTGCATGGGATTCTTCCGTCCTAAGTGCAGGACTCTGCACTTGTCCTTGTTGAACCTCATCAGATTTCTTTTGGCCCAATCCTCTAATTTGTCTAGGTCCCTCTGTGTCCTATCCCTACCCCTCCAGCGTATCAACCACTCCTCCCAGTTTAGTGTCATCTGCAAACTTGCTAAGGGTGCAGTCCACACCATCCTCCAGATCGTTAATGAAGATATTGAACAAAACCAGCCCCAGCACCGACCCTTGGGGCACTCCACTTGATACCGGCTGCCAACTAGACATGGAGCCATTGATCACTACCTGTTGAGCCCGACCATCTAGCCAGTTTTCTATCCACCTTACCGTCCATTCATCCAGCCCATACTTCTTTAACTTGCTGGCAAGAACACTGTGGGAGACTGTATCAAAAGCTTTGCTAAAGTCAAGAAATAGCACATCCACTGCTTTCCCCTCATCCACAGAGCCAGTTATCTCATCATAGAAGGCAATTAGGTTAGTCAGGCATGACATGCCCTTGGTGAATCCATGCTGACTGTTCCTGATCACTTTCCTCTCCTTTCAGTGGTTCAGAATTGATTCTTGGAGGACCTGATCCATGATTTTTCCAGGGACTGAGGTGAGACTGACTGGCCTGTAGTTCCCCGGATCTTCCTTCTTCCCTTTTTTAAAGATGGGCACTACATTAGCTTTTTTCCAGTCATCCGGGACCTCCCCCGATTGTCATGATTTTTCAAAGATAATGGCCAATGGCTCTGCAATCACATCGGCCAACTTCAAGGCTAACTCCTTTTTCTTTATTCTAATAAACCTCCTTGGTCAGCACCTGAAGCAAGTGTCCCTTTATCATTGTCATTGCTTGGTTGGGCCATACTGCCCACTGACTGAGCTCACCTGTGCTAAGTCAGCATAACCGCACTCCAGCTCTTGTCCTCTAGTCCCTCGTTTATCCCTCCTGCCTCCCCATCATTTTGCTCCCCTTTGCCCTCACGCTGCCTTTCCTCATGGTCCAGCCCATACTATCGGCATCCCTTCAGATCCAGATGCAGCAAGTAAAGGAAAGAACTATCTGTTACGGTGTACCCCATGGGTACACCATCACACTATCACAGCCACAACATCCTGCTCCTTTCAAGAGCAAACTCTGGAGTATCTAGTCGTGACTTGGTTCGAGTGGCAGAGCCCTGGCTGGGTATTGTGCTGTGGGAGAGCATTAACCCTGTGCAGGTGGTGCACTGAGTGTCAGAACGCCATAGTGTTACACTGAGTATCAAAGTGCTGGCATTACTATGGTACTGCCCAGGATAGCAGAGAAATGGTTCTTGCAGGGGACTGCAGAGCAGCAAAGAACTGGAAAAAAAATAGCAAAGGATGCTGCCCTCAGAGGCAGAACTGGCATTGACGGTGCACTTCATACAGTGACACTGCCCTGACTGGCCAAAGGCTGTTACTGGCAGAACACTGCCCAGAGTAGGAGAACAGAGACACGAGCATTATCTATATGTGGCTGAGCAAACTGAGGAACAGAGCCCTGGTGCTGGCAGAGGGTTTCATACATATGCCAAGAGTAAGCTGAGGGGGCTTTTTCCTGACTAGGAGAATGTCGGTGTGGGTAGGGCTGTGCTGGGCGGTAGAGCTTTGGCATCAGGGAGGTGATGACACAGAACAGAAAAGTGTTTGAACCAGTGGATTACTGCGTAGAGGAAGGACCCCGGTGCTCAGTGGCAGAGTGTTGGTGCTGACGGATGAGGTGCAGAGTGGCACTAGCTTGAGCTGCATTTTACCCTCTATGTTCCGTTACTCAGAGTTCTGTCCTAGGCGCAGCTGTTTCCTAAATACATTAGAACTTGTTTGCCAACTACTTAACATCTCACCTGTACAAACAACATTTGGATGGTTGGCAGAAGGGATCTGTTTACATCAAGGAAAAGGAAAATTGGTGTCAAAGCAGGACGCTGCTCCCCGCAGGAGAAGGAGGTTCAGATTGGGAAAGCCAAGCCAAAAGTTTGGTTGGATCAACCTGCTTCACGCTGGGCCCTAAGAGAAAACTCTACAGCTGGCAGTCTCTGCTAAGGAGAGACCAAAGGATAAAATAACAGGGGTGTCAAATTCAAGCAATGAGATGCACAGCTAAAGCTGGGAGTGAGAGATGATGGGGAAAAACTTACATAGCCCCCAACCATACAATGCTTTGGCTCCCCCAGTCTCATACTTTCATGAGTGCTGAAAGAATTTACTTCAGCTCCCCCCACAAATAAATCACAATTCAGGAAGGAAACACTGGTGCAATGTTGAGAATGGAGAAAGAAGCAGGCACTTTTACCCTGTAGGGCTGGTTATAAACTGCAAGATTCCTGAGCTGTCCCCTGTCAGCAAAGTGCTGAGACAACAAACTTAACCTCTCTGTCCACAGCGTGCCTATCAGCCATGGTTATTAAATCCCACAAAAGGGAGAAGAGGAGAAGTGAATAGGGTAGAAAGAAAAAGCACTTTCCCCATTTGGATTACCTCCTACAGAACAGGACCTGCCAGTGAACGGCAGAGAGTGTAATTGCTGGCCTGAAAGAGAAAAAGAAAAACTATAAAAGGAAAGAGAAAGAAGGGGGAAAAAATTGATAATGAACAATTTATCCTCTGAGCTAACAGTTAATTAATTCTGAAAATATCTGTCAAGCTAATAGAACGGGGGGTGGGAGGGTTGTGCCACCTAACACAATTAGTAAAATAATAATAACAAAAAAGAGGGGGGGAAAGAGATTTTTTTTAAGGTGTTGCTATCTTCTTACAGACCAGGCCCTTGGCTTCCCAATGTCATTCTCAAACACAATTTTTTTCCCCTCTCTCCCTTCGTCTCTTTTCAGAAATTGTTCTCATGAATGATTTATATATGTCTAGTTATCTGGAGTGATTTCTATGGACCCGGGCGCATTGCTGCATAATTGTTAATTTTAATGCCATAATAGCTTCAGATGGAGGAAGAGATTAGGCGTTTATTGCACAATTAAATGAAACATACTTGAGAATCACAAAAGGTTCCGTAATTATTTCAGACCATTAATAAAATGGGCATTAAATTATATGGGACACAAAAGGGAAAGGAAATAGATTTTCATTACAGCAATAGAAGCCGAGAGTAGTAATAGATCCTTGTTGAATTCTCTTTCTCTCTCTCTCTCTCTGAAATTAATTGTTGCCCGGCTTATTTCAAAGCAAAATAAAAGAGAAATAAAGTGTGTTAAAGAGCCTCTGATGAAAGGGCTTTGTTTGATGAGGACAATAGCCAGTGATACACTCAGGGGGAGAGAGAAGGGGGGAGAAGGGGAGGGAGTTTTGATTTTGGCTTCCTGCCCTTCAGTCCTGAAGGCTGCAAGGGGGCTTGGTTCATGAGTGAGGGGTTCTCCTTTCCTCCTCCAATACTACATTGCTAATAGAGGATGAGGAAAGTGGGGAGCCTGGGAAGTGCCTCCCATCTTCCTTTAAGCTGTTTATAGTGGAAGAACCTCCTCATGACACCAACACCTGCATTTCTGGGGTCATCAGACCCAGGGCATGGTGAAAGAATCAGAAAATATCACAAAAGCTAGAGCAGCTGGTTCTTTGCAGATGTGCTGGGTTCATCACCAATGGACCTGACGAGTCTGTGGAGGTTTGGCCTGGTGCACGCCATCCCTCCATCTTGTTCTTTTTCACAGCTGCCCTACTCTATTACTCCCTTCCAGCTCACTCCTGTGGGTGTCATCAGAGGTGTGGCAACAGCAAAATAGGAGGTGAGGAGAAATTATAGAACAATAAAGCTCTGAGGGAGGTTTCCAGCCAGTCGGGTTACTCACCCTGGGGTTGATAGTGCTCACTTCCAACAGCAAGGATGAATAATTTCCTCCACTGCAGCAATCCCTGGATGAGGTTCTCTGTCCTATGTTCTGCAGGAGACCAGAGTAGATGATCTTAATGGTCCCTTCAGGCCTTAACATCCATAAATCAACCCAATTAACATTTGTAACTTCTTCTGTGGGCTTATGGCTCACTCTGTAGTGGAACAGCTCCTGTAATAACAAAGACTCCCCTTGTACCTCCATTGCCACCATTTCCTGAAAATGCATGCAAAATACAGGACGGGAAAGAACTTCTAATGCACCTGTGTGACTTTAAACATTAGTTCAGAGCTGCCTGTAGAAAGCTGCACTCAGGAAGCCATTTGCAGGGCCCAGCAACAACTTTGATTGGTCCTTCAACCAGGAACTATGCTACCAATTCTTAAGCACCATCTACCGGTGCTTTACTTGCTGACTATTTATGTATAGACAGACATAGAGCGCTCTCGTAGCAACATTCATAACTCCCAAAGCTACTGTACTGATCTACAAAACAACCCATGTCTGGAATGGCTTGAGGACTTTCTCTTTAACTCATGCCCAGATTTTTCTTAGCACAAGTGTAGGAGACCCAAGTTTAATCAATGGAAAACAAACACTACCTGCTTCCTTTTGAAAACTGTGCCCCGTCCTCATGTCTCTATTTACTTATGGCCATATTTCCATACACTTACTTGCTTTGAGTAGCACCCTACTCCAGGGGCAGTCCCGTTGACTTCTGCAGGACTGCTCATGGAATAGAACACTATTCAGTGTGACTGAAGGTATTAGAATCTGGCTCTTTAGACACACACAAAGGATTAATGTTCTAAGTTCTTGAGATGTATTTGTGCCTCAGTAAGTTACCAAATACTGCAACCAAAGCAGACACACCAGCACAATGACTGAACAGAAAATGATGGACACAGTTCTGCCAACTGCTCAGCCCCCTCAGTTTCCATGGAAGTCACAGAATGGATCACAGGATGAGAAAGACAAGATGGTTGAGTTCTGTTGGTGAAAGAAACAAGTTTTAAGCTCCACAGAGCTCTTCTTCAGGTCACGAATCAACAGAATTGCACTAAATTGGCTTCATACATTCCTTTCCAGTAGATACTAAAGAGTCAGGATGGGCAACTGAGCCACCCACAAGAGCTATGGCATGCAGAACCCTTTACAACTCAGTTCATCACTTCTCCAATTCTAACATCTCCGTACAACCATTGTGGGAATGTTGTGAGACAACTTGGGCTGCAATGCTATCAATGTGCTGATGATACACAGCCCTATGAACCCTTTCTATTCAATGGAGACATTGCCATTTCACATAACACATAATGCTTGTTGTGAGAGAGGCTGGAGCATGAACAAAGAGACCCCAAGAAAAAACAAAGCAATGCTAAGCAGCAGAGAGGAAAGCACTCCGAGGAGCTAACAAGCACCATCGCTTAGTTCTCGATGAAGGGCATTTATCGTCAGAAATTAAGGTAGCATGCAGTCTTGGGATCATATTGGATTCATCATTGAGCCTGGACAATGAGACTGCAGCAGACCCAATAGTGCCTTCTTTCATCTCCAGCCAGAAAGAAGACTCCTTCCCAATTCCTCCCAAACACACACTTGGCCTTAGTAACAGGTTTCAGAGTAGCAGCCGTGTTAGTCTGTGTCAGAAAAAAGAACAGGATTACTTGTGGCACCTTAGAGATTAAAATTTATTTCAGCATAAGCTTTCGTGGGCTACAGTTCCACTTCATCATCGGATGCATAGAATGGAACATACAGTAAGCAGATCTGCTTACTGTATGTTCCATTCTATGTATCCGATGAAGTGAGCTGTAGCCCACGAAAGCTTATGCTGAAATAAATTTGTTAGTCTCTAAGGTGCCACAAGTAATCCTGTTCTTTTGGCCTTAGTAGTTCATGTGTTTCCCCTCTCCAGCCTGGACTACAGCTGCTCTGCCAAGAAAAGAAAGCCATGAAGAAGGTACAACTGGTACCTGAGTGGGAGAAGTCACAGAGAGAGGGGGACATACTGGTGCTGATGCCACACTATAGTAAGGATCAGATTCTCCATGATTTCATTACTGAAGAAAAATGTACGGCAGCATTTAAGGCTGAGGGAGAAGAAGAAGAAAGTAAGGCAACCTGACAGACGTTCCACCACTACAATAACCTAGTGAACAAGAATTTAAGGACTTATTTAAAGGGGATATTATGCTCCAGAAACCAACTCCCTTGTAGCGCATTAGAAGATATACTTTTAGAACCAGTTAGCTGGAGAAATGTTTTCTGAGAGCCTGACTAATTTAAAGAAAATTTCAGGAATGTGTGGTTTTAAGCTATTACTAAACAAGCCTTTGTGTCAGATTTATTTTGATAGACAAGGTGAGTGAGATAATAACTTTTCTTGGACCAACTTCTTTGGGTGAGAGAGACTTTCGAGCTAGACAGGTCTGGGAAAGGTTCTCAGAGTGTCACAGCTAAATACAAGGTGGAAGAAATAAGGAATTAACACATGTTGCAAGAGGCCACTCAAGATGAAGTAGGCAGTTAACACATCTATAGTCATAGGACAAAGGAGGGATAGTGGGTTATACATCATTGTAATAAGCCATAAATCAAGTGTCTTTATTAATTCCATGAGTTTTGGTGTCTAGAAGAGTTATGAATTGAATACAACATGAAACCAATGATATACATAAAATCTCTCTGGAACACTCCCACACCAGCATCAACTTCCTGGACACCACGATCAGCTCCAATAAGGGAACCCTACAGAAAACTTCATACAAGAAACCCCTAGATCACCACACCTACCTTCATAGATCCAGTAACCAAATACACCAAGAAATCTGTTATGTATAGCTGGCACTCAGACACTGCAGAATACAATCCGAGAAGAAAGTCCGGGATACACACCTCAACACATTTAAAAACACCTTCACCAAACAAGGACATTCCACCAGAGACATAGATCACATCACAGAATGGGCCACCCAAATACCCTGAGAGAACCTGCTTCTATACAGGGGTGAAAAAAACCTTCAACCGCACACCCCTAGTTGTCACCTACCACGCCACACTGGAACCCAGACAGAGTATCATCCAACAATTACAATCCATACTCAATGGGAACCCCATCCTGAAAGAAATATTTCCTAAACCCCCTCTTCTGGCCTTCAAACAACCCCCCACTCCAACCTTGCCAAGCTCATTATTAGAAGCAAGATCCCTACAGACCAGGACACACCAACTCAAAGTGGCACCAGACCCTGCCAGAATGACAGATGCAAAACCTGGAGACATAACCCCACTGTTGCCATGATCAACACACCCCACAACACCCCTTTCAAGATCCACAGTTCTTACTCATGTCACAACATGTGGTGAACCTCATCCAGTGCACTCAATGCTATGTGGGTGAAAGGAGACAATCACTATGCTCTCAAATGTACTCACAAAGAAAAATGATACAAGACAAAAACAGCACATCACCTGTGGATGAACACTTTTCACAAAACAATCACTCCATCCATATCTGACCTCTAAGTCCTCATCCTCAAAGGAAACCTGCACAGGACCTTCAAAAGATGAGCTTTGTTACACACTAAAAATTATGGACTCAATAAAGATACTGGATTTATGGCTTATTACAACAATGTGAAACCCACTACCACTCCTTTGTCCCTTGATTATAGATATGTTAACTGCCCACTTCACCTGGAGTGGCCTCTTGCAACATGTGTTAACTATCTCTTCCACCTTGTATTTAGCTGTGACACTCTGCATACCTTTCCCAGACCTGAAGAAGAGCTCTGTTTAGCTTGCCACTTCAACTAACAGAATTTGATCCAGTAAAAGATAATACCTCATTTATCTCTTTAATATCCTGGGACCAACATGGCTACAACAACATTGCCAACAGCTTTGTTTTGGGCACGAGAAGCCCTGAGATACATGCTTATAATGGACGATGGTGCTGGGGCTGCAGTTTCTCTGAGGCTTTATAGTACAAGATTCAGTACTGCAAAGTTCCCCTAGAATCAGCAGAGTTTGCATTTAACCACAGACGTCTTTACAGTAAAAATCAAGGTATAAGTAGTAGGTAAATGGAATAATTTGGACTTGATTGTTACCTCGTTGTGACTTTGCACCCCATAATGCTTTATGGAAATGTGCTTATGAATGTAAATATGACATAACTGGAATATGTTTTATGCTACATATGCCATGTAACATATCTCTGTAAAGGTTATGATCTACTGAATATATTCATCCTATTTGTATGCATGTATCATTTTTGTATTCGAAGTTATGAATATTGGCTGTGTACTTGTTTAATTTTAAGTAGCATCAGTGAAGCAGTTGGTCAGCTTCCTGAGAAAAGACTATTCTCAGTAAGTGCCCAATCAAGAAACACTTAAGCCAGCAATGAACTTGGAGACACCAATCCACATCTGAGCTTTCCCAGGAATGTGGCCTGGCTGGTAAGGAACTCAGTCATGTATGGACATGTGACTTGCTCATGTGACTCCAAAACTCCATCTTGGAGTTGAATTCTGGATTGGAGAGAGGAGGGGGGCCACCCACAAGAGAAAGTCTATTGAAGCCCCTGGAAATCCCTCCATTTTGTCTTCAGATGGATCAAGAGATAGCCTCTCCACCTCGAAAGGATATCTGAAAGAAACTGGAACAAAGGACAGTAACCTTGGGGGTGTGAATGATTGCTGGACCCAGACTAAAAGGAGGCTAGTCTGTAAAAGAAGCTTACGGAACATCTCTGAGGGTGAGGTTTCATCTGTAATCACTTTCTTACTGTATTAGGCATAGACTTGTGTGTTTTATTTTATTTTGTTTGGTAATTTACTTTGTTCTGCCTGTTACTACTTGGAACCACTTAAATCCTACTTTTTGTATTTAATAAAATCACTTTTTACTTATTAATTAACGCAGAGTATGTATTAATACCTGGGGGAGGAGGGAGGAAACAGCTGTGCATATCTCTCTATCAGTGTTATAGAGGGCGAACAATTTATGAGTCTATCCTATATAAGCTTCATACAGGTTAAAACGGATTTATTTGGGGTTTGGACCCCATTGGGAGCTGGGCATCTGAGTGTTAGAAACAGGAACACTTCTTAAGCTGTTTTCAGTTAAGCCTGCAGCTGTTGGGGGATGTGGTTCAGACCTGGGTCTGTGTTTGTAGCAGGCTAGTGTGTCTGGCTCAAGCCAGGCAGGGCACTGAAGTTCTAAGATGGCAGGGAAAACAGGTTAGAAGTAGTCTTAGCACATCAGTCAACAGTTCCCAAGGGGTTTTTGTGATCCAACCCACCACAGTCTCCACTTGTCAAGGCCCAAAGATGACAAAGGTGACAAAGATACAAAAAATTAAGCATCCAGGAAACTTGAAATGCAGTGGTTCTGAGAAATGCACTGAAATGCTCACTGTGCTAGATATGGCAAAGGGCATGTGTGCTGAATGGCTGTTCTGGGTGGCTTCAAATGCTCTGTCAAACTTTTGCAAGACCAGACCTTTGTCATAAGCCTGGAAAAGTTGTCGAGAACTAGAAGAACTAGTAAAGCTAAGTCCTGTCAATTGTGCAGATGGGTGACACCATGGGTGTATATTCTGAAATAAGTTGGGAATGAGCATGAGTCTCTACAGTTTTAGCTAAAGAGACATGGTCCCGAGCTAAGAACAGTAACGTACCCCTAATCTTTGTGGATTTGTCATCAGGGGCAAAATGTGGGATAGGCATACTCCAGGTGGTCAGAGCCAATAGCTTTGACAAGCACCACATCTAGAAAAACAACTGAAGTTCTGAGAACATTGCCAAATATGAACTTCCAAATTAATTTGCACTGACTGTAGGATAACTCTGAACTCTTTGTTGGCTAAGGACCAACAATGCCAGCAACGCAGGACCTGTTTGTACTGGTAGCAGGAGGGGCAAAAGTTTGCAACATTTGATTTGTCTCCATCTTAACAGCAGGTAGAGATTAAAGAAGAGACATGAAAGTACTTTATCATTAGCATGCATAAAGATTTGCTTCATTTTAACAGGTTTCCCAGTGGTATGGAGAGCACTCCAGCTGTATCTTGGTCTATCATGGATTAAATCCTATAGGGTTTACTTAGTGATCTGCTATCTGGATGACTTAGTCATTGCAAATGCAAATAAGCAAGCTCATTTGGAAAACCTGGACCCAAATTCATCCCTTTTGTGTTTCCATTTAATTGAATGCCTTGCATGGTGACAGGTTTCAGAGTGGCAGCCATGTTAGTCTGTATCAACAAAAACAACAAGGCGTCCTTGTGGCACCTTAGAGACGAACACATTTATTTGGGCATAAGCTTTCGTGGGCTAGAACCCACTTCATCAGATGCATGGAGTGGAAAATACAGGAGCAGGTATAAATACATGAAAGGAAGGGAGTTGCCTTACCAAGTGTAAGGTCAGTGTAATGAGACAAATTCATTTAACAACAGGAAACCAAGGGAAGAAAAATAACTTTTGAAGTGATAATGAGAGGGGCCCAATTCAGACAGTTGACAAGAAGGTGTAAGTAACAGTAGGGGGAAATTAGTATTGGGGAAATTAGGTTTAGGTTTTGTGATGACCCAACCACTCGCAGTCTTTATTAAGGCCTTATCTGATGGTGTCCAGTTTGAAAATTAATTCCAGTTCTGCAGTTTCACGTTGGAGTCTGTTTTTGAAGTGTTTTTGTTTATGATTCCTGATGTCAGATTTATGTCCATTTATTCTTTTGCATAGAGACTTATTCTTTTGGCCAATGTACATGGCAGAGGGGCATTGCTGGCACATGATGGCATATATCACATTGGTAGATGTGCAAGTGAACAAGCCCCTGATGGTGTGGCTGATGTGGTTAGGTCCTATGATGGTGTCCCTTGAATAGATATGTGAACAGAGTTGGCCCCGGGGTTTGTTGCAGGATTGTTTCTTGTCAACTGTCTGAAATGAGCCACTCTCATTACCACTTCAAAAGTTTTCCTCCCTTGGTATCCTGCTGTTAAGTGAATTGTCTCGTTAGACTGACCTCACACTTGGTAAGACAACTCCCATCCTTTCATGTATTTATACCTGCTACTGTATTTTCCACTCCATGCGTCTGATGAAGTGGGCTCTAGCCCACAAAAGCTTATGCCCAAATAAATTTGTTAGTCTCTAAGGTGCCACAAGGACTCCTTGTTGTTTTTTCATTGAATTCAATGAATTTCACCAGGTGTAATTATAGGCACTTGCAATGTATCATTGAGCCACTAGATGTCTCTGAGTGCCATATCAAGTTCAAAACAGAGTGTTGTCCCTGGTAAACAAGGAAGACTAAGCTGGAACTCAAACTGCATGGAAGTCGGTTGGTTGGTCTGAAGTTTTTAGTTGCTTAGTATAATAAACACTTCCTGTTTAAAGAAAGACTGATTCCATATATCATTACACAGGGGATGGCGTGATTTAGCTCCTGGAGCCTGTGTTAAAAGAGTTTGGATCATAGGTGAAAAAGGGCAAGTGTGCTTTTTTAAAGTCACAAGTTACATTTCTGGTCAAATGATTTATGTGGAGAGCCTCCCTGAGAAAAATGAAGCAATGACCTAAGGAACTGAGCAAGATTGTCATATCATTTATGCCTGTTTTATTCCAGTTAAAAATAATTGTTCAATGAAGGGAAATCTATGCTGAAGTAGAAATAGAGGCTCTTTATGTGAGTTCTGAAACCAGAAAACAACAAGAGTTTTTGCCAAGGTGGAAGTTTTCATTAATTACAGACCACAAGTCACTTGTTAAGATTGTTGGACCAAATATATCATTCTTGGTGCTGCTTGGCTAAAATCAGGGCCGGCTCCAGGCACCAGCCAACCAAGCACGTGCTTGGGGCGGCACCTTTGGGGCGACCAATCTTGGGGCAGCAGGGCAGCAGTCAGGGTTTGTTTTTTGTTTTTTTTACACTTCGGCGGGGCGGCACGGCGCTCGGAGGAGGAGTGGGGTTGTTTCGGCGGGCGGCACAGCACTTGTGGGGGTTGTTTTGGAGGGGCGGCATGGCACTTGGGGGGGGGGTGTTCCAGTGGGGCAGCATGGCGCTCAGTGGGGGGGTTGTTTTGGCATGGCCGCGTGGCACTCAGGGGGGGTTGTTGTGGCGGGGCACTCGGGGGTGGGGTGTTGTTTTGGTGGGGCGCTCAGGGGGGTTGTTTTGGTGGGATGGCAGGGCGCTTGTGGGGTTGTTTCGGTGGGGCAGCACTCAGGGGTTTGGGGTTTTTTGTTTCAGCGGGGCGGCGCTTGGGGTTTTTTTGCTTATTTTTGCTTGGGGCAGCAAAAAAGTTAGAGACGGCCCTGGCTCAAATGATGGGCTTGGTGCTATTATCTTATAAGCAATCTTATAAACATAGAAATGCTGACGCATGATTGCTATTAGCAGTGCAAAAATTCACCATAAGCAAATCCTACTTCCAGAGTCTCATTTTTGAAAGAAGTTCCTTTTACTACATAACAGACTGAAGAAGTTTCTCTCTTCAAAGAAATGAAGCTTCAGATACCAGAGGATATTGTGAATGATCTATTGAATGAACCACTTCAGCCATACACAGTCCAAAAGATGAACTTGGAGCAGCAAGTGCTGCTCCTGAATATTGTAGACACAATGGCTATAGTTAAAATGAAACCAGTCAGAAGAAGCTATTTACCTTGCCGAGTTTAGACGAGAATATAGATTTGGTGAGTGGGCTGCATGATGGGTGCCAATGGGGCTATAATTTGTCTGCCACTTCACCCTGCTATGATTGGAATGAGCATCAGAATCCATGGCTTGGAATTTATATTAACTGTGCAGAGAATGACGTAGAGCTCCCATAACAGTTGGCGCATCTGTGACAGCCAACTCTTTGGTTGACCCAATGACCTCTAGAGCTAAAATCATGAGCTTGATCATCTTGGGCCCAACGTTCCCAAGCTAACTGTAGTAACATGTTCATATTATGATTGGATTGGCATCAAGGTCTACATACAACATGGAATACACACTGACACTCTTCTGGGGGGTCAGTGGCAATAGCTTTAACAAGCCCCACAACCCAGAAAACTCACTGAAGTTCTGAGACATCTTCATTAATGATCTGGATGATGGGATGGATTGTACCCTCAGCAAGTTTGCAGATGACACTAAGCTGTGGGGAGAGGTAGATGAGCTGGAGGGTAGGGATAGGGTCCAGTGTGACCTAGACAAATTGAAGGATTGGGCCAAAAGAAATCTGATGAGGTTCAACAAGGAGAACTGCAGAGTCCTGCACTTAGGACGGAAGAATCCCATGCACTGCTACAGGCTGGGGACCAACTGGCTAAGTGGCAGTTCTGCAGAAAAGGACTAGGGAATTACAGTGGATGAGAAGCTGGATATGAGTTAACAGTGTGCCCTTGTTGCCAAGAAGGCTAACGGCATATTGGGCTGCATTAGTAGGAGCATTGCCAGCAGATCGATGGAAGTGATTATTCCCCTCTATTCAGCACTGGTGAGACCACATCTGGAGTATTGCATCCAGTTTTGGGTCCCCCACTACAGAAAGGATGTGGACAAATTGGAGAGAGTCCAGCGGAGGGCAACGAAAATGAGTAGGGGACTGAGGCACATGACTTACAAGGAGAGGCTGAGGGAACTGGCCTTATTTAGTCTGCAGAAGAGAAGGATGAGGGAGGATTTGATAGCAGCCTTCAGCTACCTGAAGGGGTGTTCCACAGAGGATGGAGCTTGGCTGTTCTCAGTGGTGGCAGATGACAGAAAAAGAGCAATGGTCTCAAGTTGCAGTGGGAGAGGTCTAGGTTGGATATTAGGAAACACTATTTCACTAGAAGGGTGGTGAAGCACTAGAATGGGTTACCTAGGGAGGTGGTGGAATCTCCATCCTTAGAGGTTTTAAGGCCCAGGTTGACAGAGCCCTGGCTGGGATGATTTAGTTGGCGTTGGTCCTGCTTTGAGCAGGGGGTTGGACTAGATGACCTCCTGAGGTCTCTTCGACCCCTAATCTTCTATGATTTGCTAAACATGAATTTCCTAATCAAAGTGAACGCCGGGTCTCCATTTCAGATATTTGTAAAGGAGAATGGTATCAACTGTATTTGGCCAGCTCTTCAGCTGCTGTAAATCAGCATCGCGCCACTGGCTTCCTTGTGCAATTTTACACCAGCAGAGCCTCCTGTTCAAAAGGGTTATCAGCTTTCCCCTCTGCATCAGAAAGGCTAGGAAACGGCTTTGTCCAGGAATTACAACGCACAATAGACTACGGTAACAGCTTAGATGTCAGCAAGCCATAGTGTAGCTAATGTCTCAGAGGTCGCTTAGTGCACAAACCACAGTACAGAACAGCTCACCATAGCTGACTTTCTTCTGCCCTGTGGTTTTCGGCCCCATTTTTCTCTTTAGACCCTGAATTACAGAATGATTGCAAATAAAATACAGCCTTGGCAAAATCTGAACTCAGAAGTGCAGAGTCTGGTCTAAAATAGGTGATCTGTCTTAGACACTTATATGGCCTCGTTACCATAGCATCTGAGCACCTCAGTCTTTCGTGTATGCATCTTAACCTGTGAGATACGACGGTGCTATTACCCTCATTTTACAGATGGGAAACTGAGGCACGGTGAGACTAAGTGACTTGCCCAAGGTCACACCAGATGCCTGTGGCAGAGCAAAGATTTAGACCCAGATTTTGCAAATGGTAGGCTAATTCCCTAATCATTAGAGAATCCTTCCTTTCAGGTAGGTATCACGCATGATGAAGAATCTTTATATGAGGCCCTATAGCTCTGTACTGGCTCCAGGGCCCCTTTAGCTCATTGGCAACACATTTGTAATTAAGCTGTACTTCAGTGGCTGCTGGATCCCCTTGTCAGGGGCTGCCCCCTCTGTGGGGCATTGAGTCACAGTACGGAAAAAGGGGCCTATGCAAATGAATGCCGACCCATGGTTTGTTCCATGATTTTTGTGTGGTAGGGGTAAAAAGCAGAGCAGGCAGGGCCCCAGCCAGGCTCCCTCCTCATCACAGAATTCAGTGTTACAGAGGTGTGGGTTTGAGGGGTCAAGGAGAGGAGGAGCTTGCTCAATGGTGCAAGTAGGGCGGTCCAGTCCAGTACTCCATACCAGCAAGCTATTTATAGCCAGTACGGCATACCAGAAAGACACAGGAGGCTCAGAACATGGGGTCGCCGGGCAGCCCCACACTGGCAGCTCTCTGGCACGGCTGTACTGCTCCCAGGCCTTCCATGCAGCTGCATGTCTGCATCTCCTGTCCGGGGTCTGTACAGCAGCCCCACTGGAGGATAGGGCTGGGGGCGGTACAGCTGCGCCGGAGGAGTTGCCAGTGTGGGGCCACCTGATGGCCCCACGTTCTGCTCCTTTCACTGCTGCAGTTCCCGGGAGAGCCCTGAACTGCAGAGCTATCTCGGGAACCGCAGCGGTGATAGGAGCAGAATGTGTAGCTCCTCCTGCGTGGCTGTACTGCCCCCAGGCCCGCCCACAGCCCTTCCACGCAGGTGTGTGTCTGCATCTCCTGCCTGGAATCTGTACAGCAGCTACCCCAGAACACAGGGCTGGGGCAGGGCTTAGGCCAGGGGTGGCCAAACTACGGCCCACAGGCCGGATCTGGCCCATCAGGGCTTTGGATCCGACCCACGAGAATGCCACCTCTGTGGTGCCGCGGGCCCTGCGCTGCTCCCGGAAGCAGCTGGCACCAGGTCCCTGCAGCCCCTGGGGGAGGAGGGTGGGCATAGGGCTCCATGCACTGCCCTCACCTGCAGGCACCGCCCCCCATAGCTCCCATTGGCTGGGAATAGGGAACTGCGGCCAATGGGAGCTTCAGGGGAGGTATCCGTGGGTGAGGACACGGCATGGAGCCCTCTGCCTCCCCCATCCTCAGGGGCCGCAGGGACATGGTGCCGGGAGCGGTACGGGGCCAGGGCAGGCAGGGAGCCTGCATAGCCTCGCTGCGTGCTGCTGCCTCTCCAGTGCTGCTCCAGGTAAGCGGTGCCAGGCTGGAGCCTGCACCCCAAACCCCTCCTGCACCCTGCACCCCAACCCCTTGCCGCACCCCTCCTGCACACCAACCCCCTGCCCTGAGCCCCCTGCCACACCCCTCCTGCTCACCAATCCCCTGCCCTGAGCCCCCACCGCACCCTTCCTGCCCTGAGCCCCCTACTGCACCCTGCACCCCTCCTGCACCCCAGCCCACTGCCCTGAGCCCCCTGCTGCAAACCTCCTGCACCCCAACCCCTTGCCCAGACCCCCCTGCTGCACCCCACACCCCCTGCACCCCAACCCCCTGCCCTGAGCCCCTTCCTGCACACCGCACCCCCTCCCACACCCCACACTCCATTCCGCACCCCAGCCTCCTGCCCAGCCCTACATTCATGGCCCTGCATGCAATTTCCCCATCCAGATGTGGCCCTTGGGCCAAAAAGTTTGCCCACCCCTGGCTTTGGCAGTACAGCCACGCTGTAGGAGCTGCTGGTGTGGGGCTGCCCGGTGGTCCCACATTCTGCTCCTTTTTCCGCTGTGGTTCCCAGGAGAACCCTGTGGTTCAGGGCTCTCCCAGAAACTGCAGCGGCGAAAGGAACAGAGCCCCATGCCAGCAGCTCCTACGGCACGGCTGTACTGCCCCCAGCCTTGTTCCCCAGCCCTTTCCTCCAGTGGGGCTGCTGTACAGACTCTCTGGACTTGACTCAGGAGATGCAGCTGTGTGAAAGGGCTGGTGGTGGGGCTGGGGATGGTACAACCGAGCTGGAGAAGCTGCCAGCGGGGGGCTCAGTTGCCAGTGTGGCTGAAAAATATATTCTCCACTCTCAGAGGGAGCTGGTTTGAAGCTCTTCTGCTGGCAATTCCCAAAGCAGGTGTGACTGTGAACTGGCTATTGTTCCAGAGAGCAAGCCCTTCACTTCTCTTAGCAGCCCAGACAGAGCTGTGCTGTGGCTACCCACTGGGAGCACTCCCCCTCCCCTAGGTAACATGGGATGGATCATAGTAGGGTGACCAGATGTCCCGATTTTATAGGGACAATCCCGATTTTTGGCCTTTTTCTTATATAGGCTCCTATTACCCTCCACCCCCTGTCCTGATTTTTCACATTTGCTGTCTGGTCACCCTATGGGGAAGAGAGGGAGAGAGCGCAGGGCCCTGTGCTGGGGTGGGGTGACATGGGGAGATCACATCCCTCCGCCCCTTTGGCTGGTGCAGTGTACCGGTCGGTAAGAAATGAATTCTACTTGCACCACTGAGCTTGCTAAACAGCCATTGCACCTCAGCCACAATGACCCCTGGCTGGCAACCCCTCCGCTTCAAAAAGCTCAGGGGAGGCTTTGGTCCATTGTAATCAAGTTGTCCCTCAGCTCTTCTCTGGAGGGGATAAAATTTTCCCAGGCCCTGAAACTTTCAAAGCCCCTCCCTCGATGGAGTGAAATGTGTAAAGAAGTCGGTTTGCCCTACCCAGAAAGGGATTTCACCATTGACCAGTTCAGAGGCTCAGGAGTCTATGCCAGGTTTTAGGCCAGCCTCAAGTTCTTCAGTGGAAAATGTTTTTCTCTGTGCCTAACTGAGGGGCTGCACCTGCACCAAATGGATTTATAGAGAAAAATATCAAATGTTCTGTTGTATTTTTCTCACTGTGGGGAAGTTAATGCTTACAGGGGGGTGTTGTTAGATCTGTGCTTTATGGTCTTATATTTTTGTCCAACAACCAAATAATTTATCATCTCAACATGCATGCATATGAGATATGCCTGTTGCTATGCCCTAATGGTTAGATGTTCCTGAAGTCAAGAAAGCAGCAAACTTGGGGCAAGGAGTGGGGGTGGGGGAGGGGAAGTGAATTCAATGAGACAACTGCAGACTTATGGCATGGGCAGTGAGTTGAATTAATTATTATTATTTTCCATATTTACATTACAGTTACATTATGGTTTTCCCTGTACATGCATAGAGGCAGATTGCCCAAAGTGCTTACAAGCGAAGAAATCCTACAATCTTACTTAGCAGATCTACTTCCTGCGTGTCATCACAGTCCATCTTAAAGAAGAGACATTTATTAAATGTAACAATCACAAAGGAGACACAGAAACAAACAGGCTTCCACGCAGCTTGAGTTCCTGCTTTGTCTTCCTTGTTTACCAGAGACCAATCCCTGCTTTGAATGCTTTACAGTACACAAATAAAGCTAGTGACTCAATAATGCTAGTCAACGTATCATTACATTGTATATTAATTCATATCTAATGTTGACCTGAATAACAAATAATAACTTTTTTTGCTCTTTGCTCTGGTTATCTCTGAAGAGCCAACACAGTGGAGTTTGAATGAGCTCCATCTCCTCATCATCAAGAGAATTGTTTAACAAAATCCCAATTCCTGTACAAACCTAAGGAGAGCAAGGGCTTGCATATGAGTCATTGAGGGCCTTATCTAGAGGCAATGCGGCCATGCAGGTGTAATGGCAGAACCTTTAATTGATGATGATGATGAATGTCCTGGAAAGAACCCAGCTGTGACTTGCAGACATTGTCTATGCCAGCAGTTTCCAGGAAATCTCCACCACCGCATAACCACTGTGCAGCTCTGCAGGTAGGAATCCTGGCAGGTGTGCTAGGGTACAGACAAGGCTCAGACATTTTTACCATTGTGATGTCTAGCCCTGCTCGGAGCAGGGTGAAAAAGCCTGAGTCCTACTGTAATAACTGGGCTTACAGATTGTGAGCTTGCCCATAAGGAGTGAGTGGACGTTCATAAACCATCCCAATAGCCTACAGCAGTAAACGTTGATGGGAAAACGGGCAAAAGGAAGAGATAAAGACAAGTCCAAACAGTGCGGCCTCCTGCTATAACTCAAGGACTATGGTACAATCACACCTGGCAAATAAGAAATGTTTGGGATCAGAACTCAATGGAGCCAAATTGGGGTGTTGAAAATTAGGCCTAATTGATGGAAAACTGATGGGGGCCTGGGCTATTGCCCCATCACTCCCTCTTCAGGGCCTTACAAGAAAAAACTTTGGGGGTAAATAAGGAGGGGGAAGGGAAGGAACAATGTCTGACAGATATAAGGGGAAGGAGCCAGCTTCTCCCAATGGCTGCCATGCCCGTCATTTCCTGGGATCCCAGGATCTACTGGAATGCCGTTGGGCCTCCATCATCCTGATCCTGAGAGATGTCTTGACCAGGTGGGGCTAGAGAGAAGGACTCAGATGGCACCACCCCCTCCACAGGCATTGGCAAAGTCCCGAACACTCTCTCGGATATGAAACTTTGTCTGCCCCCCGCACCCTCCAGCATATCCTTTCCTTCCCCACCTTATTCCAAACTGTCTTCTCTCGCTCCCTTTTCCTTCTGCCTAATAAGAGTCTAGATTAGCCAGCCAAGGCTGCCTACTTTGCAACACTGCTGTGAACCTGGGACCAGGACAAGGCAGCTAAACGCAATGTCCTAATAGCCTGATGCTGTTATGAGTTTTTCAGGTCTCGGAGTGGCTAATAAAACCAAGCACCATGCCTGTTTTTCCAGCAGTGAGGTTGCAAGTGACAGTCAACCCCAGAGGCACGGACTGCTTTGTCTGGCTTTGCCATTCCTTTCTCTCCCCTCTTGTGTTTCTCTTCTTCGGTCACCTAGGAAACAGGACTGGACTTTACCAACAACACCTTAACTAACTTTTCCTCCCTTCCTCACAAAGAACAGTTACTTACTACCATTAAAGAGACTGTTAATGAAGAGGGTTTTCCTTCTAAAGCAGTGGTGGGCAACTTGCAGCTCGAGGGGCCGCACACGGCCCATCAGGGTAATCTGCTGGCGGGCTGCCAAACAGTTTGCTTACATTTGCAAGGCTGCCTGTAGTTCCCAGTGGCCGGGGTTCGCTGTTCCCAGCCAATTGGCGTTTCAGGAAGTGGTGCGGGCCGCAGGGACATGTTGGCTGGTGCTTCCTGCAGCTCCCATTGGCCGGGAATGGCGAACTGGGAGCCGCGGGCAGCCATGCAAAGGTAAACAAACTGTCTGGCAGCCCGCTAGTGCATTACCCTGATGGGCCATGTACGGCCCATAGGGGGTAGGATGCCCACCACTGTTCTAAAGACTCTCTACATATAAATCATAGAATCATAGAAGATTAGGAGGTCATCTAGCCCAACAGTCCTCAAAGCAGGACCAACCCCAACTAAATCATCCCAGCCAAGGCTTTGTCAAGCCGGGCCTTAAAAGTCTCTAAGGATGGAGATTCCACCACCTCCCTAAGTAACCCATTCCAGTGCTTCACCTCCCTCCTAGTGAAATAGTTTTTCCTAATATCCAAACTAGACCTCCCCCACTGCATCTTGAGAGCCATTTCTCCTTGTTCTGTCATCTATCACCATTGAGAACAGCCAAGCTCCATCCTCTTTGGAACCCCACTTGAGGTAGTTGAATTCTGCTATCAAATCCCCCCTCATCCTTCTCTTCTGCAGACTAAATAAGGCCAGTTCCCTCAGCCTCTCCTCATAAGTCATGTGCCCCAGTCCCCTAATCATTTTCATTGCCCTCTGCTGGATTCTCTCTAATTTGTACACATCCCTTCTGTATTGGGGGGCCCAAAACTAGATGCAATATTCCAGATGTGGCCTTACCAGTGCCGAATAGAGGAGAATAATCACTTCCATCGATCTGCTGGCAATGCTCCTACTAATGCAGCCCAATATGCTGTTAGCGTTCTTGTCAACAAGGGCACACTGTTGACTCATATCCAGCTTCTCATCCACTGTAATCCCCTGGTCCTTTTCTGCAGAACTGCCTCTTAGCCAGTCGGTCCCCAGCCTGTAGCAGTGCATGGGATTCTTCCATCCTAAGTGCAGGACTCTGCAGTTCTCCTTGTTGAACCTCATCAGATTTTTTTTGGCCCTATCCTCCAATTTCTCTAGGTCACTCTAGACCCTATTCCTACCCGCCAGCATATCTACCTCTCCCCACAGCTTAGTGTCATCCGCGAACTTGCTGAGGGTGCAATCTATCTCATCCTCCAGATCATTAATGAAGATGTTGAACAAAACAGGCCCCAGGCCCAACCCCTGGGGCACTCTGCTTCATACCGGTTGCCAACTAGACATCGAGCCATTGATCACTACCCATTGAGCCCGATGATCTAGCCAGCTTTCTATCCACCTTATAGTCCATTCATCCAATCCATACTTTTTTAACTTGCTGGCAAGAATACTGTGGGAGACCATAACCAAAGCTTTGCTAAAGTCAAGATATATCATGTCCACCGCTTTCCCCATATACACAGAGCCATTTATCTCATCATAGAAGGCAATCAGGTTGGTCAGGCATGACTTGCCCTTGGTGAATCCATGTTGACTGTTCTTGATCACCTTCCTCTCCTCCAAGTGCTTGAAAATGGATTCCTTGAGGACCTGCTGTAAAGAGAAAGAGAGTACCTGGGAGGATAAAACGACAACCTTACTTAATACTTTCCATTTCCAATGCTTTAACTGTTTTTCCACCTTTTCTGTACCTTTAATAAAAGGCTTAAAAGAATGTTTAATGGTGTGTTTGCCAGGGACTAAGCAGGCTGGGGTCTCTGTGTACTACAGTGACCAGATGTCCCAATTTTATAGGGACAGTCCCGATATTTGGGGCTTTTTCTTATACAGGTGCCTATTACCCCTCCCCACCCCATCCTGATTTTTCACACTTGCTGTCTGGGCACCCTTCTGTGTACTAAACCCTGAACCTTGTTTAAAACTGTAATATTGGATGGTTTCAGGGTTATGGTAACACCTTTGATGCTTTGGGACTCTTTATTCCATATAAATTAATACAGCAGTGCAAGGGCACATACAAGGCTTGGGCATTTTTACCATTGCATTGCCTAAGCCTGCTTGGGGCAGGATGAACCTGCCTAGTGGCCTCCCCAGGAATTGAAATTGGGGGGGGGGGGGTGTTCGAATTTACTGGGGGGGCGGTGTGTCACTAAATTGGCATGTAACTAGTTCAGAAAACTGGGGGGGTGTTGGGGAAATTCAGGGGGGGCGTAGGGAAATTACCTGCCCCCGAGTCCAGTCTACACTAGCTCCCCCACAGTTGCTTTCTCTGGTGGGCTGAAGCAGTGAGAGGATAGTGGGGAGTGTTAAGGAAAAGCCAAGTGTAGACACAGTCGCACGTTATTGACCATGAGGGTAATTAACCATTGGAACAGCTATCTAGGGATGTGGTGCCTTCTTAAATCAGGAGATGCTGTAGCTCAGCCAGAAGTGATGGGCTTGAGGCACGGATCACTGGATGATGTCCTCTGGCCTGTGCTATGCAGAAGGTCAGACGAGATGTTCACAGTGGTCCCTGCTGGCCTTAGCATTGATGAAACCCTGAATCCCAGGCTGAGTTTGCAGAGCTGGCACCTCAAAAAGCCATTGGCTTACATGTGAACTGAGCACGTTTGAGCTGGAATCACTGAGACAACAAACAGGGGAGAGCAGAATGAGAACATTTCTCTGTCACTTTTCAGAGCACACCTGCACTTTAAATGCAGCTTGGGTGATGCCAATGACATGCACGGCAGCCATTCAGAGGGTTCACAATTATTCTGTGGTCACCCAGAAGTGGCATCTTACTGGTGGGGGCTTAAGAGTTGCCCTGGGGCCTGCCTGTGCACCCATTAAAGACACACACAAACTCTCCACTGTTGGTGAGGGGAGCAGGCTCAGACCCTTAGAGGAAATGGGCAGCAGGGGCAGCCACTGGCAGGCATGGGTGTGCATGTTCTAAGAACACAGTGTCCTTCTCAGCAGGCAGCTCAGTGGCTCAGGGTGTAGGGTGGGCACAGTGGCTGAGATGCCACGTCTGGAGGAGCAGCAGCCCAAGTCCTGGAGGTAAAGGTGGCGTCCAGTGGTCCTTATGGCCCTGGGATTCTGACGGCTGCCTCTCAGCAGGGATCACCCCTTCCTGCCACTTGGCACACGCTGAGCTGGTGCTGGGGAAATTCTCCCTGGGCCCCTCGTGGGCTGTTTGTGGATCCTGCATGCTGCTGCAGCAGTGCATAGGGGTGGGAACTGGGGCCAGAATCCTCACCCTTGAGTTCAGTCTGCAGTGCCCACTCTCCTCTGTTCACTTCATTATGAGGCATTGCAAATGTCTCACACTGTGCTCACCAGCCCCGCCAGGCGCCTTTATCTGCACCACTACAGGATCAGACCCACAGACAGGGACCCCGAGACTGAAGGAGACAGAAGGGAGAGATTTAGGAAGAAGCTGGGGAAAGATGTTTTAAAGAAGATGGAGAGATTTATCCACAGGGAGAAGGAGAAAATCAAAGCCAAGTAACAGATGTATATAAATATTATTACATATACTACTTTTACAAACTGGCTCCTGTGTACCACTGCCTTCTGCTGGATGGAATAAGAACTGCTCACTTGTGTGTCATAGGCTCTACGAGCTAACAGCGATTCTCCCTTAACTGAAGTGATAGAGGCCTAAGGTTTAGGAGCTGAGGTCTCTCCGTGCTGTCACTGGGAAGTTCCCAACAGCCACGGTGTACGGCAGAGTGACAACCATGAAGTCCTACACTGATTTGTTACAATACCAAATAAGCAAAAGAATACTTAAAGGGAAAAATAAGAAGCTAAAGGGAGACTCAGAATCAGGAGAGGGGGAAAAAAGTCTTAGGGAGATGAAAGAAGGTTGGCGTTAGAGGAAAATAAATAAGAAGATAAAATAAAACATGAACAATACAAAGTATTAAAGAGTCTCTAAAAATATGAGGAAAACAGACTTAAATGCTGCAAGAAAGAAACACAGGCCCAAAGATGAAAGTATAGTAGCGAGGACCCCAGAGACACGGCAAGTTTTGCTTTAATATTATTGAAAGTTTACTGTTTAAGGGCCAGATTTGGCAGCCCATACTCATGGGGAGTCGCACTTTCTCAAGTGAGGAGTCAGCATGAGTAAGGGTTGCAGAATCTGGTGCTAAATTTGTTACATGATAAAAGACTCTGTAGGATTATAGCAAGGTTATGTCAGGGCTTGCCTATGTAGAAGTGAATGGTTTATAATCCTTAGTTCTTTCACTCTAGCCACCCAGCAAGTGCCCTCTGGGTCCTTCCAACAGTCACCCAGTGCAGACTGCGAATTGTACAGAGCTGTCCTGCCCAGAAGACAGAGAAATTGCTACAGTGTTTCCCTCTTTGTAAAGACGCTAACACCTCCTTCCATTCAGATACAGCCCTTGGAAAGGAATCGGTGTCGACAGGGCAGTGATACTAGGGGTGGAGAATCAGTTGCCATTGCTGCAGCCAGAGCTAGAGTAGAAGCTGGACTCAGATAAAAGACAGAGCCATCCTATTTTCCAATGAGTTAAACATTTATTTTGAGACACAGGAATGATCCCAAAATTATGCTGACTTTTCTGGTTACAGCTCATGGCTCCTACAGAGATCAGGGCCCTGTTGCGCTCGGCACTGTCTGTGCACAGAACGGACGACAGTCCTTGAAGAGTGTAGAGACTAAAGAGGAAAGGCAGGCACAGGGCTGGAGGTAGGACACATTATGATCCCCACTTTACAATGCGGGATCTGAGGCCCAGAGATTAAATGACTTGCCACAGGTCACATGGGGAGTCCATGGCAGAGTTCCAGCCCAATGCCTCAACCACAGGATCATTCTTCCTCTCACTCCAGCCTTCTCTCTCTATGGGCATCTCTCTTGGGTGATTCTGTAGCTCCTGCCTGAGCCCACCTTTCCTCCTGACAGCCTCTGCCTTCGATGTCCTGTGCCCTCGATTAGCAGTGTCCCTGCTAAGCCCAGCCTCTTCCCTGCAATACTGTCATCTGGGGGCGTATGTGGCCCTCTGGCCCCAGGTATTGGCAAAGGCAAAACACAACACAGCATGGATTGCTGGATGCCATCTTGTTAGGCCTCTGGGGTACTGCTCTGGGTATGAGAGGCTGTGTATTCCTGGTCATGCGGCAAGATCTGCATGAGCCTGTGTCAGGCCATGCCCTAGGCAGGGCCATCAGACTGACATTTTGCCTAGCTTCCGGCCTTTATCCTGAATGTTTCCTGTTGAAAATCCCAATCACTAGATACTCTCTTATGGTGTCTTCTGTACTGAGGCCACAGTCCCAATGCCGTGCTTGTTCATGTAGGGCCCTTTTTGGGTCTTCTTTCCAATGCCTTCTCCAACCTTCTGCTGGGGCGTAAGACCACTCATGTTGTGTATTACGTTCTGTTTTGAGATGTCATGCTCCACATAGCTTCTAGGGACAATACCCCACCATCCCTCCTTCCGTGGCAAAGGCAAATGATGTATTAATATTGCTGGAGTCCACCCCCAATGCATCAATCCCAGAGTAAGCCTGCACTGTCCATTACATTTCAGTGTGGGTCAGAAGCCAGTTGGAAGCACTCCCCCCGCTAACACCACTCAAGGGACTTATCCACCAAAAAAGCCTCAGGGAGTTTGGCTTCCTGTTTCCTCTGATCTACGCTGGTTCAAAACAAGTTGGTCTGACACCACCTCACATGATGGCGCTAAAGGGTCACAGAACGAATCGCTTTCTGCTAACACTGAACAAGGGACTTGGTTAGAATAAGGAAACAGCACCACTATTACTAGTGAGTCTCTTCTCCATCTCCTTCACTGCAGCATTTCCCCCAAGAACCTTCCCCAGCCCCTGCTGCCTGGTTTCCCTCTTAGAGATTTCAAGAAACAGTCCACAGCCCCTCACACCATTCCCCTGCCATGGCGGGGGTTATGCAGTTCTCTGCAGATGGGGCTGGCTCTCCCCAGGCAGAGATAAAATGTTTAGCCCCATCATGGGGGTGAGGAGAGGAAGGAGCAGGAGCCCTGAGCAGCGCAATGGTGCTTGACTGCCTCTTTCAGTCTCGCAGGCCCAAAGGCAACTGAGCACTAATCACTCAGTTCCCTGGCTTAACGCAGGGGAATCCATGGCTTGGCAGCTCCAGTGCCCCTGGCAGCCCTCCAAAACTCATGGACAAGTCAGGACTTCCTGGCTTCTCTGCTGTCGTGGAGAGGGCTGTCGAGAGGGGCAGGACAGATAGCGGTCACTATTTAAACCCGGCTTCACGCTGTGGCACCAGAGATACAGCTGCATGGCCCTACACTTGGACCAGGGAAATGACTACAGAGGCTTAGGTGAGCAGTGACTGTCGGTGAATGGGGACCATGTCTGGCAGGTACCAGAAGAACAAAGCCAACACTCTTTTCTGAGAGTTGGCTGCAGGGTCTAGGACAACTGGAGTAATTCACTGGCTCTCATCAACCCTGGGTAACAAGCTCACTGTTTATGAATGTCCTGATTCATCAAACTGAAGCCACACGTGTTCTGGAGAAGACATACCTAGCTAATGGTGATGTCAGAGGCATTTTGGAGGCAGCATCAGTCATGCAAAAAGAGAAGAAACTTACACATGGAAATGATCACAAACCTCTTAGTTTGAGGGGGACCGGCTCTCTTTTGTTTCTAGCTGGACTCACTCCCCTTCCCCTGAAAGGTCAAAAGAGGCAGAGAGAACTTCTGGTGCCGCAAGCAAGACTGGATTAGCAAGCCCTATATTGGGGGGTCAGAGAGGGGCAAGCTTTTAGCAGGATTTCCACTATCAGAATGAAAGCTTTGGGATTTCCCTTCACTTCAAAGAAAAGATGCCAATAGAAGCACATCCGCTCCTTGTCACACTGGTAGGCAGAGTCAGTATTAGCATCATTGACATGTAAGCGGAGGAAGCCAGAGGCTCATCACAGTGCTTCTGTGCCGTTAGAACCTTACAGGGAAATTTTCAAAGCACTGCACAGAGATTTAGCCACCCAACTCCCATTGACTTAAATATTAGCAAAGCTGCTAGATCCCCGTGCACCACTTTGCATTTTTTTCCCCTGTAGAAAGCAGAAAGAGACAGCTTCTGTTTTAAACCTAAAGGGAGAATCAGAAGGGACTTTTATGTAGGAATCAAACAAGCCCACAGCACAGCTACTGCTCGGGGCAACCTTCCGACCTATGCTTAGCTGGTTCCCAGCAGCCCATACAATAGCGCAACGCTTACCATGTAGTATCTTCTGCAAATGGGGAGTAAAGTTCATCCCAGTCCACAGAGCCAGCACAACACCCGTGAGCCACCTAAAGTCCCACTTACTCCTATTTTGAGATCTTAAATGAGGCTTGGGTGGTGCATTGGCCGCTGGCCAGGGTGGGTTGCACCCTTAATACACATGGTGTGTATCCTTTTGTAAAAGGGCCGCTCAGTGCAACAAAAACAAACTCTGTCCTCATGGGCCTGCAGGCTGGGAACTTGCTGTTTTATTCCGTTGCATCGCAACACAAAGAGTGTGTTGGGAGGGGTAATCCCAGTTGCAAAACAGGAGAGGTGGAGCATGGCTCCATCCCATAATACTTTGGGTAGCCCAGTTAACCCCATGATGACCACTTTTTAACATATCCTTCCTTCCAGCTTGCTCATGAAGATTTTAAATAAGATCCGACCTAATATCGGTCCCTATGGGAGTCCACTAGATAATGCCCTCTGTCTTATTATGGTTATCACGGCCCTTTTATCTATGGTCCTTCAACCAATCTTCAGTCCATGTGACAATGCTCAGATCCCAGCCAATTTAGCTTGAAGGCCAGATTCTCAACTGGTGTAAACTGACATAGCTCCTTTCACTTCAAAAGCTGATTCACAGCTGCTGATAATTTGGATCTAAGTTTTAAAGTAGGATGTTGTAAGATAATGTCTCAAATGTTTTATAACAATAATAATACCTAGCTCTTACATAGTGTTTCTCATAGGGGATCTTAAAGCACTTTACAAAGGAGGTTAGTTTCATTATCCCCATTTTAGAGGTGGAGAAACTGAGGCATGGGCAGATGACGGGAGTTGCCCAAGGTCACCCAGTAGGCCAGTGGCAGAAGCAGGTATAGAATAGAGGTCTCCTGAGTCCCAATGCAGTGCTTGATCCACGGGGCCTCACTGCCTTCGTTCAGTAAAGTCCAAATATCTTATTCCATTCCCCTCTTATATTAATGTTTAAATGTCAATTAAAAATGCCATCAAGCTTACTTGGTATTAGTTGCCCTGTATTAATCTGTGCTGCCTGGTGCAGTGCTTTCATTATCCTTGGAGCACATCCATTGCTTTGGAGGAAGTGCGCAGCGTAAAGGGGAACAGGCAGCAGAGCTGTGTAGTAAAAGGCACCTGTAAAATGTGGCCGAGTTTTCATGGTAATGCGAAGTTGAGTATAGTACACATAAACACAGCATCAGTCCTTCCCCAATCAGGTTCAGCAGGAGCTGCACGTTTTAAGCTTGGTTTATTTTTTAAAGTACATCTCTAGCACAATTTGTTGTAAAGAAAACCTTCCGAATCTAACACAAGTGCAAACCAATGCTGTTCTTGGGATGCTGCAGAGTTTGGCCCCAATCTGGCAAAGACTTAAAACAAAGGTAGCCCCATGCAACTGCTAATGCACTTAATATTCAGCCTGTTTTTAAGCCTTTGTGGGATTAGAAAGAGCCAAACCTGCCGGTAAGACTGCAATTGAGCCCTGGGCCAGCATGGGGCTAGCTGCAGAATCAGAGACATGCACTGGTGCAAAAATCAGAAAACACATCGAGATAAATGTATCTGGCCCTTATTACCACAGCATCTGAGCACCTCACAACATCCCTGTGTGGGAGGCCAGTGCTGTTGTCTGCATTACATGGATAGGGAAAGGAAGCACAAAGAAACTAAGCCCACTTGCTCACAAGAAATCAGTAGTACTGAATCAAACTTGGGTCTTCTAAGTCTGAAGCTAATACCCTAACCAGTGGACCAACCTTCCTTTGTCTAATTAAAGCTTGTAAAACCCAGTTTTACTTTTCAAAATTTTCTGCAGAATTGGTTTTGAAACCAGTCTTCAAAACAGGAGTCTTGCTAAACCTGATTATTATTATTATTATTATTTTGAAATGGGAAAATTTCAAGTTAAAGGAACGTTCCAATTTTGAAAGACAACACCATTCACTTCTTGAAATTTTCTGCTTGAGAAAAAAATGTCACACCATAAAACTAAGCCAGATGAAAGTCACACAACGTGAAAAACGGGAACCCATAATGTTTTTGGAGAGCAACCAGCAGGCTGAATTCTTGCCTTGAAAGCTGCTGCCCAGAATGTTTTGAAAAAATTGGGGAAAAAAAATCACAAAATCACAATCGCATTTTCACAAGAAATTCTCTCTTAAAAAAAAATCCATCTTTGCGTTTTAAAACACATTCAAATAATTTTGACCAGCTCTACTGCAGACAAATAACCTGCAACAATGATATCTTAGGACCAATGGTCCCTCTAATTTTTGACAGGCTGTGTGCACAAAAAATTTCTTCTATGCAAATTGTTGTGCTTCTGTGCAAATTTTTGTGTGCGCAGTGTTTCGCCCTGTGCGCAGGGTTTAGGATCTGTGTGCGCGCGCACACACGCACAGCTTAAAGGGAACAGTGCTTAGGACCCTGTCCTTGGGGTGAGCAAGACTCTCTATTTCAGAGCTTTCCAAACTGTGTGTCATGACACGTTAGTGTGTCGGCGGCAGTGTGTAGGTGTGTCGCGGGGCGGCAGGCGTGCTCCGCTCCCGGGGGAGCGGGGCGCCAGGCGTGCTCCGCTCCCCGGCCGGGGCAGCGGGGCGGCAGGCATGCTCCGCTCCCTGGCCGGGGCAAAGGGGCAGCAGGCGTTCCGCGCTCCCCTCCGGCAGGGGGAGTGGGGCGGCAGGCATGCTGCCCTCCCCCCGGCGTTTTGGGGGGGGGTGTTGTTGGGTGGGGGGGTGTTTCGGCCGGTGTTGGGGAGGGGGGCGGCAATTGGGGTTGGTTTTTTTGTTTTGGTTTTTTTTTTGCTTGGGGCGGCCGGCCCTGGGTACTGCGCATGCGCAGTATGTGTAATCCGGGCGGAATTGATTCCGCGTCCGTGTGTCGCGAAATGATGCATGTCTAAAAAGTGTGTCACCAACATGAAAAGTTTGGAAAGCTCTGCTCTATTTCCTAATTACACAGACTCTTACTTCCTTGCTATATGCCCCCTAATGACCACTTTGAGTAGTGTCACTAAACATTCAGAACTAACATAACAGGGTCTGCCCAGGTGAATCTAACTGCAGGAGCTGGACCTAAGAGAACTGTGAACTCCTCTGCTCATCTCTACGGGGTATTCTCACTGCCTGCAGTGAGTGGCTGTTACACAGCCACAGAGGGCTGGGGACATACAAGGAGGTTTATCCACCTTTCAGATCCCGTGCCCTGGCAGGGACAGTCTCAATCCCCATCCCTGCACTTGGGAGCGTGCTGGCACTGCTCTCTCTGTGCCCTTAGACTGAACATCCCAGACACCTTTGGCCAGATCCTTGGAATTCAGGCAATGAAATGAGCCAAATCCAGCACAAATTGCACCAACAGCTGCATGCTCATGCAATTAGTGCCAGTGGAGGAAAGTGGATGCAAAATCTGCAGGCAGCCAATCAATTCTGTTTTGTTTTTTATTCTCCCATCATTAGGAAGCAACCCTGCTACTTTTTTTTAGTCTGGGGACCTCATATACAGACAAATAAAATACTCTTTCTTGTGCAAACCAGGATAAGGAAAGATTTTGAATGCCCTAAAATTCTCTTGGCTGCTCTCACTGTACCCTTAAATATTCCCTCCCAGCCCTGTCTCTGTGAGAGATTTGAAGCCCCAGTGGTTAGTCCTGGCATGCCTCCTATTTTAAAATTTTAGGTTATCCGATCAAGGATCAGAAACAATACCATCTGACATAGATGACCAAGCACAGAACTGATACATTATGAGTCATCAAACTGCTTGATTCATGGAGAACCTATAGGCTGTAATTTCTTCAGACAAGTGATTAAGTAAACAGTTAAGAACAATGACTAAATCCTGTTCTGTTTGTGAAAAGAATAAATGGTTCCATTCTTTTGATGAGCAATGCTATGGCAGAACTCACCAGATGACACTGTCACACATAGCCTTACAAGTTCTTTTTCCTGGTATGTGAGCAAGTTTTTAGTCTTTGAAGAAATGCTGTGTTGTTGATGTTGTTAGGTTAGCTTTGTCATGTATTCATCTTTTGGGAGACCCTGTAGCAGATAGCAGGGAATTTGTTCTGTTGGTTTTTTTTAATGTTGGTAGGCAATTATTAGAATTGAGTAGCTCCCTGGGATCTGGGCATTGGTGTGCAAGCTAAGGTTTAGAAGAAGGGATTGCCTGGTTGCTGTTTGTGACTGCCTCAGTTCCAGGACTAGCGCATGTGTGTAAATAAAGCAAGTTACGCTTAGAATATACCTAGACTCTGTATCACCTATTTCTCCTCCACTGGGAATCTGACCTGCAAGGCCTCTAAATGTTGCTACCGCTCAGCATAGTAGCAACATTGGTGTTCAAAGTGGAACCCCCAGCTAACACCGACCCCCACCCCCGCAGCAGCCAGTCCACCCCCATCCCTCCCACGGGCTGGCAGCTCAGCCCCCCGCCCGCGGCAGCCTCCCCCAGCCCATGGCGCCTCCCCAGCTCCTGGCTCAGTCACAGAGCCGTGAAGCGGGAGGCAGCCGCGACGAGCCATCCCCCTGGCTCCCAGCTCAGCCGTGGAGCCGGGAAGCAGGAGGCAGCCACGGCCAGCTGCCCCCCGAGCTCTGGGCACCCTAGGCGACTGCCTAGGGTCACCTAGTGGGTGCACCGGCCCTGGGTGTCAGCAGAAAGGGCAATATTATTTATCATGTCATATGTAATTCAATTTGATGTGGAGAGAGTTACTAAGTTGTTAACTGACATATTTATGTTGTTTGGACTTGAATTCTTAAGGATTTCTGGAGCATGATTCTTAATAATTATACAGAAAGGAAAATAAACTGTACTGATCTAAAACACCTTTATACTGGTATAGCTACATCCACACTAGATGTTGTACTGGTATAACTATATTGGTAAAAAATCACACCCTGAACTGACGTAGTTATGCCAGTACAAAAACTGCAAACACCAGACCGCAGTGACAGTATAGGGAAAGAAACAAGAAGTGAATGTGTGGAAGAAAGGGGTTTGTTTCTATATAGACAGCAGTGACCAGCTTGCTTGGTTTGGATTTTGACAACGAAATACCCTGGATTTTTCCTGCGTTCACTGGCCATGTGAAGTGTCTTCTTGATTTCCTGTCTGTGATGTCAGGATATCCTCAGGTGATGGGCAAATTTAAGTCATGCAGCCCTGCATTCTTCTACAAATGATGTCGCAGTCTGGCTGCTAACTCATACAGTGGCGGTTGGGAGTGAGGGTTGGATGTGTCTTTGAATATAATACTCTTTGAACTGCAGTAAGATCCATTCGCAAGAGCCTACTTATGTGAGTAGTCCTTCCTCGGGCAAGTGGCCTGACTGAAATCCAGGGGCCTGTTTGCATGCGTAAGGATCAGTTCCAGAAACAGCCAGGCCATGGAACAGCCTTGCAGCTTTAATATGGGCTTCATTCTTGCCCTGTGAATTTGCAATTGTTGTTGATTAAATCCCTTTTCACAGCAGAATGTGAGGGGAGTTTTGTTTGTCTTCTCAGGCCAAGACCTTGCCCCGCCCTGTGGTTTTTCAGTCTCAGGTTGCCCATTGAGGCAGAATAATGACACTGATTAGGAGTGTTTATACAGCACTGACTGTTATTGTCTTGCCAATAATGGGATGCTTTCCGCATCTACAGCAATCTGAAGTAAGCACATAGCTCGGGCATCCCAGCCACTGCTCTTCCTCCTTCTCTCCGCCCATTGTCCCCTCAGTGCTGCTCAGGCCTAGTCTTGCAAATTGTTATTCAAAGGTAATAAGCTTTCTTTCCCTCTTTGCCCAACTGGAGCATTGTCTATGTGGCATTCTAATAACCTCTGGCTGTTTGTTTGTGCTGTAATTGCTTAAACGTGCAAATAGCGCACTTTGATGAAACGAAAGCTTGACTGATTCGCTAGGCTTCAACTTGCCTTGTGTAGGACTCAGGCCACCAGTGCAACAGAGGGAAGCTAAAGTGGTAGTCTCTCTTTCTCTAGGTGCATTTCTTTTAACGTGTGGAGAATGTATTACCTTGATATTTTGACTGACTCTTAAGAGATAGATAGTTGAAGCCGGTCAAGTGCTGCAGAAAGCTCACTCACAAAGACTGTGGTGAATTCCAAAAGGTTCTTCAGTTTGATCATTTTATTCACAGTTTGAGACATGCACATAAACAGTTCTGTGTCCACACCATTGTTTGGGAAATGGCTGTTCTTCGTTCCGATACACACATTCCCAAGTGAACCAAGGTACACCTGGGTGATCAAGTGCATTTGTTATACACTACTCCTTATTCCTCATTTGTTATCATCGTGTTTGGACAGTTTGTCCATCCCCAATCAGAGTGAGGAAGCAATACCATGTGACCTAAACCACCAATTGCATGCCACTAACAATAACAACACCTTAATGGCTGAAATGTGTTTGCATAATCTACTCAGTGCTTACTTATTATGAATGATAAATACACTCACAGAAATCAGGATCAATTTGCAAATGATTCATTAACATTACCACAAAAACAAACAGGCTAACGCCATCTGATAATTACTGCAAGGAATAATTTGAGCAGCCCCACATAAAGCAAAACCTGTTTTAAGTGACAAGGATGCCTCAGCTGTTTATCCCCAGAGTGAAGTTTGCAGGTGCAGTGGGTAGGGTGTTCACCATAGCGGGCCCTCATTCCTGAATTGCTCGCAGTGGAAACTTTCCTGGTTGTGTTTGGAACAAGATATAAAATGCACATTTCACCCAGGCCTTTCATTAATTGGGGGTTCTGGAATCTCCTGCCATTTCTTCTGCTAGTTAAATTGTGCTCCCCAAGCCACTTCCTGGAAGGTTAGCTGGTGTTGCACAGCGGGAAGGAAAGGGTTACTGAGTTGACACTCTCTTTTGGGCTAGTGGGTAGAAATGTTGTTTGGTTTCATCTCCAAACCTTGTGAAGTATGAGCAGCTGCTGAGAGACGGGCACCTTGCAAATCATGGCAATAAATAAATAATGACTTTCTGGTGCACCATTTGTTCTATGCACATATATAAACAGCCACTGGATCCACAATGGTGCACTTGAATAAGTATGCGGCTGCTATGTATTCAGCGTGAAGGATGCCATGACCCTCACCCCTAGGGCATGGAGGACACTAAACACAATGGCAGGTCTGTGTTGACCCACCAGCCAAACCTCCTTCTTCCTCAGTTTGGAGAGGGAGGATAGAGGTGGAAGAGACCATGGTAGCCCTGAGGTTGTGGGAGTAGCTGTAGAATGGCTCCGGAGATGCCACAGTGAGGGGGAACTCTATAGCGCCAGCCCTTGCAGAGGACGCCAGCTTGAAGGCCATTGGTTTGGGCTTTACATGGGAGTTGAAGATTTGGTCCTAAAAGGGAACAGCCTTCTAGATGCAGGTCAGTGCCATGTTAGGCCAAGGTTGTTGTTTGTTCTTGAAGATTACGAGTAAATAACTTGCGTTAGCTTAATGCGTCACCCGCTAGTCACTGGGCTATCTAATGTGAGCTGCGGGCTGATCCATAGCCCATATTTCTCAGATTTTGTGATGCCCCATTGTATTATGATGTATTATTTGTATTTCCATTGTGCCTGGGAGCCCAGTCAGGGACCAGGACCCCATTGTGCCAGGCGCTTTACGAACCCAGAACAGAGAGACAATCCCTGCCCCCATGAGTTCCCAATCTGAGTAACTGTCAGGCTTTCTCTTTTGCAAATGCTGAACTCTGGGGCATTTTGTTATTTTAATGTTAAAATGTGGAGTGATTTTTTTTTACATCAAATATCTTTGTATTTGTTATTGAAAGAAGCAACTGGCATTCGTACTAGCCCTGACAAAGGGCCCTCCGCAGTCATTTCTGAGCCCAATGCACAAAACGTAGTTAAAATGTAGTAACTTCCTCACTCCATGATCATATCATCTGCCCCATTCCCCAAATGAGTTAGTGAGACTTCCCCTAACATTGGATGTTAGGAGACTGGCTTCCCAGGGAAAAGAGGCCAGCACCAACTGTAGTAGGACAGCCAGACCAGAAATGGGTTTTGTGTTGCATGGCCTGATAAGGGGGATATTCAAGCTTTCAGGGATCCTGGGACCTAGCAAGTTCCGTACTCAAGGCACTGCCTGTGAGAGCCCCCTTTCCCTTGGCTCTGCAAGCTCAGCTGGAGTCAAATAGCCAGAGTCTTTTCAGGACCTGATCACTGAGATAATTGGGCCTTTGACCATTTAGAGCATTTTAGGTCATTATCGGGACGTTGAGTTATACCAGAAGCAAATTAAGAGCCAATGCACAACCCAAAGCATAGATGGAACATGCTGGTAATGTCTTCCCAAAGCGTGCTTGAAACTTTCAGGTGCCCCTCAGGGCTAGCTCCATTAAAAGCATCCCACAGCCTGGATGGTGACCGACAGATGGATCATTGTCACAGGTGTTAGTATAGAGGCCTGTTTGTTAGCCTGAGATAGAATTTTGGATTTGATTTTTGATACTCTTATATCCTTACTAATAAGTATAAACAAAGACACTGTGTGTTGCATTTCCCACAACCAGATGGGGCTTACAGCACAATGAGAAAAGATAAGGGATAGAGCTAAAGTGTTACTGGGTATGGTGAGAATGTAAATATACGAGCATGCACTGGAAGGCTGCCTGGCTCCTCTCTCAAGCCAAGGTCAAGCAACCAGTTGGGAGGAACGAGGGGGATGGGAGGAGAAAGCATAAGAAACACTAAAAGCCAAAGAAATGCCTGTCCCTGACTGAAACACAACCTCACTCCCTACCCCTCCCGTGGGATACAAAAGAGGTGGTACTGATGCCCCCAGACTCACAACCCTCCAAAATGGAACTTGACCATAAATGGCAAGAGTTGGGACCAGGGGCATGCACTACAGGTATATTTGGGCCTGCTAAGAAGGAGGAGGTGGGAACGGGGACACAGTAAAGGCTCTGCAGCGTCAGAGCTATGGATATGCTCACTTGAAACTAACCCCAATAAACATCACATTGTCTGCACTTCAGATTTCTGGTCTTCTTGCTTTCTGTCTGTGTGACAGGAACCAGGGGAGGGGTGAAGGGAAAGCCCCTAACAAAGGGGTCCACCTCTGAGAGGGATAGATGCAACCTCTTGACCAGCCGGAGAAGGGAAACTGTATTCCTGGAGTCTCTTGCTCTCTGGAAGTGCAGAAGTGTTGGATCCATGTTGTTGGTTTCTACCCGCAGCCTCATCTGGAAGTGAGTTTTACTCTGAGATTGTTCCAAAGAATACTAAATCAGTGCGGCAGTCAGAAGGGCTGAATGTTCCATGTGAGCCCAGGTGTTCATGTGGGATCCGGTACCCCAGCGATTAGATGTTTGAGGTGGGCCTGAGATGTTATTTGCGAGACCCAGTCCCCCAGGTTCTTTGATATCCTGCAGGAGCTGGTACTTGGTTCTGTGATTTCTTCTTTCTCTAACAGAGCCTGCAAAGGACAAAGACCAGACCTTAAGAGTATGGTTAACCTCAGGCAACCAGTGCAGATTGTTAAGCACTAGCTTGATATACCCATGGTGAGATACTGTGCTTACCATGCTGTCCAGTCTTCAGAGCCTAGATGGTTTTAAAGGTGGAGCCTCGTTACAGTTTGTGATTTAGTTAAATATGTTTAGGTGCCTCAGAGAGACATGGCAGGTGAGGTCATATCTTTTATTGGACCACTTTTATTCCACTGTTGGTGGAAGGGGCATGCTTTCAAGCTCCACAGAGCTCTTCCTTAGGTCCGGGGAAAGAAGCGGAGTGTCTGAGCTAAATATATGTTGGTACAGATTGTTAATCAGAAGGGTACAGCATGCTGGAGGCCAGTACCGGGTTTACCATGGAGCCAGTGGCACCATGGCACCAGACCCAGAGTCAGAAGGGGCCCCGCCAGCCCGATCCCCCGGCCAGGAAAGCTGTCTCCATCCCTGCCCTGCCTCTTCCCACTTCTGCTGCACCCCAACCCCGCCCCAGCCCCGCCCCAACTCCGCCCCTTCTCCCCCAAACCTCTTCCCCTGAGCTACATGTCCTGGGGGACTGCAGCAGGGGTCGGGCCCGCCCTGCACTCACCAGGTGGCAGGAAGTGGAGCGACCCAGCCCCAGCCCGCTCTGCTCTGCCGGCTCCCAGCCGCGCCGTCGGTGAGTGCCCCCAAAGTCTGGGAGCCAGGGAAGAAGAGCGGAGTGGGCTGGGGCTGGGTCACTCCACTTCCCGCTGCCCCATGATGACTGCGGGGTCGGGCCCGCCCTGCAATCACAGGGAGGCAGGAAGTGGAGCAACCCAGCCCCAAACCACTCCACTCCGCCGGCTCGTGCTTTGGGGGGGGCAGTTTCCCTCCTGCCCCTCAAGCCTGGGGAGGAGATGGAGTGGTGGGAAAGAGGCATGGGATGGGGAAGAGAAGGGGGCAGGGGAAGCGGAGGTGGGGGAAAAGGCAGTGGGGACGAAGGGGGTGGGTGGGATGGGGATGAGATGGAGTAGTGGGGAAAGGGCATGGGATGGGGAAGAGAAGGGGATGGGGGAAGCGGGGGCAGAGGAGAAGCTGAAGCCCAGCATGTGGTATCCCCTTGGCAGAAGCTGGGGCTCCCCTGTTAAGCAGGCCCATCGAACCCTCACCCTGACAAGCTCCACCTCCCCTGCATCTGTACCACCCTGATGAGCCCCCCCCACCCCCCGACACCCTCCCTATTGAGCCCCAACCACCTGGACCTCCACCCAAATGAACTCCACCTCCCTGCACCTAGTCCCACCCCCACCCCTCCGATGAGCCCCAAACACTTTCACCTGGATGCCCTGCACAGTCCCATTGCCCCTGCACCTGGAACCCTGCAATGAGCTTCTGTGCATCCAGATCTCCCACTGAGCCGCCCTCACCCAGATTCCCCCACAGAGAGCTCTCTTACCCCCACCTGGATCCTCCCACACTAAGTCCCTCTGCATTTGGATCCTGCTGCCGGGCTGAGCCTGCTCACCCACACCTGGTGCGCTTTGCACAGGGGCAGGGCCCGAGGGTGTTTCTGGGGCAGGCCTGGCCCTTGCACTGTGTCAGGGTCGAGTGCAGACTCACTGCCGAGTCCCTGTCCCGGGGTGGGGTGGTGGGAGGCTGCTGGGTAATCTCCTACCTCCATGCAACCACTGGCCTGTGCTCCCCACTGCCATGTTGGAGCTTCCTCATTTATTTATTGACAAATAAAATGTGCAGAATTTTAAAATATTGTGCACAGAATTTTTATTTTTTTGGTGCAGAATCCCCTGAGGAATATGGGGTGCTGCGCAGCTGTGATGGTGGGACTGTGAGGAAGGTGGTGGGCAGTGGGGAGGTCTATGGGCAGGGGGCGCTGGGCGAGCTGTATGGTTTGCAGGGTGCTGTGCAGTTGTGGTGGGAGGCCAGTGGGGAAGGTCTCTGGGAGGGGTGGGGGCTGGGCATAGAGATCTGTGGTGGAGGTCTCTGGGCGAGGGGGCGCTGGGCATAAGGGTGGGACACGGGCAGGAGGGTGGTGTGGTGCAGGCCCGCCCTCAAGGAGAAGGGGCATTTTGACAGCACAGGACTGGGCAGGCCAGTGTGCGTCTGGTAGCTGCAGGTTCGTAAACAGTGCCCTCCTGCTGCACTGCGCAGAGTGGGGCTGCTCCCGCCACGCTGTGCCTCATTGCCCTGAACCCGCCCTTCACTCTGGAGACTGACCATCCTGCCCCCCTGCACCTTGCCCCAGGGGGGCCCACAAATATGTTTGGCGCTGGGCCCACAAAAAGTTAATCCTGCCCTGCTGGAGGCGGTCACTTGAAGTGAAGTGGGCAATCGCGGGGGGTAGATATTATTCATAAAGAGTTTGATTTAGGTACCTTGTTAGTTTATTTGGGTCTTTTACCTGTATTAAACCAGCCCGGTCTGACAGTCAGAGTTAGTGGGATAAAATGATTAACAATTATTTGATGAGGCTTTTATGGGCTGTACCTGGAAAGGAGATGGGTCTGTCCTGAGGCACATTGAATTAAATTCTTATCTTCTTTTGACAATGTGGTGGTGGCTTCTGATTGTCAGCTTGAAGGAAGGAATCAGGAAGGTTAGAATAGGAGTGTTTCCCTGCAAGGGGTTATGGACGCACAGCTCTAGTTAGGTGTAAGGTTAGCTCATCCTGGAATTTGGCCAGAACACTGGAATAAACACCTCTACTCTTGTGAAGAGTTCCATGGGAACTATAATGACCAGAAGTAGTTCGATTCACTATGGTTCATCTGAAAGACTAGATCCCAGGGATTTACATTCTTTGGGACACATTACACGCCATATAGTTTAAACAGGTGGGTAGAATAAATGAAGCTTTTGATGGTTGATAGTAGCCTTGGTATTTAGGACCTTATATTAACAGCAGTCCTCACGCAGTTCTTATGACCAGCTTACAGCATCAGCAGAAGTTCCACTATGAACTGGAAGAAGCATGTGAGTTTCACAACTCCCCTGTGAGATGTGGATGTATTGTTTTCCCCTGAGATGCAGAGAGGCCAAGTGATTTGCCTAAGGCCACAGCCAACGTGTAACACAGGCAGGAATGAGTTGAAGTTCTCCTGACTTGCAAAGCTCTGCTCTAATCCCAAGACTGTTCTTCCTCTCTCTGGCAAAGCATTTCAGTGCATACATGATTTTAAAGCATGTGAGCAGTTCAGTTCAACTACTCCTGCTTAAAGTTAAGTATGTGCTCAACTGGGGCTATGATTCTGTGCATTTGTGGTGGCAAACCTTCCGCAAAGAACACTTTTTAACACAAACAGGGCAGTTTTAGCAACACATGTAACTTAATTGTATGCTCATGTCTGAAACAGGCGGATCTTAAATAAATTTAGTGAACATACATTTAAACATCCTTCACTAGAATAACTTAAGGTCTTGAAACTACTTAGTTGTGCAGCTTCTGTAGCTACATGGGCTTTTAAACGTCATTCATCTAATTCAGATATCCAAATGCAAACTCAAGCACTCAGGGACAACACATTAGATTTGTGGCCCCTGCCCTCTCCCACTTCCCGCCCCCTGACTGCCTCATGGCGGGCCATGAACGCTCACGAAATTAACAATTCAGAGATATTCAAATAAACTCCATTTAATAAAGATACATTTTAGTGGAAATAAACATAAAACCATACTTATTATTATAAATATACCATCATAACAAATGTATTACAATAATTAAACCAAACTTAACCTCTTTACACACCTTCTTTGATTAATGTGAACAATGAAGCTGGTCACCATTTTTTACAATGGCATCAAAGTCCGGTGTCATTCTTGTGGAAATCTGCAATACCGAGCTGAGATGCTGATCAGTTAACTGGGATCTGTAGTGAGATTTGTTGTAATTCAGCAGGGGAAATGTTTCTTCGCACACATAGGTGCAGACAAACAAAACAAGGATTTTCTCTGCCACCTTGCGGATATTTGGGAACTTTTTTCACTAAAGGAGGCATAAAACGCATCCAGTTTTTCTGAATTGTACTTTTCCTTCAAGGTGGAATCGCACTGGAGATCAATGAGCTCCAACTGTAATTCTTGTGGGGCTTTCTTGTAGTTAAATGACAGTGGGCATGACACCAGCTCCAGTATCTTCTCAAAGTTAGAGAATCGACAAGAAAATTCTCCGTGCAAGTCACTCAAAATGTTGTTGTACTTTTCTCTCTGCTCTGGTGACACTTCCAAGTATTTCAGTGTTGGAAAGTGAGCGACACTTTGTCCTTAATTTGTTTTGAAAACAAGACTAATTTGGCTTTGAAAGCTGTCACACTAGAATACAATTTGTGTACAAACACATTATTTTCTTGCAGGTTTACATTAAGTTCATTTAAATGTGCCAAGTTATCTACACCAAAAGCGAGGTCGCACACCCAGTTTGAATTCTTTAATTCAGGGAAATCATTTTCTTTCCCCTCCATCTTCAGAAAAGTGCAAATTTCATCTCTGAGCTCCCACACTCGCTGCAATACCTTTCCTAGGCTGAGCCAGTGAACATTTGTATGATAAAGTAAGTCCTGGTGTTCAGCGTCAGTGTCTTCAAGAAGAGAATGAATTGCCGATGATTAAGTCCCCTCGCTCTTATGTAGTTCACTATTTTCACTACTGTGCGAACAACATGATCAATGTCCAGGACATTTTTGCAGAGGGCCTCCTGATGTATAATACATTGCAGAAAAATCATGTCTTTATCGGGATTGTCTTTTTTTACTTTGTTCTGAATTCTTTTTAAAAGTCCTATGTTTTCCCGTTAAATTTGGTGATCCATCTGTGGTTACGTTTGCCAGTTTACTCCAGGGGAGCTTCAGATGTTCAAGGCACCCAGACACCATCTCGTATAAATCCAATCCCTTCGTTGTGCCTTTCATTGAGTCCATTGATAAAAATTCCTCTGTGATTTCAAATTTGTCATCAATTCCTCTGACAAAAATCAGTAACTGTGCTGTGTCCTTAATGTCAGTGCTCTCGAGAGCTAATGAAAACAATGTAAAGCCCTGTGCCAAATGTTCATCAATCACTTCTACACGGCGAGTAACAGTTCTTTGTGGCAAACTAATGTTCTCAAATTTGCTTTGGTATTCCAGGCACAGTATGCCAGAAACATCAACCATGTATTCTTTCAAAAACTCCCCTTCAGCAAAAGGCTTATTTTGTTTAGCGATTTTAAACTCCAGAACGTAACTTGCCTTTGTAGTGGCTTCCTGAATTGCAGACTGTCGCACATAAATATTTTGCTGAGTTTTTAAGTTTGTGGCGAGTTGCTCAGCTTTTCTTTCCCTTTCCTCGGTTGTTAAATTTCTGCCATAATTAGGATGTTTCACTGAAAAATGGTGATTCAAGTTGTGCTCCTTGAACACCGCGATGCTCTCCTGACAAATCAGGCATACAGCCTTCGAGTTCATGTTTGTGAAAAAATATTTTGTATTCCATTCTTTGTTGAAAACCCAACACTCGTTGTCCACTTTTCTTTTCTTTTTGCAGCACTCATTTTTGAAAGGGAAAAGAAAATCCTAACTGCTCCCCTTATTTCAAACTGCTGTTTCACAAGATGGCATGAACTGTGAAAAAACTAGGCCCTCTTTCTAGCCTGGATTTGTCAGGCATCAGTGCCCCTGACAATTTTGAGCCATGGCGCTCTATCCCAGAATCCATGTGGACAAGAAGAGGCAGGTGTAAACTCATCTATAACTTTATTCCCCAGCCTCCCCCGAAAAAAGTTATTACTGTTGTATTTTGAGTTCTGTTTGCAGTTGTGTTCATTAAAAGTTTGTATATAATAAGGGATTTTACCGAGGTGTGGCGAATAGTGTAGACGTACCCATAGGTAGTCCCATCATGCTCGGTGTGGTGAGAGGACTCAAGAGGGGTGGTGTGCGGGGGGCTTCACAGAGTGGTACCAGGGACTCCTACAGGCCCTGCTGGCAGTGTGACACCAAGGCAGCTGTGCCACGTGAAGAGGAACCAAGACTGGAGCAGCTGGCCCTGGGTGGTTTCCCTCCACTCCAGGGTGGGGCCACAGGAAACAGATTTGGCAACGCTGCTGGTAGGGGTGATGAGGTCATACCTGAGGAATGTGGCATTTTGCATGTAGAATCTTCCCTGAGAGCCCAGCTCTCCCGGCTATCCCGTGGCCCTGCTCTCCCGGCCAGAGCACGACATGTCCGCAGTCCCGCTCTCCTGGCCCAAGCACCGTAGTTTGCCCACCCCTGATGTGTACAGTGTTTTGTATCTGTGTATATATATATATAGTATTTATGGATGGATAAAATGTGTGTATATATACATATATAATAACCAAATGGAAAAAATGTATCACCCAATACTCAGCCTATTACACTGAGTTGATGACATATATCTTAAGAACATTGCCTCCAGTGGAAATCTAGCAAGGCAATTCTGACATAGGGAAGGAAATCTAAATGCATGCAGAGCATCAGAAAAAATCATCGTGTTAAACAGCTGTGAAAAGCACCAAGGGGCTGAAAGTCTATTGAAAATCTGCACACTATTTTAACACCATTCAATTAAAATCTTTGGGTTTTAGTGTATAAAATGTAATAATATATAAATATAGCTATGAATGTTGATAGATATAGATCCACTAAATTCCAGTATATCTATATTATTTCCAGCATTTAGTCTGCAACCTAAAATCAGATATAAGTAGAACTATATTTTTAAAATCCATTTTCTTCAGAAACTACAAATTTCCAGCAACTAAAAGTTTGGAAGAAGGACACCTTCAAGTTCAACACCTGCTGTGCTGGCTCCCTAGACATCAATATCTGAGTGAAAACAGATACCCAGTTCATTCAAAATGGCCTTGAATGTATATTCTGTGCTCTTTGTCAGTTACTTTTCTGAGTTACAATAGTGTCACCCTGACTGTAATTCCTATGAAGAAAATGTATTTGGGGTGTTGTTGTTTTTTTTGTTAATTACAGTTCTAGTTATGGCTGATGTTAGGTTGCAGGCTAAATGTTCTAATCTAGTTTAAAATTATTCCAAATGAGCTATCTCCGAGAATAGAATTGTAATGCTTCCGTACCATTTTATACTTATCTTTCTATATTAACACGGTGTCATTCAGGAATAATAATTACACTGACAGTTTTTGTGTCTCAACAACCTGGCAAAGGGAAACGGATATCAGAACAATCGGGTGTCCTTGTCATTGGTGGCATTCATAACTAGTAGCATAGTGGGGAAACAAAGTTTTTAAAACCCCGGGAACAGACCTTTTTTTTTTTTTTTGCACAGGTATCCTTCAAGAGCAGATCACATACATGAGAAATAGGAGGTTTTAACGGTAGGGGAGGACGTATTGGCAATTCAGATTAACTCTCTTTTTTTAAATGGAGGCATATACAATGTAACAACAAAAATAGTGGGAAGTGGTGGGAAAGTCATATATCTATCTCTCTATATATACACACACTATACTACAACTATGTGACAGAAGAACATATATATATAGGGTGTATTAATGCAGAAGTGTCAGCCAATCACAGTACAGCAGGGTATTTTCTATCATCAATATTCCAAACAAACATGAACTGATTCGCAAGACTCTTCAGTAACAGACAGGGCTTGCAAATCATCCCTCATTTCCAAACGATTTGTCTTGCTATCTGCCTTCTTGAAAAGGGGGCCAAGTTTCTCTTGTTTCATCTTCACGGGCTGGGCAATGACAAACGATCCGTATAGATCTATAGATATCTGGAGAATCGGAACATAAGCCATGAAAACAAAGGAGGGGTTTGGATTGTAACATAGTTTGTTCGAGAGAGGAGCGGTATGGAAAGCGGGGGCTCTAAAACAAGAACACATTTCCCCAGCCAGGATTTAACATTATCTTTCCTTCCCTCTCAGATCTGTCTCCAGCAATGAGACTGTCCCTTTAGCGAGGAGTTGCCGCAGCGGCGGCTTCCTGGGGAAGAGAGGCAAATAGCCCACCCAGGGAAATATTTCCTTCCCGCGGTGAGGCTAAAGGGGTCCCGGAATGGTGTATTTTGCCTGCCCACAAAGGGCTGGCGCCTGGCGCACCGGGCTGGGCTGCGGGGAGAACTCCCGCAAACTACCCAGCCAGCGGGGCTGCACCTGTAGCGTCTTTCGCAAGTCCTCAGCTAGCCCTCATCGCCTTTAGTTTTGCAGCCCAAGCCCCATGAACCTAACTCAATTGATCCAAGCTCTGAGACTTGGTGCCACAGGTTGTTTTTTATTGCAGTGTAGACATACCCATAGTGTTGAACAGAGATGATGTTTTAGAGTAACAGTCTGTCTAAGCCCCAATATCCCATTACACAGCTAATGGGCTACATGTCCGTCTCCAAGCGGCCAGATGAGGCAGGAACACATGCAGCAGGAGTATGGGCTAGCTAGTGTGGAAATAGCTACAATAGGAGCAGGAACTGGAGCAGGAGCAGTCTGTTGAGAATACTAGGGTCTCACGGAAAGCGCCCCCGCCGCTGACATGCCCACCAGGAAATGTGCCTCCCCAAAGGAAGGGGCAAGTGGGGATAGGCCAGACACTTGGCTGTCCCCACGTCCCTTCCCAGGGCGGGGGATTCGCCTCCTGAGGCTGCCTGTGCCAAGCCGGGCGCACTGAACTCCGGGACTTTACTTGGTGGGTGAGACACCAGTATCCGCGCAGCGCTTTGTCGGGGCGCCCCCACACCTGGTGGGAGCGGGCAGTGAGCTCTGCCCTGTGCGCCTCCCCAGCTTGGCCTGCACAGCCCAGCCCGAGAGAGAGGCGCGTGGGAGCAGCCCCGCTTGCTACCCTACCCAGTGCCGGCCTGTATTGATCTGGAACCCGCGGCAGGAAACCCCTGGGAACCAGGGCGGCCTTTGCCACGTTGCTGAAAAGCCGCTGACCAGCCGTATCCAGGGGAGCCCGCCCCAGCCCCAGCCTGCTGCCGTCGCGATCCGGGCGGGGGCACCGAATTAAAAGGAGCTGCGGCCCCCAGAGGCTAAAGCTGCCAGCGAACTATCCTGGGGCGTTGTTCTCTCCCTGTCTGTGTCCCCCTCCCGGCCGACCCTCAACGGGCCTTTGTCCAGCCGCGGGGGGAGCGAGGCGGGCACCTGTTCCCTCCCCTCCCCGTCACTTCTCCAGCAACTCGCGTGGGACTCTGCAAGGGACAAGAGAGGAGAAGGGGTGGCAATGCGAGCCGGGCCCGGCGATACCCTCCTTCCCACCCTTCTGCAATGCAGCCCGCGGAGTTGGCAGGACCAGTTGCTTCCTTGAGGCCCATTTCAGTTCCTTGATGGGCTTCAAGGAAGAGCAAAGAAAGGTGCCCCCCGCTCTTTGCACAAGGTGTCGGCTGGGAGAGGTTCGGTGCCTGTTGTTACTGGCTGAGGCAGAGCACTACCTACCGGGTAAAGGGCTCAGTGTATTTGATGACACGAAGGGTCTCTCTGAGCATTTCTCTGTAGCAGCTCAGTGCGTTATCGCTGGAGGAGAACAGGTCTTGCACGCGCACACCTAAGCCACCCAGAACCCCAGTCAAAGCAGCAAACATTAGCTGTGGTACTAACTGATCCATCCTGGGGGTGGGGTGGGGAGACTGAATTCACTATATTTAGTTACAGTCCTTATGCTGATTAACGCAAAAACGACTCTAGTGCCTGAGATTAGCCGGCTGGATGACTGTGTATTTGTGCAGGATGAAAAGCAGAGGAGTTAAGGGCTTAAGTTCAGAAACTTCACGAATCACTCAGCGCCAGATTGGAAACAAACAAAAAACAGGGGGCAAAAGGTTGCAAGAGAAAAAAGGACAAGAAATGGTCCATTTCCTTTTGAATCACAACCTACAGGCTGACGGTGTATGGAGGGAGGCAATTAGAAGTAGAAATGCCAACACATACTCTTGCATGCATTCAAAACACTCCTTTTTTAATATGCATGAACTAGCTGCTCAGATGTCGCCTCTAAATATGCACTGGGGAGCAAATGTTGAGTGCCCAAGGCTAGGGGGGAAAGTATTGGACTATAAAATTAGTGGTGTGTTACAAATATGTCCCAGCTACTGCCTATTCCGTTCCAAATACGTGTTAATTTGCAGCGTGGCTTCGTGGCAAAAATAAATAAATAAATCCCGGAGTCTCGAGAAATGCACAACGCATTTCTGTGTATAACGAAAAATCTGTTCAGATCTTGCTAAATGCACAAGTACAATCTAAGTAGTAGGTGACGCCTCGGGCGCCGGGCAAACCCGTACAGGTGAATGGACTTTAAATCATTCCCCGCATCGCTTTAGCACTGACATTGAATTAAACCAATTTATTGGAGACTCCAAGTGTGGGAAAAGCAGAAACCAGGGAACAGGGCTATAATTTCAGTGAAAACGGGGCGGGGGGAGCCCCCCTAAAGACTCCAATCGTCGCAGCTATTTCCAGTCTATATACGCACCCAGTATGTGTATCTGCAGATGGATTTGTGTTGTTATAATTTGTATTGGGGGCTGTTGTGGAAATAAAGGCTAAAGACTTTGCAGCTAAGTTATATATTGACATGTTTCCATGTCCTGCTTTAACGAGGTTCTAAAGGTCCGCACTGAGAAGTGGAGAGATTTTTTGGTGGCTTTAACTGAACGTAGACTATCCAGTCTGGAAGGGTCGATTTAAAGAGAGATAAACTAGCAAATATTTAGAGCTGTCAGACTGGCAGAGTTCTCCCCTCCAGATTCTATTTTAAATAGATTAGTAAAGCTGAACGCTGCCTATAAGAATAACTGAAGGCGCTTAAGCGTTATTTTAGACGAGTCTTTTAAACCAGGCAGGTGCAGTTGCCAATAACCCTTTAACAAACCCAGTCTCTACAGGGACTCGGGACAATTGTTTCCATTTAATAAATATTTTCCCCAAGGGCATTTCACATTAGGCAGGCAATTATTCAAAGAAAACAGGCGTGCAGGTTGATTCCTAGGGTTATTTAGTGTTTCTTACCCGAAGAATTATAACCTATTTATAAAAAAACGCAAACCACCAGAGAATAGAAACACACCATTCTCCAAGCAGCACAAAAGCAAGGTACCAAGTGTTATTACCCCAGACACCGGGCCAATCCCGGCGCCAATCCATCTAATTCATCCAACTAGTGGACTTCATTTTTCCAATTTAAAATAAATCTGGAGGCTAAGAAAGAAAAAAAGAAAGAAAGAAAGAAAGAAAAAAGAAAATCCTCGTTAAACTGCTGGTGTGAAGTTAACTGTTATCCCTAAAATCAAACACTAGTTTATCTTTTATATCAACCCCCTTTTGCCATTTGTCTTACTTTCTCTAATGAACATTGAACAGGTATGCACAGGGCTGACACATGATGTATATAGGTACAGTATGTATAGGTAGGGGGGTTAGATTGGCATGCTTTGCAGTTAGACATAGAATGTGAGTGCATAGATGTATCTGTATTTTGCAAGTACTTTATAAGAGCCATACTAATATATACTGTATCTAGATGTTGGTTTCAATGTGTCGAAAGAAATGCTACTACTAGCTGCTCCCTGGGATTTTGTTTGTTCCCGAGGTTGGCGGGGAAGGGGAAATGCCGCCTTGCAGTTGACTTGTGGTGCCTGACTTACAAACTCACACGCGGCTATTTTTTGTTTCTTGTGTGGCTGGTACAATACGTCCCATCTCCCCAGCAGCCCGGAACTCTAGCGAGGAGGCGTGCGGAGTTTCATTTGGTGCTATTAGCGCAACGTCTAACAAAAGCATTCCCTTTAATCCCGTGTATTTAGTGCCTGCCCCGTTTTCTGCCCCCCCCCCCTTTCTCTTCTCTTTCAGACTGTCTCGTTTTAAGGTATTCTTCTCTCCAAGCTGATTGGGCGCTCAGGTTAGAGAGTGAACGCCCTGCGATTATGTCAGATTGCGTGCAGTCCGGAGCAGGCTAGCCTTTGAACTTCACCGCTTTTGGCTCCTGGTCCTTGGCTGTTCCTCATTCCCAGCCAGGTGCTTTGCAGGGCTAGACACCTTCGGCAGCAGCATCTCATCTCAAAAGCAAGCCCTCCCTCCCTCTCTCTCTCCCGCACACAGACACTTGAGAGACTGATCACTCCGACCTGAGACACTCCTGGATTTCTTTTTTTCACTCCTTTTCTCCTTCTTGTCTTCTCCCCCCCCCCTCCGTTGACACCCCCCACCCCAGTAGCTGCCTGTGGATTTGCTGGAGAACTGGTATGATCAGCTGAGAGTTTTGGGGTTCTTTTTGGGCGGCAAGGCAGGCGAGTCGGCTAGGTGAGCCCAGCCCCGCTGTGACTCCTCAGAGCGACCCCCCACAGCACCATGTCCAAGCCGACCGATCACATCAAGAGACCCATGAACGCCTTCATGGTGTGGTCCCGGGGCCAGAGGCGGAAGATGGCCCAGGAGAACCCTAAAATGCACAACTCGGAGATTAGCAAGCGGCTGGGCGCGGAGTGGAAGCTGCTGTCGGAGGCTGAGAAACGACCCTACATCGACGAGGCCAAAAGGCTGCGGGCGCAGCACATGAAGGAGCATCCTGACTACAAGTACAGACCGCGGCGCAAGCCCAAGAACCTGCTCAAGAAGGACAGGTATGTCTTCCCTTTGCCTTACCTGGGCGACACGGACCCGCTAAAGGCGGCCGGGCTGCCCGTGGGAGCCACGGACGCTCTGCTGAGCTCCCCGGAGAAGGCTAGGGCTTTCCTGCCTCCCACCTCCGCACCCTACTCCTTACTTGACCCCAGCCAGTTCAGCTCCAGCGCTATCCAGAAGATGACCGAGGTGCCCCACACCTTAGCCACCAGCACCCTGCCCTACGCCTCCACCTTGGGATACCAGAGCGGGGCTTTCGGCAGCTTGAGCTGCCCCAGCCAGCACACCCATACTCACCCTTCGCCAACTAACCCTGGGTATGTGGTGCCCTGTAACTGTACAGCTTGGTCGGCTTCCAGTTTGCAACCTCCAGTTGCCTACATATTATTCCCAGGCATGACCAAGACTGGAATAGACCCCTATTCTTCAGCACATGCGACTGCCATGTAACACACCCACATACCCGCAAGCGAGACTTGGTTTGCAGTCAGAACTTGAATTCACTCATGGGCATGTACATAGAAACTGCAGAAGCAAAAAGCCACCTGCATGGGAGAATGATGCCAGTGTATCTGATGGCACCTGGGGAAAGACAGAAAGACTTCTCTTGGAACTCAGAGACTCTCTAGTCAAATTAAACAAACAAAGATTTCTCTCTCAGCCTGGGGAAACTGGAATTGGAGGCTCAGCTAGGTGCAGAAACCTGTAAGAACTGTAAATGTGTTAAATCTTGACCTGCCCTTTTGGACTAAAGGCTAGGCGGTTTTGAATTTTATTTATTATATTAATGTATATGAGTTCTATATTACCTGCTGTTATTTGGACTTGAATTTCTGAAGTCCTGGTATTTATTATTATTATTATTATTATTTTATTTCCTTTTGCACATTAAAAGACAAGATTAGCTGTGTTATATTATATATATATATATTTTGCCATCAAGCACTAATAGGTAAAAATTGCTTTTCATGTCAAAAAGGCTCTTAAAAGTTACAGAAAAGGGAAACGTTTCTCTTTACAACATGATATGATAGTGTTTGCTTAATTTAAAACAGATAGTCCTTCAATTTGTGTGATCCAGTGCAACTAGACCTAAGTTCATTTTAGACAGAGCGTCAGGTATGAAGTCAGGCAGTAGAATTGTAAAAATAACGAAATAAACAAATAAGAATAAGACTTTAAAAACAGATGGTAATTTCAATATGTTTCAAACCATGTCTTTGAAAAATGTATCCAGAAGGATTTTACCTCGTTAACCTGTTCATTTGTTGAACAAAGACATTTTGAATAAAGACAATCTGTCATTAAACAAGCAAACCATGTGGTGTGAATAAAATCCCAATTCTGACAAGTTTCCTCCTAAAAGCACGAAAGCAAAGCTTAAAAGACTGAGTTGAATAGGACTAGCTCAGATGCTTCTGGCTAAGAAAGCATTTTAGGGCCCAATCCTGGGGGGAAAAAACTTAGGTAGGTGAGTAACGCTACACGGGTGAGGGGCCCTACGTGAATTCAGTGGGACTACTCACTTGAGTAATATTACTCACGTGCTGTTTGGCAGGATCGGGGTATTTATAGATCATACGTATACATAATTTTAATCTCATCTCCACTCTTAACTAAGAAGCCTTTTGCTGCGGTTTCACTTTGACAGGTTGATACCTACACAGATTGTAATAACCACTTCTAGTGTTCACTTATTTGCTAAAGTGAAACAAATTGACTCACTAATACACGGGAGAGGACAGCGTGTGTCTCATCTGCTTTCAGGAGAGGTTGGAGTACCTGATCTATTGAAAATAACAGTTCATAGCTAAGTCTAACTTAGCTGATTTATCAGGACTTTCCCCAATGTTTAAAAAACAGGCTCCTTGTCATTTCCTCTTGTGTCCTGGCTACAGGGGAAAAGAATAGAAATTGACAATAGACAGAATCAGGGCAACAATGTCTATTTCGGATCCACAGCGCTGCGTATTTTCAATAGCCTTCTTCAGGAGAAAGTTTTGGCGGACAAAACCCATGTGGTTGGCTGGACTGTCGGGGAAGGGGACTGGCCTACACAGGTAGCTCGTAGCATCTCGGAGTTATGCTTTGATGCGAGTCACTTGCTTCGCCCAATGCCCGGCCCCTTTAAACGTGTCGACTTCGTTTTTTGGTCTGTCTCCCTTTCCCTCTCTCGGCGAGCGTGTCGTGGCATCCGTCTTCCGGAGCGGTCAGTTCTCTTTCTCCCTCAGCAGCGTTCATTGTAACTTTTACCACCCGATATAAACTGCCTGCGGAAGCCGAAACCAGCGGATTAGCATATTGTCCTGAGCAATTAGCAATGTTTGGGGGGCTATTCATCAGGTCCCCTTTGTTAGGGAGGGATTTTCATTTTGGAAAAAAAAAGTCGCAGTTGTCCATCTGGTTAGAGCTGAATGGAAAAGCGATCCGTGTTGTAGATGCTTTTCTCATGAAGTGCTCTTTTGAGACCGGAGTTAGAATTAAATGGCATAACACAATTAACATACATGGGGCCTGAATGGAAGGGTAAGCATATAAATAATAGATAGATAAATAAATGGGAGATCGGGCGGGGGTACACAAAAGAACAGAGGAGAAAGGGTTTGAAAGGGGAGGTTAGAATGGCGGGACCACGCTTGTTTAGCATGACAAAGCACGCTTACAAAGCAGGACAATTAGGGAACTGGCTTGACTAGGGCTGCAATCAGGGGCACGGTGCTTGGGGACACCAAGGGAAAGCCCCAATGAAAAGACCCCGGCGTGGCTCTGAGAAGGAGAGGCAGGAGCTGGGAGCCTGGTGGGTTCCTTCGCTGATTTAACCCCAGCTGACAGTTGCTGTCAGGCTCTGTGATAACACTCATAGCTCAGTGTCCTTTAACATCTACCCAGATTAGTTTTACAGTGGTCTGAGGCAGAGCTGGGCCCAATCTGCAGCGCTTGCTGCCTTCTCCCCACCAGACTTCGGAGAAGAAAGGAGAGGCGGGGGGCGAGTGGGGCAGAACCCGCCCCACCCCCCAACCTACAGGACTGAGCAAACCAGGGTATTTTTGCAGAGCCTCCCCCAGTAGATAGGTATAGATGCTTTAGCCATTGGTGACTTTCATAGGCATTGACTCCTTTCCTGGTAGCCGATCACACCCTCTCCTTATAGGTGAGGGTGGATTAGGCGGGGCAGGGCAAATCTGTCCCGAGGGTCAGGATCTTGTCCACTTTTCCCACCCTAACGTGTTGGGAAGTGAAGACCTCTGTGGAGGTGCTAAAGGGAAGGATGCTGGGGTAATTCCCCTCCCCTAACAGAAATGAGCCTGGGCAAAATATTTTGGGTAAAATAACACCCCCTTGTTGGCTTGAAGTATCACATCGCGTAGAAAAGCTACAGAGGTGAACGCTTTAAGATCGGTCTTTCCTCTCTTGTTCTCTCTCACCGATTCCCATGTCTCTCTTCACCTCGCCAGCACAGTTTCCCTCCGCCCCCTTGACTCAGCCAAATTACCCCTTCAACTGGCTTCTCCGTCTGCAGGTGTGCAGCTATTTTACTCGTGGAGATAAACATATTAAATAATCGTTCTGACACCGAAATGAACCGATTACTGACTTTGATGTCAAAAGGAGACCAAAAAAAGATATTCCCTGGAGGGGGGAAATGCAGCTCCTTGTCAAACCTGTTCCCCCACAACTGTCTGCCTCTTGCAATAAAATCATTACGCAGAGGCTGTAGGGGTGTTAGACGCCACGCCTTCAGCCCGAGCCAAAAGAATATTGGGAGGAGATGGGACAACTCAAGGTCTTTGCTGGATCTCAATCTCTTCCTTGGGTGAAGGGGTACTCTGCATAGCCCGCACGGAGTACAGCCAAAAAGCACACCGGGCGGGCTAGCAAGGAGCGAGCTGCAAAGTTGTTTCATTTTAAAATCAACCTGAAAATGAAAGAGAGCTCAAATGAATGAGGAACTTGCCAGGCTGTAGCCGTTGCATTGTGAGCTTTAAACACTTGTCACTGTTTCAATTGCTTTCCTGCTGCCTTGAAATTAACAAGTAACCTAGTGCAGAAGGAGTAGGGGGCTCATCCGGTTCATTTCTTTTGTTTGTTTTCGTGGAGTAACTTATTTTGAGCAATTCTCTCTGCTGCCATAAACCGTCTTTCCTTCTGTCCAGCGAATTACACAAACGCGCTAAGATGATTTCTTTTCCATTTAAAAAAAAAAGCCCAATAATAAACCACCCCGAAGAGTCGTTTGATTTTGTTTAGGGTTCTGGCCGCAGAGAGAGAGAACCAGGTAGCTAGCCAAAATAATTTTCCTCTCTCCTACGCGCTCAAAAGAAATCAGAAGGAAAAAGGTAGACAGTCCCTAATTTGGTTACAAGTATAAATGCTTAATTGTTTAAGGACTTTGCTGTGTGTGTGTGTCAGAGAGGTAGGATATACAGAGAAGCATTACATAGTGTTAAAAACTTTATTTTAAAGGACACATTAAGCCATAAGAAGTCTCTGAGAGATATTACTTATTTCTGCTTATTAGTGATAATAACAGAGTAAATTTGCTATTGAGTGTATCAAAGCCATTCAAAGAGACTTTGAAACATCAAAAAGATTTCAATTCTGATTTTCCGGTTTTATTCCAGCCCCGACCTCCTGGCTACAGTCCTTGATTGCACTGTTTAAAAGCTGGCGATCAGAAATATACCTTCAGCCTGTGTTCTAAATACCTCATGAATTCAAGAAACAAAACAATAACAACCCCCCCCCCCCATACACCTCTTAGATAATTAAACAGCGAAAATCCATAGCGGCCATCAATGGAAGGCTGAGAATTTTGAGCTGTCCGTTCTACATATGTAATCCTTATCTAGATTGTACAGACGCATGTGCTTTGCCCTTGCAGTAACTTCAAAGGTATGATGTAAAGTTATGCAGGTGAGAACGTGTCCTCATATTACAAATCAAATAAACAACGCAAGCCCTCAGCTTTCTCTGAATGGGATGTGATCTTTAAGATCCAGGCATAGAAGGGAAGTGAATATATTTAAGGACTATAACATTTTTAAAAATCCCACAAGTTTTTTCCACACCTAAAATAAGCGAGGTCTTTTTACACCTTGCTAAATGCCTGCAATCGAGGCTGCAATCTCTCCTCTTCATCTTTGCTCCCCCTTTCAACCCCAAGTGGGTTACTTTTTAAAATGGGGGTGCGGATGGAAGTGTGGGACATGATGGGTGAGGAAAGAATCAGCAAAAAATTGTACGTTCATTTTTAAACCGAATGAAATTGACGCCCCCTCCCGCCACACACACACACAGACACACGTGAGACTTTATAATTGTGGAATGAGCCTGGAAAAAAATGTGAATCTGTTTCATCCAGTTGGGAAGCGGGGCCATTAAGGTGAGAAGGGGACAATGGGTGGGGAAACTGAACAGAAAAAGAAAGAGATCAAAAGTGTGGAAAGCGACAATCTGCGCTTTAAAACAAAGAGCAGGTGGAAGGGTATTAAACAAGGACGTGCGAGGAATAGCGATATTAGAAAAGGGGGCGCAACCGAACGAGTGTGGGCGAAAAGGTGCGAAACCTAGAGACACTTTGGGCGCAATCTAGTGAAGCTACAGGAGAGGGAAGAATGATAAAAAATAATGTGACTGGGGAGTTAAAGCAAACAAAGGGAGCGGAGGGGAAAAGCACAGAGAGGATGGCCAGGGAGACAAGAGTTCTCTAGTCTCTTCTGAAAATGGCACCTGAAGTTAAAATTGTTCTCCAGACATGTCGCTACTTTTAAATTCGGAGCCAGAGAAGGAGTCCCTGATGGTGCTTTGGATGCGTTTGTAATTTATCTTTCCCCCTTCGTTCTTTAATTTTACCGCCTGCCTTTCTTTCATTCTTTCACACGCTTCTGTTTCAGCTGAGGTTGTTTTATAGGAACATCAAAGGGAAAAGTCTACCCTTTTTTATTAGGGCAAATAACAAAATACTTCATTGTTCCTGAACACGCCACATTTGAATAGCTAAACAAGAAATAACGTGCAGGGTCTGTAAAGATCACATTCCAACAACCAAATATTTTGTACACGAAGAGCCCAGAAATTAAATGCAGGTTGATGCCAAATTAAGGAGGAGAGAGACAGGGGGAAAAAAGCCTCTTTGAGTGTGTGAGCGAAAGAGGGGGGGGGGAATGAGTAGCTGGTAATTATTGAAATATAAAATGAGATTAATTCAAAGGAAACAAACTATGAAAACAATTGAAGCTGAGTGAAAAGCAAACCCAGATTAGAATTTGCTTGTGGTTGTTGTCTGTGTGTGTTTTTTCCCCCAACCCATTGTCACAGTGCAAGGCAATGGGATTTGCACACTTGAGGTGTAATAGCATTACTGCATTAATTAAAATTTTCATTTCACGTCCAGATTGTTTACTTATCTGCTAGAAACATATGTTGAGCGAAGTTAAGATTCGGGATTCCGCACTGTTGCCCAAGGTGCAATTCAATATGGGGTGTGTGTGTGAAAGGACGGCTTCAGATTTTTTTTATTACATCCTCCAGCCTTATCTTGGTGCCGTAAATTATAAGGATACTCCATTGAACTGAATATGAAGATTATATTTTGAACATCTCTTCCTAAAGCATGCGCAGCCCCGCTTTGAAACGAAACAATCCACCCTGCGCCAGAGTGGATTCACTGCAAAACCTTCCTGCCCCAGACGCTCCCATCGTATTCCCCCAATGCCCAGTTTAGCGCCTTGCCCCCCCTGGACAGAAGGAGTTTGAAGAAACAACTGCACCAGGGAGAGCATTGTGAGAGAAACACTCCCGCCGCCCCCCCACCCCCATCAGCACAGATCTTCCCCATTATCACTACTTCGGGAATAACCCGTGTGTGCCTCCAGATCATACATACATAGCAATCAGTTCCACGCACATGTGTATGTTGCTGTTAACTCTATAAAGTCATTTGCACATTATGTATATAATAGGTAGTTTATTTTCCCCAAAGCCCTTATTTTTAAATGGTCCCTCAGCCTTCAACCAGACTAGGCAAAATAAAAACATAAATTGGAATTTTTTGGGAAGATTTCCCTACAAAACAGAGCAAAGGTAGCTACATTTCCACACTTTGTTTTCTATCCTTAAAAGGAGGATCCCTCTCCTTTTCAGAAACACTAAACACAAATAAATAAATAAATAAATAAATAAATAAGGGAGCTGCGCATGAATATGAACGGACTAGCTCCCTAGTCAAGTGTTTCTTAAGTCTATTTTATTTCAGCAGAACAAACCGAGAGCAGCTCCAGAAGTGAATCCAATCTCTCTTATCTCACCCAGGCTCCTTTCAGGCTGAGATCAGAGAAGGGAGGGGGAAAAAAGAGGAGAGAGTAATTGTTCTTTATTTATTTTTTAATTTAATACGACAGACACCGCTTTCAGGTCATTTATATGCCTAATTTAGCGATAAAAGTCAATAAGCGAGGATCACAGCACTGTCCCCTCCTAGTAAATATTTCAGAGTAACGAGGGAAACCACAGTTATAAAAAATACACTGGACTCTTCAAAGGTTCTTTCTGCCTCATCACAATCGTAATGCGTGTCTCTTTATAATGTAATTAGTTGGATTTTTGTTTGGCGGTGACAGTCAAACAAATGGGCCTCTTTCTGGCGGTTAAATTTTTATCTGGCTCCATGTGCATCTTTAATGTACACACACACACACACACACACGACAAACACTTCTAATTTTCATGAGCATAGCCAGCCCCTTGGAAGAAACACTGTGGGTTTTGTAGCACAGACATGCCATTGAGGGTAGGCTAGTGGGAGACAAAAGCCAAAGTTGAAATAAGCACATTTCTTTCCATTCTGGGTTATTGTTTGTTTGTCTCTCTTCTTTTTTTTTTTGACGTGTTGGTTTTTTGGGGTAGGGGAGGTTTTTTGTTTTTCTAATTTTTTAAGAGGACCTCTATGAAAATGGTAAGGTGTCATCCTCTCCTCTAGGTCTATCTGTAATTGAATCTAGGTCACTATTCTAAAGCAAGAAAAGTCTGCTTCCCACTTTTCTACATCAGCCTGGAATTTGGGGGAAGGAAGGGGGGGGTCTTGCAATTTCATTTAAAATGTAATGGTGGATGAACTGATAAGCAAATAGGGAAAAAGGCTCTGCTTAAAAGAAAAAAAATGGCATGGTTTTAATATGCTTCCAGATGGGGGGAAAATGATTTACATGGGAGTTTATTTCCTCTTTGCTGATATGAAAGAATTACAGATACAAAACCCACTGATCTATAGAATAAAAAAAGAAAAGAAATGTTATTTTCCTGTAAAGGTATCAGTTCATTTATATTCATTTAACCATCCATCCATCAATTCACTTTCTCACTCCTTGCACATTCTCCCTGGCTCTGTTAAACCTTCCCCACCAATATACTTTTCTAGAATATACAATGAAGTTTCCTTTAAAAAAAAAAGAAGAAAGAGAGATTGAGTTAAAGTAGGTAAAGAGAAGAAGGTTTTCCCCTTGTGGATGGTACATTATGAATTTTAGGAGAATTTTCAGTATTTTAAATAAACATGTTTTTGCTTCAATTTGGAGAGATTTTGTACATACACACACACGTACACACTGTATATTATATATATATATATATATATATATATATATATATATATATATATATATATATATACGCACACTGTATATAATATATACATTGTATATATATGTATGAGATACACAAATATAAAAACATACATATGTTATATATATACACAAAACATACATATATGCTGTATACATCTATAGAGTATTCATATATACAATATACATATATAGTGTGTATATACACATCGTCTCTCTCTATATATAGACACAATGTTTCAAAACTGAAGCAAGTATATATATAAATATATGATTTTAGATGTATTTTATAATATGCACGTGCGCACGTGTTTGTGTGTGAGTACAGGCAGAGAGTATTAAAGAAACTAGATGGCCCTTTCTTGTCTTAAAATTTAGGGAAGAATTATATAGATATAAATGAATTTTCAATAATTTTCAATTTTCCACTCAAGGAAGAAATAATTTTCAATTTTCCACTCAAGGAAGGGTATATATATATATTCACTAAATGAAGGACATGGAACTGAGCTACAATTTCCTTTTTGTAACTAGTAACCAGCTACAGCAATGAATGAATCTTTCCTATTGGCAACAGTGCATTCTAATATTAAAACAAATCTACTATATGCAAGCTCTTGCTTATCCCTACTGCCTGTGCGTATTAGGCAGTGCTATACATTGCTGGAAATGGGTAGCTCTCCACCATGGTCTGGATTTGACAGCCCTTATTCAGTTGCATAGTTACAGTTGTCAGTGGGATCACTCACCTAAGAAAAAGGTTGCAATATCAGGCTTCCTGTTAGCTTATGTAAGTAATTTTCTGGAGGGTTTTCCAGAGTTTGAAAATGGGATGGGGTGAGACAACGTAAACTTCTAACCCAGATATTGTTGTAAAAGCCATTTTAAAAGTTGCCTTTTCATTGTACAAAACCATATTTATTTATTTTTATTTTTACTACTCTCTGTTTAAAGAGCCCCATTCAGTGCTCTGGGCATCCTTGACAATCTTTTAAAAATACACATATAACTAACCAGCTCCATCAATTAATCTCAGATCAAACAACCCGGCAATAATATAGATATCAGCAACTCAGTGGAGACCTTCTGCATGTAGATCCTCTATAAAAATATAAACCAGATCAAAGATTGAAGTTACCAGAGTCCACATTGTAAGTGAAACCTCTAGACGTTAAACCTGTTTTGTGTTTCGAACCCATACCCGAATAAACACATCATAATATCACACAACATAATTAATAATAATATTGCCATGAACAACTCTTAAAAATAGCAGTTAGAAGAAGGTTCCTAAAGAGGATCCTTTAAAAAGATTTCCTTAAAATGCAAGCATTAGTGGAAGCAAGGCAGGTTTAGTTCCAATGTCTTAATGCACTGGATGTTACAGTTTAGATCTTGTAATATGTTTCCTTTATCTTGGCTTTCATTTCATTTTGGAATAAACTTTCTTAAGGATCTCATTGCCGGTAAGATTCTAAAATGAGAAAATTAACACAAAGGACCAGTCCAGCTCCCATTTAAATCTATGGGAATTTTACCATAGACTTCCATGAGAACTGGGTTAGGATCAAAGGAAATGGAAAAAAAAAACATACTGGTCTGGAGTTCGAATACTGTTACATGATGTTTAATTTTTAAATTGTTTTAAAACATCACTTTTGAGCAACTATCAATGAAAAACAGTTTTACATAATTAAACATTTGTGTCATTTTGGAGGTGCTTCTTCATTTTTCTTTTTATCCCTGGTTCTGTGAAAAATCCATTGAAACTGAGCCTGCTCTCTCTTGAGCTGTTTGCTTGGAGGTGTCTTCGGACTTCCCTGTCTTGCTATGGAAAGATTTGATCACACAGGACCGCATCACCTACTTGATTCGGTAAGTAAATTGCTCTTTCAATCCCTTCTCTTCTGCATGGTCACATGCTGCTGTGTCCATTTAAGACACTGTGGAGCCATATGATAAATTGCATAGCTATGGGATAAATTAGTGTTCATGCTGTCTTGATGGCCTCACCTGTACTCTGCCCACTAATTCATCCTAAGTGTGACTTCTTCTTTTATCTGAATTCCCCCCCTCAACCTGTCAGGGTCCATTGTGGGGTGCAATATGGGGCAAAGGCTTGAAGTGGGGTATACTGAACAATTATTCATAAAGGAAACTTGAAAAGCTGTGGGATTCCTTCCTTTCTACAGCCCCGGTCTCATGACCCTATCTTGCTGGAGTAACTCATTTTCAATGGGAAAAGTGAGGAGCTGCTATATTTGGGTGGAACATAATTAACTTTGGGACTGAAATGAGCAATGTCCCTTGAAATGAAGGACAATGGACTAAACCTCTAGGCAGCTTCAAGCAGTCACATTTAAAATGAAATTAGCCTGCCAGAGAAACATCTTGTGCTTTGTCTTCCAAAAGTGGGCTGTCCCTGCCAAAATTAAACTGGTGCCAACTCTGGACAGGCAATATTCTCTTCTGGACCAGGAACAGGTTTGAGTCCCATAATTTGTGACCTGTGAAGGAGTTTTATTCTATTGGAAATCCAGGAGAATTTTCTTTTCCAAGGGTATAAGGACCTCAGTAGATTGTCAGATATCAAACCATTACATTGTGGCTTTGTTATGTGTGGGGAAACTATTTTAGGTAAGCTTAATAGGTTCTCTGAAACATACTAGTTACAATTTTCCTGGTACAGCTGGACAGCTGCTACTATGGGAACCTGACCTGAGAGTTGGAGAAATATGCAAGACAACCAACATCAGGCCTGCTCTCATTGGAAACAATGGCAAAACTGCTGTTGACGTCAGTGAGAGCAGGATCAGGTCCATTAATAGTCAACTCTCAAATAGTTTGTCTGTAAAATATACAGTGTGCACAGAATGCATAATGATGCGTTGTTATATAAAGGTTTTATTGGCACCCATTAGGATGACTGCATAATTTGCTTGCGGCTTCTCCACCAATGAGTAATGTGGACATCATGCTAATAAAACCCGTACACTACATAACATCATCACTTGAGCTCCCTCTATCCAGAGATATGTGCACACATACACAGTCCGAGGGCTGGGGTTTTGGAAGCATACATCAGTGCGTATGCAAACTGAGCACAGAGAGAAGATGGGCGGGCATTTGATTGGAAGATGTGCAGATGACACACATCAAGGCAAAGTATCAGAGGGGTAGCCATGTTAGTCTGGATCTGCAGACGCGACAAAGGGTTCTGTGGCACCTTATAGACTAACAGAGGTATTGAAGCATAAGCTTTCGTGGGTCAATACCCACTTCAAGGCAAAGTGCACGTGCAAAACAGATCACACAGGCTGGGGCTTGTAAAGGAGCCTAAGGGGCAGGGCATCTAACTCCATTAGGCTCCTTCGCATATCTCAGCTGTAGGTGATTTTCCAAATTGACCCCCGTGGGAGCAGCCTCACAGGAGCAGCACGGGCAGTTGCTGTAAATTAAAATCATCAGCAGCTGGGATGGGCCAAACTCTCATTGCTGTTGAGCTGGAGTGAGAGATGGAGGCAGGCTGGCAGATCCTTGTTGGCTGTAAAGAGTAGGTCGAGCAGCATCTGCGCAGTGAGCCATGAAAACTGCAATGACCTGGAAACACACCACACCCCCAGTATTAGTGCTGGAGTGTAAGATCCAAAAAGAAGAGCCCCCCCATTAAAAATCTCTATTAACAACAAAGTGTAGAATCCTGAAGAACATTGGGGAGAAATCCATAATGAATCCAAACCAAGCCAGCAATCATGGACTATAGAAAACACAAGGAAACAAGCAAACAAACCTACCACATGTAAAGGAAAGGGTACTCCTCTTCTCCCTTGGCCTCTTCTAGGGAGACTCTGAGGCTGGTGGAGAATATGCCCTTCCTAGCAGATCACAGGGCAGATGAAGACTATGAGGGAAAGTGGAGTATTTTCACCAGTTGATGTGGAAGTCGATGACATCTAAAGGTGGGAGGGCACAGTCGGGAAGAAACTGACAAGTTGTTTCTTCTCATCAGATGGCATAGGTGCCGACTCCGTGGGTGCTGCGGGGCTGGAGCACCCACGGGGAAAAATTGGTGGGCGTTGAGCACCCACCGGCAGCTCCCCGCCAGCCCCACGCCCGGGCCCAGCTCACCTCATCGCCGGGCGACGTTGCGGGGCCCCGCCCCTGACACCAGGCGACGTTGCAGGGCCCCGCCCATGACGCCGGGCGACGTTGCGGGGCCCCGGCCCCAACCCCGGGCGACAGCACCCACCGGCGCCGACGAAAGTCGGCTCCTGTGTCAGATGGTATTCATTCCCCCAAAAGGCCGGGCCACTAGAATGGAGAAGGTCAGGTATTGCCTTACTGGTTTAGAGCACTCTTAGGCTATGTCTACACTACCGCCGGATCAACGCTCCAGTGATAGAAACACCAGGGGTTGATTTAGTGGTCTAGTGAAGACCGGCCAAATCAACCGCAGATCGCTCTCTGGTCGACCCCAGTACTCCACCCCAAACGAGAAGAATAAGCTAAGTCGATGGGAGACCCATCGACCCAGCGCAGTGAAGACACCACAGTAAGTCAACATAAGATATGTCGACTCCAGCTATGTTATGCACATAGCTGGAGTTGCGTAACTTAGCTCAACGTATCGCAGTAGTGTAGACATAGCCTTAGAGACCTGCAGATGCTCCTGACTACAGGTCCAAACTCTCTCTGTCCAAAGGGTCTGAACAATATGGATCTGGCTTTCTAGTATGTTCTGCGTGCCTGGGAACTCCCGAGGCTGCTAGTGGTGCTTAGAGATGCCTGGAGCCATCAGAGTCAGGCTCTGAGGACAGGGAGATAGCACTGTTCTCCAGGGAGGCCAAATGGGTCTCCTTGCTAGGAGGTGTGGAGGACCAAAATAGCAACATGCCCCTATCTTCAACAAAGGGATCTTCAGCAATCATCTCTCCAGTATGGCACCCATCTGCAGGTACAGTGGGGTTACCAGCCTAGACGATTCCTGATCCTGGGCATGCCCACTGGTCACTGCTCCTGAACAAGAAGCAGGTTGCTGTCAGGAAGGGTCAGCCAAGGTGCAGAGGAGCCGACTGTGATGGAAGAAACTGATCATGTGAGGAGAGAAGACAGAAGCTTGTGGCTGCCACAAACGTGTGAAAAAACGTGTTCCACATGGAATTACCGAGGCGGATAGCTGGGCTGTTCATTTGGCCTGTAATTCCTTTCCCTTCAGAGATCTCCTGTGGCTCTTCATAGCATAGATTCTAAAGACAGTGTCCTGCCTCCCATATGGGTGCTCAGCTAATTTCAAAACAGAATGGGGGCTGGGTGTTTGTTCCCCTTTTGGTTCCTTTCTGATATATAAAGGAGAACTGGACCTTTATTTATGTATCTGCTTGTACTTTAATCTCTGGGTTATCATGTCTGGTCTTTCCTGATTTTGATGGAGGGATTGCTGGATGCATATTGGGTCCAGCTCACATCATTTTCCCAAGTTTTGAAATTATAACTTTTTTTTTTTGGTAATTGTTTTTGCAGTGTGTGTGTATGATAGCTTATAGAGCTAGTTGAAATTTTTGAAGTTTGAAATCTTGATGATTTTTTTCCCCTGCAAAACCTTGTGGCATTTTTTTAATCCATCTCTAATATTAGACTTGTCTCCACATGATAACTAAAGAAGAAAGGGTGCTGAACCTTTATCTGAGACTTTCTTTCTCCCACATGTTGATTGAACATTGGTGTTAAATAGACATTAAGGGCAGGGGAGGGAGAACCCACTCACATAGAGCCTGACTAAAATATCCTTTCCCCTTTCCTGCTCAGTTGTCCATCTCTTGTGATGTTACAATTGTACTAGTTTTCCATTGGTACATACAATTCTATTGAAGAGAAGAACTGAATTTCAAATTGAAAAACTCAAAGTAAAAATGCCTCCTCCCCAGCTTTTCAGGCCTTCTTCATGAAGAAGCAAAAAATAAGGCCACAAAATCTTTTTTCTCCTTTATTTGCAGGTCACCTGGGCAGGTGGATGAGTGACTCCTTTAATAGTGATTTTTCCTTGAAGAGCATTTCGATGATGAGTATAGCAAGATCCTCATCAGTGACATCCCCCATTTTCACAGGGCTTCTTATCTTTGTCTTGAGGAGCTTTAAGCAGCAGGACACCTTCTCAGTACAGCCATTTCAGTTTACTGCACCCCAATCTCTTTTAAAATAATACAAGAGTTTTGCATACATGTAAATTAACCTATGTTCATGAGCCATTTCAGCATATGTGGGTGGCGCATGCACATCCAGGAAGATCTGCACACTGAAGAAGATTGGCATTCTAGTGTTGATAATCACTCTGATCAATGTACACACCTAAGTCCACTGGTCATGGATGACTGCTGGGTTTTACACACCTGCAGTCTGTGAATTGGCAAGCTCTTGCTTAAGGACATGCAAGACTCTTCTTAACAGTGTGTGTGCACAAAAAAGCTGGGACTCAGCAAGCTGCAGGCAACCAGTCACCCAGCAAAAATTCAGGTACCTTTATAGCTTAGACCACAGGGAACCATTGGTACAGACAAATAATAGCTCAGGTAGCTACGGCAGAGTCAAGTAGCCACTGCACACTTAAAGAAATACAGACACTTTTCTTCACATGGAAACATACACATTTTTAATTAAAATATATAGAAATATTTTTTTAAAAAAGAAATCTTTGCAATTATTTTGCAATGGTGGCACCTCTCCTGAAAGGAGAGAAAAGGGGTCATTACAAGGAAAATGTAGTGTGGCGGATGTGTGGAGAACAAGGAGATTTAGAGATTCATGGATTCCAAGGCCAGAAGGGACCATTTTGACTGTCAACTCTGACCTCCTGTGTAACACAGGACATAGAACTGCCTCACAGTAATTCCTAGAGCAAAGCTTTTAGAAAAATGTCCAATCTTGATTTAAAAGCTGTCAGTGATGGAGAATCCACCATGATCTTTGGTAAATTGTTCCAGTGGTTGATTACCCTCCCTGTTAAACATTTATGTCCAATCTGAATTTGGCTAGCTTCAACTTCCAGCCATTGGATCGTGTTATACCTTTCTCTGCTAGATTGAAGAGCCCATTCTTAAATATTTGTTCCCTATGTAGGTACTTACAGATTGTGATCAAGTCAGCTCTTGACCTTTTCTTTGCTAAGCTAAATAGATTGAGATCCTTAAATCTATCACTGTAAGGCAGGTTTTCTAAATCTTTAATTATTCTCGTGGCTCTTCTCTGAACCATCTCCAATTTTTCAACATCCTTCTTCAACTGTGGACCCCAGAACTGGACTCAGTATTCCAAAACCATGAGTGGTAGAAGAATACTCTTTAAAAAAATTGAATGCTAAGATTCTCATATCTTCACATTACTAGTGCTTTAAACAAAAACCCAAGTATTCTGCGAGTATGTCTACACTACAGCGGTATAGCTATGGTGCTGCAGTTGTGTTGCTGTAGTGTAGACGCTTCCTATATCTATGGAAGGAATTTTGTAACTAATCTACCCCTCCAAGAGGCAGTAACTAGGCTGAGAGAAGAATTCTTCCGTCCACCTAATCAAGTCTACACTGGGGGTTAGGTTGACCTAATTATGGCATTCAGGGCATAACATTTTTTGCAGCCCTGGGTGATATAGTTCGGTTCAATCTAAGTTTTAAGCGTAGTCCAGGGCTGAGAGTTGGCAACAGAGTAAGCAAGAGGGAGGAGTTTTCAAGAAGGTGCGCAGAGCCCTGCAAGAGGATTGCTCGGGTGGAGTATACAGCAGAGAGCATGCTGTAACTTCTCTCTGAGATGGAGGATCCTTTGTCGGCCTTTCCTGAATCTATAAAAAGCTTGGTTTAGTTCCGCAGGACAGGCCAGAGTTTCAAGTATGCGTGTGCCTTATTTTAATCAGAGTGGTTTTGCCAGCCCTAACTGATAAAAATCCTTTCACCCACATATATATATATATATATACAAATACAGACAGACGAAGGATAGATAGATAGAAAAAAAGACGATATAATGTATCTGTATGCTCTTTAGTGGGAATTTAATATACAATAGGTTGCATTCAGTTCTCAGACTCCTATGGCCTCTCTTAGTTTCTATTTTTTATTGTTGTTTTCACATTTGTCAAGTTTAGATGAAGGGATAATGAAGTAAGTGGATGTTAACTACAAATTAATCATCCCAGCCCTGATAATATAACACGGATGTCTGTTCACTTACCCTCTTAACCCAGAAGCATTAGTACACTTTCCATCTTTGTAGTATCAAAAATTGTCAGGCAAAATAATAAAATATAAAACCTCGTGAAGGTGAAAATACTGATTTAAATTCCTGGAAATAGTTTGAGTATTAACTGTAAGAAAAAATATTAGGCATTTTTTGGAAATATTAACATCGTAAGAAGAGCTTGTTAGGAACAATTATTAATCAAAATCAGATTTGGTTTGGCTCTGTTCACCTGCTTAAAGGAAATATATGATTTTTCTGAATTTGGTAGTTTTTGGTGGCTGTTCAATGAAGAATGAAAATATTTTTGAACATATTGGGCTTTTTGCAAACTCTGTTCTTTTGTTTTGGAATTTGATATTTGATCTGAATGGCCGGTCCTTGAGTTCTCCTTTTGGTATTTCATATTTGGAATATGTGTGGTTAGTCACCTATGTCACATGTGCAGTTTCCTAACCTTTATAAACCAAAGCAGTGCCTGAAGAAATCACTCAATCTCATGTGAGAGGCTGGAGGGCACTTTAGACAAAGATAAATAGCAGAAGCTAAACAGGTATGAGAAATTGTAGAGCATTTAAAATCCTTTGCTGTCTTCTCTTAAAAAAACAGCATTATATTTGACTATGTATACAAACTCAGATTTAGTACTTTCTTTTGTACTCTGCAGAATATCATGCAGTTTCGTATTGTTATTAATTTTTAATTTTTATTATTATTATAGTGCTGAAGAGCCTCAGTCGCAGCAGCTCATCAACAATTGCTTCAACCCCATCTAGATCACCAAAGATCTGGACATGTTACTTTGGTGAACCTCAGGTGCTGAGGCAATCCCAAAGGGAAGTTGCTTACACATACATCTACCAGAAGGTGCAGAGTTCTGAACTTTTTATATTGAGTTGGACCTGCCAGAACCCTTTGCTTGTCCCTTCAGACTCTTGCATCTTGAACTTTAAACATGGCCTTTTCTCATGGGCAGTGCTAACATTTGACACTCATTCAGATCTATGCAAATCCTTATCTTGTTTTGTTTCATTGTGGTGACCATTCTGTTCACCCTGTCAGCTGGTGTCCCAGTTCCAGGAATAACATCTGATTTTGCCATCCAGTGAAGTTCCACTTTTACTGCTCAGTGCATGTGGGTCTTTACGTGGTGCATATATTTATGGCAGCACTCTGTGATCTATATCGTTGGATACATTATCTCTCTAATACATTCTGGTCTGTTAAGCATGCCATAAAATTCTTTAAGTATATCTTTTGTATCCTATTCTGTAGACAAGTTATATACTCTTTGATCATTTGCATTTGCAATCTGGATTTTGAAATATGGGAATTTCTCTTCTACTGTTTCATACTCAACTGAGCGATATTTGTCTTTATACAGATCTGCCAGTGTATCTTTGCTACATGGTCTCATTTTGTGCTCACTACAGGAAAAAGCTAAGTTTTCAATTTTAACATCAGGTGGTCACTAATCACTTTGTATACAAGTGCTGTGATTACTTGGCACCCAGCGCCAATATTTATTTTGAAAATCACTTTTATTCTATTCCCAATGTCAGAAACCAATCTGCTGTGGAACCTCAGTGCCCCATCTATTCCCGCTACACCTCATGATGGACAATGTTAACAGCAGCTGACAGACCCAATAATATCAGCATGGAGACGTGATCTTCATCCATTGTCAGGAGGAGATCATCTACCAATGCAAAAGAGCGTTCTCAGTGTCATACCTATCTCAGTTCCCAGGCTGACAAAGCTCTTAGAGACCTGAGGCGACCAGATAGCCACCTTCATCACAAGTTTAACCAGAAAAGGCAGATGAGATACAGAGCGATAATTGGACAGATCGTCAGTGTCTCCTGGAGAGAGGGCAGATAGACAGATTCTCTTAATGTAGCATTGGCACAGTCTCTGCTCAAGACATTACTGCTTGACAGTGACAGTCTCCACCAATAAAGAGCTCAGTTCTTCCTCAGATATATTGGGAGCTCCTTACCCAGCATTAAAGGTGTCCACTGAAAGACCAAGTTAGAATTTACTTAAATGATTGATAATGTTCTGTTGGTCCCTTTGAGAAATACCCAATTGCTGTAGTAGTCTGCAAATACTTCACAAGTCTTAACACTATTATTTATTTTGAATGAAAGGAGTAATATGCAGCAGTGCTTTACATTTTCAGTCCCACAATTTGTCACTTTTATTGTCCTTCTCGTAACACTTTTTGTTCCCATGCCCTTTTTCAGTAGTCTCACCGAAACACTACATTTTCCTCTTGTATTGATTAATTGTTTGAGGACCCTTTTTTTTGACTGAGATACTTTATGAATATTTTACAGGCTTTGGTTTTCTGTAATTTATTCTGGGTCCTTCCTATTTTCAAATGAGAGACTCTGACCTTATCTTCCAATGCTCTCACAGTACATTTCCTTTCCTGTTAGCTCTGCCATTCGCTTGGAAGTATTGAACAATGTCCTTCTGAACAGCTCTGACTTGATATCCTGTACAAGCAGTTAAATCTCCATGTCTGCATTTCTGATCCCTTCTTCTACAGGTGCATGGTCAGACAAGGTAATATCCCCTATGTTTGGAGATTTTACCCTTTGCATTAATGAGCTATACACACATGACTCATTTTAATGAATTCCATAGCAGTCTTGATGTTTTCCTGCTCTTCATTTCTACACATTCCCTCCCTCACTGTCTCTCCCCACCCCAGCCAGTGTCAACAGTAAGTCTTATTGCAAGTGTAAAAGATAACAATGCAAGCCCCAAAAGGTCTGGATTTTCTTTCTCACCTGTCACATTCTGTTCACACACAGTAAGTCCATGACCTCCATTCATTTTACAGGTCACTTTATGTTACTGTTGACTTCTAACTCCCACCCTTAAAGGGGGAGCTAATGAGGCAGAGGCCTTTTCTCTCTTCCCATTCCACTCCCTTAATTAATAGGCATTTCCTCCATCCTGCATCCAATAGTGCCCCTGAACTCACATTCTCCGTGCAGGGATCTTGCTAGTTCTACTAAGTGTGAGCATCCATTGCTCTCTCTAACTATCAGGTACTTACAGGGAGGATGGGTGGGGAGAGGAGGAAAGACAGGCCCCCAGCATGCATTGGGACTCCTCTAACCAAACACATTCTGTTATGTCCCCAGTGCTTTCGCATCTCCAGATCAGCAATTCATGGTTGTTGTAATGCAGTTTTCTATCAGTCATGTTCTCGCTTTCCCCCAATAATGTAATTTAGTACCACATCATAGAATCATAGAATCATAGGGTTGGAAGGGACCTCAGGAGGTCATCTAGTCCAACCCCCTGCTCAAAGAGGACCAACCCTAACTAAATCATCCCAGCCAGGGCTTTATCAAGCCTGACCTTAAAAACCTCTAAGGAAGGAGATTCCACCACCACCCTAGGTAACCCATTCCAGTTCTTCACCACCCTACTAGTGAAAAAGCTTTTCCTAATATCCAACCTAAACCTCCCCCTCTGCAACTTGAGACCATTTACTCCTTGTTCTGTCATCTTCTACCACTGAGAACAGTCTAGATCCATCCTCTTTGGAACCCCCTTTCAGGTAGTTGAAAGCAGCTATCAAATCCCCCCTCATTCTTCTCTTCTGCAGGCTAAACAATCCCAGTTCCCTCAGCCTCTCCTCATAAGTCATGTGCTCCAGCCCCCTAATCATTTTTGTTGCCCTCCGCTGGACTCTTTCCAATTTATCCACATCCTTCTTGTAGTGTGGGACCCAAAACTGGACACAGTACTCCAAATGAGGCCTCACCAGTGCCGAATAGAGGGGAATGATCACGTCCCTCGATCTGCTGGAAATGCCCTTACTTAGACAACCCAAAATGCCATTAGCCTTCTTGGCAACAAGGGCACACTGTTGACTCATATTCAGCTTTTCGTCCACTGTAACCTCTAGGTCCTTTTCTGCAGAACTGCTGCCCAGTCATTTGGTCCCTAGTCTGTAGCAGTGCATGGGATTCTTCCGTCCTAAGTGCAGGACTCTGCACTTGTCCTTGTTGAACCTCATCAGATTTCTTTTGGCCCAATCTTCTAATTTGTCTAGGTCACTCTGTATCCTATCCCTACCCTCCAGCGTATCAACCACTCCTCCCAGTTTAGTGTCATCTGCAAACTTGCTAAGGGTGCAGTCCACACCATCCTCCAGATCGTTAATAGAGATATTGAACAAAACCAGCCCCAGCACCGACCCTTGGGGCACTCCGCTTGATACAGGCTGCCAACTAGACATGGAGCCATTGATCACTACCCGTTGAGCACGACCATCTAGCCAGTTTTCTATCCACCTTACCGTCCATTCATCCAGCCCATACTTCTTTAACTTGCTGGCAAGAACACTGTGGGAGACTGTATCAAAAGCTTTGCTAAAGTCAAGAAATAGCACATCCACTGCTTTCCCCTCATCCACAGAGCCAGTTATCTCATCATAGAAGGCAATTAGGTTAGTTAGGCATGACTTGCCCTTGGTGAATCCATGCTGACTGTTCCTGATCACTTTCCTCTCCTTTAAGTGGTTCAGAATTGATTCCTTGAGGACCTGTTCCATGATTTTTCCAGGGACTGAGGTGAGACTGACTGGCCTGTAGTTCCCCGGATCTTCCTTCTTCCCTTTTTTAAAGATGGGCACTACATTAGCTTTTTTCCAGTCATCCGGGACCTCCCCCGATTGCCATGATTTGTCAAAGATAATGGCCAATGGCTCTGCAATCACATCGGCCAACTCCTTTAGCACCCTCGGATGCAGTGCATCTGGCCCCAGGGACTTGTACGCATCCAGCTTTTCTAAATAGTCCCGAACGACTTCTTTCTCCAACGAGGGCTGGTCACCTCCTCCCCATACCGTGCTGCGGAGTGCAGCCACCTGGGAGCTGACCTTGTCTGTGAAGACAGAGGCAAAAAAACGTATTGAGTACACTAGCTTTCTCCACATCCTCTGTCACTAGGTTCCCTCCCTCATTCAGCAAGGGGTCCACACTTTCCTTGACTTTCTTCTTGTTGCTAACATACCTGAAGAAACCCTTCTTGTTACTTCTGACATCTCCGGCTGGCTGCAACTCCAAGTGTGATTTGGCCTTCCTAATTTCACTCCTGCATGCCTGAACAATATTTTTATACTCCTCCCTAGTCATTTGTCCAATCTTCCACTTCTTGTAAGCTGCTTTTTTGTGTTTAAGACAAGCAAGGATTTCACTGTTAAGCCAAGCTGGTCGCCTGCCATATTTGCGTTTCTTTCTACACATCGGGATGGTTTGTTCCTGCAACCTCAATAAGGATTCTTTAAAATACAGCCAGCTTTCCTCGACTCCTTTCCCCCTCATGTTATTCTCCCAGGGGACCTTGCCCATCAGTTCCCTGAGGGAGTCAAAGTCTGCTTTTCTGAAGTCCAGGGTCTGTATTCTACTGCTCTCCTTTCTTCCTTGTATCAGGATCCTGAACTCGACCATCTCATGGTCACTGCCTCCCAGGTTCCCATCCACTATTGCTTCGTCTACTATTTCTTCCCTGTTTGTGAGCAGCAGGTCAAGAAGAGCTTTTCCCCTAGTTGGTTCCTCCAGCACTTGCACCAGGAAATTGTCCCCTACACTTTCCAAAAACTTCCTGGATTGTCCGTGCACCGCTGTATTGCTCTCCCAGCAGATATCAGGGTGATTGAAGTCACCCATGAGAACCAGGGCCTGTGATCTAGTAACTTCTGTTATTTGCTGGAAGAAAGCCTCGTCCACCTCATCCCCCTGGTCTGGTGGTCTGTAGCAGACTCCCACCACGACATTACCCTTGCTGCTCACACTTCTAAATTTAATCCAGAGACTCTCAGGTTTTTCTGCAGTTTCATACTGGAGCTCTGAGCAGTCATACTGCTCTCTTACATACAACGCAACTCCCCCACCTTTTCTGCCCTGCCTATCCTTCCTGAACAGTTTATATCCATCCATGACAGTACTCCAATCATGTGAGTTATCCCACCAAGTCTCTGTTATTCCAATTACATCATAATTCCTTGACTGTGCCAGGACTTCCAGTTCTCCCTGCTTGTTCTCCAGGCTTCTTGCATTTGTGTATAGGCATTTAACATAACTCACTAATCGTCCTGCTGTCCCAGTATGTGGCAGGAGCCCTCCTCTCTTGCACTCACCTACTTGTGCTTCCTCCCGGTATCCCACTTCCCCACTTATCTTGTGGCTTTGGTCTCCTTCCTCCAGTGAACCTAGTTTAAAGCCCTCCTCACTAGGTTAGCCAGCCTGCTTGCAAAGATGCTCTTCCCTCTCTTCGTTAGGTGGAGCCCATCTCTGCCTAGCACATCCTCAGATGGTGTCCATCACCATCGCTCAGCTCGAGTCAGTGGAACCATGTTGGTTGACACCAGCTGAGGATCTGGCCCAGCATATGGGTTCCTTACAAGGTGAGAGCTACCTAGCTGTTTGTTTTTAATTAGTTCCCTTTTGCTCTGTGTCTGCCCTTGGGGCTATGAATCTTCCTCCATATTGTCAGTTTGCTTCTAGAAACTCTTCTTTTTCTTGTCTTTTGAAGCAGCCTCCCCCATTTGGGTTTTGCTGCTTGCCCAGATCTGATTCCTGCTCTGTATGTACTTCTTGATCTTCTTCAGCTGCCCCTTGTCTCAGACCAAACACACAAGGAGCTATCATATGATAGCAGTAGAGAAGCTGAAAGGGAGAGCTCCATCTGTAATGCCATTGCCTCTCCTTTATCCTGAGCTCCCCAGTTGTTTAGCTTATTTCTCTGTGCAGAATTAAAGCAGAGAGAGCGCAGAATAACTGTATGTTCTGATATTCTGGCAGCCCTTTAATTCTCATATTATTTCTCTATAGTCTGGTCTCTGTGGGCATGTCCCAAAGTGCTGAAGTCAATGGAAAGACTCCTGTTGATTTCAGGGATCTTTGGATCAGACCCTATATGGTCAAGATTATTTTATGGCTGTCTCTTATTCTCATCTGCTTCGCTTTCACTTGCAGTCTGACAAACTTGATCTGAGTTTTCAAGTGCTCCTGTTTCCTCTCCCAATTCAGTGGCTTCTTATTTTCAAATGGTAGAAATATCTACTTGGATACTGGGCCTTAAAGCCTTGAAATCTAGCAGCAGTTCCCTGATGCCAGCCGTAGTCGCTAGTACATTCTGATCTTTCGCGTCATCGTGCTGCCTGGGAGCCATCTTGTTTTCTGTTCCAGATTGAGTGGGTCACCCTGCAGAGGAAGATTTTTGTTTTTCTTGGAGAAATCAGTTTTTATCCTGGAGACTTTTATCAGTTTACCACAAGATTGTAGAAGATACAGGGTTGAGGGGACCATGCATCTGTTCCCGTAAAGATAAGGCCTATGTAACCATCAACAACAGGATGAAGTTCAGCCTGCGGAGAACCTTTGCAGGCCTCACTGAAGTGCAGGTTATGCAGGGGTAGAAGCTCACCCCTAGTGCCATCATGAACCTCTGAGGTGAGATGAATGGGGAGCCACACAGGCAAGCTCAGAGCAGCCATATGGCAAACTTCTCCCCTCCTCCAAGTGTGGTTGATGGCACACATCACTCTGAGCGTCCTGGGAGGTATAAGGGAGGGGTCAATGAAGCCTATAGAGATAGACAACACAAACACTCAGTAAATACAATAACTATATGAGATGGCACAATATTGTTTATGCTGGTGGTAGCTGGGTTTCCCAGCTCTAATCATGACTCAGATATCATGGAGCATCAGGACTGCCCTCAAAGGCAGTCCTGATGCTTCGATATGAGTAGAGACTAAAAAAGACTGGGACTGTTCAGCTTAGAGAAGAGACTACTAAGGAGGGATGATAGAGGTCTATAAAATCATGAACAGGGTGGATAAAGTGAATAAGGAAGCATTATTTACTCCTTCATATAATGCAAGAACCAGGTGTCACGCAAGGAAATTAATAAGCAGCAGGTTTAAAACAAACATAAGGAATTACTACTTCACACAACAGACAGTCAACCTGTGGAACTCATTGCCAGGGGATGTTGTGAAGGCGAAAGGTACAACTGGGTTAAAAAAAAATTAGATAAGTTCATGGAGAATATGTCCATCAAGACACAAGATGGTCAGGGGCACAACCCAATGCTCTGGGTGTCCCTAAACCTCTGACTACCAGAAGCTGAGACTGGATGACAGGGGATGGGTCACTCAGTAAATTGCCTTGCCCTGTTCATTCCCTCTGAAGCATCTGGCACTGGCCACGGTTGGAAGACAGGATAGTGGACTAGATGGATCATTGGTCTGACCCAATATGGCCATTCTTATGTTCTTAAGTAGGGAGGAAATGTTAAGGCTGCTTGCTGAGTAGAAATCATCTCACTCTGTCACCAACATACATCCTGATGCCCACATACAATCATGCCCCAATATTTGTTTGTCAAAAGGCACAAACACTCACCAGAACCAAGTCCCTGCTTCCCCCCCCCAAGAGACAAAGGATATCAATTTTAAACTTGGCTGATGATCCCTCAGCCCTCCAACATGCTCATAGGGGAAAAAAATCATAGATTCATAGTGTTTAAGGCCAGGAGGGATGACTGTGATCATAGAATCATCGAAGATTAGGGTTGGAAGAGACCTCAGAGGTCATCTAGTCCAACTCCCTGCTCAAAACAGGACCAAACCCAATTAAATCATCCCAGCCAGGGCTTTCTCAACCTGGGTCTTAAAAACCTCTGAGGATGGAGATTCCACCATCTCCCTAGGTAACCCATTCCAGTGCTTCAATATCCTTCTAGTGAAATAGTTTTTCCTAATATCCAACCTAGACCTCCCCCACTGCAACATGAGACCATTGCTCCTTGTTCTGTCATCTGCCACCACTGAGAACAGCTGAGCTCCATCTTCTTTGGTACCCCCTTCAGGTAGTTGAAGGCTGCTATCAAATCCCCCCTCACTCTTCTCTTCTGCAGACTAAACAAGCCCAGTTCTATCAGCCTCTCCTCGTAAGTTATGTGTCCCAGCCTCCTACACATTTTTGTTGCCCTCCGTTGGACTTTATCCAATTTGTCCACATCTTTTCTGTAGTGGGGGCCCCAAAACAGGACACAATACTCCAGATGTGGCCTCACCAGTGCCGAATAGAGAGGAATAATCACTTCCCTCGATCTGCTGGCAATGCTTCTACTAATGCAGCCCAATATGTCATTGGCCTTCTTGGCATCAAGGGTACACTGCTGACTCATATTCAGCTTCTCATCCACTGTAATCCCCAGGTCCTTTTCTGCAGAATCATAGAATCATAGAATCTCAGGGTTGGAAGGGACCTCAGGAGGTCATCTAGTCCAACCCCCTGGTCAAAGCAGGACCAACCTCAACTCCAACAGCTGCTTAGCCAGTTGGTCCCTAGCCTGTAGTGGTGCATGTGATTTTTCCATCCTAAGTGCAGAGCTCTGCATTTGTCCTTGTTAAAACTCATCAGATTTCTTTTGGCCAAATCCTCCAATTTGTCTAGGTCACTCTGGACCCTATCCCTACCTTCGAGTGTATCTACCTCTCGCCCAGCTTAGTGTCATCTGCAAACTTGCTGAGGGTGCAATCCATCCCATCATCCAGATCATTAATGAATATGTTGAACAAAACTGGCCCCAGGACTGAACCCTGGGGCACTCTGCTTGATACCGGCTGCCAACTAGATTTTGAGCCATTGATCACTACCTGTTGAGCCCGAGAATCTAGCCAGCTTTCTATCCACCTTATAGTTCATTCATCCAATCCATACTTTTTTGAATTTGCTGGCAAGAATACTGTGGGAGACCATATCCTAAGCTTTCCTAAAGTCAAGATATATCAGCTAGTCTGATCTCTTGTAAACACAGGTCAGAGAACTGCCCTGAAGTAATTCCAGTTTGAACTAGATCTTTTAGAAAAATGTCCAATCTTGACATAAAAATTGCCAGTGATAGAGTATCCACCACAGCCCTTGTTAAGTTGTTCTAATGGTTAATTACCCTCACTGTTAAAAATGTATGCCTTTTTTCTAGTCTGAATTTGTCTGCATCTTGTTATACTTTTTTCTGATAGACTGAAAAGCCCATTATCCAATTTCTGTTTCTCACGTAGATACTTCTAGACTATGATCAATCCACCTCTTAATCTTCTGTTTGTTAAGCTAAATAGAATTGAACTCCTTGAATCCATCACAACCAGGCAGGTTTTCTACTCGTTTAATCATTCTTGTGGCTCTTCTGTGAACCTTCTCCAATTTACCAACATCTTTCTTGGTAACACTAGAATTGGACACCATATTTCAGCAGCAGTCACTCCAGTGCTAAATACAGAGGTAATATAACCTCTCTACTCCTATTTGAGATTTCCCCATTTATAAGGCAAGGATCACATTAGCCCTTTTGGCCACAGCATCGCAGAGGGTGCACACATTCAGCTTATTATCCACCATGGCTCCTCAATCTTTTTTCAGAGTCACTGCTTTCCAGGATAAAGTTCCCCATCCTGTAAGTGTGGCCTGCATTCTTTGTTCCTAGATATAATTTAGGTTTAACCATACTGAAATGTATATTCATAGCTCCTAAATCCAGAAGGGACTATCTAGTCTAGTTATCATCTAGTCTGACCTCCTGTATAACACAGGGCATAGAACTTCTGCAAAATAATTCCTAGAACAGATCTTTTAGTAAAACACCCAGTGTGGATTTGTGTTTTTTGTAAACTTTATCATTCATGATTTTATTTTTTTCTTCCAGTTAATTGATCAAAGTGTTAAATAGCCCCAATCCCTGTGGGGCCTCAACAGAACTATACCTACTTGGTGATGATTCGCTATTTACAATTACATTTTGAGTTCTATCAGTTAGACGGTTTTTAATCCATTTAATGTATGCCAAATTAATTTTATTTCACCCTAGTTTTTTATGTCATGCGATATTAAGTCAAAAAATTACCAAAATCTAAATATATACGCTATTTCCTTTATCAACCAAACTTGTGATCTCATTAAAAAAAAGATATCAGATTAGTCTGACAGGATTTATTTTCCATACACCCATATTGATGGTCATTAATTATATTGCTCTCCTTTAAATTAATTAATTTATTAATCAATAATAAATTCATTTATTAATCAATACAAACAGGGCTGTAAAATATATCAAATGGGTTATAAAGAAAGCATTTGGAATCTTAGACATTAGATTCAGGTGCCTTCATCAAACTGGTGGGACACTGCCATATGGCCCAGAAGGGAGCAACAGGACACCCCTAGCATGTTGTGTGCCCTGCCAGCATTACCACAAGATGTAGCTTTGCCAATATCAGCATTGTCATTGGATGGGGATAACAATAACGCATGGAGGAGCCTGAGGGGTACCAGGAGGACAATGCTGGCAGAACTTGGAACGATGACCACAGCCCAGGACTTGATCTCAGAACTACGAGGGGCAGCATGATTGTCACCAGTTTTGCAGGTAAACTGTTAATTCAAAAAGACAAGCACAATAATAAGAAACAGAGCAATGGCTCTGGTGGAGTACTGTGCAGGGTATGCAATGTGAAAGGCATGGTAAGTATTATTTATGTGATAATAATACCTGGAGGTCTCAGACAAGAATGGGGCCCTGTTGTGCTAGCTACTGTATGAACACAGACCATCCTTGCCCCCCAAAAGCTTATGACACACAGGGTGGGAGAAAGACAGGATTATTCTCTCTGTTTTACAGATGGGGAACTGAGATTCAGTCAGTGGACCACACTCTGTGGCAGGGGTGGATGCTTGCGAGAACCAGCCCATGTCTCACCCACAAGGCCATGCTTTCTCTGAAAAGGCTGGCCCAAAACTCTGGCACAGAATAGTGTCCATAGCAGAGAGGGAAAAGATGCTCATTTACAGTGTGCTTATTGGGTGGGATAGGGGTAAGGGATGAAGAGTCATCCCTCTATTACCTCTTAGGCTGCCTGCCATCGCCTTTGAGCCTGACTGGCTTTTGTGGTAAGTTCAGGGTGGGTACTGTTGGCAGGCTTAGGGGCGAGCTGTGGGTAGGCCCAGTAGAATCAATGGACGGATGCTCTGGGCTGTGCAGATGTTTTCTCAAACAGTTCACAAGGTGGCTTGATGCTGCTCAGCAGGAATGAAGTGCTGTTGGAGACTCCAAGATGCTGCAGGTAGAGGCTTAGCCGCTGATGTGCATTCCCCAAAAAGGGTGCTGAGGACTCTGCCTGCATCCTTTGTATAGAAGTCATGGATGTTATGGAAGGCCTTATTCCTTGGAGCGCATTAAGCGTCCCATGCTGTGTAATTGACCTTATGTGGGTCTGTGTTGAGTTTGCTGGGGCAATGACAGTTGTCCATGTTGTACCATCCATCTTTAGACTGTTTCATGTCTATAGAACCTCTTTGCAGAAGCTCAGGAGATAAGACTCTTCTCTCATTGGGTGTCCCAGGGGAGGTGTAGCTTTCTGGCTAGTTGCGAGGTTCTGCGGCTCCAGAGGTGACTGAACGTAAAGAAGGAAACAGGTAGAACTCACTTCTGCTGTGTCCAAACTATCACCAAGGAGGAGGTCATCTGTGAGAAGGAGAGACTGACTGGTCCATCTCCTATTACCCACAGCCTAAGCGTGACACTGGCAGACAGAGTTCATGAGCACTTATCCAACACTGCAACCATTCCTCCAGGAAGAGGATGGAGGGGTCAGCAATGGGCCACTATAGGTGTCTGCCTCCTCTCTCATCTTTCTGCTATCTCCCCCACCTCATTGATGGCATGACTTTTTAAGGATAAGAATGGTAATATGGAGGAGTTTGGGCAGTTCAATATTTTACTTGTTTCATTGGTATCCAGAACCTTGTCGTCTTTAGATAGCCATTCTACCACATGCAATTCAGGATTTCCCCCCTCCCCATGACCTGAACTTCAGGGCTAAGATTTGCAAGAGCTCCTAAATTTCTTAGGAGCCTATATCCCATTGACTTTCAATGAGGCTGAGGCTTCTAAGTTACTTAGGCACTTTGGAAAACTGTAGCCCAGGTCCAAGTCTTCTCTGGGGAAATTCACACTATTTCTCATTGGAGTCAGACAGAAAGGGAGCACCAAGGTGTAAGTTAATCCTCATTTTTTTCCATATACTGTACCAATTGTTAAATTAATAAGTGGCTGAGAATAATTCTGACAATTTCTCTGCTGTTTAGACAGGCACATCAGAATAATATGACTCAATGTTTATGCACTTTTCGTCTGGATATTCCTGGAACTGCACTACTCACAGGGAGAGCTGAGCTGCAATTTGGGGCTGCAAAACCTCCCTCTACATATGGCTGCGCAGTGTTTGCTGGATGGTCCCAGGTAACTTTTCACGTAGGTGAATTTCACCATGGAAGGGTGCAGTACTTAAAGGACTTGGTAGTGTGGGGAAAAAAAAGACATTTTGGATAAAACGGTTCATATTCATGGCTGGGAAGATGTCTTCCTTGCAAGCCAGTTGGCTACATTTTTTCTCTGACCTTTCTGAAGTGATTAGCATCCAAAGGATATTGCATGAAGAGATGATTTATACTCCCAAAGAGTTGACATAATTGATAGCCCATTTAAAATTAATCCTATAGATTTTCCAGCATTGTATGAGTGAGCCCCTCTACCATTGCCTTCAACTTTGAATAATTGAGTTTAAAACCAGAGTCCTCTTCAAAGTCTTTTATTTGCTGCATGAGATGGAGCACTGAGGGCCTGGAGTTTGTTAACTTCAGTAGCACATCATCTGCATGAAGTGCCACTTTATGCTCTGCACAACTGGCCTGTATCACATATGTGCATTTGGAATATCTATTTCACTGAGCAGATAGCTCTATTATTGTGGATGCTGAACTATGGAATGCTTCAGTCCAATGCACACCATTCTTTTCTCAACTCAGCTCCCAACGGGACTTTCTGCAGCTGTCCCCACTTGACACCATGAAATAGATCTCCACAGCTAGGGAAAGCAGTGTACTCGGTACTGCCCTAAACCTAGATGAATAGCTACGCCCTGCCCCATGAAAACTTCTGCTATTACCTGATGATTGATATCATGCCGGCATGAAATCTGTTTGCTCTTTACTCACATGGCCAATACAGTATCTCGGGACCTGATTCTCTTTTACACTAAAACCCTTTTATTATTAATAGCAACAACATCACCACTCTTAGGCCTGGTCCACACTAGGGGTGGGGGGGATCGAACTAAGATACGCAACTTCAGCTACGTGAATAACGTAGCTGAAGTCGAAGTATCTTAGTTCGAACTTAAAAGCACTTACCGCAGGTCCACACGCAGCAGGCAGGCTCCCCCGTCGACTCCGCTTACTCCTCGCGCGGAGCTGGAGTTCCGGTGTCGACGGGGAGCGCCTCTGGGATCGATTTATTGCGTCTACACGAGACGCGATAAATTGATCCCAGAAGATCGATCGCTACCCGCCGAATTGGGCGGGTAGTGTAGACGTACCCTTAGAAAGCACTGTTCATTGGCAGATCTCAAAGGAGGTCAGTTTGCACATGGCACAGAGAGGGGAAGTGACTTGTCCATGGTCCCACTTAGCAGGCCAGGAATAGAACAGAGGTCACTCAAGTCCCCAGTCTAGCATTCAAGCCACTACACCACACTGCTTTCTACAAAAGTACTGTGTGCTTCCCCCACCCTCCACATTGCCAGAGAGGGATAATGGAGCTTTTCTGTAAATGAGAATCAGCCCTAAGTCTTTGCACACAGTTTGACATGCACATTAAGTAAGGAGTTGGCACCATTTGATCTTTGTTTATAAGGCTGTGCCCAGTAAGTGCACTTACAAAAGGACTGTTTCTATGGCTCATTGTTTCTGCCCACCTGTTGATGCTAGAGCAGTAGCAGAAAGAAACAGAAGAATGGCTCTTCTTTGCCATTCATTTTGCCGCTATTCCACGTTTGTGCACTAGGTAGCTGCCCTATCTCTGCATCATGCATGGACTCGCACTCCGGTACAAGCACTTCCTGGGTGTCCTGCTTTTCAAAACACACAAAGGTTGGCTGCTTAGCCCCAGAACATCCCCCGGGCTGTACTGAAATGGTTAAAGAGTCAGTGAATCCCTGCTTTTCCAATGCATTTTCCACCATCCCTGTGGTGCTGGGTTCTCCGTACCAGACACTCAGAGGGTCTCCTCCTGAGCCACATCCAGCTCTTTCCATCTCTTCTTGATTCTTGTTGAGTGAAGCTCAGTTACAATAACATGGTCCCTAGCTGTATTTGGTTGTTTCCATCTCTTCTCATTCACTATCCAAAACAGCTCAGCTACTTAGTTTTCCATTCCCCCTTCCCAAGGCAGGGTTCCCTCACATTCAGCTCTTTCTGTCTCCTCTTAAAACAATCTTACTTACTCCTGCTTCCATTCCCCATGAACTATGTTAGACTCTTCCCATCTCCTTTCTCTCCCTTCCAGATGCTCTACTATCTGGTGGTGCTCTAATATCATTGACAAGCGACAAAGGGTCAAATGGCACCTTATAGACTAACAGAGGTATTGGAGCATAAGCTTTCGTGGGTGAATACCCACTTCTTCGGATGAATCATGGACAAAGGACTCTTTTAAATGTGGACTGCCCTAGTTCTCTCCACTTCTGAGCCCTTGCATCTATCAGTATGTTCTCTTTCCTTGTCCAGCAGGGAGATGGGATATTTTGGCCACAGTGCAATTTTCAAAGCCACCTAAGAGATTTGAATTCCCAATTTCCATTAAAATTATGAGGTGGACATCTAAATGCCCTAGGTTACTCTGACACTATCAACCAGAAGGGGGATGAAAGCTTCATACATCCTTCCTCCTTACTGTCCACCCGTCTGAGAGCCAGGCACATTCCAAAGTTAATGGGAACTGCTAATAAGGTGCAGATATAAGACGAATAATACTTCCCTACCTCACAAGGGTTATGTAAGGTTAAACTCATTAATATTTGAGAGGTGTAAGATACTAGACTGTTGTGAAGGCATAGGAAAGCCTATAAACAAAGACGATGTATGTCATGATATATCTTAAACAGGAAGCATTTATTGACGAAACCAGCTCCTGACTATAGACACAAATAAACAGGCTTCCACCCTACTTGAGTTCCACTTTTGTCTACCTTATTTACCAGGGACCATATCCTGTCTGGAGCGTTAGACAGCACATAGAGACATCTAGTGGCTGAATAATATACAGTAAGTAAACATTTCATTAGTACACGCGCATGCGCGCGCACGCACGCACACACAAAGAGGAAAAAGGAAAATCAATACTTTTATAAACTCTTGAATTGTGATAGACTAACCTCATTATATGACTAACCTCATTATATAACTAGTTAACACCACTGTGTAGTTTTGATCTAGCATATGGACCTGACACTCACTACCTCACTCTTCTTATTTAATCTTTCTGATTATTCTGGGAAGGATTCTTGTTGGAAGCTAACAAAAACTGATAGAAAAAAAAAGAATATGCTTTGAAAAACCTGGCTTTTTAAGAGGAAACAATTTTTTTTAATTCAAATTTTAGAGCAGGGGTCAGGCCATGCTACTCCGGAAGTGTGTTCAGGCACTTCTTTTTTTAGGACTCTCACACTGCTTTAGAATCTTAAAAACTTAAAACTAATCAGGACTTGTTTTGCTTTCTAAAGCAGACTTTTCTGATCATCCTGCCAGCCCCAGTGAGTTTCAGAGAGTCAAAAAGATGCTGGCATCTTCTGTTTTTGCATACTGAGCTTCTCTCAGTTCTTGCTCAGTGGGGCTGCTCAACTGACATTTCAGAGGGGAAAAAATCAACTTCCCTCAAAAGGAGAACATTTTACCATAACTGGGAATATTTACAGAATAAATTAAAAGTTGAAAGTCCATTGCAAAAAAAAAATGAGGTCCTCTGCTGAATTTCATCACACATTGTGTCAAGACAGAAGTCTTTCTATTTTAAAGACTGTAATCACCATTCCATGAGAAGCTCCATTTTGAACTCCCCTTCACATATTCCTCAGAACAAATCTATCCCACACACATTTTTAAACTTGCATCTCTTGCAACAGTAGAATACTTCTGTACAAGCCAAATGTGAGGTGACTCAGATAAGATGTTTTAGGGATATAGAATCATAAAAATAAGAGGGTTTTCACTTTTTAAAGGGGCTTGCAAGGATTTATTAATGATTATTATTACTATTAACAACAACAACAATAATAATAATAATGTTATATCTCCAGACTAGTATGGCCAGGTAACTCCACAGTCGCAAGTGCCTTCTCCTGAAAATCAATATGCACCTTCGTAACTGTAAACATCTGAGTTATTTCCTTGATTTCCCTTGTGCAAAGTGTGTTGGTTGAGGTAAGATTTGGCCCTAATATATAATATGTATATATTTCCTCTCTACAGTTCAGGCCCAGGCTCCCACTGCTCTGCCTGCTGCTGGAGAGGACAGGAATGTGTGCTGGCAAAGTACTCGCTTAAAGAATTAAACCATTTTGGCTCCACAAAAATGTTGCCATCTTGGCACTCAACGTGCATTTTCTGGATTTATGATTAAATGCTTCAGAATAGTAGGAAGCAGTTGATCAGCCCCATGTTTGCTATCTCCATGTCCCAGGTGTGATACCAAGAGAGCAGCTAAGCTGCTAATTGTGCCTTCTGTTGGTTCTTTCTGTGTCGGTGCAGAATGCGTGGGTGGGTCAGCATACAGCATATGAAGGAATCTGAGTTAGTTTGTGTGTATAAGAGACACATCATTGCAACACATGAAATGGCTCTTCCCCCCCCTTAGGCAGGCTCTGAAAGGCCACTAGAGCTTCTATTTGGACTCCAGAGTCCCATTGAGATCATGACAGCAATGTTTATGTGCTATTCTAATGCTGGTTTTAGCGGCATAAGTGCTTTTTAATGCATAGCATTACAGCTAGTGTGTCCTATTCTCTACCTTACAGAATGGCTGTCTGGAGGAACGTAATTCCAGCCTCTGCCTCCGCACGCTGTTATTTACAAGCATAGTTACATGCCCGCGTCAGGCATGGTTAGAGCCACTATTGAGCTGTATTTAGTTAGAGTAATTTGGCAAGTGACACATACACAGCATAATAACCACCCAGATATCAGAACCACTCTCATATACGGCATGCTAATGCTGACTGCATTTTTTGAGAGAAGGGGCAATTCATCAGGCCCAAAGGGGAGAGCTCTGCCAAAAGAACAACATAATTAGTCCCCGTTTCTAAGGACTTGCACTGGATGCCACAGTAACAGGGGTGTATGATGCAATGCATCCTGGTGAGTCCATCATAAAGGCCTTGCCACACGTTCATGGAAGAATCCATGCTAGGAGCGTAGAGCACACACTGGGTGAAATCCAGCTCAGAGCAGCTCCCACTGAGTCAGCACCTGGCAAGCTTCTGTTTAGCTCCCAGCCCCCAAATGGGGACTTCCTTAACTAGCTATATTTGCGCAAGGTTTCCTGGTTCACAGACACACTTTCACCAAATACCTCCTTCTAAAGGCTGTGATTATTCAACAAGCATGTGCAATAGAAATCAGATTGAATATGAATACCTAGAAACTTTAGCCTATGTGGATGGTTTGGAGGGAACTATCTATTATAGCAGCATTTAGTTCTGTTGTCTCACTTCCTGCTCTGATGGAGGACTTGCTCTGAGGCACTGGAAAGCTCTGATTTCTGGAAGGCAAGTGTGTTCAGCAGCTCCTTTCATACTGTATGTCAGGGAGTTAGAGCGCTGCACTTACTCAATTCAAACGAGCTCATGAGTGGAAAAAATGACACACATTACTGTTTATAAGATTCATAACAGACTCTTAAAACAAACACTGTTATTGTGCTTTGTCTTATTAGATGCATGAGCCATAGTCTGTTTCAGAGATGATTTCCTGAAGTGGTAGGTAGCACGCTTAGGGACATGTAATTGACGCAACTGGGGGGAAATGGGCACTGTGTTCAATACAGAGGGGCATATAATCACTGGAAATTATTGGTCCTGTGAGACATCACCAGAAGGGGAGCAATAAGGAGCCCCTGGCTCATTAGCCTTTGGGTAGGGAACCCTGGTCACCTGTTTCCCAGTGTATAATACTGAGCTCTTATACAGCACTTTTCCTCCACAGATGTCAAAGCACTTTACAAACGAGAGTGGCACCATTATCCCTGTATCAGAGGGGTAGCTGTGTTAGTCTGGATCTGCAGCAGCGACAAAGAGTTCTGTGGCACCTTATAGACTAACAGACATATTGGAGCATAAGCTTTCGTGGGTGGATACCCACTTCTTCGGATGCATGCATCTGTTAGTCTATAAGGTGCCACAGAACTCTTTGTCGCTTCTACATTATCCCTGTGTTACTTATGGGGAAACTGAGGCACAGAGTGGCAAAGGGACTTGCGAGGGCAGTGGCAGAGTTGGGACCAGACTCCAGTGCAACGTTCTATCCACTGGACCCACAGTAAAGCATTTGGGTAAAATAACTCCACCCGGTTGAATGTGGTTCAATTACTTTATGGGACTTCTGGGTGGGGAATAACAAAATAACACCCACACCGGCCAGTTCAAAGGGATAAAACAAAAGAAACATAATGCTAGCCCATCTCCCAGGTGCTGGGTGAGCTTGTGGGGACAGAACATACGTGTTGTGGGGGGGAGACACCAGAGAAATCTATCTCCTGACCACAGAAAAATCTTTCTTCAAAAATCTGGCCATCACTTCATCTTCTCCTGCTGTGATTAACGCCTGCCTGGAGCAGGCTAAATGAAAATGATTCATATCTGCCTGCTTACCTCTTCTCCACCAGAGCGGGGAGGTCCAATCATTTTAACTACACGTGCCCCAGCAAAATTTAAGCCTTGACCTAAAGGGGAAGCGTTTCCCAGGTAAGCTTCTCTGACCAAGGCAGGCCTGACAGGCAGCCCTCCCCTCCAGGTAAGAAACCAAAGCCTTCCTAACCTTCCTGTCCCCAAATATCTAGTGCCATGTCCCCTTTCCCCATCCCCTGCTTCTCCCCTCTCAGGGTCTGGGCCACTTGCACCAAACTGCTGCATCTCCCATTTCCTTCCCTCTGGTTCCCACCTCTCCCAGCAGCCAGGAGCATGGACTTTCAATTCCCCAACCAGGCCTTTTGTATCTCTGCGGTAGGGTGACCCGGGACTGGGCAGCAAACTGTTCATCAGGCAATGGCCTGGCATGTGTGGGGAATAGGGTGACCAGATAGCAAGTGTGAAAAAACAGGACAGGGAGTGGGGAGTAATAGGCACCTATATAAGACAAAGACCCAAATATTGGGACTGTCCCTATAAAATCGGGACATCTGGTCACTCTAGTGGGGAAGACATCAGATCCAGAGATTTCTAAAAACCACATTAAATAGTAAGTGATCCACCACTGCAATTAAATATACAAACTAATGTACTGTCTATTTTTCTATACCCCTAGTGTCACTCCAGAAAGTCCAGCTTGCTGGGAAATCCAACAGCAAATTCATTACCAAGGTCATTTCCTGGATGGCAACGGGCTCAAAGAGATACAAACCTGGATGTCTGAATGGGCCAGAAAGGCAAAATGTTCCATGGAAACTCAAATCTCTCCTTTGTCATGAGGCCTGCAAAAAAAGTAGCAACAGCTCTGCTGCCAGTGTGCTGGCCAGTACTGTCTCGTTGTACTCCCCTGTCTGTCTGTCTCCATCTGTTGTCTCTTGTCTCATTCTTAGATTGTCAGCTCCTTGGGGCAGAGACCATCTTGTTCTGCATTTGTACAGCGCCTAGCACAGTGGGTCATAGCCCATGACTAGGACTCCTAGGCTCTACAATAATACAAGTAAATAATAATAATAATGAACCCCGGAGTCTCCATCTCCACAGTAAATCTGGCTGACCTACTCCCTTGGGTTATAAAACTCTACCCAGATCACGTATGCCTTTAGCAGGTATTGCTTCAGCTACTGCCTCAGCAAGACCCTGTGGGAGATGTAAGGTGACCTGGGAATTCCTGCTCAAGAGCACATGCTGCTGAATGTCTATCCCCCATGGTTACACAGCACTTGTCCATGCCTGGACTGAGTTTAGGCATCACTGCATTTCACCATTCAGAAAGCCCTGGGTTGCAGGAGCAATAGCAGATGAGTTCATCTGATTCAGGATGCCCTCTGCGAAGGTCACAGCCAGGGGCAGAGACATGAGTGGTTCTGTTTTGGCTGTTTTCTGTTGTTGTATCCTGTAATGATGATTTAATGCCTAAAATTCTTGTACATTACATCAAATTTCAGTGCCGGGATAGGGGAAAGAGGACAAGAAAATGATTTACTAGCCCAACTATTAAGTGAGATTTCTTTAATGGACAATTTTATCTCCTATACATTGTTATCTCAGTTAGGTTTTCTGTATCTATTAGGTATTCAATAAATAATGGCTAAAGCATTCAGTATTCTGTTCTCAATCGGAAAACACAACACCACGTCAGTTATCCAACCCCTCTCTAAATCAGTAAACAAAAGCTGGTCAGTGGAGTGGGGGTGGCGTGGGGGGTGGAGAGGAAACAAAATGAAGTTCTAAAAGGTGGGCATGAGATTCTTGGGGCAATGGGGGCATACGTGGCTGCTGGAGAGGTAAGGGATGGGGAGCCAAAGAGATCTGTAGGGAAGGTGCATCAGACAGGAAAGAGGCATGGGAGCCGATATGGTGTCCCAGCGCCTGGTTGTGCCATGGCAAGCATTTCTTAAGGAAAATGTGAGCCCCGAATCCTCTTGCAGATGAGGAGCACAGGTTGGTGTTCTGTTTCTGTCAGTCTCAGGCACTTCACATCGTTCCAGCTACTCTTGAGGAAGCAGGTTTCAGGAGATGCTTTTATTGAATAATTACATCAACACTGTGGATGATGCCACATTCAGTGTCTGACTCGGAACCCCTAAACAGTCTGTCTCCATACCACTCTCTAGAGCACTTCCCATTAGATACCTGCAGGATCTACAAGGTGGTGCTGTGCTTTGTACTCCTCCTTCTCCAGCTGCATGCATCTGCCACGTCACCCACTCAACTTCCTTCTGTACCCGCACCTCATCCAAAGGTCCCCCTCTAGTGGCTGCAGCCCATATGAGCATATCTGCTTGCTACCATCCCCAGCCCATGGAGGTAGTCATTTATCTCAAGTGGGAGGGATCTGTGCTTTGTTCTAGAGGTCCTCCATTCATTTCTCAGTGTTGACCCAACCAGGGGGTTCTTATGAAGATATTTCTGCAGCTTTTCCCTCTCCTTTGTGGCAGATAAAGCTAGTGTCTGAGCATATCTAGAGCGGTTGCATTTTGTGACGCAGGGCCCAGGCTACGTCTGAGCACAGATCGTGGGAAAGACACAAAAAGGGAAGAGTAAAGACTGAGTTATGGCAACTGCTTGCCTGAAATCAGCCACTCACAGTGTCCATTATTCAGTGTCACAGCTGTGCACTTGCTAATAAAATACAATGTATATGTTCCTAATTTCTGAAGGGTTAGGACAATATTGTCATTACTGCCTGGAGGGCAATGCAGATAACACAGGCCTGTCATTATGGTAACTACATTTGAGGAAGCTTGCTCTATATTTTTGAGGTGTGTGGTGTGTGAATTGGGTTAGTCCCAAAAGGAAGTGGCTGGACAATGATAGGGCGTTGCTGGATGTTGCACAGGAGAATGGATCCTTGCTGTGTTTCTTCATCTTGGAGAGGACATTGCCAAAAATCACCTTGAGGGATAGCTCAGTGGTTTGAGCATCGGCCTGTTAAACCCAAGGTTGTGAGTTCAATCCTTGAGAGAGCAATTTAGGGATCTGGGGCAAAAAGTTGGGGGTTGGTCCTGCTTTGAGCAGGGGGTTAGACTAGATGACCTCCTAAGGTCCCTTCCAACCCTGATATTCTATGATACTCAACTTAATATTTTTAAATGAATGCTATGAGTCAGTTGAAAGAGACTGGCATATCAATATCAATAGTGACCAGAGAAAAGATTCTGGGCCTTGTGAACTGGTATATTGCAGATGAAATCGGTGTTGATAAGTACTCATCAGAAGGAATAATTAGAGCTAATCAAACACATAACTGGGTTCTGAATTAACTCAGAGAATGGTCATGAGTATCGGGTATCTATATGGAGACTTCCAAACTCATTTCGCTGTCAGGATTTCAACTCAGATTTCCAGGGAGAAAAGCAAGTCCATTAACTTGCTATAGAACTGAGCCATCTTCAGCAGGAAACCCTTCCATTTGTGCAGGGTTTTCATTTCCATAGCCGTGCTCATTCTAGAAGTATGAAATTGTAAAAACTAAATCTCTTACATTAAAAAAAATCTGAATCTCACATTTCTGAGAGCTGTATAATGCTGTTTTGAAGAGTAAACAGAGACTTGCCACAAGAGAGATTAACAGAAATTCATTAGAAAAAAATAAATTGTCATTACGAGGTCTAATGAGTTGACATTGCTGCTCAGGATGGATTCGTCACTATGGAAATGATAAATATTAGGACAGCAGGATAAACAATCGTAGCAATACAACAAAGACTTTATCTGCCCCTTCTCTTTTCCTGGTGAAGGTCTTAATCTTTTCCAGTGCAATGGTCCTTGGAGAAGCGTCTGTGTTATTTAATTTTGCCCTTAGTACAGGTGATTTTGTCTTAAAATCCAAGAGGGATTGGTCTTCAGTCACTGTTGGGTTGATTTGCTAATGTCATTGCTAACCCAAGGCCTAGCCACTTAGTCAGATTTTTGTGCCTGTCATGTCTTGGAAAGACCATGATATCCATGGAAAGAAAAACCCCAGGCATGGCTTATAGTGCTAAATATAATTGAACAACCCCTTTTGCTGAGGACAAAACACACTGCAGTGTTATGATGCCATCTAGTGGCAGTATCACGTAGGGGCATTTAACCTACATACTGTAACACCATGTCTTTCAGGTAGAAGTATGAAAGATTCAGCTGTTTCCAGGTCAAAGACTTGTGAATCACATCAACTGACGCTTCTGAAAAATGTGCAACTGTGTATCTTTAATCCCATAGTTGATCGCTGGAGCAAAATACACAAACCAGGGATTAGAATCCTAGATAAACTAATAGATAGAACTCCCTGATAGAACTAATTGTAAAGATTTGAGGAAGGATTGTGATTACATTAGAGGTCAATTAACTTGTCAAATCACAGTATTCTTCTAAAGTCTTAGTTAGGACATGGGGGTAATGTTGTCTGGTGCATATTTTTGGCATTTACTGTTTTAATGTTTGTATCCCTGACTTTGGAGAGAAAGTTACTACTTGATCGCTAACGGCAGTGGGATGTATGCTGAAACTTTTCCTTCTCATGGCGGGGGGGGAGGATAGCTCAGTGGTTTGAGCATTGGCCTGCTAAACCCAGGGTTGTGAGTTCAATCCTTGAGGGGGCCATCTGGGGCAAAAATTGGGGGTTGGTCCTGCTTTGAGCAGGGGGTTGGACTAGATGACCTACTAAGGTCCCTTCCAACCCTGATATTCTATGGTTATGTACTGTTTAGTCACAGCAAGCAAGTCAGATTGCTGCCCCCTTCTGCTGAGTGTGTGACCATCACACAGATGTTTCAGAAATCTCGCTAGGTGTGGCTGAAAGCCTGTGCCTGATGAACACCTAAGAAGCACTTGTGCCATCCACATTTTGGGAACAATTGACATTATCTACCTGATGACTAGAGACTCAAGTAAAACCCTTTTTGTTAAGGCCTAGAGACATAACTATGCTACTACATATAATGGGGCTCCAAAAAGAATTAAGTTAATGGAGGATAGGTCATAGAAAACATCATGGAGGATAGATGAATCAATGGCTATCAACCATGATGGTCAGGGACGCAACCCCATGCTCTGGGAGTCCCTAAACCTCTGGCCGCCAGAAGCTGAGACTGGATGAAAGGGTCTGGATCACTTGATAATTGCCCTGTTCTGTTAATTCCCTCTGAAGCACCTGGCACTGGCCACTGGCAGAAGACATTAAGCCCAGGCTAGGACAGATGTGGGTTGCACACAGTCCTCTGTTTGCACTGTAGTTAGGAGGTGAGGTTTTGCTATAGCGGGAACTCTTTCAGCAGAGGGTGCTTTGTAGACTCACGCTAGCCTACAGAAATCACTGGAACACTGTTTCCCAGATCACCAGGGATTAATGGAACATAGTCTTGTAGTGCCCAGTGCTTCCCTTCTGCCAGGGGCTACACAGTGCCATTTAAAGTGGTGATGGATGCATAGATTTGGCCCTCCCCTGCCCGACTCGCCTCCCCCCCTCTCAAGGGCCCTCCTCCACTAGCAGCCTTACCCCCTGGCCCATGATGCCCTGCATCCACTACCTTCAGATCTGAGTGAGTGGCCTTGTGACTGGGCCCACAGGTTTGCAGTGCCACGCAGGATTGGCCTGGCCAAAATGTGGTCACTGGATCATGGCCCAGGTGGCCCCTTCCCCAGCTCTGTGATCTCTGAAGGCCTCTTCACATCCATCTGAAACTGCTTTGCTGGTCTGCATTGACTTTACCTTCCGCTCCAGGATTCTTACCCATGACTCTACAGAAAAAACATAGAATGGTAAATGTGTGGACATATAGTTCTTAATCAGCCAGAAAGCCTCTCCGGTCCAGAACTCACTGGTCACTGCACCAGCAGAGCTGAAAAGCCAAAGGTCCCAAGATAAGGAAGGGGACATGGAGCAGTCTGAGCTGGTACATAGCCTCCAACATCTTCACTAGCCTTATCTGTGCAGAACAGCAAGGAGACTCTTTGTCCCTTCTAATGCGTTTGTGCATTATTAAGCTTCAAAAGGGTCCGTGTCTCCCAGTAGAAATGGTTCACAATGCATGAAGTTCACCCTATGCAAAGGGCCCCCATAGATGTCACCTTAGGTCCCTTTTCTTTTCCAAAGGCTATATCTGGATGCAAGTGTCCACTGAGTCATGAATATGAAGCACCTCAAATTGTATCTGTAGCAGCTTCGACCTCATACTCCCTGCCAAGGAGCTGCCTTGCACTTATTCATGAAAGCAGCCATTGTACATACTCACAATCAGACACAAACAGGCAACCACATGGGAGCAAGTGTTGTCTGCACACCACAGCACCACACACCTCTTCACAGCTCATGTTTGGGTGACCCGACGGAAATGTCAGACAGAGCAGGGAAAAGAAGCCAGAGGAGGAGACCCATAGCAACCATGGATGGAACAGTCTGATTACAGGCCAAGTAGGACATGGACATGCTGACTTCAGGCCAAAGAGATACCATGGTACTTGGAGGTGTAGACACCCTCATATATGAAGGCTGGCAGGGAACATAGCATCTGGTACAAAACATGTAACACTTAGGTCAGTCTCCTAGTGCCATCTTCAGAAGACACTTTAAAAGAATCTGTCCCAGTAGGATAAAGTCCCTCAAGGAAGGGGATCAAAGCAGCCAGGCCTGAGAGAGTGAGAAGCCATTTCCCAGTGCCCAGTCAGTACCAAATGCCATAGGCTGCCTCCCTGGTCCTTTCAGGTCACCCCCCACACCAGCCCTGAGGCCTCCTACAAGAGCAGGCAGGGGTTACAATCTATCAAGGGTCAGAGCTATCATGATGCTAAAGGCCCCATTGCAGATGTGCTGCCATAGTTACCAGGAACATGTCATGAGTTGGCAGGTCTCAGGAGACAGGCACTGCAGGGGAGCTGGGCACCAGGGAGCTGCATAGGATGCAGGTGCCCAGTGCTTGGTGGGGTCTGGTAGATTCACTGTCTGGGATGTTACTTGGGGAAGTCTCCTACTGAAATGACGGCAGAGGCTCTGCTTATTCCAGGCGGATGGGAATCTGAGAGAGGGTACAAAGCCCCAGATCCCACCCAGGTGCACTAACACTACCAGATGGACTGCTCCTGAGGTGGGATAGCGTGATTGCTCCTGCCTGGCTAGCCTCTAATCTAGCCTGGGCACACGGCTGGGAAGCAGGTGACTGACTCTACGTATCCAAGCCCCATTTATATCATAAATAGTAGTGGCTAAGTCTGCTAATCACCAGATAACATATTCTCCTGGTTTCTACACATCTACACTTTTTGGCAGACACAACTCCTAATCTTCAAATATTGTTGATCCCTCTGATTTATCTTTGAAAATTGCTAGGATATCAATGAAACCACAGATTTTGGCCTCTAACCTGGACCACACTCACAAGTTGTAGTCCTTTATGTCAGCTTTAGGCTGATGTCCTGGGTAATGTTGGGGCAGGGTGTGATGCAGGCTCTCAACACATCTGTTGAGGTCCCTTCTAGGAACTGGCAAAAGGACGATGAATTGCAGAGGCACAAGGTGATCTAATCAACTAGCGAAGTTTGCATGACCAGTGTCTGGGTATCCTGTGGGGTGGAGAACAGACACCGAAGAGGAGGTCTTCACAGCATCGATGGCTGGCCTTTCACAAACAGGGTATCTGTGCTGAGAGTGAGATCTGTCTCTGAGCCCCCCTAGCTAGGGGGAAGGAGCCCAGCTCCTCTTGAGATTGATACATTATGCACTTGGCTAGTAAGTTATCCAGAGACTAAGGATGGGTTTTACCCATAGGAAAGAATAAGCAATGGTTTTAGAATATGCTGGCATGGACCCTGCCCACTCTGATCCTCCAATGATGCCGCTTTAAACCCAATTTTTCTGCTTCTACCACCCCTGTTTTCCTGCTATCTTCCCTGCTTCTCCAAATGCCATGGCAAGTCCTTCCTGATCTAAGCCATAAAGCTCCCATCCTCTCCATCAAATGCTTTATCAGAATCTTTTTTTCTACCATGCCTCCTACAAGAAACCAGCCAATGAATGATGGGGATATAACACAGATAATAAATAAACACAACATTTAAATGATTCAGAATCACCACAACATGCACCTAGCCAGCCTGGGCAAAAATGTCTTATTATGACTGGTACCCTGCTCTTATCTTCCTCTTACGATTGTTTGCCATGCCACTGTCTCATCTGGTCTCGAGATAGGGCCTGATTTGACTCCCATGAATGTCTGTGGAAAGACTCCTACTGACTTCTGGACTGGGCCTATGTGTTTGCACAGCATCTAGCACAATGGCAACCCTGATCTTCTATGCACTACTGAAATTTAAGTAATAACGGCCTACTGTCTCATGCTAAGGTGCACAACCTTAAATCCAGTAGGGACATATGTGAGACCAAGACCAAGAAAACTGGTTAAATGATACAGTCTGGTCTGGTGAAGGACTTTTTTGCCTCTCTTTCTATCCCAGCCAAAAGGGGTTATATTATCTGAAAATGTTGATTTTCAATAAGACTTAGAGCTCCAGGGAAGTTCTAAAAGAAGGCTAATGCTGTAGCAGTTTTTAAAAAGGGTAAACAGGATGACCCAGGTAATTATAGGCCTGTCAGCCTGACATCAGTCCTGGGCAAGATAATGGAGCAGCTAATATGGGACTTGATTAATAAAGAATTAAAGGAGGTAATGTAATTAATGCAAATCAACATAGGTTTGTGGGGAAAAAAATTCTGTCAAAGTAACTTGATATATTTTTTTATTAGATTACTAGTCTGGTTGATATAATAGACTTCTGTAAGGTGTTTGACTTGGTACTGCACAGCATTTTAATTAAAAAACTAGAACTATATAAAATGGACACAGCACACATTAAATGGATTAAAACTGGCTAACTGATAGGTCTCAAAAGGTAACTGTAAATAGGGAATTGGCATCAAGTGGGTGTGTTTTCAATGAAGTCTGCAGGTTCTTGCTCTATACTATTTAACATTTTTATCAGTGACCTGGAAGAAAACACAAATAATCACTGATACATTTTGCAGATTATACAAATATTGGGGGAGTTGTAAATAATGAAGTGGACAGGTCACTGATACAGCGTGATCTGGATAGCTTGGTAAACTGGGCACAAGAAAATATGCATTTTAATATGCCTAAATGTAAATGTGTACATCTAGGAACAAAGAATGCCGGCCACACTTAAGGGATGGGGTACGCTCTCCTGGGAAGCAGTGACTCTGAAAAAGATTTGGAGGTCATGGTAGATAATCAGCTGAACATGACCTCCCAGTGTGATGCTGTGGCCCAAAGAGCTAATGCAATACTAGAATGCATAAACAGGGTATCTCAAGTAGGAGTAGAGAAGTTAATTTACCTCTGTATTAGGCACTGGTGTGACCGCTGCTGGAATCCTGCATCCAGGTCTAGTGTTCACAATTCAAGAAGGATGCTGATAAATTGAAGAGGGTTCAAAGAAGAGCCATGAGAATGATTCAAGGATTAGAAAACCTGCCTTAGACTGACAGACCCAAAGAGCTCAGCCTATTTAGCTTTACAAAAAGATGGTTAAGGGGTGACCTGATCATAGTCTGTAAGTATCTATATGGGGAACAAATATTAATAATGGGATCTTCAGTCTAGCAGAGAAAGATCTAACATGATCCAATAACTGGAAATTCAAGCTTGACAAATTCAGACAGAAAATAAGGTGTACATTTTTGACAGGGAGGGTAATTAAGCATTAGAAAAATGTACTGAGGGTCATGGTGGGTTCTCCATCACTGACAATGTGTAAATGAAGACAATTTTGTTTTTCTTGGTGAGAGAGACAGAAGTTGGTCCAGTAAAAGGTATTACCTCATCCACCTTGTTTCTCTAATATCTGAGACTGACATGGCAACAACAACACTGCATACATGTGAAGTGTTCATTCAGACCTAGCCTCAGCAACTACAGGAATAACCAAGGTAGCCAAACATACCCCACCAGTGCAGGAGCAGTTGAAGCTTATAAAGTGTTGTGCTATCTGCTATCCCTTTAAGAACAGGAGCAGTACTAACTAAAGTGCACACCCCCAACCAAAGGGCTACCTCTCAGCTAGCCATGTTGATGTGGTGTGAAGGGGTCCTGAGCATTCCCCAGTCAGGCAGTTGAACTATATCACATTTGCTACCGACTGTCCTGGACGGCTGTGAATTTCTGAGGCTCACCTGGGAAATTGTAAAAATGTCAGAATTTAGAGAACAGATTAAGAACTAAATTAGAAATACAGTCTGATATGGTGATGAAAAATATCCGCATCAATGTGCTGTCACAAAGGGTAGGTGCAAGAACACAGTACATGTTCCAGGGAAAGAAACAGAATAAATCAGAGAAAAATCTGCTTGATTGCAAAGATCTCAGACACGCTTGTCTCATTCTCTCTCCCCCTTTCATTCTTATTATACTTCTGTGCTACTAGGATGCCACAGTGTTTTCGCACTCTGAGGGTGCTTCCATTGTGAGTATTCCTGAATTCCCAGGATTACATGCATAAGAGTAAAGGGGGTATATTTCTAAGGACCCATTTCCCTCACTTGGCGTCACAGAAGCAAGGAGGGAGTGCACAGTGTGTTCTTAAATTGGGAAAGAGACAGAACTAAGGTCATGATCCTGCAACTATGCAGTGGGCCTGGCCACACAGATCCACTTGAAAGGTTGTAGCTGTAGCTATAAACTGATATAGCTGGGGTGGGGAGGAACATTTAATTAATGCTGTATCAGCAATCTGGGGTAGATCAAATGGCTGTTGATGGCTTCACTGCTGTGTATCATTTTGTTTACAGAATTATATTAAACTGTACAGCACCTCTTGCTAGGCATGATTAGGCAAAGAACACTCATTACCCTTTCCCCACCCCGTCCTCCCATACATCCCAATTAAAAGGTGTCGCTGGAGAGATTTTGTAAAGTGAGCCGCAAATCTGGATGATACAGCATGCGGGACAGGAGACATTGCTGCGTCTAAGCACTGTTCAATTATTCATTTCCTATTTCTGCATATACAAAAGGTTAATCCACCAGGCGCTCGCCACATAGGGAAAGCGGCTCTTTGGAGACAGCTCCATATTAGTTCTTTTCTAATGGTTTTTCAAGCATTATCTATCCTCTGTTTCTTCTGTGGTGGGGGAGGGAACACATATTATAATATGAGCTTCCTCTCTCTCTTCCAGACAGTCAAGCGGGATCGTGATCTGATGGGTGTGGGGAATGAGTGTAGGGGCTCATATGATGCCAATATTTTAGCAGGAGGATCATGCCAAACTGTCCTACCTTCGATAAACCTACTGTTCTAGGGGTACATGTGCTTGTGTGCCACTATGTGGTATGTATAATATGTCTCCCTTCTGTATCTCACCTAGCGAGCAGATAAAGTGGCTATAGCTAGGCAATAAGCGGTGAGTTCCTTTAGCTCAAGATGCAGTGGCTTGTGGTTTAGTTCTGGAGATCCCAGGGAGACCCAAAATGATACCCAGTGTGTGTAGGGTGAGGGACTGGCAAATATATTTATAAAATAATGCCATTGTATCCCAATCAAGGGGGAGGCATGCGGACCTTGACTGACTGCGCACACTGGGAGTGTTTCTCTTTTCTTGCTGAGATGCAGACTCAGAGCACAGTGCTGGGCGTGGCTCTGGGCAGGAGGGGAAGAGTGAGCAGGGATAAGTTATCCATCTGTGCCATGGATAACTTAGCAGTGTGCAGGGAGGGGATGACCTCACTAGAGGGAGAGGCCGAGCTCTGGAAGGGGCAGAGACATTCGTCAGAGTTGTCAGCGTCACTTTGAATTGCAAACCCAAGAGGATGTGTGTTCAATTTAAAAGGTTATAGCTGTGTGGGATGGAGTCTGGCTCGTGGCCTCCTGCAGCTCAGGGGCATTGGTGTTTCAGAGGCAGCAAAAGCTCACCTCGACTGGGAAGGGGATTCGCTTTGCAGTTAGGGGTGTATACGGAGAAGCCCGGGGTGTGGTGCAGAGGGAGTGCGATAGCAGCAGGTGGGGTTGTGGGAAGGTGGCGGGGCAGACTCACCGTGGTCTTGGAGATGCACAGCAGGCCTAGGAAGCAGCACAATCAAGGCAACTGTGGCAGCATGGTGTCCCCACCAGAGCTGATGAGAGGGGAAGAAACGGTGGACAATTGTACTGGGGCCCTGAGCTCAGGAGAGCCCCCAAAACATCTGTAACATCTGTGTACATAAAGTGAAATGGGAGGGGCCGGGGCCTCATCAAACAACAGGTACCAGACTCCCATCTTTCTCTTGAGGGGCGTGGTCCCTGCTCCCCTGTCCCAGGCACCCAGAGCAGACAGCCACCCGCTTCTCGGCTCCCTGTGTCGGCTACTGCATTTCCCCAACTGGCAGAGACTCCTGCTCTGGAGGGGAAACATCCCTCTTCCCAAGGGAATAGGGAGTCACATTTAATGAGAGAAAAGACCTTCTGGTGGGATTTACCTGCAGTAGTCACTGAAAAACAATGTTCAATAATTTTTATGCCAAGGACAGCCAGAGACTGTTCTCTCCCTCCAAGACATTCCACTTGCCAACTGGCTAGCTAGACACAAGAGTGGGTTCATATCACTGGCTCTCAGGCAGTGCTCCATGGGCCACTAGTTTGAAGTTTCCTTCCTGATGGCCTGCAGCATGAAACATGTGGAGAACCAAGCAGTGTGGGATTCGGGATGGGAAGCGTTTGGATTCCATCTAAATTACGGATGAGATGTCCAATAACCCAGGCTAAGCCAGCTTTATTAGTCAAAGACGAAATAGCACAACCCAGAAAGGAAAGGGATAATACTTTACCAATCTGATCTGGGAAGCAGAGTCTCGCAGCATTGAAACTGCTCCAAAATTATGGGCTCACTTCTGTTCATTATATGTTACCTGGTTTACAACAAACAGAAGTTTACACCCAGTTCTTATCTTGATTTGAACATCATTTCCCAGAAATCAGCAAATGAGAGACATCCTGCCCCAGCCCTAGCTTGGTACAGATTACATATTGGTCAAGTGTCAATCAAAATCATCTATCTTCTCTCTAGCTTGCTGTGCCAGCTGTACCAAACACTATTATATTTGGGAAGCTTTAACATACATCGCATCTCTGACAGATTCTACAGAGACACAGAACAGAAGTTCACAGTAAGTTTAGCAGGAATACAGCAAAGCATTCTGGAAGTTTGGATCATTGTTACACACTGTTAGCATAAGCATAAAGAATACAAAGCCTTCTAGGAGTATGCCAGCTAATTGTAGGGAAAACGAACTACAAGCATATCTTTCTCTTATGAATTGGAGAAAGGGTAAAATTGTTGGAGAACTACTAGTAGACTTGCTGAAGTGTATACATGTCACGTCAGCATATCACTGCACCTGGACACTCAAACGGGGACCCTTGTGCCATGCTGATATCATTGCCTCCACTTGGCAGAGCTAGGAGGATCCTCACTAGTGCAGACTGTTCACCTAATTATTCTTCAGGGAAATGAGGAGTTTGGCAATGGCCAGCATTTTGTGAAAGGACACAGTGAGCAGGAGTGCTATCTGTATTGTACCCCAAGCCACCGCTGCTTCTCTACACTGGTCTAGGCCATCCAGAATTAGCGATCCCTAGCATGTGGATGACCCTAACTCTCTTCTATTATTCATTCTAACGGGCTCATCTCCCTGATAGGGTTCGGAAGGTCAGCAAGATATTAATATGCTGAACTGGGGGATGCCATAGGTGGAAATTGAGTTTGTCACACCAGAGTGATTCTCATTGATGGCATTTGATTTGTTATTAATATTAATTTTATTTTTGATGGAGACTCACAAATACATGCCACATGCTAAATGTTTCAGAGGTGCCAATGCTCAGCGGTTGAGATACATAAACACACTTCTGGTGGGCCTAGTCTTAAAAGTAATGTGTCCCCATATTTCCCTACACTGTGAGGCAAGAGCCCAGCAAGTCAGAGGAAAGAGAGGCCTAGAAGTGCCAAGAAGAGCGGAACGGAACGAGGCGGAAGTGGAGCCAGTGCCATGTCTCGAAGCTGTCTTCACTTGGTTCTGTAGCTCGCAGTGGGAGTGGGGCTGGAAAGAAGCCACTTCATGTCCCACAATCCCCCCAGAAGACAACAGAATTCCAGCAGCAAGACAAACAGGAGATCGGAGCAGCAGAATTCACCCCTAGTGTGAGCCGTCCCTTCCCTGCACAGCATAGACACAGCTGGGGTAAGCAGTGGCACCCAGGCTTCTCGTAAGCATAGTGAGAAGGGAAGCCCAAAACGGAAGTCAAAAGGGGAAGCGTGTTATGCTCATGATTTACACAAAGAGAAATTAGATAAAAACATAAATACTCTCTCTGGCAGGTTGCAATGTAACATTACTTTATTACTTAGAAGTCAGAATCATAACACACAGAAACAGAGAGAGAAAAAACAGGCTGCTCCCTAAGATACTGAGGCACAACTCACCCCAACTTGCTTTAAGCTGGGTCTGCCCAGAACTGACTCTGCTTGCATGCTTTGCTAGGGCCCTCTAGCCTGCAATCAGCACCAGGGAGCCCCCCATCACACACACTCTTAAGGTGATAGCTTGCAATTCCAACCACTGTCCTCAATCCACCACACAGCTCCTCAGTGGGGCTGGAGTGTCCATTCTTATGGACCTGCAGAAGGAGACTACCTACTTCATGTCTTCTCTGAAGACCGCAACCCCTTCCCCTGCATTTTGGCCAGGGCAACAAGCATGGCAGCAATGTCTGCCAACTGCCATCCTCACCTATTTCCTAGAGTACCGAGGGCTGATTTTTAAAAGATTAGCCCAATACTGTTTTTAATGCCTTGGCTGTATTGGGCAGGACAAGGGAATTGAAGCTGGGTCTCCCCATGTTACACTGGGTGTCATGGGGAGAGGTTAGAGCAGGGGTCGGCAAACTATGGCCCAGGGGCCGCATCTGGCCCTTCAGATGTTTTAATCCATCCCTTGAGTGCCCGCTGGGGAGTGGGGTCCAGGGCTTGTTCTGCTCCAGCTTTCCAGCCAGGGAGCAGGGCAGGGGGCTTGCCCCACACTGTGCATGCCATGGCTCCACACTGGTCCCGGAAGCAGGGGCATGTCCCCGCTCTGGCTCTTTTAGGGTTTCATATTGTAGTCCATCATCCTGATATCTGCGTGCTTTTCTTTCCAGTGCATGATTATTAGGTAACCTCTCAGAGTTCTTGTGGTAGAAAAGTAGAGGGGGATGAATTTTTTTGTCCAAAACTTTTGGGGGACAAATAATGAAGATTTGGTAACACCAAAACATTTTGCAAATTTGTGTCAGTTTCACAACAACAACAGAAGAACAATTCTAAAAAAATGAAATTTCATTTTGACATTTTCAATTTTTTTTTGGTTTGGAACAACTTTTAGTGTCAAAATGTTCTTTAATTTTATTTTTTTAAATAAAAATATTTTAAAATGTTCGGAATTGAAACAAAGAGTTTCAGTTTTGTAGAAACAATGTTTCGTTCACCCTGAATTAAAAATTTGAGTCACCAAAAATTACCATTTTAGGGCCAACCCAAATCATTTTTTTTAACTTTTTGAAACCCCATTATTCATCCGGTTCTAGATGAAAGGGACATGCAACCCATTTTACATTTAAGTTAATTAAGAAATTGTATATGGGAAAAACCTATTCAGTTACACAATCAAGGGTGCTGAGTATATTGTCAGCATATGGACTTTGTGAAGGTACACTTGGTGGTTTTCAAAGTGAGCCTGTAAGGGGCTGTTTCATAGAATCATAGAATTGTAAGGGACCTCAGGAGGTCATCTAGTCCAGTCCCCTGCACTCAAGGCAGGACTAAGTATTATCTAGACCAGTGGTTCCCAAACTCAGTCCGTGGCTTGCTCAGGGTAAGCCCCTGGCGTGCCGAGCCGGTTTGTTTACCTGCCGCCTCCGCAGGTACGGCCGCTCGTGGCTCCCACTGGCTGCGGTTTGCCATTCCCGGCCAATGGGAGCTGCGGGAATCTCCTCAGTCAGCTCCTTGAGTATTCTAGGATGCATTTCATCAGGCCCTGGTGATTTAAAGACATCTAACTTGTCTAAGGCTACGTCTACACTACCCGCCCGATTCGGCGGGTAGCTATCGATGTTTTGGGATCGATTTATCGCGTCTCGTCTAGACACGATAAATCAATCCCAGAGCCGCTCCCCGTCGACACCGGAACTGCAGCTCCGCGAGCAGAGGAAGCGCTGTCGACGGGGGAGCCTGCCTGCTGCAGTGTGGACTGGGGTAAGTACTTTTAAAAATCGATCTAAGATATTCGACTTCAGCTACGTTATTCACGTAACTGAAGTTGCGCATCTTAGATCGATCCCCCCCCAGTGTAGACCAGCCCTAAGTAGTTTTTGACTTTTTCTTTCCCTGTTTTAGACTCTGTCCTATCTCATTTTCACTGGCATTCACTATGTTAGATGTCCAATCGCCACCAACCTTCTTGGTGAAAACCGAAACAAAGACATCATTAAGCACCTCTGCCATGTCCACATTTTCTGTTATTGTCTTCCCCCCCCCTCATTGAGTAACGGGCCTACTCTGTCCTTGGTCTTCCTCTTGCTTCTAATGTATTTGTAGAATGTTTTCTTGTTTCCTTTTATGTCCCTAGCTAGTTTGAGCTCATTTGTACCTTGGCTTTTCTAATTTTGTCCCTACATATGTGTGTTATTTGTTTATATTCATCATTTGCAATTTGACCGAGTTTCCATTTTTTGTAGGACTCTTTTTTTGAGTTTTAGATCATTGAAGATCTCCTGGTTAAGCCAGGATGGTCTCTTTAGTTCCTTTCTTTCCTATGTAATAGGATAGTTTGCTCTTGTGCCCTTAATAATGTCTCTTTGAAAAACTGCCAACTGTCTTCAGTTGATTTTCCCCTTAGACTTGCTTCCCTTGGGATTTTACCTACCAACTCCCTGAGTTTGCTAAAGTCTGCCTTCTTGAAATCCATTGTCTTTATTGTGCTGTTCTCCCTCCTACCATTCCTTATAATCGTGAACTCTACCATTTAATGATCACTTTCACCCAAGTTGCCTTCAACTTTCAAATTCTCAATCAGTTCCTCCCTATTTGTCAAAATCAAATCTAGAACAGCCTCCACCCTAGTAGCTTTATCCACCTTCTGAAATAAAAAAAATGTCTCTAATACATTCCAGGAATTTGTTAGATAATCTGCAATGCTGTGTTATTTTCCCAACAGATGTCTAGGTAGTTGAAGTCCCCCATCACCACTAAGTCCTGTGCTTTGGATGATTTTGCTAGTTGTTTAAAAAAAGCCACCTCCACCTCTTCCTCCTGGTTTGGTGGTCTGTAGTAGACCCTCTACTGTGACATCACCCTTGTTTTTTTACCCCTTTTATCCTTACCCAGAGACTTTCAACAAGTCTGTTTCTTATTTCTATCTCAATCTCAGTCCAAGTGTATACCTTTTTAATATATAAGGTAACACCCTCTCCCTTTTCCCCCTGCCTGTCCTTCCTGAGCAAGCTGTATCCTTCTATACCAATATTCCAGTCATGCGTATTATCCCACCAAATCTCCGTGATGCCAACTATGTCATAGTTGTGTTTATTTACTAGCATTTTGAGTTCTTCCTGCTTATTCCCCATACTTCTTGCATTAGTATACAGACATCTAAGATACTGATTTGATTCCCCCCCCCCACCGTTCTGTCTTGTCTCTCCCTTATTTCTGCTATAACAGCACATGCTCCTACCAGATTCTGACCCTTCTCCCAGGTCTCCATGTTTTTGACTTACCTGTGGGCTTTGGTCTCCTGCCCCTGTTGAACCTAGTTTAAAGCCCTCCTCACTAGGTTAGCCAGTCTCTAGCCAAATATGCTCTTCCCCTTCCTCGATAGGTGGACCCCATCTCTGTTTAGCAGTCCTTCTTCCTGGAACAGCATCCCGTGGTCAAGGAAGCCGAAGCCATCCTGGTGACACCATCCTCGCAGCCAGGCATTCACCTCCAGGATGCATTTGTCTCTGCCGAGGCCCCTACCCTTGACCAGAAGGATCGACGAGAACACCACCTGCACTCCCAACTCCCTCACCCTTATGCCCATAGTCCTGTAGTCACTTCTGATCTGCTGAGGGTCATACATCACAGTATCATTAATGCCCACATGGATGAGTAGCATGGGATAGTACTCAGAGGGCCAGATAATCATCGACAATCCCTCTGTAACATCTCAGATATGGGCCCTGGCAGGCAGCATACCTCCTGGGATGCCATGTCAGGGCGACAGATGGGTGCCTCCATCACCCTCAGAAGAGATTCTCCAACTACCACTACCCTACATTTCCTCCTGGTAGTGGTGGCTGTGATCCTCCCAGCCTTGGGGGTACATGGCTTCTCCTCTTCAACCTTTGGGGTGATTCCTCATCACTCACTGCCAGGGCAGCATAACGGTTCTCCGTCACCATGGTGGGTGGGTTGGGAGTAGGGGTTGAGCACTGCCTGCTGCCAGAAGTAACCAGCAAACAGTGTCCTCCCTGTACCAGAGCCTTATCCTCCTCCCCTGGTGGCATGACAGCAGTCCTCTCTAGATGGATATTACATCTCTAGCTGGATATTTCATCATTGTCTCAAGTAAGTGCCCAGATCCTCCCTATGAAGCAAGCCGAACATGTTTTATTTGGTGGGGCTTTTAACCTTAAAGCAATTGAAAGAGCTGTTACCTAGACAGCTGGGAAAATGGAATTTGAAAAGGAGCAAGATGGAGAATGAAGGAGGTTGGCTACTAGCCAGAGATAAAGTGTATCTCATTGTTCCTGCTTTATTTTTGTGTGTCCTTTTTCACGTTTGTCGGTCTCCATATTCAGTTCAGTTGTGTAAAGGAGATGTGGGTGAAAGTTACTTTGAATTGTGTAACATCACCAATGTGTTTCTATTCCCTCTTTCTGAGAAGAGAACTAAGGTTTAAATACATCTGATTTTGATGGGAAAAGTAAGTAAAATGCATCATAAGCCAATCTTTTGTTTAATTAAAATATGTCTTATTAACTAGACAGCTCCATAGCTGCTACTCTTAGGTTCTTGGGATGCAGGGGCATGGCCACGGGTGGATCTGGGTGGGGCATGGCCCACCCACTTACCATCCAGGCCCATCCAAATCTGAGCAGGGGTGTAGTGCTGCTGCCACAGCGGCCTGGAGCATCACTCAGGCACCTGAAATCCAGGACAGAGCTATGCACCCGCCATTCAGAAAGCTATGCTCCAGCAGCTTTGCTTTGCCATTTTCTGAGCTATACCATGCGTGTTCCCAGCTCGGCAGGTGCAGCCTGTGGGGCGGGGGGGGGGGGGGGAAGGGGGCACCAGGGCTAGGGAGTGGGCGTGGCATCGTGGGAGAAGTTGATCTAGCACTGTCTATCATTGCCCGCCCACCCAAAACTCAGGGCCCACCCAAATTTCCACTTCTAGCTAGGCCACTGTTGGGATATGATCTTCCCAGGGGCTCAGTGCACTAGTGAATGAAGCAAAAGAGGGAATATATCCTTCTCCTTCATTCCCTCTGCTCAGTCTGTCGGATCCTAAATTCAGCTCACTACCAGGGGAGGCTAGACTGATGTTAAGAAGACTCCAAGCTGCTCTCTGAAGAGGATGAAGTCATTCTGCTGAATACCTAATTTGTCTGTAACATGGAGATAATGCTAGGGGTCTTTCAATTTCCATTTATAGACTGTCCAAGTGGATTAGACAGCATGTTTTCTGGTATGAAATTGTGGAGTTTCTGGTACTGATAGGTGTTAGAGCACATTCCACCGGGCAAAGGAAGCCTATCTAATGTCTTTATACAAATCAATAGTGCTGCCTCAATCATGTGCCAGGACTGGTCACCCCATCTCAAGAAGGATAGTGCAGTAGTGAAGGGGACTCAGAGAAGAGCAATGAGAATGATCAAAGGGCTGGATATTCTTATGAAGAAAAGATTGGGATTGTTTATCTTAGCAAGGGGACAAATAAGTAGATGTGATATAAATATATAAAATAATGAATGATCTAGGGAAGATATATCAGGAATTTCTGTTCTTCCCATCTCTTAACACAAGAACAAAGGGACATTCAATGAAAGTAAAAAGTGGAAAATTCAAAAATGATAAAAGGATATACTTTTTTCACACACGGTGTGATTAGACTGTGGATCTCACTGCCACAGGAAATTGTGGAGGCCAAGAAATTATCAAGAATTTTTTAAAGGGATTGGATATTTAGATGGATATCAAGAATGTCCATCATTGTCATAATTAATGACAATAACATTTTGGAAGGGATCTTAAACCTCATGCTTTAGGGCTTAAGCAAATCTCTAACTGTAAGAGATCAGGATGAAACAAAGGTAGGGTGGCAGATTATCCCACTACAGGATTCATACACCATCCTCTGAATCATTTGTTTCTAGTGACTTTGGAGACAAGATAGTGGACTAGATGGACCACTGGTCTGGTCTGGTCTGGTCTGATCTGGAGATATTTGCAAAGCTTCTATCTGGAGATCCATCCATACCTTCACATGGCATTACCTCCTGGAATTGGTCTCTATAACAGGCAGTCAGTTCAGCAGAGCAGGCCTACTATCTTGATTTAAAAATACTATTCAGACATACCTGGATTTGGTCTGGAGACTGTTTGTTAATCACCTACAGAGCAGATGCATGCAAACCAGGCTCAGATGGAAAAGAAAGGTTACCTGCCTGGAGGTTCTTCAAGGTGATGGCCTGGCGGGATTCACACAACACATGTTTCTTCCCTACTGTTTCAGAGTCTCACAACAGATTGTTGATTGAATGGAGGAAACTGAAAGGCAGTTGGGGCTGTGCCTCTTTATATATGCAAGGGTGGAAGGGGCAGGAGAACATAGGCAGAGATGCACATGCAGCCACAAAGGGCCTTTCCTGCAGTTCACAGTTTGCACGCATTGTGTACAGTGGAGACCCAAGAAGGCAAGTATTGCAAGAAGCACAGTTACTACAGTAAGATCCACAAAGGGACTTTGGCATCAACCTGCCGTTGAAGGGTGGGACTTAGACCCCCCCCTCTTTCCTTGGCATTTCCTTGGATAGCTTAGGTGGCTCCACACATCTGAGAATCCCATTCTTAGGCACCCAGCTCTTCCCATGTATTGTATAGCAAGCCTGGGCTCCTAACTCAGAGCTGTCAATTCCAGTGGGCAGCAGGGTACCTAAGGATGAGGCTTTGCAATGCCTACGTCCCTTTGTGGATCTCTCCCCCGTCCCCCAAGTATCTATTTCTTCTCTCTCTCCAACATGCACACACACATTTGAATGCAAGCTTTTTTTGCCAGTATTAAGTTCCTCTAGGTTTATCAGGGAGCAGACTGCTGTAGTTAAAAGAACACTGTGCAGCAGAACAGAAAATAAGATGTCACGGCAAACTAAACAGCTTCACTTTCACAACATACTAAAAAGCTCTCTGGTTAGCAAAGATGGACTGGTGGTGACAGAACTCACCTGCCCTCTTGGGGTACTAGAAGGATGGGCATAACCAGGCAGGCACAGTTATCCCAGTATTGCCAACAGGGGATAACTGAGGGAGCTGGGTATAAATCCAATCTTATCTAAAACATCTTTGATTTTTACAATGAAAGAATATATTTTATTCACCAGAACATCTTATTTTCTGTTCCATTACACAATGTTATTTTAACCAGGGCAGTTTGCTCTCTGATAAACTTCGGAGAACACGCTAGCTTCCCAGTCAGAAAAGCTCTGGGAACTCTGATTTTATGTATTGGTTCATTTATTTCATTTTATTTTTCTGCCATGTTTAGTATGACTGAGTGACCAATTCAATAAAAAATGGAAAACTAGTGTGGATTGTATAATAAGACAGAGCAGGTTACCGAAGCCTCCCTATTATGCTTTCAATATTCTTTTCAAAATACAGATCTGAAATAGAGATATGCTGAATGAGATGGGTTGCTGATATTTCATTTCAATTCATATTATTGCTATGAATAGGAACAGTCACTGGCATATATCTTCTGAGATATCCACAGGGAATACATTCTTGGGAACAACCCAGCCAGCTCTGCATTCCCTTTGAACAGCAAGCAGAACATATGAAGGTATCCTCTATAAGGAATGAACAATTGGGATTTGAGACTGTAAATCCTTGGGGGGCAGGGAGTGTCATTTATGTTTGTACAGTGCCAAGCACAATGAGGCGTGACTTGTTTGTGGTCTTTAGGTACTAGAAGTCATAATAATAATAATGGGATTATCTAACCAATCACTCTACTACCTTTCAAAACAGAAAAGGAGCTTGGATCACCTCAGATCACCCTAGTTTCAATACAATCAATCACTCCAATACCACTGAAAATATCCTCTTAAAGGAAAACTAAGGATTAGATTTGTCTAGTAAATATTTACCTACACTGGAGTGTGTGTGTGTTTGTATGTATACACAATTAACTTTGTTGTGAACAGGAACACAACTTATCATTACCCCAACTGCCGTACACCACAGACCATGCCCTGCAACCTGAGTTCTGTCCCCCTCAACCATAGCCTTCTGCACACAATCCTTAACCAGGTTATTTCCCCCTAATGCTATTAGTGGTGACTGTTTGGTATACTAGTGGGTTGTATTGGAAGGGCATAGTCTGGCAAAGGGCTGTTTGCAGAAAGGTGGTAAAAGCGAGTGATGGAAGGTTGGCATGCCAGGGAAGGGGCCAGAGCTCAGGTTGTAGTGCATGGTCTGTGATGTATGGCAGTTGTGGACATAATAAGGTGTGTTCTTGGGGCTGGAATAGTAGGGCATATATGCTGGTAGGGAGTTTATCTTTCATTTCCTTTTTGTGGGTTTGTGTGAGGCGTGTTATATGAGTAGCAATTCTTGCTGTTTCACCACAAAGTTTTCTGTGTATTAATTTCCTAAGCTTTTTACTGCTTACGCCTAGAGCTAGACAGTGAGGGTCCTATGCACAGGGAAAAGGGCAGCTGCTGATGGAGAAGATTTGATCCATCAGCAGCTGTGCATGAACCATCCACCACTTAGGATAAAATCCAACAGGAAAGGTTTTATCTGAAGCGATCAGGTTAGTGTGCACAGCACATAATATTACAAATAATGATCTTAAAATTCAACTAAAATGGACCATAAAATCCAGCATTAAAAAACCCCCTCAAACCCTGCACACCGCACTAGATTTATGTCAGGCATACCTCTGTATCAAGTTTCATGTTGACATTGCCTATCTATGAAAATCAGTGAAATGTAGGACTGTCATGGTAACATTTTGCTCAAAGCCCAATTTCAAAGACTTCCTATAAAAAATCTGGGAAGAGAAACCAAACAAAATCTACACAGAACATTCAAAGAGAATAAAACCCAAGACTGTATGAAACCTCATACCCCTAAGCCAGCTACTCTTAGAACATAAGAATGGCCATACTGGCTCAGGTCAATGATCCATCTAGTCCACTATCCTGTCCTCTGACAGTGGCCATTGCCAGGTGCCCTAGAGGGAATTAACAGAACAGGTAATCATCAAGTGATCCCCTGTTGCCCATTCCCAGCTTCTGTCAAATCAAGGATAGGGACACTTCAGAGCATGGTTTTGCATCTCTGCCCATCCTGGCTATTAGCCATTGATGGACCTATCCTCCATGAACTTATCTAGTTCTTTTTTGAACCCTGTTCAAAACAAGCAATACATGCCCCCATTACCCTGCCTAATTACAGAGTCACTAAGAGGAGCTTCCATTGCACGTCCACACACACACCATTTTTGGCAGTGATAGCTATATGTTAATTTGCAGACCCATGTGCTAAGTAAATGTTAGGTATAATTTTCCAAAATCATCCCTTCCCAAGGCACAGGATGGAAAACTTTCAGACTTGGACAGATGACAGATTTTTGACATATAACCATGGCATGACTTTAAATAGCTCATAGCCCTGGAAAAGAAGTTTAAACCATTTAGAGATTTCCAGCACCCTAAGTGAGTCCAGCACTCACTTTTAGCCCTGGAGGGAAGGACCCATAATAACAGACTGAAACAGAGCTGGTTGAATTTTTCATACATGAAGATTTTTTTTGGTTGAAAAATGGCCTTTTTTCAAAGCCAAAATGGACCAATTTTTTGTTTTTCATGACAAAGTTCAGGCCATTTTCCCCATATATTTTTTTCAACATTTTGACTGAAAACATGCTAAAAAATGTTATTGGAAAAACGTATTGAAAGTTTGGGCTTGCTGTGGTTTTAATCAATGAAAAAAATCATTGTGATTATATTTTCAATACTTTTATCAATCAATATTAAATTAAAAGTCAATAAAAGTTGCAAAAATATTAAAAATAGGTTAATGTCAAACCGTTTGAAATACAACTTTTAGAATTTTTTTGGTGAAAATAGATATTCAGTTTTTGACTAGTACTGCTTTAAAGTCATGAAATGTTTATGTGGAGAAAAGCTAGTTTTGGTTCTTTCTAGAGGTTCCTATGGCTTCCCCTGAGCCTTGCACAGTTGGATTCATGATAATTAAGGCACCTGGCTTTCCAAGCAGAGGAATAGGATAAATAATTCCAATAAAAACTGTAAAACTCTCTAAAATAGGTTAAAGCAACTCTGTGGCCATTTTGGAGGAGAGGTGAGATTACCCAGAGGAGGAAAATGTCACCGAGATGTCAATTTTTGTTTTGATCATTCTAACGATCAGAGATCTCTAGAAACTCAGTAAACTTGAAGACATTTAACTACAAGCACTTGAAAATGCAAAAGCTGAGCAGTTCATTTCAAACATCAGTTTTAGACAGGAGATTGGAAATGCAGCTTCCGATTATATTCAACCCTACCTCAAGTTTTCATATCAATTTCATCGTTTTTCAATAGAAGAAGATTGGTGGTATTGGGGACTGCACCTTTAAGTGGGTTATCTTTCCAGATAGGAGGTCTCAGGGATAAGCACCGCAGAAGCCCATGTTCTGTTATGCAGAGGCATTTGGGAACTCGATGGCGGAATAAAGAGGATCTTTTTCAAGTTCCTTGGGCCAAGGTGATTAACAAACACCATAAACTTCAGGTCCTGAAGTACCATTTAGCATCTGATCCCGTCCCCATTGAAGTCTACAGCAACACTCCAACTGTCTTCAATTGTTTAATATAGGGGCTCATAATCCTTGGAGCTCATGCAGGGCCAGACCCCACTAACCTCATTCATATTGCATAGTATCTGACTCAGTGTACAGTCCCACTGAAGTCAGTGCGAATACTTGTGAGTTAGATACTCTAGACATACGTAAAAATATCAGAATCTGGCCCTTGGATTGAAAATAACCACACAACTAATAAATAAATAAAATATAGACAAATGAAACTGTAATAAAACATCTTTCAGAAGCTGTTTCCACCAGAGCTACCATACAAGGTTCTTCTCATTCATATACGCAAAATACAGGTGATTTTTATTTTGAATACAGCATGTCTACAACCAAACAGGCACAATATCACATAATTGCTTAGGTGTCGAAACATACACCTGAGCAGCAACCGTATGCTAAGAGACATTTTCACAGACACACTGCACTTTGGAGAGGCCAAATGATCCTATTACAGACTTATCAAAGCAGCTGGGATTAGTAGAGATAAAACAACTTTCAGTGCTGGTCTCTCCCTTTCTTTGCTCTTTTGTTTGTCTAAATAGCTGTTTTGGTGAGTGCAGAGACATAATAGGAGGTAATTATTGCTTCATGTAATGTTCCATGTTTGGTTTTGTAATCCTTCAAGTCAGTTTATTTTCATTTTACGCAAAAAAGCTCCCCCTGGAATATTATAATCTCCTTCTAGCTTTCTAGAGCTCTCCTCCTCCTTGTGAAGGGTTCACGGTTTAAAATACACCTGATTGTGATGCAAGGTCAGAGAACCAGGCATCAAATGCACTGACTCAGGGCTGCAATTTTAACAAGAGTTCTCACTGATTAACACAAACACACAAAAGAATAGGAATCCATAAGGCAAACCAGAATCAGGGCATGAGGAATCTGCTCCTATTCCCACTGTATTCAATGGCTCATCTCACTTTGCCTTCATTGGTGCAGAACCAGGCATTAAGGGCCAGATTTTCAAATGCTCTTAAAGATGCATATAGTAAGCTAGTGAGATTTTCAGAAGTGCCTAGGGCTCAGATTTTTAATCGACTGTCAATGGTTTTTTTGGTATTTTAAGTGCCTAACTCACTTTTGAAATGACTTAGGCTCCTAAATCAGTTAGGTATTACAAAACTGAATTCAGCAATACTTTAGGTTCCTGAATCTGGCGCTATTTGACTTCAGTGGGTTTTTGATCAGCATCTTGGTCCCTTAAGTTCCTACAGAATATTCTTCTGTGCTCTTTCTAGTCAGCGATCCCTTAAATTTCTATAGGCTCTTCACTGGGTTCTTTCTGGTAAGACTGGTCTTTATATCCTAGGGAGTGTTTCCATTAGGGCTGTTGATTAATCACAGTTAACTCACATGATTAACTCAAAAAATTAATTGCGATTAATTGCAGTTTTAATCGCACTGTTAAACAATAGAATACCAATTTAAATTTATTAAATATTTTGGATGTTTTTCTACATTTTCATATATATTGTATTCTGTGTTGTAATAGAAATCAAAGTCTATGTTATTTCTGATTACAAATATTTGCACTGTAAAAATGATAAACAAAAAAATAGTATTTTACAATTCACCTCATACAAGTACTGTACTGCAAGCTTTTCGTCGTGAAAGTGCAATTTACAAATGTAGATTTTTTTTGGTTACATAACTGCACTCAAAAACAAAACAATGTAAAACTTCAGAGCCCACAAGTTCACTCAGTCCTACTTCTTGTGCAGCCAATCACTAAGACAAACAAGTTTGTTTACATTTACAGGAGATAATGCTGCCCTCTTCTTATTTACGTCACCAGAAGTGAGAACAGTCATTTGCATGGCACTTTTGTAGCTGGATTTACATGCCAGATATAAAAAAATTATTAAAGCTAATGTTAAAAAAATTATATAATACATAGGTTGAAAAAAGAGTGTCTGTACATAGAATCATAGAACTGGAAGGGACCTTAATAGGTCATCTAGTCCAGTTCCCTGCACTCAAGGCAGGACTAAGTATTATCTAGACCATCCGTGACAGGTGTTTGTCCAACCTGCTCTTAAAAATCCCCAATGATGTAGATTCCACCACCTCCCTAGGAAATTTATTCCAGTGCTTAACCATTCTGACAGTTAGTTTTTCCTAATGTCCAACCTAAACCGTTTGGGTTATACATCTGGGTATAGTGCTTAGATTATCCACAAATACAAAGTTTGTTTTTAAAGTCATAAGATACATATAGTGCATAATCAGCAATAACCCAAATTTAGGTGAATGAATTTAAGAAAACAGTTTAGATATTTAGCATCCATGCATTTGGGCACATTACTCATGAAAAAAGTTATACACAGAGTTGGTGGCAGAAAGCAAAATATATCAATGAGGGAAGATTGTCCCACAGTAATTGAGAATTTAGGATAGGAAAGCAAAGTTTCCCCTGTCTCTTCCAAATTCACCTTCCAGCGAGCCGCTCAGGTAGGTGGCCACATCTTGGTTGGAGGGGGTCCTGGCGATACGCTTCTTGATGGCATCCAGCAGAGCATTCTCCACGATGTACCTCATCGTGGTGTCCGGGCATGTCAAAAGGTGGAAGGCGTGAATGATCACGGCAACATCGCACAGATCATCCATTCGAGGGATGTTGGCACCGCCCTGCCTGTGCGAGGTGTATACCAGTTCATTCCTGGCCCTCTGGGGAAGAAACATCCACTTCTTCACTAGCTGCTGGATGGTGTTGTCTGCCTTGTTCAGAGGTACCTTCGCCATGGCAGATCCCCTCAGGACGAATGAGATACTGGGGATCAGGAAGGTGTTCAAGGTGTTGATCTTCTGCCACGGAGCCAGTAGCGAGGAGTCGATCCTGCCGCATCTCATAGAATCTCCACAATGGTATCCTCAGGTGTCTGCTGGATGCGGAAACCCGTGGGCGTGCCGAGATGTTGGTATGCTTGCCCATCCTCGAGGAAGATCATGGATTCACCCTGTATCTGAAACGGCATCGCCTGGACCAAGTCCCTTTTACTGCCATTGATTTGCCGGGATGCACACTTCCTGGCATTGAAGCAGAGTCCCATCCAGTTGGCAGCCTGGCTGGTGATGTTGAGCATTTGTTGGAGACTCTCAGGGTTGTCTTCAAATCAGGAGCAGATCATCTGCATAGGTCAGGATATTCACTCTGTTGTCATATGGACTGAAACCGCCTAGACCTCTGGAGATTGTTTGAATGAGTGGCTCCATGGCTAAGTTGAAAATGATGGGGCTCAGGGGGCAGCCTAGCATCACGCCGCTACAGATAGGAATTTCCGGCGTCTCTCCTTCCATGGAGTGGATGGTGGTGATGCAACCTTCATACAGTTCCTGGACCAGTTGGAGAAAGTTTTCAGGCATCCCGAACTCTCGAAGTGTGTCAAAAATGTGCTGGTGGGGCATCAATCCAAAAGCATTTGCCAGGTCGAGCCATGCTATGACACATTGCCTCTGTGCCCTCCTGGCCGTGTGGATGGCAGTCTGAAGGACAAAGTTGTGTGTGTAGCAGCCTTCGCATGACATGAAACTTTTCTGGATGGAGCTTATGGATCCTCCGTTCACCGACCGGTCTGTCATCCTAGCCGCGAGGCATCTGGTACACAGTTTGTCCATTGTGGAACCAAGAGATATGGGTCTCCAGTTTTTGGGGTCGTCTCCCTCACCTTTCTTGTAGAGGAGCACCGTCATAGATTTCTTCCAGGAGCTGGGAGTATGGTGGAACTGTTTGAATTTGTTGAAAATGGCAGTTAGAACCAGGCAACCAGGGTCTCATTTTTTGAGTAAGTTGTAGCGAATGCCATCTTTTCGTGGGGCTGTGTTTTTGGTCTTTGTAAGTCTGGTCTCTACTTCCTGTGATGTAAAGTCTTGTTCCAGGTCTTCTGCATAGTCAACCCAAGGTAGAGGATGAAGGCACTCTGGACTCTGCACGTCGTTCTGAGCTACACAGTCAAACACCCCTTTCAAGTACGAGAATAGTCTCTTGGACGGGATTGTGCAGTAGGATGAGGGCCTGTCAAGGATCTCTCTCATAGCCTTAGGGTGGTTTGACCGGTAGAGCGTCTGGATCCTAGATGCTGCATGCTGGGACTGATGTTCCTTCTCCTGGATTCCCTCATGTTGTTGTGGTTCTGTCTGGATGCAGGAGCCCTGTGTGCAGTCGGTGTGTTCTCCTGAGTTCCCTTCCTCCCAGATACGATTTCTGCAGACAGATCTTTAGTGAGTCTGTCTATGAGGAAGTCAAAGTCCTCGAAGGAGGCTGTCCTGGACAACTCCTCCATCCAAGTGACTTGCTATGCTGTGGTGGCCCTCACTGTGGGCTACTGCTCTTCCGGATGCTCGATCTCTGCAGGCTCAGGCTGGAAAACTGCTGTGGAATTAGCCTGTTGCCTTTTTCCCTCCGGGGCTGAGAACTCCATTTGTCCAGATCTTCCAGAACGAGGATTTTAGGGCAGCACTGGTCCTTTTAGGAAGGACAGTTTTAGAGGCAGCGGTGCTGGCCCTTTTAGGAATGCAGTCTTGCCTGGGAGTTTCTGGAGCGACGCTGGTCCTTCTGTTGGTGAGTTCTCTCTGAAGGGGTCTTTGATGCAGTGTGAGACCTTCTGGGGGAAAGGTCCTGTTGGGTGGTCCTGGAAGCTGTGCTGGTCCACCTAGGGGTGAGATCCCATTGCATGGTCCTAGCAGCACAGATAACTCCTCCACTGGCGGGGTCTCTCTGGATAGCCTGTGCAGTGATGCTAGCTCTTCTGATGAAGTTACCTGAGGGGAGGTGCTGACCCTTCTGACGATGGTGCGGTGCTGGACATTCTGCGAGGAAGCACTAAGCCATCTGGAGATGGAGTTGCCTTGCATAAGCTGTGAGGGAGTGCTGATCCTCCTCTTGGTGGGGTCCAGCTTAGGGCCCTCTTCTTATTTACAATGTCATCAGAAAGTGAGAACAAGCATTTGCCTGGCACTTTTGTAGATGGCATTGCAAAGTATATACGTGCCAGATATGCTAAACATTCGTATACCCCTTCATGCTATGGCCACCATTCCAGAGGACATGCTTCCATGCTGATGACGCTCATTAAAAAAATAATGCATTAATTAAATTTGCGACTGAACTCCTTGGGGGAGGATTGTATGTCCCCTGCTCTGTTTTACCCACATTCTGCCATGTATTTCATGTTATAGCAGTCTCAGATGATGACCCAGCACATATTGTTCATTTTAAGAACACTTTCACTGTAGATTTCACAAAATGCAAGGGTACCAATGTGAGATTTCTAAAGATAGCTACAGCACTTGACCCAAGATTTAAGAATCTGAAGTGCCTTCCAAAATCTGAGAGGGGCGAGGTGTGGAGCATGCTTTCAGAAGTCTTAAAAGAGCAACACTCCGATGTGGAAACTACAGAACCCGAACCACCAAAAAAGAAAATCAACCTTCTGCTGGTGGCATCTGACTTGGATGATGAAAATGAACATGCATCGGTCCACACTGCTTTGGATTGTTATCGATCAGTACCTGTCATCAGCATGGATGCATGACCCCTGGAATGGTGGTTGAAGCATGAAGGGACATATGAATCTTTAGCGCATCTGGCATGTAAATATCTTGCGATGCCAGTTACAACAGTGCCATCAGAACGCCTGTTCTCATTTTCAGGTGAGATTGTAAACAAGAAGCAGGCTGCATTATCTCCTGCAAATGTAAACAAACTTGTTTGTCTGAGTGATTGGCTGAACAAGAAGTAGTACTTAGTGGACATGTAGGCTTTAAAATTTTACATTGTTTATTTTTGAATGCAGTTTTTTTGTACAAAATTCTACATTTGTAAGTTCAACTTTCATGATAAAGAGTTTGCATTACAATACTTGTATTAGGTGAATTGAAAAATACTATTCTTTTGTTTTTTTACAGTGCAAATACTGGTATTCAAAAATAAAAATAAAGTGAGTATTGTACGTTTGTATTCTGTGTTGTAATTGAAATTGATATATTTGAAAATGTAGAAAACATCCAAAAATATTTAAATAAATGATATTCTATTATTGTTTAACAGTGTGATTAATCATGCAATTAATCGCACTTAATTTTTTCATCACGTGATTAATCACGATTAATTTTTTAAATCACTTGAGAGCCCTAGTTTGCCTTGCTCTTAAGGGGGCCCTTTTAGCACTTTAGAGAATGCAAGGGTTATATTTACTGTCCCTTTAAAGATTGGGGCTCAGCTGAAGCAATCAAAGGGGACCTCTCTGGGGAGCAGGGTGTGATTGCAGCAGCAAAGTGTGGTGTTCTCTGAAAGGACTCAGTACAATGGGACTTGCGCAAACTGTGTGGGTGGTTTTGGATACCAAGTTTAATGGAACTCCAATTTTAAAATTGCCTCATGTCTAGGAATGTAACATTTGGCCAGCCACTGAATTACAGTGATCTGACCCCTCTGAGATGAACCTACCCAGAAGGTACTGTAGATTGTTGCAAGGAAAGCTGCCAGTGAAGATTCATTTGCAAACACTCTGTCTGTTAGAGAGCTGGAGGGCCGTCATATGGAGGCAGGAGGACTCTTATACCAGCTAAAGGATGAGCATTTAAGAGAAGTCTGACTCTTTGTGCCTTCCTGGGACAAGTTGCAGTAAAACTGCAGCAAAAAGCCCCTTTGCTTTAATCAGCTATATAAGAGACCACTTAAATAGTGAAGAGCTGAAAGAGTTAGAAGACCAGGAATTGTCTACATTGCTAAAGTTAAAAGATCAGATTTTACACAACAGTGCTCTTGCAAGAGAGGAGCAAACTGAAGGAACTAAAGTAGAGACAATTCAGAAACTATATGCCAAGAACTTAAAGTTTCTTGAAAGTTTCAAGAATGAAGGAAATAAAAAGCCAACCTGCTGTGGAAAATCTGTCGCCCCCTCCCCAGAAATGAGAACCCGTTTTTTAAAAAGATTTTCAAACAACAGGACAGATTGGGAACTCCCAGCAAAAGGATAGGTTAAGTATAAACAATTAGGCTTACCAAATGGAAAGTGGGATTCAAAAGGGGTACATTGAGGGAGAGATATGGACACTGTAATCAGAGCAGTTTTCCCAGGATGGAGCCTCAGGAGTTACTTGGAGAGAAAAACTAATGAGTCTGCTGAAACTAAGGACACAACTGAACTGTACCTGCAGCTCTCAAGAGCAGCACAGGAGCCAAAAGAGACATCTCAGGATTTCCTAGTTCAAGCACGTGATTTGAAACAGAAAGCATTATTTGCCTTTGAAAAATGTGACTCTGATCTAAGTCCTTGCACAAAACATGTACCTGCAGTCGGTCCTGCCAAGATTGCTGAATGTGATGAGGTTAAAAGGGCATTGTGTGCATAGAAGTTGGAGGGTTGCAAGAGGGAAGAGTTTGGAGGAGGTCCCAGGAAGGCAGTCTGGGTGAACATGGCTGGAATTTCAGGTGCAGCTGCAGTAATTCTGTAAATAGTTTTCTTAATAAAAAGACAGTTTTGTTTTAGCAACATGGAGTCCTCTCATGTTATTACCTAGCATGTGGTACATGAAACTGGCTCTTAGTAAATTCCAGATCAAACGTACTCAGTTTACGGTAAGAAGACTGTTTTCCTAAATGCCAATGCAGCAAACTTAGTTTGGAATCTCAAAGTCAAGATGTCTTCTTTCTGACACATGCAACTTCACCAGAAATAAATGTTCTGTTGGCCAAACTCTGCCCTTTTACAGTTGAACTCACTGGAGTTGCATGGGTGTTAGGAAGTGCAGTGTGACTTCACAAATGGAACGTAGGTAACAATTCTGTCTGTGATGTGTGAGCCAAACTGGAGTCCAGATCTCTCTCCCACAGCAGTACTGACTTTGCTCTGCCGGCAAAGAGTTAGAATAAAAAGTAACAAAACCTTTCTGTGACTGAAGTCAGCGCAGATCTGAGTCTGAAAATAAACAGGGCAAAGCCCTTCTGAGTAAGAAGATGTTTACATGGTCACTTTTCACAGTAGGAACCAGATTCACTCTGGCTCCTATTTATCAAGGCAATGAAATATATGCATAACAGGGATGGATGGACTTAAGCATGTGCTTAAGTATTTTGCTGAACTGAGCCCTCAGTGAGTTCCAGGCTCAGGATTTGAATTTAGATAGCATATTGCAAAGAACCAGCAGTAGAAAGTCTCCTGTTTCCATGTATCCCCAGAACTTCTGTCAATAGGGTTTTTTTTGGAGTCCTCCTTGGACTGCAAGAGCGCCCTGCCTTGGGGGACCTAGGGATGGTACCTATACATTTCAATGCTATTTTCTTTGATTTATGATTTCTGAGTACTATACCTGTTATCCTTTGCTTCTTGGAATTTTCCAAAGTTATGCTCCAACCAGCTAAAAAGGGAGTGGGAATTCTTCGCCTTCTTTATGTGTCTGATTGTTTGGTTGATACCAGCCAGTAAAGTATGTCTATGAAATGTATTGTTGTTCTGGGAAATTTACCATTTTGACACCTCCTTCCCCACCCCCAAAAGTCACTTTTTCCAGGGTAGGGGGAAAAAAGCTTTATTTATGAATTCCTAAACCACACTCTAAGCTCATAAATTAGTGATGGAGCAACCTCAAACAGTTCAGTGATTGGGTACTTCTATGACCTATCAGAACGTATGGAGAAACTTACCAAGCCATATTTCCCTCTCCTTGCACAATCCCTTTCCTACCCTGTACAGTATTATTTTGTAACACAGGACCTGCTACCCCACTGATATTTTTGGTGAATGAACTGCAGTGTATAGGTTGCTAATTTTCCATAGGATCACTGAAACGACTAGCGATACTCACACAAATGTATGTAGGATCTTGGTTGCTGGGCTTTGGGTTAGGAAAGCACTTAGGCATGTGAGCCATTAACGTCAAAAGGTAAGCAGGTGCTTAAGTGTTTTTCTGGATTGGGATCTTTGGAGCTAGACAGTGTCCAGAGGTCAGGACTAGGGTATGCTGTGCCAGGGAGTGGGGATGGTCTCTGGTCTTTGGGAGGCAGGGCTGAGTTGTGGCTTTCATCATCAAGTCATGACCCTCCTCTCCTTGCCAGGCTCCCTGCTCCTCTCCCAGTCTGTATTTTTTTCCTCCAGATGGTTCTTGACCTTTTCTTCACACCAGAAGCTGTCAGGGTAAACTGGGTTGCATTAGCAATGGAGACTGAAGGAGTAGATGAACTGGCACATTGCTGCAAACAGTGTACAAGCAGGATCAGAGCGATCAGCAAGAGACAGGATGAGGGAGTGCGGGGTAGCAAGGATATGTTTCCTTGTAATATATTGTTCAACCACTAAGCGTCTCTGTGCTGTATAGAATTCCGGTCAGTAGTATGACCAACTGGAGCTGGTCACAAGTTTGGGAGGATGGAAAATTGAGGGAGAGGTGGGGACTAAATGAAAATGTTCATTGAAACATTTCCTCAAGTGTTCAGGGTTATTTTTGTTTTGTTGATTTGTTTCCCTCCCTGAAAGCTGTAAAGCTGAACTCTGAAAATTTTGGCCCAAACCTGAATTTTTGGTGGGGTTTTGGTACAGTCTTTTCCCCAGCAATTTTTAATGAAAAACTTCAATTTTCATAGTAAAGTTTTTAGTTTTCAGTTGCCAAAAATCCCCCTCCCTCCCTAATTTTTTTTTGGGGGGGGAAGAGTTTGGGTTTTCACAAAAAAGTAGAAAATTTCCACTGAATTTTTTGACAAAAAAGTGTTTTTTGTTGAAAATTTTCTTGGGAGGAAAACCAATTTTCAGTCCAGTTCTGTTGCCACCCTAAACTGTCTAGTCCCTAAAAAGACTGACTTCAGTGGAACTTAAGCATGTGCTTAAGTGCTATGCCAAATAGAGTCAGACTGCTATACCAGTACCTTGATAAAAACAGTTTGGGAATAGTTATGTTCCTGCTAATCAGAAGGAAATTAGTTGATCAGCATTAAGTATGATGTATTACTTCCATAATTAAAATATATATTTTGATCATTATTAGATTTAGCCCTTGGAAGCTTCCAAATGAAAGCTGGTCAAAAACCAGGAAAAATACTCAATTTTTAATTTAAAAAAAAATCATCCACATTTTCACAATTTCCACCAGCTCTCCACTTGATGGAAAAATGAGAAAACACTTTAAGATTTCTTCAGAAATGTTCCATTTTTTAAAATCAAGATTTGAAATGTTGATTGAAATTTCTCATTTATAAACTTCACATTTCTAACAAATGTTGGCCCCCACTATTTTGGACCAACATCCATGTTTTGCTTATAGTGCATGTGCTTTGTTGTACAGTTGTTCCTGAGTGTTGGGCTATTGACTGCTTGTTACTATTCTCCCTCACAGAAATGCTCCGTTGATGTTTTTCTTTCATTAAAAATGGAGGTGAGGATGGGGGAACACACGTACGAAGAGAGCTGTGAACTTTAAACACAGATATTATTTCCAGGATTTCTTGACTAGGTACTGGTCTAGACGGACCGCGGGTCTGATCCAGTCTGGCAAGTCACAAGTTCCTACGAGAAAAGGTAGCTCCAACTTTTGGCCCATCAATATTTGCAATATTTCTCTTAAATTCACTTCATGATTTTGAGGAAAATGTCACTTCTTAAGGAAAGCACTTAAGCACATATTGAATTTACACACATGACTGGTCCTGCAGAAGTAAAAATTAAGCATGCGCTTAAGTGTTTCGCTGAACTGTGGGTTGGAAAAGGAAACTTGTCCTTTCATTTTTAATTACTTTAAAATGTAAATGGCGGAATTACAGTCACGTCTGAAGTGTCACTGTTTCATTAATACAACTTAGTTTTGTCTCGCTCAGTAAATCCTGCACTTGTTATTTAGGAATTACATACACTGGCATGTGTCGTTCCCCACCATGCTGAATGTTTCCCTCCTGAATCAAGCAAACCCAGCAGGATAGTGTAAATGCTCATAGCGGATTAAACACCAAGCCTTAACTGATACTTATTGGAAAACAGCTTTCACAGGAAAGAGAAGACAGGTGACAATATTCAAGACAGCTTCAGAGAGGCATCGGGCGGGCGGGCACGGGGGGGGGGGGCGGCGAAGGAGGAATGGCAAAGTGATGCATAATTCATGAGGTAAATTAATCAAGTCCTCTTTCCTATGTCCATTCCAATTATATGGAACATGCCTAATCATCAGGGTAATTTTTTTCTTTTTCTTATTCTTTTTTTTTTTTTTTTTTTTCTGCAAAGGGATAAACAGTGGATATGATGATATTTGAATGGGGATAAACTGAAGGCTTCAATCACATTTAGAGCAGCACCTAAAAGATTTCTATCTTGTTGTGCTTTCATTGTGGCAAGGTCTTTTTCTTTCAGTTGGTGAGGAGTTGTGGAAAGAGAGGGCGGGGGTTGGTGCGCGTTAGAGCAGAGAGATTGGGTAAAATTATTTTCCTTCATGCTTGGCTAGGCCTTAGTGCGAAGAAGGGGACCCAGCTTAGGGCTGGTGGCAGATTCCAGATAAAAGAAGCTTCAATTCTAACTGACCTTCCATGCATTCTGTCAGGCCTTCAGCAGAAGGCGGGGGAAGGAACAATGGAAGCGACCTGAGCAAAAGCTAGTGGTGAATGCCTGGGCCAAGGCTCCAGTGAAACTAGGTGGGAAAAACAAAAGTGATAGACAGGGCTTTGCCTTGAAATGGTTTCTATAGTCCGCACAAAAAGAGAGCCATTGAGTGGGGAATAAAGTCCTGTCGATAAGCATGCACAATTTGCACACAAACGCACACACAACCCCCCACAAATATATGTATACACACAGTTTCTTAGAAAAATTGAAAATTTAGCATCCAAGCTGCCACCTCCCCTTAAAGGACCTGATTCAAAGTTCATTAAAATCAACTGGCAGGCCCAAAGCCTAGTTCAGAAGTCAATGGAAGCGTTTAGGTCCTGATTTAGCAAGGCACTTAAGCATATGCCTGACTTTAAGCAGTATGCTTTACAATCCATGGGACTACACATGTGCTTAAAATTAGGCACATGCCTACGTACCTTGCTTTATCAGGGCTTTCATGACACTTTGAATCTGAGGATTTGCAAAAAATAAATTAATTAAATTTTACAGTTCAGAAAACCCTCCTTAAATTGTATTAAATTTAGGACTGGGTGAACTATTCATAATGAAGGATTTGTTTGACAAATTTCTCAGTCTGAGCAAACAATGATTCTGCAAATTTGAACAATTATTTAATGAAAATGTTTGTTGACAAAATACAAGTTAGATCTTCAACTGGTACAAATTGGCATAGCTCCACTGCAGTCAAATCAGAAGTCTATGGCTTGCTCAGGAAAAGTTAGCTACAGCTGTTCTTTCAAGAATTTGATATTTGATATTCATCCCATGTGACTGATCTTACTCAGGTGGGTTGGCTTCTGCTCCGTGACTGGATGATGAATACACCTGTAGTAGAGAAGGCAAGGGTGTAAGCAAGCAGCTGGGTTTCAAATATCTCAGACAGAAGACAGGAGTTGGGAATAATTTATACAGTGCTCACAGGAGGCAGGCAGGACTAGGGAATTTAAGAACACTAATTTTCCATTTTGAGTCAAATAGACCTTGTCTGAAATGTTGCTGCTGGAAACAAATATGGCTATTGTGATCTTTATTGTGAGAGCTCAGTACTAAAATGGATGTCCATCCAGCACATTCACATGTGTACGCCTAGCTGTGCAATATATGGCCAAATAATTGTCTTGCTCCTCTGACCGCCTCTAAGCCAGAATTGTGGCCAAGTCTTTTGTGCAAGTGCATGACCTATTCATAGAATCATAGAATCATAGAATATCAGGGTTGGAAGGGACCTCAGGAGGTCATCTAGTCCAACCCCCTGCTCAAAGAAGGGCCAATCCTCAACTAAATCAACCCAGCCAGGGGTTTGTCAAGCCTCACCTTAAAAACCTCTAAGGAAGGAGATTCCACCACCTCCCTAGGTAACCCATTCCAGTTCTTCACCACCCTACTAGTGAAAATGTTTTTCCTAATAGCCAACCTAAACCTCCCCCACTGCAACTTGAGACCATTACCCACTGAGAACAGTCTAGATTCATACTTTTTGGAATCCCCCTTCAGGTAGTTGAAAGTAGCTATCAAATCCCCCCTCATTCTTTTCTTCTGCAGACTAAATAATCCCAGTCCCCTCAGCCTCTCCTCATAAATCATGTGCACCAGCCCCCTACTAATTTCTGTTGTCCTCTGCTGGACTCTTTCCAATTTTTCCACATCCTTCTTGTAGTGTGGGGCCCCAAACTGGGCACAGTACTCCAGATGAAGCCTCACCAATGCTGAATAGAGGGGAATGATCACATCCCTCGATCTGCTGGCAATGATCCTACTTATACAGCCCAAAATGCCATTAGCCTTCTTGGCAACAAGGGCACACTGTTGACTCATATCCAGATTCTCGTCCACTGTAACCCCTAGGTCCTTTTCTGCAGAACTGCTGCCTAGCCACTCGGTCACTAGTCTGTAGCAGTGCATGGGATTCTTCCGTCCTAAGTGCAGGACTCTGCACTTGTCCTTTTTGAACCTCATCAGATTTCTTTTGGCCCAATCTTCTAATTTGTCTAGGTCCCTCTGTATCCTATCCCTACTCTCCAGCGTATCTACCACTCCTCCCAGTTTAGTGTCATCTGTGAACATGCTGAGGGTGCAATCCATGCCATCCTCCAGATCATTAACGAAGATTTTGAACAAAACCAGCCCCAGGACCGATCAATGGGGCACTCTGCTTGATACTGGCTGCCAACTAGACATGGAGCCATTGATCACTACTTGTTGAGTCCGATGATCTAGCCAGCTTTCTATCCACCATATAGTCCATTCATCCAATCCATACTTCTTTAACTTGCTGGCAAGAACACTGTGGGAGACCTTATCAAAAGCTTTGCTAAAGTCAAGGAATATCACGTCCACTGCTTTCCCCTCATCCACAGAGACACTTATCTCATCATAGAAGGCAATTAGGTTAGTCAGGCATGACTTGCCTTTGGTGAATCCATGCTGACTGTTCCTGATCACTTTCCTCTCCTTGAAGTGCTTCAAAATTTCTTCCTTGAGGACCTGCTCCATGATTTTTCCAGGGACTGAGGTGAGGCTGACTGGCCTGTAGTTCCCCGGATCCTCCTTCTTCCCTTACTACATTAGCCTTTTTCCAGTCATCCTGGACCTCCCCCGATCGCCATGAGTTTTTAAGGATAATGGCCAATGGCTCTGCATTCGCATCCCCCAACTCCTTTAGCACCCTCGGTTGTTGTGCATCCGGCCCCATAGACTTGTGCTTGTCCAGCTTTTCTAAATAGTCCTGAACCACTTCTTTCTCCACCGAGAGCTGGTCACCTCCTCCCCATACTGTGCTGCCCAGTTCAGTAGTCTGGGCGCTGACCTTGTTCGTGAAGACAGAGGCAAAAAAAAGCATTGAGTACATTAGCTTTTTCCACCTCCTCTGTCACTAGGTTGCCTCCACTATTCAGTAAGGGGCCCACACTTTCCTTGACCTTCTTGTTGCTAACATACCTGTAGAAATCCTTCTTGTTACTCTTAACATTTCTTGCTAGCTGCAACTCCAAGTGTGATTTGGCCTTCCTGATTTCACTCCTGCATGCCTGAGCAATTTTTTTATACTCCTCCCTGGTCATTTGTCCAATCTTCCACTTCTTGTAAGCTTCTATTCCATAACTGTGCCTTACATAGTGGATTCAGAAACCCATAGTTATCTGTTGAATGTACTAGCCTCCAGTTCTCTGTTACTTTTCTCCATCTGCCACATTGCTTGTCACAAATTACTTAAAATGTGGTTTCACCCTGTAAGTGACCTTGCAGAAATTGCATCATGGGGTTCGATGTTCATTGTGGTTCACTGATCTCCTTATCAAATATTCTCAGATCACATAGCAAAAAAGGTTGTTTCCCCCTTACTCCCAGTTGCCAGTCCCAGAGAGTCACCATGGATTTTTTCCATCTTGTGCATCATCCCAGCAACAGAGGTATTGCCTGCCAAATTAAGCCTTCATTTATGGCTGTGCAACCCCATTTCCTTCAGTTTATGTTGTCTGTGACACCTCTGCAACCCCACTGAATTTTAATGGAGTACACGGGCGTCAAAGCTCTCAGAGGGCTCTCAGATGCCTTTCTGTAGGTTGTCCTTTCAATTCACCCAGGCCCAAACGTGGAACACAGTGTGTGACAAGGACTCAAGATGAGGGACACACAACAATTATTCATGCAGGCAATTTCCTTGCTTGAAAACTAGTCTATGCAAATGGTGAAGATGGAAAGTATTTACAGGATGATTCCTGATTTATATTTTTACTATATTTTAAATAAGTATTTAAAAAAGAAGCCACTCTGAAGTATATTCTGCAAACCTATGTGCCATAGAATTTACTAGGGCATTTGGGGAACATGGGTATTTGAAATTCTGAGTTAGAGGAGACTGGAAATCAGCCTTCCAGGGAAAATATTATTTCTGAACCAGCAGTGTCTCAACAAAAGGAAAACAGCCATTATTTGTCTTGACATGAAAGACATAGTAGAGAGATGATACATTATGAGCATCTAGTCTGACCACCTGCATAACTCAGGTCAGAGAATTTCACCAGATGATTCCTTTATCTAGTCTCGCTGTCAGTGGGCTCCTAAAATAGCAACTGCTAATGATCCACAAAAAGGTGACAACTGTTGGAGACAGTGTTGGGGTAAAAGGAATGGTAGCTGCATCTCCTCTGGATAGTTGGTACTGCTCCTTGCCTTCTCCAGAATACCTGCTCTGGATACAGATGACCAATTTATGGAGAAAGACGAGCGAAACCCTTTCTGCAAATGTGCTCTAACCCATAAAACTTGCCTCCATGGTTTGACTGCTGAAACTGCAGTGCTGTGTTTTTTCAGACACCGTGATGATGCTTTTTCTCACCAATGCTGTGTCTAGAGACTTGGCCTCATGGATGCCCTGTCTAGAGACATTTATTGACTGAAGACCTTTCTTACAGGTTCCTGATGGAGGTTAACTGAGTTTCAGTTCGCAGATGCACTACACTACTCTGTTGCTACATCAGTTTTTCACTGATGTCTATGATTTCTTTTTAATTATCTTGCAAAAGTCCCTGGAGGCCCAAATCAGGATCAGGGCCCCACTGTGCTAGCGGTGCATGAAAAGATTGTAAGATCTGCCCTTGAAGACTTTACAACCTTCCTTTGGGTTGAGTTATATGAGGAATGCCTTAGTTTATTGGCCCCACACTTTCTTGAAGTCTGTCTTATGCAAATAAAGTTGAGAAGACTTTGACTAACTTCTTTTATAGTATTATAACACCCACCCATGCTGTGTGGTGCTCTGTTCTCCACTAGTGGTGGCTGGGACACAGAGAGAAGTTGACCAGCCTGCTACAGCCATGGCTATAAGAGCTGTGTCTTTTAGCTTGGACAGTAGAAGCTCACTCATTTAGTTCCAAAGGCTTCTTTGTTTGACACTGCTGCCAAAAACCTGTGCAAGGGTGCCGTGTTACAGGATAAGAAAAGCATCTTTTGTCAAACTTGTTCACAAATGATGCTGGCAGTCTGCTTTCCTAAAATATTCTTCCATACGTCTCTGGAAATGGGTGCCTCACTCTCTTAGGCTCCTTGGAAAATCTCAGCCTGAGTTATCATTATAAAACTTAGTGAAGTTCATTATGAAACTGGTGAGAGAAATAACATATGTTTAGGAGATATATTTCAATTGTAGTCCTGGTTCAGCCTTAACCAATGAAAAACTATTGTCTTTCCTTCATAAAGGCTTGCATGTGCAAATCTATTACACAATACACATACTGTGCTCTCAATCAAAGGGATTTACATATAATATTTTCTATATGAAAATGGATCATGTAATGTTTTCTCTGGTCCATGCAGAATGTTTTCTCTATGCAAAGGTCATACACATACACAGTTGTATACATTGGCTTTGACATTGACATTTCTATATGTTGATGTTGATGTCTAAGGACTCAGTTCAGTATAGGGTGACCAGATAGCAAGTGTGAAAAATCGGAATGGGAGTGGGGGGTAATAGGTGTCTATATAAGAAAAAGCCCCAAATATCAGGACTGTCCCTATAAAATTGGGGCATTTGGTCACCCTAGTTCAGTAAAGTATGTAAACAGAAACTTATGGGCTTGTCTGCATGGTGAGTGAGTGCACACCAAACCAGGATATTAATCTACAGTGCAGCCCGCACACACAAGAGGTTCTATAATGTGTTTTTACATACCGCTGTTTGAAACGGGAGTAGTCAAAGTGCACTATGGACCTTTTTGTGCATGGTAGAAGGATCCACATGACGAGGTAATGCATGGCAAACTAGTGCACTCATGTCTCTGGTTCTTCTATTGGATTTTGTCTGGTGAAATAGTGTAAAATATATTATATCAACACTATTCTTTCATCACTGTGTTTTAAGGCAGTTTCTGGCTACCTCTTTGGAAGGTGTATTATCAACACATCTCCTTTACAGGAAAATCTGTTGATCCTCGTGAGCTGGGGAAAAAAGACATGTTTGAATCACAGCCCCTTGGTTCAGGTTCAAGACAAGCTGGAGAATTTGCACTACAGAAATACAACCTGGAAAGTCCAAGAACAGTTTCAAGATGTGTCATCAGGGCAGACACTGTAAAGCTAGCACCTTATTTTCTTTTAAATCCTTCCTTAAAACTTACCTCTGCAGTGAAACCTATAAAACACTTCTGTCTGGACTTAGCTAAGCAAGTGGCAAGCTCTGACTTGTATTATTTGGCTAAACACTTTTGTGATCTTATCTTCCCAACCCCTCCCCACCCCAGTTGTCTGTGGCAATCCTGTCTGACACCTCAGCTCTCTGGGGCAGGGACTGTCTTGCTTGCTATTAATCTGTACCGCATTTAACACAAGCGGGCATACTTTGACTCCCCCAGGGAACTGATGAGCAGGATCCTCTGGGAGGCTAATATGAGGGGGAAAGAAGTCCCAGGAGAGCTGGCTTTATTTTAAAGAAGCCTTATTGAGGGCATAGGAACAAACCATCCCAATGTGCAGAAAGAATAGCCTATATGGCAGGCGACCAGCTTGGCTTAACAGAGAAATCTTCGGTGATCTTAAACACAAAAAGGAAGCTTACAAGAAGTGGAAACTTGGACAGATGACTAGGTAGGAGTATAAAAATATTGCTCGCGCATGCAGAGGTGTAGCCAGGAAGGCCAAAGCACAATTGGAGTTGCAACTAGCAAGGGATGTGAAGGGCAACAAGAAGAAGGTTAGGGAAATTGTGGGACCTTTACTGAATGGGGGAGACAACTTAATGACAGATGATGTGGAAAAGGCTGAAGTACTCAATGCTTTTTTTGTCTCAGTCTTCACAGACAAGGTCAACTCCCAGACTGCTGCATTGAGCAGCACAGTATGGGGAGAAAGTGAGCAGCTCTCAGTGGTTAAGGACTATTTGGAAAAGCTGGACATGCACAAGTTCATGGGGCCAGATCTAATGCATCCAAGAGTGCTGAAGGAGTTGGCTGATGTGATTGCAGAGCCATTGGCCATTATCTCTGAAAACTCTTGGCAATTGGGGGAGGTCCCAGATGATTGGAAAAAGGCAAATAGAGTGCCCATCTTTAAAAAAGGGAAGAAGGAGAATGCGGGGAACTACAGACTGGTCGTCCTCACCTCAGTGCCTGGAAAAACCATGGAGCAGGTCCTCAAGGAATCCATTTTGAAGCACTTGGAGGAGAGGAAGGTAATCAGGAACATTCAACATGGATTCACCCAGGGAAAGTCATGCCTGACCAACCCGATTGCCTTCTATGATTTGATAACTGGCTCTGTGGATATGGGGAATGTGGTGGACATGATACATCTTGACTTAAGCAAAGCTTTTGATACAGTCTCCCGCAGTATTCTTGCCAGCAAATTAAAGAAGTATGGATTGGATGAATGGACTATAAGGTGGATAGAAAGCTGGCTAGATCATCGGGCTCAATGGGTAGTGATCAATGGCTCAATGTCTAGTTGGCAGCCGTTATCAAGCGGAGTGCCCTATGGGTCAGTCCTGGGGCCGGGTTTGGTCAACATCTTCATTAATGATCTGGATGATGGGATGGATTGCACCCTCTGCAAGTTTGCAGATGACATTAAGCTGGGGGAAAAGTAGATACACTGGAGGGTAGGGATAGGGTCCAGAACGTCCTAGACAAATTGGAGAAGTGGGCCAAAAAAATCTGATGAGTTTTAACAAAGACAAGTGAGGAGTCCTGCACTTAGGACGGAAGAATCACATGCACCGCTACAGGCTGGGGACCGACTGGCTAAGCGGCAGTTCTGCAGAAAAGGACTTGGGGATTACAGTGGAGAAGAAGTTGGATATGAGTCAACAGTGCACCCTTGTTGCCAATAAGGCTAACGGCATACTGGGCTGCATTAGTAGGAGCATTGCCAGCAGATCTAGGGTTGTGATCATTCCCCTCTATTCGGCACTGGTGTGGCCACATCTGGAGTATTGCATCCAGTTTTGGGCCCCCCCACTAGAGGAAGGATGTTAACAAATTTGAGAGAGTCCAGCGGAGGGCAACAAAAATGATTAGGGGGCTGGGGCACATGACTTAAGAGGAGAGGCTGATGGAAGTGGGCATATTTAGTCTGCAGAAGAGACGAGTGAGGGGGGATTTGATAGCAGCCTTCAACTACCTGAAGGAGGGTTCCAAAGAGGATGGAGCTAGGCTGTTCTCAGTGGTGGCATATGGCAGAACAAGAAGCAATTGTCTCAAGTTGAACTGCGGAAGGTCTAGGTTGGATATTAGGAAAAACTATTTCACTAGGAGGGTGGTGAAGCACTGGAATAGGTTACCTAGGGAGGTGGTGAAATCTCCATCCTTAGAGGTTTTTAAGGCCCAGCTTGACAAAGCTGTGCCCAGGATGATTTAATTGAGGTTGGTCATGCTTTGAGCAGGGGGTTGGACTAGATGGGTTGGACTCTTCCATGATTCTATGATCCTTGATTAGGGTTCCTTGGCATTCCCGTTAAGAGTACTAACAATAACGGGTCTGGAACTGGGGAATCTCATTCAGACACAAACTTCTATTTCACCAACAGTTCCAAGAGAATGTGAGTTGTCAAAGGTAGATCTTCTAAAAACCTTCCCTGTGTGCCAGGCAAACATATTTATATAAAAACAAGACCATTAAAAATAAACCGTTGAAGTGTTTAAGGAAGTTACCATTAGAAACTGAGTCCAACTGGGTGGTTGGTTAAATATGTTACTGCTTCTTCACATCCTAACCTCCTCTACCTTATTTTTAATATCAGTCAGAGTATCCTATTCCTATACACCACAAGTCCCTATCAAACAACAGGAAAGGCTTCTAACTAACATAGTTTTCAAATTAAAAAAAAAGACCTGTTACCCATCCAATTTCTATGAGAGAACATTCTATTAAATCTCCAGAAGAAAGTGCATTATAGTTGTGCTTTCAGAAGCAGGCCCTTGAATAAACTTTTTTAGTTATTTCACATAACTTCCATTATGACTGTGATTATGAAGCAGATGAACATTTTCTTGAACAATTAGCCGCGGGTGTGCAGAATAAAGAGTGTAGTTCGCCTGAGATCATTGAAACATATCTGCTTAGGTGATTCATTTTCTTCCAACTAGGCTGCCCATAAAAAGCTTTTCTTCTCTGCTTTTGTCTTGTTTCCCATTTCAGTCGGCCACAATGGGTGAAGAATTGAAAGAATGTCTTTCCCCATGTCCTTGTGACCAAACCAGGGAAACAACAAAACAAAACAAAAACCTAACCAAAAAAAAAGAAGAAGAAGAAGACAGAAATAAAAGGGAAAAAAAGATTAAAAATAAAACAAACATCATTCCCTGCAGTTGTACTAACTTGGGGCACTAGAGCCTTGAGGACCAGCATGGAAAATTGTTTAAAAGAATGGAAGGTAATCTATATTGGTCCTGAATTCAAACTGAGGATGTGTCATTGTGTAAGAGAGGCCAGAATGCAGATTATAGCCTGACAGTCCTATCAGGCATATCAATACAAATGCACACAGATACACAGTGTACCGGGATATAGATAGGTGCTTAGGGTCAGATTTTCAGGAAAGCTTAGCACTACACATCTCAGTGCAGAGGCCAGAGTTACAGAAACACTTAGCACCCACTAAATCACAGTGACTCAATGGGAAATCAGATCTAGCATACAGACATTGTGGGTGCTTAGTAAAAAGCAATAATAATTCTGTAAAGAAAAGGAATGTCCCATGGCACTATAAAGCAGGAGAGGATACCTGCATGTAGGTGTAGGGTCCGTGTCAGTCAGTCTAAATCTATATAATTTGAAATATATGTTTTCCGTGCTCTTATCATATTTCTTAGGTGGCCCCTATTGGATGCTAACAGGAATCATTTGCACGGTTGTGGGTGAAGTTCACTGAGGTGATGCTTGTGAATATTAACACCACAAGTCGAGGAAGTAGCCAGGGGGACAGCCATTTTAAACTTGATTCTCAGCAACTGAGAAGAATTGGTTGCAAAATTGACGGTGGAATGAAATTTGTGTGAAAGTGATCATGAAATGGTGGATTTCATGATTTTAAGGAAAAGAAGGAGTAAGAGCAGCAGAGTAAGAACAATGGACTTAAAAAAAGCAGACTTTAACAAACTCAGAGAACTGGAAGGTAAGGTCCCTGGGAAGATAAAGAAGTTCAGGAGAGGTGGCAGTTTCTCAAGGAAATGAAAATAAAAGCACAATTGCAAACCATCCCAATGTAAAAGAAAGATAGAAAGAATAGTGAGAGACCAGTATGGCTCTAGCAGGACCATTTTAATGTCCTGAAAACCAAAAAGGAATCTTACATAAAGTGGAAACATGGACGAATTGCTAAGGAGAAGTACAAAAGAATAACACAAGCATGTAGGCAGGGCCGGCGCACCCACTAGGTGACCCTACACGGTCGCCTACGGAGCCGGGAGCCGGGGGGTGGCTGGCCGCGGCTGCCTCCCGCCCTCCTGGCTCCGGGGCTGAGCTGGGGGGCGGCTCGCCGTGGCAGGGCCATAACAGGGTGCCCTGCTGGCAGGGGCGCCCCGTCCTCTGCCGCCGCCGAAGCCGCCCCTGCTTACCTGCGGAAGGTCCCTTCTGCCGAAGCCGCGGGACCAGCGGACCTCCCACAGACATGTGGCTTCGGCGGCAGGGCGAAGGTGCTGCTAATAATACCCTCTGCCGAAACTGCTTCCGCTTGCCTGCGGGAGGTCCATGGCTTCGGCGGAGGGTATTATTAGCAGCACTTCCGCTGTGCCGCCAAAGCCGCTTGCTTGCGGGAGGTCCGCTGGTTCCGTGGCTTCAGCGGAAGGGCAGAAGTGCCGCTAATAATACCCTTCGCCGAAGCCGCGGGCCTCCCACAGGCAAGCAGAAGCAGTTTCGGCGGAGGGTATTATTAGCAGCACCTTCGCCCTGCTGCCGAAGCCACATGTCTGCGGGAGGTCCACTGGTCCCGCGGCTTCGGCAGAAGGGACCTTCCGCAGGTTATCGGGGGCAGCTTCTGTGGCGGGGGAGGACGGGGCGCCCCTGTCAGCTCCCTGCGAGCCTGAGCGGGGAGCTGGGGGGCAGCCACGGCAAGCTGCCCCTGGCTTCCCGCTCAGCTCCCGCGGGTGGGGGGGGGGGGCTGAGCTCCCACGGGTGGTGGGTGGGAGTGCAGGGCTGAGCGCCCACGGGTGGTGGGGGGGGGTCTGAGCGCCCGTGGCTGTGGGGGGGCTGGCATTATGGGGGGCAGCATTGCGGGGGGGGGGCCGCAGGGCTAGTGCAAGGAAGTTTCGCCTAGGGCGCGAAACTTCCTTGCACCGTCCCTGCATGTAGGGACAAAATCAGAAAGGCTAAGGCACAGAATGGGTAAAGATGAAGAAAAGTATACGTCCTCTACATAGCGGGGAAGAAGAACTAATAACTGATAAAGTCAAGAAGGCCTGAGGTATTTAATGGCTATTTTGCTTTGGTGAGTGGTGACCAAATACTCAACACAATCAAAATATTGACTACAAGGGGGAAGAAACGCAAGCCAAAATAGGAACAGAATAGGGTAAAGAGTATTTAGATAAGTTTGATGTTTTCAAGTTGGCAGGACCTGATGAAATTAATCCTAAGGTACTTAAAGAAGTTGCTGAAGCAATCTCGGAACCATTAACAATTATCTTCGAGAGCTCATGGAGGAGAGGTAAGGTCTCAGAGGACTGGAGAAGGGCAAACATAGTATCTATCTTCAAAAAGAGGAACAAAGAGGACCCAGGTGTATTAACAGGAGTGTTGAATGTAAGACACAGGAGGTAACTGTCCCGCTCTATTTGGCACTGGTGAGGCCCCAGCTGGAGTACTGTGTCCAATTCTGGGCACCACACTATTGGAAAACTGTGGACAAACTAAAGATAGTCCAGAGAGCAACAAAAATGGTTTCCAAAACCTGACCTATGAGGAAAGGTTAAAAAAACTGGGCATGGTTAGTCCTGAGAAAAGAAGACTGAGGGGGAACCTGATAATCTTCAAACATGTTAAGGGTTGTTGTAGAGAGGACAAGTATCAATTGCTCTCCATGTCATCTGAAGGTAGGACAAGAAGAAATGGGTTTAATCTGAAACAAGGGAGATTTAGGTTAGATATTAGGCAAAACTTTCTAATTATAAGGGTAGTTAAGCTCTGGAATAGTCTTTCAAGGGAGGTTGTGGAATCCCCATCATTGGAGGTTTTTAAGAACATGTTGGACAAACACCTGTCAGGAATGGTCTAGGTCAGGGCTCGGCAACATTGGGCACGCGGTCTGTCAGGGAAATCTGCTGGTGGTCCAGGACAGTTTGTTTACCTGCAGTGTCCGCTGTTTCAGCCGATCGCAGCTCCCACTGGCCGCGGTTCGCTGTTCCAGGCGAATTGGGGTTGCAGGAAGCGGCGGCCAGCACATCCCTTGGCCCACACTGCTTTCCGCATTGGCCTGGAACAATGAACCGTGACCACTGAGAGCTGCGATCAGCTGAACATGCGGACGCTGCAGGTAAACAAACCGTCCCAGCTTGCCAGCAGATTTCCCTGATTTGCCGCCTGCCAAAGGTTGCCAATCCCTGGTCTAGGTTTACTTGGCCCTGCCTCAGCACAGGGAGCCGGACTTGCTATCTTCTTGAGGTCCCTTCCAGCCCTACATTTCTCTGACTCTATGCAATCTTGTTTATGGTTCAGTCCAAGAAGATTTTCATGTCTGTTGTGTTCAAGTCTATGCTTTATTTTAGGGGTGAGAGAACGGGAAGGAGGTTTGTGAGTGAGTTTAGTCTTTACGAATTGGAGATAATGATAGTGCCATCTGGAGCCAGGTGCGAGGCAAGCTCCACACAGTGCACATTGCGTCAATCCTGAAACACACCTGTTGCTTATTACCAAGGCTCTTTCCTTCAGAGATGGCTACTTATGTTGATTTGTGCCATAGTGTGTGATAGTCCAGTGATGTGCATTGTTTTTGCAAGGTTAAAAGAAAATCTGGCGATTCCTTCTTTGAAAAGCTCTAGTGTCCCCATCCTTTGGAATAGGGCCTCAAAATTTGGCAGGGAGGTGACCTTGGCACCAGAGATGTACCTTTTGCTATTTCTTTGAAAATCTGTCCAAATGCAGCCAGTTATAAACCTTTGAAAAACCACAGTTTGCGCATACTCAATAGAGACTTCTTAGAATTTAGTTGTCAAATTCTCTGAAGATTCCATCCTCACTGAGCTTGCTGCAGTGCCTCATGGCTCCTCGTGATGACCAGACAGCATGTGCACTATCCCACAGAGTGACTGAGCACATAGGCGCCAACTCCGTGGATGCTCCAGGGCTCGAGCACCCACGGGGAAAAATTGGTGGGTGCAGAGCACCCACCGGCAGCTCTCTGCCAGCCCCCCCCGCCCAGCTCACCACTCCGCCTCCTCCCCCGAGACACCGCTGCTTTGCTTTTCCCTCCTCCCTCCCAGGCTTGCCGGAATCAGCTGTTTGGCACGCGGCAAGCCTGGGAGGGAGAGGGGGAGAAGTGAAGCAGCAGCGCCTCAGGGGAGGAGGCGGAGGTGGAGGTGAGCTGGGCGGGGGTCCAGTGGGGAGCTGCCGATGGGTGCTCTGCTTCTCCCACCTCCCTCCCAGGCTTGCAAGCCTGATGGGGAGGGGAAATGTGGAGCGCCAAGGGGAGAAGGCGGGGGCGGGGACTTGGGGAAGGGGTGGAATGGGGGAGGGGCTGGGGGTGGGGTTGGGGTGGAACCTGGTGTGGGGGGGTTGCAAGCACCCACTGGCGCCGACTAAAGTTGATGCCTGAGTATGCTCTAGCCCAGGGATAGAGGGGAGTAGCTGGACTTTACCTGTAATTGCAGCTCTATGCCAGCTCTGGGCTGGGTGTTGGAACTGTGAGCAGGGAGCCACTCTCTCCTGTGCTCTCAGTGACCTTTCTGCTGGTACCTAGACATTTTGGAGGAGGAAGCTGCCTGACTTGAATGCAGAGGGGACTAGCAGTGCAGAGAAGGGCATAGATTGTGACCAGGAGACTGGTGACACTAAGGTTGCAAACTTTCTAATAGCACAAAACGGAAAAACACCACCCAACCCCTGCCCCACCCCTTCCCCTAGGCCCTGCCTCTGCACTGATCCTTCTCCAAGGCCCTGCTCTGCACTCACTCTCCTGCACTTTCATCAGACTGGGGCAGGGAGTTGGAGTGCCGGAGGTGGGTGAAGGCTCTGGCTGGGAGTGCGGGATCTGGGATGGGGCCAGAGATGAGGGGTTTGGGTTGCGGGAGAGGGCTCCAGGTTGGGGAGAAGGTTGAGGTGTGTGGGGTTGGGCTCTGGGTGGAGCCAGAAATGAGGGATTCAGGGTGAGGGAGAGGGCTCTGGGCTGGGGCAGGGGGTTAGGATGAGGACTCTGACTGGGGGTGTAGGTTCCGGGGTGGGGCTGGGGATGAGTGGTTTGGGGTGCAGGAGGAGGCTGGGACAGGGTGTTGGGGGTGTGTGGGGTGTGGGCGCCTAGAGAGAGTTTGGGTGTGGGAGTGGACTCTGGGTTGGGGCAGGGGGTTGGGGTGTGGAAGGAGTTTCGGGGTGCAGGGTCCCAGTGGCTCTTCCTGCAGCTCCCAGGAAGCAGCTGCCAGGTCCCTGCAGCCCCTAGGCACATGGGCAGCCAAGGAGGCTCCACACGCAGCCCTCGTGCCCGCAGGTGCTGCCCCTGCAGTTCCCTTTGGTCATGGTTCCCAGCCAATGGGAACTTCATAGCTGGCCTTCAGGGCGGGGGCAGCACACGGAGCCTCCCTGGCTGCCCATGCACCTAGGGGATGCAGGGACCTGGCAGCCACTTCCGGGAGCTACATGGAGCTAGGGCAGGCAGGGAGCCTGCCTTAGTCCTGGGCCCCTGCTGCCCAGTCTTTTAAGGGCCCGGTCGGCAGTGCTGACTGGAACCACCAGGTTCCCTTTTTGACTAGGTGTTCCAGTTGAAAACCGGACACCTGGCAACCATAGGTGACACTAGGGCTGGAGTGGTAGACAGGAAGACTGGGAGCTGGGGGAGGGACAGGAGATGTGAGGGGGGACTGGGTGCTGGGGGCAGGAGGGGAGGCTGTTATGGAGCAAGGAGACTGGGATGGAGAGCCAGTGGGAGAGAAGGGCGGTTGGGACTGGGAGGTGAGGACAGAGAAGGCTGGTACTGGCTGGTTAAGGAGAATGGGACTAGGAGTCTGCAGGTGGGGCATAGAGAGACTGAGCCTGGGAGCTGGTGAGAGAAAGAGGGGATGGAGACTGGAATCCAGTTGGCCAGAGAGAGGAACAGTGAGGTTAGATGAGGAGTTAGGGGGAGGAGGGGAGACTGGGACTGGCTGGACAAGTGGACTAGTGGGGAAGGAACAGTAGTGGGGGATGGGGAGACAGATCTGATGAGGAATTGGTGTGCTGGGGGGAGAAATTGGATTAGCTGGGTAAAAAGACTGGGACAAGGTGACAGGGAAGGGGAAAACTGGGATAAGGAGACAAGGGGGTTTGAGGAGATGGCTGAAGGCCAGAGAGAGGGCAGAGAAGGATTAGACATGGAGGCAGGAGGAGGAAACTGGCACTGGCTGGGCAAGGAGACTGGAATGGGGTGAGGGGAGGTGGAGAGACATGGAGTCTGTGGGGAGACTGGGCTTTAGATGGAGAGCCCAAAGTGGGAAACTCGGACTGGATGGTCAAAGAGGCAGGGGTTGGGAAGAAACTGGACTGGGAGAAAGACAGATTGGATGGAATGGGGAAGAAGACATCAAGATTAGGGGGAACAAGCAAAAGGATCTGTGACCACTAGAGCATACTCCCTTCAGAATCTGATTCCTGAGTCTCCTCATTCCTGAGGTGAAAGCAAATACCTCTGAAACCCATGGGCATAGTGTGCACTTCAGTCCCTTCTATGGCTGGCACACATAGAAGATGACAACCTATTATTGCTATCAGCTACTCCATTAGTTCAAACTCAAGTCTGTTCAGTAGATCTAAAAATTCCAACCCTGTTAATGAATGATGTGGGTGCCAGGACAATGCCACACGTTGGAATTTCTATATTTTCAGATAGTCTTTTTGAAAAGTTAGGAAACTATACTTAAAAGCCAGGTTAAAAGAACTTTAAGGCTGCAAAGTTAAGCACTCAAACATTAGGCAATGCCAGAATTAAGGTTGTCTGTGCAACCTTAATTTGACCTCCTTGTGCATATGTATTATGATACAGACTTTAATTACATGATCACAATGAGACAGCGGCATCATTCAGTGCACAGGATGGACCTGTCTGATCAGGGTTGTGTAGTAAAGGAGGCTGTTGTCTGTAGGATCCTGTCTCGTTTATTGCAGAATCTAGAAGGCGAGTAGTGAACAATGAAGGGGTTTGCAGGAAGAGAAAGGAGGGTCTCATGGTTTAGACAGTTGAATGCTGCTCTGGAGAACTGGATTCTACCCCTGCCTCTGCTATGGAGATCTTGTGATTCTGGGCAAGTCACTTGAACAAAACTTTTCACAAGTGGTCACTAATTGTGTGTCTTTCATTTTCTGGGTGGCTGATTTGAGACCCTGGGGTATGATTTACAGAAGTGCTGAGCACAAACAGCAGCAACCGAAGTCAATGAAAGCTGTGCTTTGACCAAATAAAGTATTCTGCTCCAAAGACAGAATTATTAATTTCCCCAGGGCTTTTCTTTTGTACTCATCACAACAGTACCTATGTTGGCCTGAATGCTTCACAAACATTAATGAATTTATTTTCACAATATCCCTATGAGATGAAGGGGAATCATATCCTAATTTTACAAGTGGAGGACTAAAGCACAAAGAGATTAAGGTCAGACATATCCACATATCCAAGTTTGGGTGCCACCTAGGATCTGATTTTTCAGAGTGCTTAGCGTTATATTGCACTTTAGATGTTCAAAGCTCAGCTCCTCAGGAGCACCTATGCATGCTAGGTGAAAATTTTCAGCCATATATATTTGGGGGAAAAAATCCAGATTTGGTGACACTGAAATGATTTGTGAAATCATGTCGATTTGGCAAAGTTGGACCCTCCCAAAATCTAAAAGTTTTGTTTTGCCATTTTCAAAAGGAAGCATTTTAAAATCACTGTTTGAAACAATTTTCCATTTCAAAATGTCCTTTCATTTTATTTGGGGAAGAATGAATTTTTTTTTGTAACTCCCGTCACAATCAAGATTGTGATCTTATCAAAATAAAACATTTTGTTTAACCTAACACGATTTTTTTTGTTTAACTTTTCAATTAATGGAAATTTTGAAAACTTTTATTTTTGGTCTGACCCAAAACAATTCTTTTCCCCAACTTTCCAAAATTTCCAAAGATCTGAAGAATCCAGTATTCACCCAACTCTACTCAACACTTCTTATTGGGCAGGGACATTGATTCTGGGCATCTCCTTGGTATCCTCTGCCATTGAGGCTCCTATACAGCCTCTTTCAGAAACTAAAGCTCTCTAAGTGCAGTAGCTCCTGCTTGTATGTGGAGGGGTAGTTTACACCACCTTGCCTTAACAGGAGTGGATCTGCCGCCTACTTGACTTCCAGGTGGATAAGATGGTCCTCATTTCAGTTCCTAGACAGCTGTGTTTTGTGGTTTGTTGTTAAATAGTTGCCACATCTCCTGCTGAAGCTGGCTGCATTTCAGCGGTGGATATTGGATGTGGTGTTCGTGTATCTGTGTCACTCCCAGGATATTAGAAAGATGAGGTGATATATTTCATTGGACCAACTTTTGTTGGGGAGAGAGACAAGCCTTTGAGCTTACACAGAGCTCTTCTTCAGGTACTGGATATTGTGATTCCTCTGCACTGTTGAGAGAGTTTGTAAAGCAATTTGGGTCCTTTCTGCATGAATGATGCTACATAAATATAGACCCATATCATTATCATATAACTATCGATAAAAGTCTGGTGACATGCCTAGTTTTTTATAAGTATACTGTATTTTTGTAAGCATGTTGGTTTCTGATGGGCTAAAGTTTTATTTTTGTCATTTATTCAGAATTAAACCTCAGCCTGATTGCTTGATAGATGTTCCATTATTATTTTACCTACTGTATCATGAGCTAGACACCAGTAGGGTTAAATTCGAATGCAGTGCATGGGGCTTTAAGTTCTCAATTTCTGTTGTGATTATCGCCTCAGTCCCCATGCAGCACAGAATGAGATTTAGCCCATGCTGGCTAGATTAGTATGAAAATCTCCTGGCTACTTCTAAGAATGCTTTGTAAATCAGTTTGTAACTCAGTAAATTGCTGAAGATTCTATGAAAATAAAAAGTGGCCTTTGTTTCGTTTAAAATAGCAGAAGCAACTGACTTTGAGGCTGCCCTCGGTTCCTTGTGGATATGTGCTCAGCGAGATTGAATTGAATGGAAACTGCTGAAGAATGTGAAGCAAGGGAAAATGTTTTTATAAGAAGAAGAAATGGCAAAACTTAGGGGAAAAAGCGGAGAATATAAGACCTTGAACTGAGACTGTTCTGAAAAAAATAACGAAAAAAAGTGCCCGCCTGAATAATAGAGTAACTAGCGACCTTGAACATAGATGGTGTGCATAATAAGAATGAAACAAAGAAATCCCTGAATATGAGGCATTCTTATAGCAGAGAATAATAAGCATGAGTGGCAAATTTAAAAAATGGAAGATATGTAATATAATAGACATCGCAGGGACCTCAATCAATTTGTGACTATAGAGAATAACTGGAGGGGATTAGAGTGGCCTTGTGTAGTGGGGCGGCTTTTAACTGGGGTTAAAAGCAGCCCTGGAGAGGGCTGCATCTGTGAAAGGCAGATTGGGGAAGCAGCCACAGCTGGGGCCACACCCCAATCAGGCCACAGCTGGCCCTATAAAAGGCTGTGAGCCAGAAACTGGAGGAGTCTCTCCCCTTGCTCTGGAGAAAGAAGGATCTGCTGCCTATGAGCTCAGGATACCGGGATAGTGCAGTGCTGAGGAAAGGCAAGAGGAGCCGAGGAGCTCCGGCCTGCCAACTCCCCAGGCTGCAGGTCTTGGGAAAGGTCAAAGGAGGTACTGGGGTTGCAGAGGTGCAGCCTGGGCTTAGGCAGCAGCAGCTGGTCCAAACCCCCCTTGCCAGTGATGAGTGGTTTACAGCCTGCAGTCTGCCCCAGTGAATGGGGGCTAGATGCTGACTGGCAGTAGCCACTTAGGCATGGTGGGGATAGAGGGTTGGGGATTCCCCTGGGAGGGGAGACCCAGAGTGTGGGGGTACTGCTGGGGCAGAACCCTGAGCAAAGAGGCACCGGGGTCTGGGAGGGACACTGGTGCCAGCAGCAGGCGACACCGGCCAGCAGAGGGTGCGCCGAAGCTGGTGAAGAGCTAATTCCCAAGACGGCCTGCAGGAAGCGCCATGCCGGTGAGTCTCTCTTCGCTACACCTTGTCTAGCAAATAGCCTAGTTACAACCTACAGAGAAGAGAAGAAAATCAAGAAGGTTTTCTTTCTACTCCCAAAATATATTACTTATATCTTGTCACTACCTTTCTATAGTCTCAAATGCAACTTTCTCACCTCTTCACAAAGGACCAGCCAGACTTCAGAAAGATATCAGCCATCTATTTCAGGGATTTGTCCTGCCACCCATCATCATAGTGTCTGAATGTCTTCCATGTCCCTAGTGGATTTCATGGAGCCTCTGGGCTAGATCCTTGACTTGAGTGGAGCAACATCAATTTACACCTGGTGGGAATCTGGCCCATTGATTTAAGTGGAGCTATGCTGATTTACATCAGCTGGGGATCAGGCCCCGTTGTCTTCAGTGGAGCAACATGGATTTAAACCAGTTGGAGATCTGGCATGTTAACCTCTATATAACTATGCTGAGTTACAACACTTGAAGGTCTTTTATGTCCTTTTATTGGTCATAAAAGTCTCTGCATAAGGTTTTCACTCAGCACAATATTCCAGTTGTGGTCACCTGGACTGTTACCTCCCTATGCCTTTCAGTGACGTAGCCAGGTTTAGAGCACAGGGGGAGCGGAGCTAAAAAAAGGCGCCGGGAGCAAAAAAAAAAGAAGCTCCGCTCCGGCTGCAGCGCAGGAGCAAAAGGCATCGGAGTACAAAAAAGGTGCCGCTTCTGCTCAGTGGGGGAGCAACTGCTCCCCCTGCTCCCCTCCTGCCTACACTACTGATGCTTTTGCGTGAGGAGCCCAAAACTGTGTAGAACTGTTTTGCATCCACATCCTATTGCAAACTCATGTCTGATCTGCTGCACACTATAATCCCAAAGCTTCTTGCTCTTTCCCATTGAGTATATGTGTTTCAGATATATTGCTGTGCTTTGCAGGATCTCATTTTCTGCCCATATTCCTAAATCTCTTTAGGTCCCTTTCATTTCTTTGCCCACACTGGTGTACACAGCTCCCCCTCAGTATTGTCACATCTGCAGTTATCTTTTAGGGTGCCCACTAACAAAGACTTGAATAAGATTTATCCTTGTCATGCTTCCCTATACATGTCCCCCAGTTTGGTCCTTGACATTTATCAAAACCATTTATTTTACAGTCTTTTAGCCAGTTTCCAGTCCATCTGGCATGGATTCCTTTCAGAGCCAATTGGAATATTTTGTTCAGTGAAGAGTTTGTGAGACACATTACTAAAATCCAACCCTGACCCCGGCTGAGTTCCAAGTTACTGAGTTTGCCTAGCAACATTAATGTTTTATAAATTGCAAGTGACTCTTCTTCATACTATTCTGTACATGCCTCTGCTATGTTCCTCTACCCTGGGGAACTATAGCATGGCTCTTTTATAGTAGGCCTGTGCACAGGGTATAGCCTTGAGAAAAGCAGACTGAGCGAGGACCTGATAACAGTCTTCAAACACATGAAGGGCTGTTATAGAGAGGACAGTGATCAATTATTCTCCATGTGCACTGGAGGTAGGACAAGAAGTAATGGGTGTAATCTGCAGCAAGGGAGATTTAGGTTAGATATTAGGAAAAACTTTCTAACGATAAGCATAGTTAAACTCTGGAACAGGCTTCCAAGGAAGTATGTGGATTTCCCCCTTACTGAAGGTTTTTAAGAACATGTTGGACAAACACCTGTCAGGGACAGTTTAGGTTTACTTGATCTTGTCTCAGAGTAGCAGGATGGATTAGATGACCTCTCAAGGTCCTTTCCAGCCATACATGTCTGTGATTCTACAGAGAGGGTGGAAGAGCTACCATGCCCTGGGCTCCCTCATGTAGCCCCAATCTTTTCAGGTGCTGCTTCCTATGCATTTTCTATCCGCCAATGGACTGGTGAAGATTGCTCCCTGCAGGTGAGTTGGCTCCACCACTCCTCTCTGCCCCTCCCAGACCCTCTCAGGTGAGAGCACAGGCACAGCTATTGTGGAAGGTCCTTGCATCACCAGCTAAAAGGTCTGGGAACCTTCTTCAGCTCCCTCTATGGAAGCCTATGGGACTACTCACATGCTAAAGTTACCTACTTGTGTAAGTCTCTGCAATATCAGGGCCTAGATCTTGGCTGTTCAAACCTGGGCTGGAAATTGCAGAAGAAAAGGTGCTGAGGTATTTTATTTCTTCCCCTCCCATTCCTGGCCTGAGCTGTGAAGCACAAAGGTGAACAAAAACAGAGCCCTGAAATCAGTTTCATTGGGGTACAATTTGAGCTTTGAGCAAAGGTTCAAGTTAGATCCCAGCTGGTCCACCCATCCCATGATTTATATCTGTTCCCTACACAGACACACACGCACGTACCTCCTGTACAGTCCTGGCAGAGGTCCATGCCGAACCATTCCTTTACATATCCCTCTGGAGCCTACAGAACTCATCTGTGCCTGGCTGCTGTTTTGTGTCAAGCCTCATGTTGTCCTCATTTTTCACACCACAAAAGATTGAAAATAATACTAATACTTATAATACAAGAATGCCCTTCTGAGAATGGCCTGCCAGCTGGTATTGTACACTATAAAGACTCTGTGAAATAGCTTGGGTAATTTACACTCATTAGGAGGAGAATGTAGTAGATTAAAGGTAGCAAGGGTGAATAGCCTCCCATTTTTGTAAAACTCGCCTAACCTTTTATTCACCTACTGAGGCCATTATTTTATAATAATAAAAAAGAGGAGAGAGAGTTATGCATGAACTTGGTGAAAGAAAGAAAGAGTGCAAGCTTGGAGCTATTTTCTCTCAAGAGAAATGTAGTGTTATAGATTAAAGGTGGGAAGACAGCCCTCATTTAAATCAATCCACCTCTCCAAAGTATATTTATTCACAGATTAATTAGAGTTGCAAATGAAAATGATCTGGTTGGTGGGAACATTATCGAGGCCTTTAAAGAGCAGAAGTGAAGATTAAAAGGAGGCACACTTCTCCTTTCCTTCTGATCCAAAGAGGAGATCAAAAGAGCTGGTGTCAAATTAACAGTCCTGATGATTTCTCTCTTCTTTTTGTTCCTCATTTATTTATTTGACGCTCATGTTGACCCATGCAGGCTGCAGACCTGCTGTTCTGGGCTAGTGGTGGGTTAAGTGTCCTGGGTCACCCTTTTGAACAGTTCTAACTAGTTAGGAAGGTTCAGGGGATAACAGAGCGGAGGGCATGGGGGAGCGGTTTTAGATTTCAGGTGAGATGGAGGAAGGAGAGAATTTTTGTGTTCCTCATATATTTGGGCTTTGTAGACTGCTGTGTGGGTCTGACTGGCATGGATAACCTAGTTTCACCCTCTCCTTTATCTCTAATTAGAGATTGCTTCACTGAGGTTCCACTGGTCCCTTGTGAGTCTTATAAATTATACTGGGGACTCACATGGCTTGCCATGACCGAAAGAAGTATAGTTTTATTTCTGGGAAGGGAGAAGAAGGAGATCCTGGCTTAGTGAGTCCCTACTTGGCCCTAGATTCCTGGAAAAAAATGGTGAATGATGAAAATCCCTTTAAATCACTATGTAATGCGACACCCCAGGATGGGTCATCAGTAGCTGGGATTGAATTTGGGACTTCAGGCACTGGAAGCTTGTGTCAGCTGGCTTATGGACTTGGAAAACTCCCATATGAAAAAAGAAAGTTGGCTTTCAGCTAGCTGTTTATTAAGCCCCAATCCTGCAAGCAGCTCTACTCAGGCACAGGATCAGCACCCAAGGTTCAACTACTGAACAATTCCCATCTATTGGAGAGCTTTCCATAGCAAGTCTTCCAGCTATTTCAATATGCTGAACGGTGAATATTAGAAGTGGTTGAAGAAGAGGGGAAAATTTTGCAAACATTTTTCAAAATGTCTCTCTTCAAAATTTCAAATTTTGGGCAATTTAGTTTGAAGGGCCCAGAGACATCTAGAAGAGGGTGAGTGGTAGTTGCTAGGCATGCTGAATAGCTATTTCTGAAGCTGTACAGAAAGTTTCCATTAAGGTCAAGCAGTCTTGCAGGTTCCATGCATTTATAATCTGAGAACTGAGCCAACTGGAGCTCAAGGTTCAATGGTTATAAATATGGGAGTTGGAGACAACCCTGTGGACTTAGCGGCAGACTGAGGCAGGACAGAAGGATGTGTGCACTGTGAGGGATGTACAATACCTGTACCACTTTGGGTACAGGCTGCTGATTTCCTGGCTTGCTCGAAACAAGGAGACAGCTTGCTATTAGTTCTGGACTGAAATTTGCTGCTGGCTGCAAAATTCTTTGGACTGTTGTGTGCTAATGAGATTCTGAGGTCTCTGAAGGGGAACTGAGGCTGCCATTCGCAGACTCTGGAGAATCCAAATACACACACATTGAGGACATGCTGTAGAGACAGAGAGGGAACTACTCTGGGAGATGTTCAGAAGGGCAGGTGTCTCTCTCTCTGTGTGTGTGTGTGTGTGTGTGTGTGTGTGTATATGTATGTATGTGTGTGTGTGTCTATATATAGATAGATAGATAGATAAATAAAAGTACCAATGGGTTCATAAGAACAGCCATAATGGGTCAGACCAATGGTCCAGCCAGCCCAGCATTCTGTCCTCTGACAGTGGCCAATGCCAGATGCTTTAGAGAGAATGAACAGAACAAGTAATCACCAAGTGATCCATCCCATGTCACCCATTCCCTGCTTCTGGCAAACAGAAGCATGGTTTTGCATCCCTGCTCATCCTGGCTAATAGCCATTGAGCTCTAGAGTCTTTATCTAGTAGATTTGTGCAAGACGTTATTCAACAGTATTCCAAATACTGTTTGGAAATATTTGTGTATGTATTAAAGGTATTAAATGCTCATTCACTAAGAAATTCTATGGTGCTTTCTCTGAGTCCAACTGGCAGCTGTTATTAACATTCAGGGTTATGCGTCCCATAGCTCTGAGGTTTAACTCTGTGTAATGCTTTTCTGGTATGTCCAAAAAACACAGAACTCTGTCATGTGCTTTGGTAGAGAAGCAAGCTGAGATGCCAGGAAAAGGGAAGGGTAATAGTAGAGCTGGTTGGAAATTTGTCATTGAATCTTTCTTTTTTCATGATGTAAAATGCTGTCTTATTTGAAATGTAGTGAGTATTGCCATTGATAAAGAACTATTTTGAAATTTTTAAAAAAGTTGCTCGGGAAAATTTTCATTTGGAAAATTTTGAAATGTTTGTTTCAGGATTTCAAAATTTGATTTTGAACTTTATTTTATTTTCATTTTTATATTATTTGTTTTGTTTTTACAATATTCCATGGCATATCAGTGCATTGATACTACTGACATGTCATGAAATCATGTAACACTAATTAAAATAGTTTAAGCATTCAAATAAAATAATCTGAAATGACATTTCAAAATTCCAAAGTGGAAATTTTCTGAAGCCAATTTTTTTTGGAATTTTCCTTTGCGTGAAGTGTTGAAAATATTTGTTTTCTTTTCAGTTCAGAATTAATGTCAAAATTTCCCACAGAATGGATCTTCCAAGTCTGGACAACCTATAGGTAATGGAATTATATATACCATTACCACTGCACCTCCTGTGCCTGTTACATACACCCAGTCTTAGAATGGCTTGACTCTGTCAAACATGGTTTTCCACCCACCAGAGAATGGCTTGTTCTTTTCTTTGTAAACACCATTCACTTCTCTCATAGAATCATAGAAAATTAGGTTTGGAAGAGACCTCAGAAGGTCATCTAGTACAACCCCCTGCTCAAAGCAGGACCAACCCCAACTAAATCATCCCAGCCAGGGCTTTGTCAAGCCGGGCCTTAAAAAACTCTAAGGATAGAGATCCACCACCTCCCTAGGTAATTCTTTCCAGTGTTTCTTCACCCTCCTACTAAAATAGTTTTTCCTAATATCCAACCTAGACCTCCTCCACTGCAATTGGAGACCATTTCTCCTTGTTCTGTCATCTGCCACCACTGAGAACAGCTGAGCTCCATCATCTTTGGAACCCCCCTTCAGGTAGTTGAAGGTTGCTATCAAATCCCCTCTCACTCTTCCCATCTGCAGACTAAATAAGCCCACTTCACTCAGCCTCTCCTCATAAGTCATGTACCCCAGCCCACTAATAATTTATTTGTTCTCCACTGGACTCTCCAATTTGTCCACATCCTTTCTGTTGTGGGGGGCCCAAAACTGGATGCAGTACTCCAGATGTGGCCTCACCAGAGGGGAACAATCACTTCTCTTGATCTGCTGGCAATGCTCCTACTAATGCAGCCCAATATGCCGTTAGTCTTCTTGGAAACAGGGGTGCACTGTTGACTCATATCCAACTTCTCATCCACTGTAATCCCCAGGTCCTTTTCTGCAGAACTGCCGCTTAGCCAGTCGGTCCCTAGCCTTTAGCGATGCATGTGATTCTTCCGTCCTAAGTACAGGTCTCTGCACTTGTTCTTGTTAAAACTCATCAGATTTCTTTTGGCCCAATCCTCCAATTTGTCTAGGTCACTCTGGACCCTATCCCTAACCTCCAATGTATCTACCTCTCCCCACATCCTAGAGTCATCTGCAAATTTGCTGAGGGTGCAATCCATACCATCATCCAGATCATTAATGAAGATGTTGAACAATAAAGCCCCAGGACTGACCCATGGGGCATTTCGCTTGATTCCGGCTGCCAACTAGACATTGAGCCATTGATCAGTACCCATTGAGCCTGACGATCTAGCCAGCTTTCTATCCACCTTATAGTCCATTCATCCAATCCATACTTTTTTAGCTTGCTGGCAAGAATACTGTGGGAGACCTTATCAAAAGCTTTGCTAAAGTCAAAGTATATCATGTCCCTTGCTTTCCCCATACCCAGTTATCTCATCATAGAAGGCAATCAGATTGGTGAGGCATGACTTGCCTTTGGTGAACCCATGTTGACTGTTCCTGATCACCTTCCTCTCTTCCAAGTGCTTCAAAATGGATTCCTTGAGGACCTGCTCCAAGATTTTTCCAGGGACTGAGGTGAGGCTGACGGGTCTGTAGTTCCCCACATTCTCCTTCTTCCCTTTCTAAAATATGGGCACTCTGTTTGCCTTTTTCCAATAATCCGGGACCTCCCCCGATCGCCACAAGTTTTCAAAGCTAATGGCCAATGGCTCTGTAATCACATCAGCCAACTCCCTTGGCTCTCTCTCCCTCCCTCTCATATTTTCATTCTGTCTGCATTGCCTTCACTGATGTTAAAAGAAGGGCTGGACACACTCCCTTGCCAACAAGGATTATGATATAGCCACCTTCCCATAGTTTTTGATAGGGCGGAGCACTAAGAGTAGTGTTAACGTGTGTGTATGAGTTAGGCTTTTGCGGAGGTAGAACAAGAAGGAGCAAAGTACTGTAGGTTAGGCTCAATTCCTCCTCATTGAGCCAAGCTAAACTCAGGTAGACTGAGCTGTGAGTGACATTCTAGTGGGCACATAGCCCAGAAAGCAGTCTGTTTAAAATGAGCGATTGTTCCACATATTTTTCAGTTGTCCTGTTTGTTAATTTGCTTAGGTTACCCAGGGCATCTGGCATGTCAGAAAAGACTCAGATTTTCCTCACTACTGGATTATTCCATAGTAGAAGAGACTCAAAATCTCCTACCCTCCAAACCTGGGACAAAAGCCGCTCAGTGGAAGGGGGTTGGGAAGAGGGGAAGATAACTCCTGCTTTAATTCTGCTTCCTGCTTTGTTTTCTATTTTTTGTTTTCCATTTCTGTGTTAACCCTGCCCCCCTCCCCGGCCTGGCCAAGAGAAATAATGTTCCTGCACTTATATACTGAAACAAGACAAGCAGAAAGGCTAACTTTGACTTGGGTAAGGTTGCGGACTGCCTCTTGAACCTCCCTCCTCAGCTTCCAGCCACTTAGGCAGTTTTCCTACATGCTCTTGACTTGAACTGATTTTCAGGTGGAAGTTGTAATGCTTTAACTGTCCCTCCCCTGCCTGATAGTCGCCCATCCCGGTATTCACAGTGATGGTAGGCTCCAGATGTGTGCTGAAGGAGGAATCAGTTCAGTACAATTTAGCCTTCTAGTCAGCTAAGCATTCCTTCATTTGCATGGAATAACCTTTCATGTCCTTGCTTTTGGTTGAAAAATAAAAGTCCTTTTAAAAAATTAAAAACAGAAACTGAAAACCAAGGTTTTGGGGGTTTGGTATCTGAAGCCCCCCAAATGTGCTGTGTTCAGTTTTCAATTGAAAAAAGCCCTCTTTATTTTTTTCAAAATTTGTGATGGTAAATATTTGCTATTTTCTTATTGACTCGTGAGTGTGAGTGAGACCTGCTGGGTAGAATATCAGATCTGCTCAGGTACAAGTGACTGTCACCCACTAGTAGTTGGTTAATAGGAGATATGATGAGCCATATTACTTTAGCTCTGCAGGTCTCCAGTTGTGCTCTGTAGACCACTTGACACATCGATCATTTCACTGAGCAACTTTCATTAAGATTCCCCATACCCAAAAGCAAAATGTCTACACTGCAATAAAACACCCACAGTATTAAGTCTTAGAACAAAGGTCAGTTGACTCAGGCTCACAGGGCTCAGGCTGTGGGGCTTAAAATTGCATCATAGACATTGAGGCTCCGGCTAGAGTCCGGTTTCAGAGACTTGGCTCCCTTCCAGGAATTCAGATCCCAGGCTCCAGCCCAAGCCTGAATGTCTACACTGCAATTTTGAATCCTGCCACCCGAGCCCCATCAGTCTGAGTCAGCTGACCCAGGCAAGCCTCAGCCATGCTGCAGGTCTTTTATTGCAGTATAGATGTGCCCTCAGTGACTTTTAGAAAAGATGAAGGAAAACAGAAAAAACAAGTATAGAGTCTCTGAGAGAGAGAACAAAGCAACCCACCATTAACATATTTATGTGCACTGAAGCACAAAATGGTGGCTGCCCCAGTGGCAGGACAGGGACTCCTGCATATTTAAAGATGCAGTGCACAGAATATGTAATCTGAAAATTTGTTTTCATTTACATAGCTACATAAATGAAGAGGCTGGAAATCACATGAGAATTTAGCTGAGGCTAATGTAGGGTGGCTGGGTAGAGTGCCTTTGTTTTCTTTTTTGCAAAATTTGTAATTGATTCATATAATTTACAAAGTATAAAAAAAGTGACTTCTCCATTATGTGTTTTTAAAATATAGGGGGTACTAAGAGCACAGGATAGGTGTCAGAGACATCAAATCAATCAGTAAATTAAACAGAATGCCCTTCATTTATCTAATTTTTGTAAATTTTTAAAATAAGTTGAGGGAGTTCTGCATTTATGTAGTTTAGAGAGACAAGGTGGGTGAGGTAATATCTTTTATTGGACCAACTTCCATTGTGGGGGGGAGAGACAAGCTTCTGAACTTACACAGAGCTCTTCTTCAGGTCTGGGAAACAAACTTAGGCCTGATCTACACTACACGGTTAGGTCAACGTAAGTTGCCTTGCGTTGACCTAGCTGTGAAAGTGCCTCCACTTACTGTCAGCATAAGTACCTCTCTATGCCAATTTTGTAACACCACCTCTTCAGGTGGCATTGAGTCACGGTCGATATAATTAGGTCAATGCAGTGTCAGTGTAGACACTGCATTGCTTACATTGACTGTTATTGGCTTTTTAGAGCTGTCCCACAATGCCCTACACTGACAATACAATTGATACAAGCACTTCTGGTGAGGATGCACACCACCGACACAAGAAGCCAAGAGTGTGCGCGCACACACAAGCAATTTATTAATTGTGCTGGATGTATGCCAACCTAAGGTAGGTTGACATACTTTTGTAATGTCAACAGGGTCCTAGAGTGTCACAAGGTGGAACAGATTGTTTAGAATAAATATTTAACACATATTTCAAGGGACCATTCAAGGTGAAGTGGTCCATAAATACCCCCCGAGTCATAGGGAGGAAAGGAACGGGGCGAAGCAGATGGTGGGGGGGAATTGGTAGTGGGTTACAGATTGTTGTAATAAGCCAACATTGTTGAATACCACCTATGGGTTCCATTGTGGGGTGGTAGGTGACAACTATGGGTGTGCAGTCGGAGAGAGTTTTATTTCTGTATTGAAGCAAGTTCTTTCAGGGTATTTGGGTGGCCTGTTCCATGATGTAATCGACTTTTCTCATGGAGTGTCCTTGCTTGGTGAAGGTGATTTTAGGTATGATAAGGTGTATATCCCAGACTTTCTCCTTGGAGCATATTCTATGGTATCTGAGTGCCTGGCTGTAGATAACAGATTTCTTGGTGCGTGTGTGGGGTGGTCACTGGATCTATGAAAGTAGGTGTGGTGATCCAGGGGTTTCTTGTATATAGTTGTCTATAGGGTTCCGTTGCTGAAGTTGATCGTTGTGTCCAGGAAGTTGATGCTAGTGTGGGAGTGTTCCAGAGACATTCTTGTGTTAACTACATAAAATTCTAACAGGAAGGCTGTTGGGCACCTGTTTTTTCACTGCTTTCTTGTCTGACACCCAGAAAGTTGACCACAAGAATGGCATATCATCTTCAGGCCAGTAGAAAGTGTCACTGTTTTCCTCTCAGGTAATTACATTGTAATTTTCACTGCCTTTTCTAAGCCTGAATCTGGCAAATATTAGCCACTATGGCTCAGATTTTTAAAGGTATTTTGGAGTTGCTCTGCTCAGAGTTGCAGCATCTAACTGATTTAGGAGCTTTATGCTATATCTGCACTATATATGATACAGTGGTACAGTTGTAGCTCTGTAGTATAGATACTTGCTACAGTGACAGAGGGGTTTATCTGTTACCTCTGCGAAGTGGCAGCTTCTGTCGACCTAGTGGTATCTATACCGCATCTTAGGTCAGCTTAACTGTATCACTCAGGGATGCACTGTAGCTAGGTTGACCTATGTTTTAGGTGTAGCCCAGGCCTGTCTCATTTTTAAAATTGACGTAGGCACTTTAAAAATCTGACCCTATCCATATCTCATCTTTTACCTCTACCAGGTACAACAATGGTCCCAAAATATCTTGACAATCTTTTTCTTCCCCACTTCTGTCCTCTATAGTAATTTTTATATACCAACTGCTTGGGCTAAAGCATACAACATTATAAGGTGTATATATTGTGAATTCTTCCTCTAAACTCATCTGAATAAATTCATTCTAATTAATAAGTGGTGTTTAAAATAATCTGCTGCAGTTTTGAGTTGTAGATTGTGGCATAAAGCACCATGACAACAAGAAATTTGCAGTGTTGCAGGGTTCAACTTTCACTTTTTTCTAAAGATTTTTAAGTAGAGCAGGTCAGAAATTATTCCTTGAAACAATGTATTGATGGAAAATGCAATTTTTATCTAAATCAAAATGTTTTAAAAAGTATTTTGATTAAATTCGGTTTAAAAAAATAATGAAACGAAGTGTTTTGATAATGATGAAATGTCCCATTTTTTATATTTTTGTCATGGAATATTTCAATTTTTCATTTCACAATGAATTTTTTGAATTTGTTTTTATAAACAACATTTTAAGAATTTTAATAGTTCAAAATAAGAATGAAATGTTTTGATATTGAAACAAAACTTTTCAATTAACCTGAATTTTTTTCCCCAGAATTTCATTTCATGGGAAATTTAGGATTTTTTTGTTTTCATTCTGTTTGAGAATGGGGAAAAAATTGAAATAATGGACTTTCACATGAAACAGAAAATTTTCTTTCCCCCTCCTCCCAGCAAGTCTCTGTGTAATGCATTGGCTAAGCTTGCCAGGTCCCTGGCTAGCGGGTTGTCCACTGCGTGGATAAGAGCCTAAACTTGGAACAGCAACTGATGTTACTCCTTTATCTCTTTTGATGGACATCTGTGCTCTGGTGCATAAAGGTCCCAGGTCCAGTTCCTCTAATGATATGTGATGAAAAGAGATCATAACATAGTGTGAGCTCATACAGTGGTGTTTTGTTTTTTTTCCTTCTGTGGATCTGACGGAGGGAATGCATAATTCCCTGGCCTATTTTAACATGTTCCCCTCTACATAGAGGATAAGGCCCTACTACTGCTACCGGTGAAGAGTTGTTCCGTTAACTCAAATATTAGCAGTCTGTATTTTGGTTTTGAAGACTCCTGTGCTTGATGACCCATGGTTGGGGCCATTACATCTGCCCAGAGCATTCTGCTAACTCAGGGGTAGGCAACCTATGGCACGCATGCCAAAGGCGAGACACGAGCTGATTTTCAGTGGCACTCACACTGCCTGGGTCCTGGCCACTGGTATGGGGGCTCTGCATTTTAATTTTAAATGAAGCTTCTTAAACATTTTTAAAACCTTATTTACTTTACATACAACAATAGTTTAGTTATATATTATAGACTTATAGAAAGACCTTCTAAAAACGTTAAAATGTATTACCGGCACGCGAAACCTTAAATTAGAGTGAATAAATGAAGACTCGGCACACCACTTCTGAAAGGTTGCCGACCTCTGTGCTAACTCATTCAATGATTATCAGCAGGCAATCTAGTGTGCTTTGCTCTACATTTTATTAGTTTAGACTTGTTTATGCCATGACTGTGTGAGGACAGGATCTGGAAGGGACTGGGATGGCAGAGCAATGGACAGAGGAGGCCACAATGAGCTCAGCAAATGGTCTGGTTACATCAGCCTACAGAAACTTTGGGAAAGTCCAGAGATTTATGGACAGGCAAGAGGAGAATAAATAAGCTTCAAGGGTCATCCCAGAATCTTTAGTTGGATAAAACACCCCTGGGAACCAGCAGTTTCTCTCTCTCTTCTATGTTCGTTGTCCATGTGAGAATGAGGAAGCAAAGATGAATGTGACCCTATGCTCCAGGGGCAGTCCCATTCAAAAGAGGTATTTAAACAAAAAGAGGGTGGAGGGGTGGTGGGTGGGAAGAAAAGAACAAAATTATTCACCGTTATCCACTGTTGGCCATGAAAAACAGCAAAAAAACCGCAAGAACAAATATTTTGTCAAGAGACACTGATGAAAACAAACAAACAAAAAACCCTCCACCAAATCTTTGAAGGCTTTTGAACATTAAAAGTGATGCAAAGCTCTATTTAATGGACACTCCCATAGCGTTTTCCCCCCTTGCACCACAATTGATTGCAGTAAGATTACGATGCCATTAAAATTCACTCTGCCCATAAACTAATGTTGTGGAAAATGCTGACGTTTATAGCAGCTTCTACAAGAGACATATTTCAGTATGAAAGTGAGTCCTAATGCAAGAACTTTATTTAGGTAAAACAACATCCGGGAGAGGGGGAGGAGGAGGAGGAGAGATGGTGGCAATTGCTAAGGGTTTGATTTCATTCAACTAATGGGTATATGGACGCTAAATTTAAAAGACATTTTTAATAAATCTATTGGCTTTTGACAAAATCAATCCAAACCCCATAAACCAAGAAGTCACCCACTTGATATTAATGAGGCTGCATTTGCATTTATTTTTCCCTTACACTAGACAAACCATTAATTTCGTGTTTATGCTTCCTTTGAAGTCTGAATGCTTATAGATAGATGGCCACATCATGTCTCCTGCTGCTACATTAATATTTTGCTATAAATGATAAATTTGACCATTTTCTACAACACCCCTTTTTTCTTTAAGAAAGCTGAGAAAATGCAAGCAATAAGTCTTAAGCCCCTGAAAGCTTAGCTGTTTTTTTAAACGCTCTGCAGTCATTGATTATTAAAGCAGTCATAGCTTTAACTTCAGGATGCCTTTGATGGCACCCGGCACTTTGCTATTGTGAACTGTGGAATGTTCATTAACCAACCAGGATTGTTCTTTTTGTAGAAGATGCTTCATTTTGCTAAGGCAGAAACTAAACACAAGTCAGCCTGGCTTCAGCCAGCTCTGTCCCCAGATCTCCCCACACAACTCCTACTGCTGCATAGGATTGCAGATTTTGTTTGGATGTATTCCTGAAGGCTTCATCACATGACATACTGTTTAATTAAAGATTCATCTTTAATTCCTGGAGACTCCAGGAGGCTTGGCAACCCTACTGCTGTGTCCATATTAGAGAGGTGAACTGTTGTCCATCAAATGGGTGGGAAGCACCGATATACATGTCAAAAGGTACAGCACATCCCCACGAGCCATGCTAGGTCAGCTGCAGTTTTGCCCTGCAGTCATGCTTGTGTTCTACCATGTCACTGCAGTTTAGGGTGACCAGATGTCCCGATTTTATAGGGACAGTCCCGAGTTTTGGGTCTTTTTCTTATATAGGCTCCTATTACCCCCTACCCCCGTCCCGATTTTTCACACTTGCTGTCTGATCACCCTACTGCAGTTGCACTACCATCTGGTTGCCTATAACATAATTCCCAGCATATCTTCCTGATGCACTAGCTTCTGGGAGAAACTGAAAGGCCTTTTGGGAAACTTCAAGGAAGCCAGGGGAATGGATCAATCACTGGGAAATTCCCAGAAGTCCCAGGAGTTTGGATACTCTTTACCAGTGCCTCTCTAAAAATGGAGTCGAGGATGAACACTTAACTCTGAGTCTTTGCTCAGCAAGAAAGTTTTCCGTTGATGCTTTTAAGAGCAATTATAGGGAGTCTCAGAAGAGGCAGTGCAGCATGTAATGGTGGTACCCGAACAGAGCCAAAGATGGAAACCAGCAGTCTAGGGAGTTTTTGCGGCAAGGGTCATGCCCCCTGTAACCTTAGAGCAGCTGACGTACAGGGATGCATGAGGATGTTCACAGGGTAGAGCACCCTTTTGTGTCTGGGTCACAACCTCTGACCAGTAGGGCCGAGATGTTGTGAGGGCCAAGGATGAGCAGCAGGGGCTGCATAACTTCAGAATGAGGAAGGATGAGGATGGTGAGCTCTCCTGGACTGTGGGTGGATGGGCAAAGTGCATGGTTCTAGAATTTTCACAAACTCTGGACTTTCCATGGGTAGGCGGAAGGGGGATTCTGCTTCCATCAAGCAACACTGGCATTAATTATGTCTCCATCCCCACTGTGAGTCTGGAGAGCCCCACACACCCACTTTAACCATGGCTAATAAAACTATTGCCAGATTGCACAAATCCAGAGATATGCTGTCATAAATATAAAGGGAAAGGGGAGAGGGTCTGATGCAGATAAAATCCTCTTACCAGTAAAGGGTTAAGAAATGCAGGTAGCCAGACTGACACCTAACCTGGCTGGCATCTGACCAATAAGGGGACAAGATACTTTCAAATCTTGGGAGGGGGAAAGCTTTGTGTGTGGCTCTTTGTCAGACACAGAGTGATCTTGGAGTAAAAAGGAACCAGTCATCTTTTCATCAAATCCTCACTTGTCTAAAGTAAGTTTAGATAGAATAGCGAATAGATTTCTGTTTATTTTTGCTTGGTACGTTCCCTGTGTGAGAGGGAGGGGTTATTCCTTTTTTTTCCTGTAACTTTAATGGTTTGTCCAGAGGGGGAATCTCTCTGAGTTTGGAAATTGAGTACCCTGTAAATTAGTTACCATCCTGATTGTACAGAGCTGATTTTACCTTCCTTGTTTTAATAAAATCCTTCTTTTAAGAAGCTGACTGTTTTCTATGGTGTTAAAAACCCCGGGGGTGGGTTTTTTTAGATCACTGTGTAACCAACTGGTTAGGAGATTATTCTCAAGCTTCCCAGGAAGAGGGGGTACTGGCTTGAGAGGATATTTTGGGGGGAAGGGACTTCAAGTGGTCCCCTTTCCTGGATTCCTGTTTAGATGGTGGCAGTGGAAGAAGCATTTCTCAGGGTGCAGGGAATTTTGTACCTTGGGGGTTTTAACCTAAGCTGGTAAAAATAAGCTTAGGAGCTCTTCATGCGGGTCCCCACGTCTTTACCCTAGAGTTTAGAGTGGGGAGGGAACCCTGACATATGCTGATTAGTGTTGCCTGGAAATTTTCCCACTGAACATTTTTCCACCAGAAAATGCTGATTTTTCAAAATTGAGAAGTTCCATGGGAATGAGTAAGTTTTTATTTAAACTTTCCTGCCAGCTCACTTGCCTGATTCCCTGGCTTCTCAGCAGCCTGCCCTGCAAGGAGCTTGGGAGCTAGGGTTCTTCGGGATCCCCTGTAGCTCACCTGGTAGGCTGCAAAGCCGGGGCTTCCAGGCTACAAGGGAGCTGGGAGTCCAGGGAGCATGTAGCATTTCAGAAGCACCATATCTCCCACTGCGGTGACATTCCAATGTTTCTAAAACGCAATATTGGGGAATTTCACTTTGAGAGTCTGCCCTTTTGGGGGGGGGGGGCTGTTTCTGGATGAAAATTGTTCCAAATATTTGACATTTGACATTTTTCATGGAAGTGAAGTTCAGTTTCCCGGCCAGCTCTGCGACTGATTCAATTAAACACTCCGCAGGTTCAGGGGAGTGGTGAAGTGTGTGAGACGGAAAGCAAAATAGAGATGTCTGATGACGCAAGAGTTCAGTGGCTAATGTATCTGTTTTAACATCTGCTGACTGCATTTTGCATAATATATGAAAGGTGTTATTTTCTATGGACAACAGAGAGAGGAGGCTGTGGGACTAACAGCAATTTCACACTTTCAAAATGAGAGGGGGGAACACCGAATGAATTGGTGAATAGGGGCTCCAGTGGTGCAATTGGTTAGCGCATAGTACATATATATAACTAGGAGTCATTTACAGCTATGTTGTGGGTAGGTTTCATGTAACCTTAGTTAATTATCCCAATCTGTTGATCAGTATACTAAGGGTACGTCTACACTACAGAATTAGGTCGAAAGTATAGAAGTCGATATATTAAAACCCGAATTAATGGAATCAATTGTGTGTGTCCCCACTAAAGAGCGTTAAGACCATGAGGTCGATTGTCTGTGTCCACAGTAGCGAGAGTAGCATCGACCTTCAAAGCATTGCATTGCGGGTAGCTATCCCACAGTTCCCGCAGTCTCCGCCGCCCATTGGAATTCTGGGTTGCGATCCCAAAGCCTGATGGGGCAGAAAAAAATGTCGCTGGTGGTTCTGGGTACATGTCATCAGGCCATCAAACGTCCCTCCCTCCCTCCTTGAAAGCAATCTTTTTCGCGCCTTGTCTGCGTGCTTTCCATGTTTGCTACAGAAGGCTACAGAAGGCTGCTCAGCTCACAATTACCGTACATCTCCAGCGTACGCCTTCACATTAGGTCTAGTGGAGATTCAGTCACAGTATAATACGGGCAGAGGGATAGCTCAGCGTTCTGAGCGTTGGCCCGCTAAACCCAGGGTTGCGAGTTCAATCCTTGAGGGGGCCATTCCGCCTGAGGCTGGTAGCACAGCATAAGCTTCTAGCTGCAGATCGTGCAATATGCCATAAATGGTTGTGGTCGCGGGACCATATAGAAGAAGCTCCTTGCCTTCTAGCTGCAGATCGTACAATATGCTTGACATTACAGTGCTCCTGGCCGGCGGCCTTTGGTGTGGCTGGCCGGGGGCGCTTTTTTACGTTTTCTTTAAGGGAGATCCAGCACTGCCTGGAACACGGGCAGAGGGATAGGGCAGAGGGATAGCTCAGCGGTATGAGCGTTGACCTGCTAAACCTGGGGTTGCGAGTTCAATCCTTGAGGGGGTCAGGAGAGCTTATTGTACTATCTGCAGCTGGAAGGAAAGGCGCCTAACCCCTGCTCACGGCATATTGTACTATCTGCAGCTAGAAGGAAATGAGCCTAACCCTTGCTCCCTCCGTGAAAGCACCTGAGGGGGGAGCGAAAAATCCTTTCGCGCCTTTTTTCGTGCGGGCGCCATATTGCTGCCACCATTGTTATCCACCCGCCGCTTCTGCTCCCACTCTGCTGTCCTGCAAACAGCGTACCAGGGGAAGCATGGAGCATGATCAGATCACCGCAACTGTTATGGCCGTTATGAACACCACGCGCATTGTCCAGCAGTATATGGAGACCGAGAACCGGGAGCTGCTAGAGCAACGGGAGGTGAGGACGGGACAGCATCAGCCTGAGGAGAGTGATGAGGACATGGAGACAGACCTCTCTCAAAAAAGGCCCCCCCGCAAGGTGGACATCATGGTGGAACGCTAAGCCTACATCGATTCGGCAATATCGCTTTAAGCGCTAATTCTCTCGTTGGGGGTGGAGTGGCGAGATCGATTTTAAGAGCCCTAGAAGTCGATGGTAAGGGCTTCGTCGTGTGGACGGGTGCACGGATCAATCGAAATAACGCTAATAAATTCGACCTAAACTCGTAGTGTAGACCAGGGCTTAGGGAGTTTATGGAAGACTAAAGTGATGTTGTATCAATAGGGGCGTGATAATTGGCAGTTGCTGCTATGACATGCCTTTATGTGCTTTCGAGGTGGCAAAAATACACTCAGGATGGGTTTATGCATTTATTATCTCATGCTTTATTAATGGGTCTGGAATCATTTTGGTGAGAGTGACCATAGAAGCACGAATCGATGTTGGTGGATTGACATGGAAGACCCAAATCCTTAATGTGCGAGTTACACACAGCCAGATTTTTAAGGAAATAGAATGTGTCAAATGACTGGGATATGGCTGAGATGGAGCTAGAGAGTAAATTATTTTTATTTACCTTCTTGTTGATTCACTTTATGGTTTTCTAGGGTCACATTGTCAAGCTTTCCTGCACAACCATGAAACTTGATTTCTTTCAAAACAAAAATGAGATTCTCTCAGATTCAAATGAGTCAGGGAGTTAGAAGATAAGACCATAAGCATGGCCATACTGGGTCAGCCAAAGGTCCATCTAACCAAGTATCCTGTCTTCTGACACTGGCCAATGCCAGGTGCCCCAGCGGGAATGAACAGAACAGGTAAACCTCAAGTGATCCATCCCTTGTCACCCATTCCCAGCTTCTGGCAAACAGAGGCAAGGGACACCATCCCTGTCCATTCTGGCTAATAGCCATTGAGAGGCCTCTCCTCTATGAATGTATCTAGTTCTTTTTTGAACCCTGCTATAGTCTTGGCCTTCAAAACATCCTCTGGCAAGGAGTTCCACAGGTTGATGTGCATCAACCTGTTGGGTCTCTAATACACCAAACACATGATAAAATTGTGAGAGCGGGCAACACTGATGGTAAACATGGTCCTAGTGCCAAATCCTCTGCTAGTATATCTTCACTGACATCAGTGGAGTTACATCAGCAGAAGATTTGTCTCCAGATCTCCATTCAAGTCTCTGGCACATCCAGGGATCATTTCTTTCTCCTCTTCCTTGTTCCTGGTCCTAGGTTTGTGAACTGTTCTACCACTGGCAACAGCTCCTTTCCCACACCCCAGCTACTTCTGAAGTACCCAGAGTGTAAGGGTAGTCACTTCAATGACAAATAGGAAAGGAAAGAGTTGAGGATCAGAAAAATGTAACTGTTGTGGCCTTGGAGCCCAAAACTAAAGCTAATTGGGGGAAAAAATCTGATGAAAACATTTTTTCCCCCTTTTTTATTGAGATTTTTCACTGACATTTGAGGCGGGGGGGAGAGAAAGTTGTTGTGAAACTGAAAACCTTGGGTTTTGTTTTTTTGACAACCCATAAAAAATGTCCAAAAAAACCTGATTTTTTTTCATGAAAATTTCTCCATAATCAAAGACCATTTTCCATCAAAATACATTAAAAGAAAAACCAAAATACTTCAACATTCTTCCCAACACATAATTTTTTGCAATAACATTTTATGACGTTCCGTTGTTTTAAATTGTGATTTTTGTGTTACTTGGTGGATTTTCCCTCCACACTTGGTTGCTATTTTGAGTTTGGCCATGTGGCAGGGCCTAGCCACCTATGACTGCTGATACTGCATATTGAATTGATCTCCACTGATCTGAACCCTTGAGTTCTTAGCTCATAGTGGCTGTTGTTTTAGCAAAGTAGGTTAATCTCAAAGAGACCCAATTTTCTTCATTATTCATAGTGTAAAGCCCTTGAGCTGCCCAGCAACAGCATACACATAGCGACACCTTGCAAAGAAAAACTACGTTCCTGCAGGGGCTACTTCAGTACAGCTAAATGAAAGAGCAGCTACGGCAACAACTGCTGTCTGTCACATAGGCAGGGACTGCGGTATCTTCAGCACGATGAACCAGGGCTATCCCCATCATACAATTAGGTCCAGAAAGAACCAAGATTTTCAGTTTTAAAAACAATTCAGCTCCAACAGCATCAAGCAAAGCGTCACAAATCACAGGTAGATTATAGTCAATTAAGCTCAGCAGCCGGATGCTCTTGTGAGAATATTGCAGAAATGTCTTCTTTACTTTTGTTCATTTCAGGCCACAGCGACCACATCCAAAGGACCAAAAAAGCTGACCTACATTCCATCACCAACACAGTAGGTTCAGATGTTCTCCTGGATATCTGAGGAGTCTCCTAAAAGCTTATTTTATTCCTATCAGAAAAATCCTTCAGCTACTAGAGCCACTGACAGCATCAATGCCCTCTCTTCTGGGAGGGAAAATAGTAGCACACCCAGAAATGAAAAAGCTATGCTAGTTGTCAGTGCTGAGGTCATCCTTGCTCTTTCCTTACCCATTACCACCAGCACCTCTCCTGTTGAAAATGACACTCCCCTGACCTTCACAGCTGTAATGAAGAAGAGCTCTGTGTAGCTCGAAAGCTTGTCTCTCTCCCCAATAGAAGTTGATCCAATAAAATATCCTACCTCCCACACCTTGTCTCTCTAACATCTGTCTCTTCTCATGCCACCTGCACTGCTGAAGTTAGGATAGTCACAGAGCGAACAGACTCCAATGAGAAGCTGCTGAACTTGAATTAATATGCAAACTAGATACCATTAACTTAGGTTTGAAAAGAAACTGGGAGTGGGTTGGTCTTTACGTTAATTGAATCTATTTCCCCTACTTAAGTATCCTCACACCTTTGTGTCAACTGTCCGAAATGGGCCATCTTGATTATCACTTCAAAATTTTTTTTCCCCTTGCTCTTAATGAAGTAGCTTCTTAGAGTTGGTATAGGTACTTCCACCTTTTCATGTTTCTCTGAATGTATAAATATCTGCTTACTGTATGTTCCATTCTATGCATCTGATGAAGTGGACTGTAGCCCACGAAAGCTTATGCTGAAATAAATGTGTTAGTCTCTAAGGTGCCACAAGTACTCCTGTTCTTTTTACTGACACAGACTAACACGGCTGCTACTCTGAAACCTGTCATTTTGAGATGATTTCCCCCAAGTCTACAGTTGCTGTTTTCACAATGTGCAGATGTGATTTTAATGGCGGGACAGGGGGAGAAGAGATATAAATTGCACCACTTGAAATCCAGCTCTGGGTGGGGACATACTTGTAGCAAATGCAACCAACTTTAAGTGGCTGGTGACCATCAAAGGCACACCTCTTGCATCTGGAATATGCTATCTTGCACCCTATGCCCAATGGAAATACAAGATATTTAGAATAACCTCCCACTCCCAGGTGAAGAAGAAAGTAGAAGGTGATCGATCTTACCTCTTAAAGAAGAGGGGAAAAAAGTCATTCTGTTTGCATGGGACTCCCGAAGTTCTGCTCATAATGGGCAGCAGTTGCAGCAGCACCACATCTGCTTCGTAGTCTTGGAACATTCTGCCAATGCCGTAGCCAGTGGTAGTAAAAGAAAAGGCAGTCCCAGGGTGCTAGCCTCAACAGCACTGGCATTACTCCTACTAGCTCTACCACTGAATCCTTTCATGCAACGATTAAATCATAAGAACTTCCTCAAACTGCAGACACGGCTAATTAGGGAGATGCTGGTTTTGGATCTGCACCTTTCTTTAGTAGTGCTGGAGAGTGTGTGCAGGTGAATGATGGATTAACAGTTCCCTGGATTTGAGTTTCTCTCTTCTATTGGGGTATCAGTCACTGCAATACTGTTATCCAGATTAGTACATATTTATGCATTCCTGTCATGAGTGCCTGGGAGTCCTTTCCCCACATAGCCTAGCTCACTTCTTCCTGCTGTCCTTTTTGTGCCACTTTGGGCTCTCCTTTAGAATTCTGTTTCTTAGGTATCATGGCATCCATGGGGCTGTGAAAGGAATTCAGTTCCAGCCACATGTAGGGCTGCAAGGGACCTGGAGAGGTCATCTAGTCCACCCTCTGTGCTGAGGCAAGATTAAGTATAGCTAGACCATCCCTGATAGTTGTTTGTCCAGCCTGTTCTTAAAAGCCTCCAATGATGGGGATTCCACAACCTCTTTAGGTAACCTTTTTCAGTTGCTTTCCTTTGCTGGAAGTCAGAAGTAAAAAGGGATTGCATCCCTCTCCAGATGACTGGACTGGTTAATTTATAATGGCCTCCCTCATATACGCAGAACAGCCAAGCCAGAGGAATTTAAAACAAGACACATGCTCTTTTCCTGGACGCCAAAGAACTATTCACCCTTCTCTGCCCCATCTGGATATCCCCTCCAGATTTTGGGATCCTGGACAATTAACAGACTCTTCTCTAGAGAATCCATTCCCAGTATAACACTGAGTTCAATGCTTGCCAAGACAAGACATTAGGATATTACTCCGTGCTTTATGGATACTTATACAGTGCAGACATGATCAATAAAATTCATAGTTGCGTAATTCATACTGACTGAGAGTCTGGATTTAAGCAGCCCCCAGAAGCTGGGCTCATAACTCCTTTGCCCTGTAATGTATCAGTAACTGCTCTTCTTAATTCCCTCTTTAGCCAATGCTAACTCACATTGTTGAGCCCAGAAGGGGAGAAATTTTAATTTAATGTAGAAGGAACCAGGGAGTCAGGGAAGGGTGCTGAGGAAGTGAATGATATGGCAGGAGCAGGAGATGAAGATGATTTGGAATAGACTAGAGGTTGAGAGAGAATGCTAAGAGAAGAGAGGGCAGAAAGGAGTGGGTTACAATCGTTAAAGCAAGAAATGATCAATACATAAACCAGAATTCTGGTCATAGGTCCAAGGAAGAAAAAGCAGATCTCAGCAACGTTATCAATAGCTGTGAGCTTGTGTGATAGGATGGATAATGCAATTGTCAACACAGGGAGGAGAGAAGCTAGGAAGAAAGATATGGGCAGCATAAGTAGCTTCAGTCTGTTATCGCTTATTTTTATGCACAACCCCTTTAAATGGAGAGACGTTCCCCTCCCTGTTGTAGAAGAAACTGCCATTTTGTGTTCAGCTGAGCCTACTGCAGAGAGGACACACGCAAACACACGCTCACACATACATGCTCACACATCCCCATGTTCTTGCTTGTAGACAGTGCTTAATTTGTAATGAAAGAGGTGCCGGGTCTCAGGCAATTAGGAGCCAGGGCTCAAGCAGTTTTTTTTACTTTCATAATTGATGCGGCAGGCCCAGAGGTGCCGGGGTTATAAACTGCCAAACCGAGAGGTGCCGGTGCTCAGCCCTGGCAAACCTCAGCACAAATTGCATTGCTTGTAGAATATTTATGTTTGCCTTCTTTTGTTTGTTGCCCTCTTTCTCTCTCTGAAGTAAAGGTCATGCTTAGTGCATGTGCATCAGGGCTTTTTGCATAGGGGAAAGCATAACAGTTAGAAGTTCACTGTGCTTGGGCTGAGAAAGCACTGACACAGCCAAGAATGAGGAAGCAAAATTTCTCCCAAATGATCCAAATACAGCACTGGAGTATTTACCCATTTATTTTCAGGAAGGCGATTTCTAGCAACAAGAACAACACAAAAAGTGTCTGAGCATATCTTGCCCTCCTCTCACTCCAAATCAATAGATGAGAAAATGGAACAGTCCAGTTTAATAATTTCTAAAATAGCCAAGCCAACGCTCTCATCATTTCTCAAGCTGAATTCTTTCTGAATATGTTAATCTCTTCCATATTATTTGCTGCAGCATTGTCTTTGTACTACTGGCTAAGGGTGATTTGGGGCCTTACAGCATAGCCCCTGAAAGGATTTCAAGATCCTACAAGTTCTTTCATTGTCATCTAGTGACGTCCCACACCTGTTTCTTCCCACCATGTGAGAAGGCTGCTTTAGAATTTTTAAAAGCTTCATTTTTGTTTCATAAAGCTCTTCCCACACTGCCCTTCCCACCAAAAAATGTCAGCCGTTTTGTGCTTCAGGGGCCCTCGATTCTTTCCCAAGCCCATCTCTTCTCTGTGGTGTAAGACTTCTAGCTATCCACTCCTATTGATACTTCCACTGAAGAGGAGATCAATTGTAAAGGAAGGAAGGAGCTACCCAAGGATGAAAGAGAAAAGGTAGGGAACTTAGAAGAAGAAGAAAGGGATAAATAGTGAGACTGTTACGGAAAGAAAGGAAAACAGTAGCTGCATAAGATCAGAACCCAGAAGCTGCCATAATTGTGACACTGGCTCAAAAGTCTTCCCTACCAATGACCTTTGTTGCAAGCCCCGCTGCCCTTCGCCTCCAACGCTATCTGACCTGCTTTCTCCCCTTGGCTCTCCTCTCTGCCACCACGAACAATATGTCACAAAGGCTCAAACTGGGCTCAGCTTTGCTGGAATCAAGGCTGAACTGCTTTTTAATCTAGTCATTCACAACTGCTGTATTAAAAAAAGAGAGCGAGAAAGAGGGGGAACAAAAGTAAATAAAAAAAGGGAGACATGTTAACATGTATGGCTCAGTATGTATACGGCAAACAAAGCTCTGCTTGTTCTGCAACAATGGTTCTGAAAAGCAGGTGTCATAGCAGCTGTACAAGGTTAAAGCACAGGGACCATTATGTACAAAATGAGTGAGTCTTTATCCAGAGGCTGCTTCAGCTCTTAAGAATGTGCTTCTCATTGTGTTGGCGTTTGCTGGAAGGACTCCATCTGTACAATGGAGAAATCTCTCATTCTCACCTTCCCCCAACCTCCATTCCACCATCCAAATCTACAGTTATGGATATAATACAGACCTCTGGCATTCAAGGTCCTTGTTGCCCTATACTTCTGAAACAAAAGCTATTGTGCTATACCATGAAAGCCTGTCTGTGGCAGAAGAAAATAGCCCAGCCATGTAGCCTGAGAGGCTATTTGTGAGCCTCTCTCTAAGTTAAAAACCCAGGGAAAACAAAACACTTCCAATTAAAAATGGCCTTTTGTTGTTTTGTTTTTTTGGTGTTTTTTATTGGTCTCTCAGAACATCTCATCCAAATGCTGATATAAAAAGGCAAGTGACCTGTCCTTGCTTTTGTTCTTAAAGAGGAATAGAAGCAAGAGGGGAAAAGAGAAGAAAATACACGGCTCAGGAGAGAAATAATAGTCTAATAAAAAGAGTTTAAAAACAGGAGGGGGGGGGGAAATCTCTTTACTAATAAGCAGCAGATCTTTTTTTGGAGTAACAAGTTATAAAATACAAGATTGAGGGCTCTAAAAGAGGGCCCCCTTTTTAGGTAATAAAGTGTAGATATCTTGGAGGGAAACGAGCCCTGTTTCCAAAGGTTTTAAAATATATTTTGAACATGTGGAAGGGGAAGGATCGATGTCAAAGGAGCTGAAAATCCTCTCTTAATCTACAAAACAAATACAGCGTCCCCAGACTGCCCATACCTCAGATCTCTCCTAGAGGGCATATAGAGAGAAGGCATTTGTGTTAATCAATTTGGGCTGGGCTCATGTTTAGGTCGAGTGAAAGAGTGATGGGAAAGGGATCTGATAGGAGTTGTCTGGTGCTAGCCTGTGTCCATCCCAGACACAAGGCTGAATCCTGTCAATAGGGAAATGCTCACTAAGTATAGGCAACTACACCCGTGCTATGCTAATAGAAGAGGTCTGTGAGGGAGCAGTCAGATATTTGCTAGGCAGACGTGCCACACTGTTTGCAGTTGATGTCTTCTGCAGCAAAGAGCTTACTGCTGCTGAAGCTGGCTGGCACTTACTATTGACGGAAGCATGTTTGCACTAGCTGGTTTGTGAGGGAATCACACCCACCTATCCAAGAGCCATGACCCCTTTTGGCCACGGGGTGGCTTCTCGCTGCAGGAGATGCTCCCACACTCTAAAATCCCAGAAAAGGCTCCTGTCTGCACCCCTCTGCTCTGCACCTTTCACATCAGCTTTCTCTTCCTGCCTGTGTGTCTGCATCTTAAGCACCAGGGTATGGATGATCAGGATGTTGCCTACAATGCACAGCAAAATGATTTGACCACAAAGAGTTTGCAGCCTAGAGGTGTTGTTGGATCCCCAGCTGCTGAGGGAAAACAGTATAGCACCAGGTTGGGGAGAAAGCCTTTCTTCCCATCTTCTTCTGGTTGGGAGATGGATTCTGTTCCTTTTGGATGCAGGCCTTTTTTGGCTGTCATCGCAAGGGTGGATCACAGCAATGAGCTCTTCATACAGAGACACCTTAAGGCAACCCACAAGCTGAAGTTGATGCAGAATGAGGCAGCCCACAGAGAGTATGTTGTCATGTGCTGCCCGGCTGGCTTCTGCTTAGAGTCTACGGTGTCAGATTTGATTAGAGTCTACGGTGTCAGATTTGAACATTAAAGTTGAACTGCATTCAAGTTCCTGTTCTGAATCAGGCAGAGCAGGGCCTTGATTGTGGGTCTCCCACATCCCAGGGGTGGTGGGGTACCCCAACCACCAGGGCATAGATTCAGTCTCTTTCTCTGTTGAAGCTGTTCCACTGTGTATAAACAATTAAATCTCCATTGGGCCAGTGAGCTGTATGGAACTGATAACCCAGTGATTTGGGCACTAAACTAAGATATGGGGACTTGGTTTCAAGTTCCTGCTACAAAACAGAGATTCAAACCTAGGTCTGTCACATCCCAGGCCAGGGCCTTGCCCACCTAGCTATTGTGGGGTCAGGTTTCATGCTCGCTGGCTCATGAAAAATGACAAAAAGTCTCAGTTTCTATACAAAAGAGGATTTATTTATTTTTTTAGTGAAATCTCAAAAATATTCATGGGACAGAAGAACTATTTCTCCCCCAGTGGTATATTAAAGCCCTGTAGGTACCACCAAGTTGAGAGATCACCTCTATCCCAGGGCCATATGCCTCAGCTGCCAACAGAGAAGACACTCAAGCTGAAGCCCTCCCAGGATAAAAGCCAGGTATCTTCAGGAAGAGCTCATAGTGTAGGTCCCTATTCTCCAGGTGCTGAATTGCCCAGATTTGTTGACCTTCGGAGCATCCCTTTACTGAGGCTTTTGGGGAGGGAGAGGGATGCTAAGGGTGTTTGTGAGGAAAGGGAATTGTTTAGCCTTGATTTAAATGTGGTTGGTTATTTCTCTGGGTTGGGAATAAGGAGCAGCTGCTGCCTTTAGTTTTGAACTGACTGCATTTCTAATTTCGGGCAAAGGCACCTATGGCCCAGTTGCTTTTGTGAAATATATTTGTCACAAGTCAAAGTAAGTAAAGAAACTGTGATACAGAATAGATCTCCGTGCCTAACTCACTGTTGTCACCAGGCTGCTCCCGGCGTGTGGCTGGAACCAGCACATGAAATTGCGATGTCGCAAGTTGAACCTGAGGGAGACGGAGCTGAGGTTGGTAATTAGAGGGAAGAGGTTTGAGAATCTCACAGAATCCCTCACTGCCAAGCTACCAGCCCATGGACTGTCAGGGATGAGTGAAGTCTTGGAGTCATTTAAACTCTAAACCAAGAGGTAGCAGTAACCAAAAATGCCTTTTTCTATCTTCAGCCAACAAGAAGATTGTGCCTACTCCTCTGGGACAGACCTGGTGATTGTGCCCATGCCCCTGTTATTTCTAGGCTGGGATACTGCCATGCTGTCTTCCTAGGGATCATGATGGTAGCTACACAAAAGCTGCAGCTGGTTCTGTGAGGAACTAGCTGTTTCTTTCACCTTCGTGGAATAGGCATCAGTCCACATCATATCATAGAATATCAGGGTTGGAAGGGACCTCAGGAGGTCATCTAGTCCAACCCCCTGCTCAAAGCAGGACCAACGCCAACTAAATCATCCCAGCCAGGGCTTTGTCAAGGTGGGCCTTAAAGACCTCTAAGGATGGAGATTCCACCACCTCCCTAGGTAACCCATTCCAGTGCTTCACCACCCTCCTAGTGAAATCGTGTTTCCTAATATCCAACCTAGACCTCTCCCACTGCAACTTGAGACCATTGCTCCTTGTTCTGTCATCTGCCACCACTGAGAATAGCCGAGCTCCATCGCCTTTGGAACCCCCCTTCAGGTAGTTGAAGGCTGCTATCAAATCCCCCCTCACTCTTCTCTTCTGCAGACTAAACAAGCCCAGTATCCTCAGCCTCTCCTCGTAAGTCATGTGCCCCAGCCCCCTGATCACATTGGTGCCTCTTGCCCTCGGCTGGCTCTTCATTCCACACCACATTCAGCATCAGATCCTGGTCTTCATCTTCGAAGCCCTCAGCAGGAAGTCCAGCTACCACAGAGATTGCCTATGCACTAAACCAAAAATTCTATTGTCAATAGGGACTATGCTGCTGACTGTATCCAGAACTAAGATGAGGACAAGATGTTTTCAATGAAAGGGGCCCAGGCATGAAACTTCCAATCACACAGGATGCCTGGCATCTTTCAGAGCACAAAGGAGGAGACATCACTTTGCACAGAACTTCCCTGGATAGAGGCAGAGACAGACTGGCTGGCAGGTATTCTTCCCCTTATAGAGATCTACTTGTGAGGAACACTCGTTCAATAAAACCTCTGCGAGGGAGAAGCAGAGGGGATTCACCTACAAGGAGGAAGCTGAGAATTTTTAATATTTGTATTTGACATCTAAATATTGTAACAGTAGCCACTAGGATAAATGGAGACAGAACCTCTGTCACGGGAACAGGACATTCCCCTTTGGCAACCCTGCCCAGCAACAAGTGACCTGGAGTTTGAAGTGTCACATTTTTGCTATACTGTGTCAGAAGAAAACTAAATCACTTCAAAACTGACAAATGAAGCCACCAGAGTCCCTTAATCTGGAAGGGGACTTGGCAAAGAACTGGAAGAATCGGTTGCAACTCGCCCAGATTTACCTGGAAGCAAGTGGTATTGCAGAGAAACCAGACATGGTAAAATCTTCACTCTGTTGGATGTGGCATGACCACATGCCCTGGAGAGCTACAGCAAAATGGGAGCATAAAGGGAACTTGAAATGGCTAGAACAAATAATGCAAACATTTCAAAATCATTGTGATCCTTGTAAGAATGTCACTTGGTAAAGGCCAATTTTTGTGTGGGGAAATATCCACTTACATGAGTACTTCGCAAACATTAGTTATTTTCCCTCACAGCTCCATTGCAAGATAGGGAAATAATATTATTCCCATTATATTAAGGCACAGAGAGATTAAGTGACATGCTCGAAGTCACACAGAGTCTATGGTAGAGCAATGAACTAAGCCAAGTTCTCTGGAGTAGAGCTGGACAAGTAACATGTTTTTCAGTTCACCGGCAATCCTGAAAAATCAGGACAGGCCCAACAAAGAAAATAACAGAACGCCACTAGCCGTCACCTTCAGCCCCCAACTAAAACCTCTCCAGCGCATCATCAAAGATCTACAACCTATCCTGAAAGATGATCCCTCACTCTCACAGATCTTGGGAGACAGACCAGTCCTCGCTTACAGACAGCCCCCCAACCTGAAGAAAATACTCACCAGCAACCACACACCATACAACAAAAACACTATTCCAGGAACCTATCCTTGCAACAAAGCCCGATGCCAACTCTGTCCACATATCTATTCAAGAGACACCATCATAGGACCTAATAACATCAGCCACACCATCAGGGGCTCGTTCACCTGCACATCTACCAATGTGATATATGCCATCATGTGCCAGCAATGCCCCTCTGCCATGTACATTGGCCAAACTGGACAGTCTCTACACAAAAGAATAAACGGACACAAATCTGACATCAGGAATCATCACATTCAAAAGCCAGTAGGTGAATACTTAGGCTTGAATATTGACTGTGGATGGCTCGGTCATTACGTTAATTGAATTTATTTCCCCTCAAAAAACCCTTTAACACCTTTGTGTTAACTGTCTGTAATGGGCCATATTGATTATCACTTCAAAAGTTTCTACTGATAACAGTTCCTTTCAATTAATTAGCCTCTTAACATTGATATAGACACTCCCACCTTTTCATGTTTCTCTGAATGTATAAATATCTGATTACTGTATGTTCCATTCCATGCATCCGATGAAGTGGGTTCTTAACCCACGAAAGCTTATGCTGAAATAAATTTGTTAGTCTCTAAGGTGCCACAGGTATTTTTCTTGTTTTCTTTTTGCTGACACAGACTAACACGGCTACTACACTGAAACCTGAAAAATAACATGTTTCATGTCGAACCAAAAATGACATTTTGTGAAATGCTACAGGACTTCCCTGAGTGGTCCTGTAGCAGCAAGGACTGTCCTTTCTCCTTTACCCAAGAAACCGGTTGCCTGATGAGGCCATTGGTCATTATGTTATGTTCCTGTGTAATAAAACAATGAACAGATAATCAGAAATCTTTATCGCTTCAGATTTTTGTGTGTGTGTTTTGCTACCTATAGTTATTGCAGATTTCACACATGGGTACCTTAGCATCAATGGTGGCGTTCATACGGGACAGCCTTCCCTACAGCCACATGGCCACTGCAGATATCACTTAGCATTTCTGAGCTCGTATGTGCTATTGTGGCGTGTCCTTAGTACAGAATCCCAACACATGCAGGAATTTCATCAATGCAGTCCCAATAAGTGTTTATGCCTGGAGGTGGCCAGGTTTTTTTCTGTTGGTCATCTGCCTCAAATTTCTCCCTCAAAGAAAAGTTCTAGCTTTGGGTAAGGTTTTGAGCTTGTCAAGTTTTGTTTTGGAAATGGGTAATGGGTACTAATGGGATTTTACATGGTGTGTGTATTTTTGATGGCTCACTGGCACCTATAGCAATGTGTTGTTTTAGATCTTTAATGTGTCTCAGTCCATTAAACACCTAATCGGTTTTCTTTAAGAATATATTTTACATTCTGTTCTGTGGAGAAGCTGTACACCTCTGATCATCTGCTTTAGCAGACTCCTCTTCAGCCTAACTTGACGTGGGATTATCAATTCCACTATTTCAAACTCTTCTGAGTGGTATCTGCCCTTTTATAGCCATGCTACTTTAGCTTGGGAGGGACCATGGACTCATTCTGGGTCAGTTATATGCACAAGCTTAGTTTTCAATTTTAACTGAGTGGTCACTAATCTTTTTTGTATCTGTCCCCTTGGGATTATGTTGAACTCAGCTCCAGTATCTATCTTCAACTTCACTTTTTGTTCATTAATTTCCTTTATCACAAATCAATCTGTTGTACCATCTTGCTTTGTGAATGTATTAAAAGACTCAACAAAGAACTCTGTTTCTGCATCATCTTCATCAGCAGCACTTTCTCCTCCAGACATACATTCGTGAATGCATTTGGCTTTCGGCTTTCGTAACAGTTTGAGCTGAAAGGGACACACCCTTGCAAAATCATTGCTTTGATTCCAGACATGACTTTATGGCATTGTGATTGGCTCTGTATGTATTAAAAGCAATTCTGATCTCAGCCATTAGTTTACTTTTGTATTGCCTTTTACTTCTCGACATCCATATATATGCACTTCAGTTATTTCACTGCTTGTTAAACATTTCATGTAAGCAGCACAATTTTACTAGCCCTGCAAATAGGCACTATTCTTTGCAATGTCAAGTCAATTTCTACAGTAACCTAGCTTTGACCTGGTTATCAGTTATACCTAGGCTTGGAAGGATGTGATGTTTATCGGTAAGTGTTGGTAAAAGTCGATTTCATCACACATTCACAAACCAACAAAAAAAACTCCATCAATAATCAAAATGTACAGCTAGGCAAAGGAAGAAAATGCTGCTTGAGAGCTTTTTGGAGTTTGATTTCAAGATATTTACTTTGCATATTCTGACACGTGATGTTGACAGCTAGTGCTAATGGTTATAAAGTTAAATTTTTTTGAATATGTGTCTACTGTCATTAAATAATTATTGTCTGGGTGTATCAGGGTGATCTGACAGGTCAGAGGCCAGAGTTGAGCTGGGGAGTCATAATCAGGAGTCACCCCAAGGCTCACAGGTGGAGTCAATAACTTAGTGCAAGGGAGCAGGAACCAGGTAAGGAGGCAGGAATTTAATCTTAGGAGGTCTGACCAACAGCAGGCCAAGCAACTAGTTGCTTAGAAAATGGGTGGGACAGGAACAAGAAACTTTATGCTAAGAGATATCCAGTCAGCCGGTGTAGCCCCTGTTTGTGAGACACCAGCTGCAGTTTGTTACCCTGCCTTTGCAGAACAGTGATGAAGCATGTGAGGCTTCTGCTCCTGCTCAGCAACCCTCTAGACCTGGGTTTGAGAACTGCTGTTCCTAACAGGCCCTGTCATAATTTCCTGCCGCTATAAAAAAATAATGCTGATGTAAGCAGAGTCTGAATGAGCTCTCCCCTGACATCTAGTGGTGAGATGTGTAAAAAGACTTCAGGAGATGATCTCGTTTGCATGGACACACCCACCCGGTCTAGGTGCTCAGCATGATGGGAATGCTTGCCCAAATGATCACTTGTGGCTGGTGTTGGATCCCCAATCTCCTTGTTATTGGAGCAGGAGTAATAAAGGGTTGTTATCCTTGTTGTGTGAACCGAGGGCAGCAGAACTGTATCTGGCATTCCCCGATGGAGGGACTCACCCTCAAATGAATGGCACTCACTAGGCAGGGGACATGGGTTCCAAAGCCCAATGAGTTGAGAGAGAGGGAGGGAGAGAGAGAAGAGAAGAGAAGAGAAGAGAAGAGAAGAGAAGAGAAGAAAAGAAAAGAAAAGAAAAGAAGGTAGGTAGGTAGGTAGGTAGGTAGGTATTTGTAAGTGGTGGTGTGGGCCCTGTTTAAGGGACCTATACACCATTTAACCCTTCTCCCTCCCCACAGTATATAATAAAAGAGTCAATTTAGACTCAAGTGAGTGCCTTGTTACACAATGTAGAGCTGATTTAAATAGCAGATCCCTAGATCTAAGCATTAGACCTACTTTGGGACAGTGTCTCTATTGCAAGAGACTTCCCAGTGTACACCAGCAATGAGGTTCCCCCACTGAGAGCTGAGCTAAGTGGGGGGCCCTGAAAACATCTCAGCAAGCGGCCAGAAGGGCGGCTGGTGGAGAGGCATGGCAAGTGACCAGCAGAGTGGCTGGTGGAGACTGACAGAGCAGAGCCCTGCAGAAAGGTGTGGCAATCAGCTGTTGGGGTGACAAGCGAGTGCCTGAGCAGGGGAGCATGTAAGGTGCCTCCTTAGCCCACCCCTTCCACACAGGGTGGGAGGTGAACTCTGTGGATGAACCTCTGAACTCTGGGGCTGCACTGGCCAAGAACAGCAACTGTGAGTGGGGTGCAGAGAAGGGACGGTCACTTTAAAGGGATTTTTGGGTTGCTGCACTTAAGAACCTGAGGGGAAAAGGACACTGCCCAATTTACTTAGGGGTGAGTCTCATGATTTGTGTTTTTGAACCGTAGTTGCGGTGTTTTCCCAAATTAATGCTGAGTTACTTCCCTCCTTTTATTAAAAGTTTTTGCTACACTCAGACTCTGTGTGCGAGAGAGGGGAAGTATTGCCTCTTAGAGGGTGGTGTGTAATTGTCCCAGGTCCCTGGATGGGGGCTCGAGCGGTTTTGTGTTGTACTGTTGAAAAGGAACCCCTAGATACTGAACCCGGCCCATGTTGCTGCTGGCTCCCCCTGGCAGAAGGGTTACACTTAAACCCCACCATTTTCTGCAACTCTGAGCATTTAAATCAATAAAAATAAAGAAGCTTAAAAATAAACATTCATCAACATTAAAAAAAATAAAATTCAATTCTACCAAGCCAATTTATTAAAGAGCCATTGAAAGACAAATATGGAACTTCTGCTGACTTTCTTACAGCTGCCTTCCAGAATATAACCACATTTTGATTGTTAGATCAGCATGGGGCTACACCCATATTTCCATGCAAATGTGGCTTGGGTGTATAGAGATGTGTTTAATTTGCCTCTATATGGCACCTCTTGCAAAAGCATGTGAGTTCCTTACAATTAGATCCCTGTGAAATTCATTTTATTTTTTATATTTTTTTGTTTTATTTGTCATTAACTGCTAAACCCCCCCCCCCCCCCCCCCCCACCACCACCGGGTGCATGAGAGAGAGAGAGAGAGTTTGAGAAAGGCCATGCCCTTCTCAGCTCCCACTGCCATCCTGGCTGGAGTGATCTGGGCTGAGGCCGCTGCTCCCTTCCCATCCATGGAGCTGTTGTCAGGATCCAGGCCTGTCCATGGGGCACTAATCGCTGTGGGCCTGGATGGGGGCTGAGGCTGTTGGAATGAGCCCAGTGGCCAGTTCCTGCAGGCAGAGCAGTGGCATCTCCTCAGAAGCTGGGGCCTCCCTTCCTCCCCAGGACCATTAGGGGGCAGGACTCTGTCTCTCAAGTGCCCCCACCCAGGGGAAATGTCTAGGACTCCCCACAGCATCTCTGAGCAGCTCTTACTACAGACCAGCTCTGGATTCGGGCCTGGCCAGGACGTGGGGCTTTGGGGGAAGAGGTGGAGAAGAGGCAGAGCCATGGAGGGGGTGGGGACTCAGGGGAAGAGGAGAAGCACAGGGCAGGGCCACTTCTACTGAGGTACTGGTGCTCTTGCCCCAGCTCCCAGGTAGCTCCCCATCCATGGGGTAAAGGCTAAGAAACAGAGAAGGGAGAGAAATGTAACTGGAAACACCAGACATCTGATCCGTGAAGGATGGGTCAGCAGCCTGTGGGTGAATGGAGCAGAATAAAGACTTTTAAGATGTTATAACCCTGCTCCAACTGAAAGGACCAGAACACTACAGACAGCCAGGCTGGCAGACCAGGGCTTGGGGACAGATTGAAAATACATTTTGTCCCCAAAGAGGGGGACATAAAGGAACCAGGCCACCGCAGGGCTGGAGCGGCCATCAGCAGGGCGTGGTGGAGGTGAATCTGCTATGCCCACAAATGGCCACGAGTGGGCATCTGCAGTGACTGAATTCCTCTCTCAGCATCCACAACTGAAGTTTCCCCAATATCACTACTCACTTTTGAAAATCTTGGGCATTTTTTCTAATTTCCATGTGTGAAAACTCAATCCAGACTCCAGAAGGCAGTCAGTCCCCAGTGTGTAGCTGATCATCAGTAATAAAGATTGTGCAACTGGAACATTAACAAATCTGGATTATGCACAAACTGGGACAAAATCCAGCTTCAGAGCTGCACTGGCTCTGCTGTGATTGCTGTGGGAAAAACCTAGGTGAACTCAGGGTCCCTGAGCAGCCCAGGGGAGTTTTGCTACTGATTTCAGGAGGCCCAGTATTTCACCTTGACATCTTCATCAGAGAACTCATGTGGCATTTTATAGAGGTAACCACACCACCAACTACCCCATCCTTGCTCAGAGATGCCACCATTTGGTCCTTAACTGCTTATTGGATATTCACAGGATGTTCCCCTATCTGCCACCCAGGGACGTGCCTGATGGAATGTGCTAGTCTAATGTAAATAACATGAATTTGGGGGGAGGGATAGCTCAGTGGTTTGAGCATTGGCCTGCTAAACCCAGGGTTGTGAGTTCAATTCTTGAGGGGGGCCATTTAGGCATCTGGGGCAAAAATTGGGGATTGGTCCTGCTTTGAGCAGGGGGTTGGACTGAATGACCTCCTATGGTCCCTTCCAACCCTGATATTCTATGAATAAGGCTGACCCTGTGACTCCAGATATCTCTGGGATCTGAACAGTTGGGGAGAGACATCTCCTCACTTTCTTCTGCATGGGAAGCAAAACGCTTCTCCCGATGGGAGAATTCAGGAGAGCTTCTGCCCCTGTGTGTATTACAGAGCAGTGGACAATCTGGCCTGATATTTTTTAATGGACTAACAACAAGACACTTTACATACAGGAATATAAGCACAGCAAACCCTGAAGCATAGGAATGACGTTCAACAGGAAACATTCACAAAATACATTAACAAGATAAACCTATAATAAACTGCAAAGCTAGCACTAAGTTAAAGAGTCCAGGAAGTGATAAATCCACAATCTAACAGTCTTCAAAAGTCTTGTTGGTATCCTTTGTAGATAAACTCGGCAGGTAGCCATTTCAGCTCCCGTAATCCACAGGACACTGAATCCATGAGACAGTCCCTGTTACTCACTCTCAAAAGGGAATAATTTCCTTGGGTCTTTGCAAAACCTGCAGCAAACAATTAAAATGAAAGGCAATACTTAAGGATAAACATAAGCCTTAGGTTTAAACAGCAAGTTTAACCAGTTCCCTGGGCTTTGCCATCCACCCAAATTTGCTGGGACAATCTACCCCATAAGAGCAACAGAAAAAAGCTTATTTCTCCCTTCTGCGCTCACACAGACTGACTTTATGCTGTCTGACTGCTTGACTGCAGTTTGGTTACCACTTCATTCAAATGTAATTATCTTCAAACAGAGGGATTGGATCCAAAACAAAGGCTGTCAGGTGACCATACACGTCTATCACCGAAGGGAGACAGGAAGGATTTCCCAGGGTATGGGATGATACATGAAATTTCCCTGTAGTAGTTATTCCTATCCTGGTTGTTAAGCCTGTTGTGCTAATCTCAGTGTTAATTTCCATTAGCTGTGAATACTGGGTTTGCTCCATTTTTCTAGGCCTCCAGCCACCAAAGGGGAAAGTCATCACATACCTCCTTGTGGTAGGGTCTCCACCCCGCATGAGGCAGAGCAGGTTCTGGGAGATTCTCCGTCAGGGATTGAAAGGCTGGTTGATGATGGAGCCCAGCTGAGAAGGACCAGGGGATGGGGCAGATATAAAGCCAGGAGGTTGCCAGAAGAAAGGGGCTGCAGGGGAAGTAGGTTGTAGTCACTCCTTGGGAGAAGGGAGGTGTGTTTGAGGCTATGGAGTTAAGTAGTCTTCAGTTATTCCCTAGGAGGGTGGGAGTTTGGGCTGGTAAACCCGGGGGGAGATGCAGGAAGGAATCCAGGGAAATAGCATTGGGGTCTGGGAGCAAGCAGACCAGAGGTGCTAGACACAAGGATCCCAGACTGGAACTCAGAGTAGAGGGTGGGCCTGGGTTCTCCTAGCAGTCACTGGGGAAGTGGCGCAGATTGGGCAGTGGAGCAGAAGGTCAGTCGTCTGATAGGACTCTGCTACCCCAGAAGGGGAGGACTGTAGTGGCCTGGCCAGAGGGACAAGCCATGATGAGAGAGCACCCAGAGTCACAGAAGCAGCAGGGTGAGTGGATGTGCAGCAGAAGGGGGAGCTGGACCTGGAAGGTGCTAATCCCCAGAGCAGCCAGGAGGAGGTGCCTGAGAGGTGAGTGTACCCTGTTACACTCCTTTGCATCTGGATGGAGGCTAGGGAATGAGGTGGGGACTTAGGAGAAGGATGAGAAACATAGAGGGAGTGTTAGGAGAGGAAATTTAAGTAGTAAGACAAGTGGAAAGGGACAGACTTATCCACAGTAATCTGGAGAAGTCCCAGCTTTGTCAACTGCACAAGAGGTGAAATCTCCACCATTGGTAACAATAAACATGTCCTGGTAACACTTTCATTTCTATGAACAATGGCATTTCTGGGCTCTCTCTGGAATGGACGGTATATTACAAGGAAGGCAGGACCTTGCAGTATTTTCAGCTTGAGACCTGAGTCGGAAAAGCCAGAATTTTGTGAGCAACTCCATTCTCAGGCCCTCCTGATCTTCCCACAAGTACACATAAACTGACCAGAAATGGGAGATCAGGCATCTTCATGCCTGCCCCTATGGTCCATGTGCAGTTGTTCCCTACAGAGCTGCTCTGTAACAATTTAGGAATATTGCATATGACCTGGTAACTGGGGTGTTTATTGTATGAATATGCTGGATTAGTTTAATAGCAAGCTGTTGGAGAACATAAACAGGGCGACAAGACACTGGCTCCAGATAAGACTCCTCTGGGTAAACACTTCGGAGGGGCTAAGAAAGCGTGCCTGAGCTATTAACTGGGAAGAGAATAAAACCTAGCTCTTATTTAGCAATTTTCATTAGTAGAGCTCAAAGCGTCTTATCCAGAAAGTCAATGTCATGATCACCATTGTATAGATGGGGAAACTGAGACACAGGGCACTGAACCCACTTGTCCAAGGTCAACCAGCAGGCCCATGGAGAAGCAGGAAATAGTACCCAGCTCTCTTAGTTCTAGTGCTCTAGCAAGTAGGCCACACTGCCTTCCTTTTTGGCTCCAGCCAAGTTACAGAGAGTTAAAGCAACCTCTATGGCCTAGGGTGAGGCAGTCTTCTGGGAGTTGTTTGCAGGGAACAGACTGACACATACAGATATGTCTTCAGAGGTCAAAAGAAGCTGAGCCTTCCTAACCTCATTATACCAGGGAGTGGGGTGGGGCTTAGACATGGCATGCCTGTGGACCTTTTATTGATTTAAAACTCTTATGTTCTGCTTTATCCCTGCCATTTGGATTAAACAGCCCTTTGGCATGCGAAGGCTGGTTTGGGTCACAAGCTCCCAAAGAGAAGGGCCGCAGATACCTGATCTTTGTTGGACAAGTCAAGGAAAGCACTGACTGGAGCTGATCCACATGGTACTGTAGCCTGGGACCCAAGCTAAACCTGGGAGAATTGCTGAATTCCACCCCAAGAAAGGTAAAGGCCCGAGGCTCGTACCTGAGAGGGATGTATTCATAGAGGCCAGAGGTGCAGCTAACCCTGTAACTGACATTCCTTGCAATACATTTCCTATTGTTTGGTCCAGCCTTGGTTTAAGTATCCCTAGCAATAAGCCATTATACAGCTATGTTCTCTTCTGTTCTGTGTGTGTTGTTATACTGCCCTCATCACTGTAGTATCTGAGCTCCTTCCAGCAGAGCATTAAATGACGTGACTAACATGTGTCATGTGCCGTTCGTTCCCTGCCTGTTTCTATGCTCTGGGGGAGAGCTATGTGTGTAATGATTTGTTTTGGTAGAGTCTTGGGGTGTTGGTTTTGGTTGGGGGGGAGGGCGGGGGCAGAACAATTATTACAGGAAACTTGATCACTTAAAATATATGAGCAACATTATTAAATAATTAGCTGATGAAGGGATTGCAATAGGTGCAATAATGCTTTATGACTGCAAAATTCTTTAGGTACAGTAATACCATCACCCATGTGTTAGTTGCATCAGGTGGGAGAAAGAAACTAAGAGGTTGGGGTAGAGAGAGGGAGGTTACAGTAATATGAGCATGCTTTCATGTCGCCTAGCTGTGTGTACAATGTGACTTACCACTTGCCTAGCTGTTATCAACTGGCAGAGTCCTGTATGTCAATAAAAAGGAGGGAATCCAGGGAAGGGCAACAAAAAATATGAAATGGGCTGGAAAGCCTGAAAGACCTAAGTATGTAAAGCTTGACTAAGCAGTGGCTAAGGGGAGACATGCAGGCCTGGCTCTGTATGGAGACACAACAAGCCGCTTCCCTATGGTATCAAATAGGCCCAAAACCCCATCAGCTCCCTTTGAGCCTTTTGAGCGAGTATCTGACTGTGTGGGGCACAGAGCTATGGCAGGGCAGGAAACTTGCAAGAAGCCTAGAGCCAGTGCAAGTGCTCGACAGGTAGCTGAAGAGTCATGGGGATTCAATGGAGCAAAAGGAAATTGAGGGGCATGGCAGGGAAAAATCTCCTGCTAGTTAGGTCTATTTAACTGGGATGGTTTCCCCAGGCAAGTGATGGAAGCCCCACTGTTTGAGTCATTTCACACTAGTCTGGCCCCAGGAACAGAAGAGGGAAGAATCCTGCACTGGCAGGGGATGGACAAGGTGACCGAACAGGCCTTTACTAGCTCTCATTTCAGTGACACTGTGATGTCTCCGATGAGGTATTCGAGTCCTCCCATCAATTAACCCTCCATACCTGTAGGCAGCACATCCCTAGTTGCACTGTTTTCACGTGATAGGAAAATCTTACGCTATGGGGCATGGGGCATGCGGGTACTCTATTACACTCCTTTATCTTCACTCTGTCTCCTTGAAACTCTGACGCAGAATTTTTTATCATGAGCCTCTGGATGGAAAACTGCAGAAAATTCTTCCAGACAATGAAATGGTTCAATTTACTGCCTCTAATAGAGAGAGTCCATCATACAGACAGTGCAGACTAATTCAGGACAGGTCCTGTCAGTATGCCATCAGTAAGTTTTTGCTGCCATCTAGTGGCTGTGATACAAGTTGCTTTGTTGCTCCTACCAAAGGAAATTTGTCTTTAAAAAGGTCAAAGTCATCAAAGGAAGAAAGGGAAATTTTTTTCCAGTAGTAATTAATTCTGTCTTTGGTATTTACAAGTAGGGAAAAGAATCATGCCCTATAGGCACTGGCATTTATTTTCATATCATTGCTTGTTGTGATTACAATATTGCCAATCCCAACCATTCAAAGATCAAGAGTCAAGCCTCCAAAATCACGAGATTGGTTCAAAAATTGAGATTTTTTTTTAAATTGGGCTTTTTAAAATGTACTTTTGTAAAGGTAATTTGGGTCACATTTGCAAGCTTTTTTCCGGTGACCATAAGGGCTAGCAACATAAAAATAAAAGCTGAGAATCTCATCTCTTCACATGACTCTAGGAGCTGGTATTTAAAAAGAACACCAAGTATCACAACTGAAAAATCACAAGCACTGGTAACACTGTGATGATATCTATACACCTAATATTCTCTCTATCTAGGTACCTGGGTCACAATCCTGCAAGCATGTATCTGTGAGCTTAACTTTAAGCATGTAAATTGTCCTGTTCAAATCAATGGGTCTAATTCCATGTGTAAAGTTACATTTGTGAGGCCAGTAGATGGAGTATTATGTAAGGATTAATTAGTTTAACGTTTATAAATTGCTTTGGAGATTTAAAAGAACCCATAAATACTGTTACTGTTGTTTCTATAAATATTCGTATTGACAATAGCATTTCTCTTCAAAGTGCTTCACAAACATTAAGAAATTAGAATATTGTTCATGTTGTCACCTTGAATCTGATCATTTTAATACATTAGGTACATGCTAAACCAGGACCATACTTAGCTCAGGCTGGAGAGCGGGGAGCTTGGGGTGTACCTAAACAAAGCAGGAGTCCCACTGATAACTGAGAAGGGAAGTCTGGAGACATGCCTAATCAACAGTATTGCCTAATTAAGTAGGGGAGATGGGAGATAAGCTTAAATGGAACATGGCAGGCAGATACTCCCTGGGAAAATTGAGATTCCCCACCAGATTTAGCCAATGTTTGTTTATTTTATGTGTACAGTGTGCTTATCAATAATTTGGCATCCCGCTATTTATTTGGAAAGCTCAACCTGCATGGCATTCAGACAAGCAGGGACTCCATATGTCAGACCTGTATTGTGACAGTAATATATTTTTAGGCATCATCTCCTGCTACTCCAACTGGATTGGCACTGGCAACACTTTTAATCTCCATGCCATCTGTCTATCTTCTCATCAGTATTGTCTGCAGGAGAGGCCGTCTCCAGATGGCTCGAGCCTCATCTTGCTTTGTTTCCATTTGTAGGTTTCCTACATTTCCGAAGGTTCCTCTAGGGAACCACTAAGAGTTTGTCACAGTTATTGGGTGAACTGTACCTCTGACCCCTTCTGTTTTCTGTGGGTGCCCCCCTCTCAGGATGGAATCCCATGATTCCCCTACTCTCGTGTCAGGCCCTGAGCTGCTGTCTCCTTATGTCAATTGTGATCACCTCAGCAGATCTGACTTGTGTGCAGACCCTGCAATTCTGTCCGCTCCCCATGCCCCCAGGCAGCGACAGTGGTAATCAGTGACTGAACAGCTTCCCTAAAGCAAAGTATCACTTATTCAGAACAAAAGCATTGAAGACAGATGCCGAGTGGCCTGTGTTTGCTAGCAGCTTGGCGAGCAGGCTGCATTCCTGAGCCTCTGGTGCCATACGTAGCAATGTCCCTCTTGAAACCCGACGTTTTTATTCCAGTCCCACTCAGACTTAAAAACAATAAAACAGACTGTATGTGTGTCTCGCTCTTCCCCAAGACTTACCATTCCCTCGGTTGGGAAAGGACCAGTTTCCGCAGTATATAAACCTAGCCATCAGCATACTCAATACATCTTTCCTTCATCTCTGCCTCCCTGCTGCATCTCTTATTGGTAAGAACACATACTCCCCCACAGAGCCTGCCTGTCTGCCTAGGCAGCTGCTGACAAGTGACAGCCCACCCCTTTGCAGGAATCATGGCATTTTAACTGTCAGCAGCACTATGAGTAGGTAACTCCTGCTCTGGCAAAACAAGGTTTGCAACTGGTTGGAGGCAGGATCCTAGAAGCCAGCAGCTGCCCCTTTCTTGCCTCAGGGGTTGCTAAGCCAGCAAAGCAGAAGGCAAGGATATTCATAGGATCATAGAAGATTAGGGTTGGAAGAGACTTCAGGAGGTCATCTAGTCAAACCCCCTGCTCAAAGCAGGACCAGCACCAACTAAATCATCCCAGCCAGGGCTTTGTCAAGGCGGGCCTTAAAAACCTCTAGGGATGGAGATTCTACCACCTCCCTAGGTAACCCATTCCAGTGCTTCACCACCCTCTTAGTGAAATAGTGTTACCTAATATCCAACCTAGACCTCCCCCACTGCAACTTGAGACCATTGCTTCTTGTTCTGTCATCTACCACCAATGAGAACAGCTGAGCTCCATCCTCTTTGGAACCCCACTTCAGGTAGTTGAAGGCTGCTATCAAATCCCACCTCACTCTCCTCTTCTGCAGACTAAACAAGTCCAGTTCCCTCAGCCTCTCCTTGTAGGTCATGTGCCCCCAGCCGCCTAATCCTCCACTGGGCTCTCTCCAATTTGTCCACATCCTTCTGTAGTGGGGGGCCCCAAACTGGATGCAATACTCCAGATGTGGCATCACCAATGCCGAATAGAGGGGAATAATCACTTCCCTCGATCTGCTAGCAATGCTTCTACTAATGTATATTATCCATGGGGTCTCCCTCCTTCTTTTCCCATTCCCCCAGCCCCGCCCACCATCTGCTCACTCCATTTCCCCATGCCTGCGCCTTCTCTCTTGTGCTGTGTGTGGGGGAGGGTGGAAAGCAAGTAGGCCTGGCTCTGGAAAGGAGCCCCTGCCTCAGCTGAAGACGGTGACACAACCGGTGGGGAAGCCCTCTAGACCTGCCCAGACTGGAGTTTATTTAGCAGCTAAAGTTTACTGGGGACAGTGACAAAAGATGGACTGGGACTTGGGGGACATGAATCCTATTCCTGGCTCTTTTTCCTTAGGTAAGTCACTTCCCTTCTCTGTGCCTCAGTTTCCTCTTCCACCTTTTGTCTGTCTTGTCCATTTAAACTGCAAGCCGTTCAGGGTCAGGACCTGTTTCTTACTAGGTGTAATACAGCACCCAGCCCCATGGGGCCCTGCCCCCAGTTGGGGCCTTCAGGTGCTGCTCTAATACGAAAAAGAGGCTGTAATTTCTCAGGCAGATGCTATGGGCTTGATGTCCTATGGAACCCAAGCCCCCAGAGATAGAAAGTCCACCCAGAGGGATGTAGCAGCACAAGCCACCTGCAGCCCCCTTTCTACCAGACCGTGCCAGGTGACTCAACCCCTCTCTCCAGCATCCCTTGAAGTGCTGACTGCAATTTAACGCTTCCCCTCCTCACCCCCCCGGGAAGTGAAGGGGAGTCTCCAACACAGTTGCCTCCCATGGTCCAGGAGGTTAAAATAGACACACAGACCCTGCTTCCAGGGGGTGAATACCCCCTGCTGGCATCACGGTGAGACTCTTGGCCTGAACACCTTCATTTCTTGTCTTTATTCCCCTTTTTCATTCTAAACACGAAGACTGAGAAATAGTTGTCACACTGTCTGGAGCAGCTCATGACCGTGAGTGCTGACCCCAGAACGGACTGTCAGAAAGCAGGGCAGATGCCCCAAGCGGGCGGTGTGTTCTGTAACTAGATTTCACCCACCCAGTAACAAATATGAACTCCCTGATCACTGTAACAGTCTCACCATGGAGTCACAAACAGTCCCCTTGGGCTCTCCAGTCTATCTCACCACCCAGACAAATTGGACTTGGTGATAAAAGGTCACTTACACCAAAAATCAAACCACAATAGGTTACTCCCCGTTCCAAGAGACCGGTCACTTACCCTAAATCAATTGATACTCTAGATCTCACACCAAAGACAAGCTGGCAGCCAATTCTATAGCAAACTAACTAAAGGTTTATTAGCTAAGAAAAGGAAATGAGTTATTGAGAGGTTAAAGCAGATAAAATATATGCACAGGTAAGTCACAGTTTGTAATTCCAAAGGATGGAAGTGATGTAATAAACTGCCAGTTTCCCAAAAGTCTTTTCTGGGTACCCAGATTGTCTCTGGGGATCCCCACTTTTCATCTGGTACACTTCGCTGTAAGAGTCCAAACAGTCCCTGAGTACATACTTATAGCTTCTTCTCCCAGAAAACAAGTGGACAGGGTCACTTCCCATGTGGGCTTTTCCTTTGATGACAGAGTGAGGAATGCATTTAGAGTCTTTGACCTCCAATCATCACACACAATGATCACTTGCTTTGAAATTAGCTATTTTCTGTTAGAGATCTTCATTTGCATTCTAAAAGTCTTCTTCCTCATTTGATGGGTTATTTAGTTACAGGGATATACACAATGTAAATATTTGCTACTCTATTATAACAGGACACAGATAAGTGAAAACAATGCATGTAACATGCCATTAGTTTTCATGAAGCTTAAACACCAAACACACTGATACTAAGTTCCCTGTAAGCTGCGCGGCTGCGCAGCAGCCTATTAAGCACCGTGCAGGCGCTCAGAGCTGCGTTGGGGAGAGATGCCTCTACCCCAGCCCCAGACCTGCCGGGGGAGAGGCACCAGCCCCGGAGCTGCAGGGGCGGGGAGAGGCGCCTATCCCCCCAACCCCGGTGCTGCCGCAGGAAGAGAGAGACGGGGGATTCCTCTCTCCCTGCCACAGCTCTGGAGTAGCCTGCACCCCAAACCCCTCATCTCCGGCCCCACCCCAGAGCCTGCACCCCCAGCTGGAGCCCTCACCCCCTTGCACCCCAACCCTCTGCCCCAGCCCTGATCCCCCTCCCGCCCTCCGAACCCCTCAGTGCCAGCCCAGAGCACCCTCCTGAATCTCAAAGCCTTCATCCCCAGCCCCACCCCAGAGCACACACCCCCCCAGCCGGAGCCTGAACCCCAACTCTGTGCCCCATCCCTGAGTCCCTCATCCCTGGCCCCTTCCCGGAGCCCACACCCCCAGCCAGAGCCCTCACCCCCCCACACACACACCTCAACCTCAGCCCCCCCGCACCTCAGCCCTCTGCCCCAGCCCTCCCACACTCCAAACCCCACCACATGGATTTGTTATGTGCACCAATATGGAGGTGATATGTCACACATCACATAATAAAATTCATTCTGCACATGCGTGGGACAAATTAAGGGAACACTGCTCTTATACATTTAACAATCACTTTGATCTATACCAATACACAAGAGAATTGGCCTGTGGCGTCCGCATGAGCTGGCCTGCCAACATTACAAGAGTCTCCTCAGTCACTTGCTCTGTGGTCTAACATCCTCTTTCTCGCTCTTTTTGTTGTACTATGTATACAATAAGATTCCAGGATTGCCACTTTGTCTGTGTCAATCTGAAGCCTAGAATGCCGGCAGAATCACTGTGAAGTGATGGAAACAGTTACAAGCATGGCTGAGAACTCTTTGCTTGAACTTGGTGATATTCTAAACATCACTGGGATCCATGGGCTGTTACCATCTGATTATTAAGTTCTCAGCTGTTTTGATCTTATGAATTATACCCATGCGTCAGCACAGCTTTCAGCTGTTAGTATGTAGCATAAACCTTGCTGACGGTAAAATATCAATGCAAAAATGGGGAAGATTTAAGAAAGAGAAAATGACATGGACTAGTGCTGGGCACCCTCTGTCCACCAACTCAGAGGTGCTGCCAATGTATATTTTGTCTTTCCAAAAAGCTGGGAGACAGACAACTGTTTTGTTCAATGCCAGGCGTATGGCCTCAGGAAGGCTGAGGCTGTATTATTTGCAAACACAATTCCTGGGTTTCCAAGGGAAATCTGATGGCACCAAAGCAATGAGTGAAGACAAAGGCTTGGAGAAGAAACAAGCATGAAATGGTGTTTGTGACAGATGCTTTGAGCTTTTATATTTTATTGACAAAACCTTAAGCAGGGAATTTACTGCCTGGTTAAGCTTTAGAATTAAAGTTAACAGTAATCGCTGCTGCACTGGGTGCAATATGGACTCCTGCATATGAGGGAAAAAATGCAGTTTAGGATGTGCTGGGAGGGATGTTAATAAAGGACCCAGTTGTGCCACTCTGACTCATCCTGATTGTAATACCTTACTGTACAAATAGTCTCATTGAAATCAATGGGACGCTGAGTAGTAAATTACTATTCTCCGAGAATGTGAGACGAGTGGGCCGAGAACGAGTGTGAATTCATATGGGGGCTCTTTGTTTAGGGCAGCAGTGGCTTGCACCTGTGGGGTTGTTCACACAGCTGCAGCCCCCAGATAGACCTTCTCTCTTCTGCCCCCATCAGTACTGTGGGTTAACCCCCCTCCAACAGGAGTTTATCCCATGTGGAGTGGGGAGTCAGGCTCCTTGGGTGCTGCCATGTGCCTCTTCCCCCAGCCATTCCCCTTGCTGGCCCCACCCTGGGTAGCTCCCCACAGCAGTGGGGGTGATTTGGGGACATACATGGAGTTTGCCCAGAAGATGGTTAATTGGGGCTTTGGAATATGATAGGCAAGCATCACAATGGCTCCTATAGCTTTGGTACCTGCATCCCCCTCAGGGCCAGGCAGGCCATGCAATCACCCTTGGGTGTCTTAGTAGATTGTCCAGGTGCTGGGCCTGCCATACATCAGGATATGAGGGAGGAAGTGCCATCTCTGGAGTAGCAGCCACTGCAGCAGTGGGAGGAGGAGGAAGATAAAGCTGATCAGGGTTTTGCTGGTGGTGTAATCAACTAGGAGCCTAAGAGATGTAACTTCCTCTGGCAAGCCACATAGAGAGCTGGCATTAGCACCAGCAAAGGAGCCACTGCTAGCTTCTGGGTGTGAAAGGGCATCCCAGAGCATACTGGAAATCTGACTCCAGATTTATCAAGAACAGAGAGAGAAAATCAAATGGGAAGAATCTACATAACCTACCTAATCACAGTCTCTTCAACAGCTAATTCAGACAGGTACATCCACACCTCATTCTGGGGGGAAAGTGGTATCATCCATTAATGATGCATTCACAGTTTTACCCCCCAGCTTATTCCTTTTCCTTCTGATCCTTTGGCTTGGCAGCCTCTTGGGGAGACAGCTTCTAGTCTGCAGGCTGGTGTCGTCTTCTTTCCTGGCCTTGTGTCCTCTCAGTGAAAGTCCGTGATCTGTTAGGGGTTTGAGGGTTATAGAAGTAGAGTTGGTCATGAAAATGTCAACTCAACAGTTTTTCACTGGAAAACGCCACTTCATTGAAATGGAAACTTTTCTCACAAAGGGGTAAGTTTTGATGAAATTTTTGTCAGGAAGGTGGTCAAGGCACTCACCTGCGACATGAAATGGTCAAGTCCCTGCTCTAAATCAGGCGAAGAAAGGACTTGGAGTTTGGCCTAACCATCAGGCTATTCTGATCTCTTGCTCTCTCTGACTTTTTCATCAGACAACTTCAAAAGGTCTTTCCCACCCAGCATTATTTAAACATTACATGAATTCACCCCATGGCAGGTGCTGAACTGAGGGTCCTTTCCCATGTTTCAAGTTCTATCTTCTCCTTAAGTGCCCAATGACGTGAACTCCCTGCTCTGTCACTCTCAGTGTGTAGGAAAGTTGCAGGTTACAAAACCTTTTTTTTTTCCTTGGACATTTTCTTAAATGATGGGTAAACATTCGAGAAACAAAGTGGGAGAGGGAACATCTTTTATTGGACCAACTTGTGTTGGTGAGAGAGACAAGCTTTGGAGATGCACAAAGCTCTCCTCTTTCGCCAACAGAAGTTGGTTCGGTAACAGCTATTTTCTCCCCCACCTTATCTCTCTAACATCCTGGGACCAACAAGGCTACAACAACATGGAGAAATATGAAATCAGTTTCCTCAACCAACCACGGGGCAGCCAGCACTGGGGAAAAGAAGGCCCACGGTGGGTGAGATGTTATCATCTCTGGCCAAAGCAGTGATCCCCTGCTTAGGTGAGTTCTTTCCTCTTCCTCAGGCAGCAGAGTCCCTGGAGCACAGAAGGTTGTCAGACCAGAGTATAAATCAGGGGCAAAATCCAGTCAACAGACTCCAAGCCTTTGTCTTCACTCCTCATATCAGGAACCAGATGTGAGAGCATCAGATCGACACTAGATGAGAACACAGGAGTCCTGGGTTCTGTTTCCTGCTCTACTACAGACTCCCTGTGTGATCTTGGCCAAGCCTCTGAATCACTCCATGCCTCAGTTTCCCATCTGTAAAATGGCAATAATAATCCTCTCAACCTTTATCTGGTTAGACTGTAAACTCTTCAGTGCAGGTAGTGTACAGCACCTAGCACATGGGAACCTCATCTCAGCTGGGCCCTTTGGTGCTATTGTAATACAAATAATAAAAGGGTAAATATCAAAATACTGTCAACAAGAACCACTTCCCAAGAATCTTTTTAATTTTCCTAACTTCTGTGATGCATAGAAAAATACGCACTCATTACAGCACTTCTTACCAAAGCTTTTTAGTGAGCTTTTAAAACAAATAATCTTAACTGCACAAAGAGGGCAACCTTCTCTCTGCAAACATATGGACAAGAGTGCAGTTCTGAAAGCAAAGTTCAGAAAAAGCTCCCAGCATTCAGAGGGTCCTCATTAGCAGGAGTTTGGTTTAATTATTTTAGACCTTTCCTCAAAGTTCAAGGGAAATAGGCCTTCATTCAACAAGGTACTTGAGCTCTTGTCTGCCTTTAAGCACGTTTAAGAGTAGACATATGCTTAAGTACCTTACTGGACTGGGGATACAGTCCACCGTCTAAATGTCTTTAATCTGTTATTATACTTCTGAATGAAGGCCATATTAGTTCTTGGTCTCATTATCATGACAGATCCTTTGTATCTTAGATGCATTCAGTAACTGTGTGTGCCCATTCCCCCACAAATATGTCTACTGCAGGTATCTCTTCCTATGAGACATGATAGTTTGTGGCAAAATATCCATCGTATGTTTCTCAAATCCATTCAGAATCATATGCTCAGCTTTTGATAAAGAGTATGAGGTTTCTGTCTCCCCATAGGCTTTTCACAACATCAATAGTTCCTTTGAAGGCCTTTCACACTGTAGCGGGGTGGAACCCGCTCCTGCCCGGAGGGGCTGGAAATAGCCCTGGGAGAGGGCTGAGGCTGAAAGCTGGGCTGATTGGCAAGGAAGCCACAGGTGTGGCCAGTTAATCAGGCCCCAGCTGGCCCTTATAAGAGGGCAGTGGGCCTGGAGCAAAGATACTCTCTCTCTCTCTGCCTTTAGAGAGGGAAGGGCTTGGCTGCAGGGACCTGACCAGGTACCTAGGGTGGAGCAGGGCTGGGGAAGGCCAGAGGAGCTGGGGAGCTCCGGCTAGGAAAGCCCCAGGCTGCGGCCTAGTGTTAGGCCCAATAGGTACAGTGTTGCAGGGGGCAACCCACGGGTAGGCTGAGGCAGCAGGTCCAAACCCCCTTTGCCTGTGATGAGTGGCTTATACTGCAGTCTGCCCCAGGGCGCGGGGGCTAGTTGGTGACTGGCAGTAGCTTAAGACTGAGGCGAGGTGGGGGTAGTGGGTTGGGGGTTCCCCTGGGGAGGGGAGACCCAGATCTAGGGGTACTGCCAGGGGGCAGCACCCCAGTTAAAAGGACACCGGGTCCTGGGAGGGACACGGGGCCAGCGTGGACAGGCGGATCACTGGCCTGCAGAGGGCGCTCCAGAGGCTGGTGAGCTAATTCCCTGGAGAAACCAGCAGGAGGCGCCGCAGGGGTGAGTCCGACCCTGCTACACACACATTTCAGAACAGAAAATCCAATTTGAAGTCAGAGTGACAGTAGACAACACTGGAACTTGTAGTAGTGAATCTTCCATTGGCAACTCTCCAACTGCCAACAGACTTAGGTTGTGTCTATGCTATAGGGCTTATGTCACCACAGCTATGCCGGCATAGCCTAAGCCGACAGAGGCAGTTTTTCTGTTTGGTTTAGGAACAATGCCTCACTAGAAGATGTTAGCTACATTGACAGAAGCACTCTTTGACTGGCATAGCTAAGTCTACACCAGGGGAGTTGTTGGCACAGCTAGTTTGGTCAGGGTTGTTTTTTTCACACCGCTGATTGACACAGCTATGCTGATATAACTTTTAAGTGCAGACTTGGGCCTGGTCTACACTGGGGCGGGGGTCGATGTAAGGTACGCAACTTCAGCAACGTGAATAATGTAGCTGAAGTCGATGTACCTCGATCAACTTACCGCGCCGTGAGGACTCTGCAGGGTCAACTGCCGTCGCTCCCCCGTCAACTCCACTTCCGGGATTGATTTATCGCATCTACACTAGACGCAAAAAATCGATCCCCGAAACATCGATCGCTACCCACCGATTCGGCGGGTAGTGTAGACCTGCCCCAAGTCTTAGCCCTGGTCTACACTATGAGTTTAGGTCAAATTTATTAGCGTTATATCAATTGATCCGTGCACCCGTCCACACGACAAAGCCATTCACATTGACTTCTAGGGCTCTTAAAATCGATTTCTCCACTCCACCCCCAATGAGGGGATTAGCTCTAAAATCGATATTGCCTAATCGAATTAGGGTCAGTGTGGACGCAATTCGACAGTATTGGCCTTCTGGATCTATCCCACAGTGCACCATTTGACCGCTCTGGACAGCAGTCTGAGCTCGAATGTTCTGCCCAGGTAGACAGGAAAAGCCCGCGAACTTTTGAATTTCATTTCCTGTTTGGCCAGCGTGGTGAGCTGCAGGTGAGTGCAGATCTCATCAGCAGACCGTGATGGAGTCCCAGAACCGAAGACGAGCTCCAGCGTGGACCGAGCGTGAGGTACGCGATCTGATCGCTGTATGGGGAGACGAAACCGTGCTAGCAGAACTATGGTCCAAAAGAAGAAATGCCAATACATATGCCAAAGTCTCCAGGGGCATGCAGGACAGAGGCTACAACAGAGACGCGCAACAGTGCCGCGTTAAAATTAAGGAGCTCAGGCAAGCCTACCAAAGAACCAGAGATGCGAACGGCTGCTCTGGGTTAGAGCCCCAGACATGCCTCTTCTATGATGAGCTGCATGCCATTCTAGGGGGTGCAGCCAGCACTGACCCACCCATGTGGTATGACTCCATACATACCAGCGAGGAGCATTTTCGGGAAGAGGAAGATGATGATGATGATGATGATGAAAAAAGCACACAGACACAGCAAGAAAGCGGATAAGCCTTTTCCCTGACAGCCAGGAACTGTTTGTCACGTTGGAGCCAATACCCTATGAACCCACCCAAGGCGTGCTCCCGGACCTTGAAGGCGGAGAAGGGACCTCTGATGAGTGTACCTCTGTTAAATTAAGACATGTTTTATAAGCAAGCGTGTTTAATGATTAATTCACAGCCAGTACAGCTACAGCTACTGGAAAAGTCTGTTAACATGTCTGGGGATTGAGTGGAAATCCTCCAGGGACATCTCCAGAAAGCTCTCCTGGATGTACTCCCAAAGCCTTTGCAAAAGGTTTCTGGGGAGGGCAACATTATCCCGTGCTCCGTGGTAAGACACTCTACCACGCCAGGCCAATAGCACGTAGTCTGGAATCATTGCATTGCAAAGCATGGCGGCGTATGGTCCCAGTGTTTGCTAGCATTCAAGCAACATCCGTTCTTTATCTCTCTGTGTTATCCTCAGAAGAGTGATATCACTCATGGTCACCTGGTTGAAATAGGGGAATTTTATTAAGGGGGCATTGAGAGGGGTCCGTCCCTGCTGGACTGTTTGCCTGTGGCTGAACGGAAATCTTCCCCGCTGTTACCCATGTGGTGGGGGAGGGGGAACAGCGATCATCTTGGATGTGTGTGTGGGGAGGGGAGGGTGTTGCACATTAGGTTCGCGCTGCACATTAACCTGAAAACCGCCGCCCCTCCCTTTTCAATTGCCAACCCATGTTAAATAGCTAACCCAACGGCTGTCTGTTATGGGAAACGAGGGGGTTGCTCTTTGAAACCACTTCCACATGTTATGAAGGTTAAAGAAGCCAACAGACCGTGGCTTACCATGGCTGCCTGCAAGCCGAATTCTGTTGCCCGCCGGCCCTGCTTGTGTAATCTCTCACACCAAACCGGGAGACCCTCAATATATAGACCCCCTCAGTTGCTTTCATGGTGGGAGCGGGGAGCAAGGGGTAGGCTGACAGCAGATCGTGCAGTATGCTTGCTATCCGTCATCATCTCCTGGCCCCCTCAAGGACTGAACTCACAACCCCGGGTTTAGCAGGCCAACACTCAGACCGCTGAGCTATCCCTCTGCCCGTGTTCCAGGCAGTACTGAATCTCGATTAAACAAAACTTTAAAAAGAGAATGACCAGAGTCATTCCCATTTATGTCCAAGCATCCCCAGCCAGCCACACCACAGGCCAGCCAGGAGCACACAGGGGACAATGATGATGGCTTGCAAGCATATTGCACCGTCTGCTGCACACAGGGGACAATGATGATTTCAGGCCTATTGCACTATCTGCTGCTAGAAGGTAAGGAGCTGTGTAGTCCAGCAACTACCAGTCTCAGGCAGAATGGCCCCCTCAAGAATTGAACTCACACCCCAGGTTTAGGAGGCCAGTGCTCAGATCGCTGAGCTATCCCTCTGCCCGTATTACAGTGGGACTGAATCCCCACTAGACCTAATGTCCAGGCGTATGCTGGCGACGTATGGTCATTGTGAGCTGAGCAGGCTCCGTGCTTGCTGTAGCAAACCCGGAAACCCCAGAAAAAAGGCGCGAAAAAGATTGCTTTCACGGAGGGAGGTAGGGAGGGAGGGGGGATGGCTTGATGAAATGTACCCAGAACCATCAGCGACAATGTTTAATGCCCTATCAGGCTTTGGGATCGCAACCCAGAATTCCAATGGGCGGCGGAGACTACGGGAATTGTGGGATAGCTACCCGCAATGCAACACTCAGAAAGTTGACGCTTGCCCCGATACTGTGGACACAGTCCGTCAACCCAATGGCCTTAATGGTCTTTAGTGGGGACACACACAATCGATTCCATAAAATCAGGTTTTTAAATATCGACTTCTATAAATTCGACCTAATTTCATAGTGTAGATGTACCCTTAGAGATGAATTCTAGAAGAGCTTCAGAGAGTCCCTTTCTCCTGGGATCCTCCAGATGTTTGAGCCATCTCTTGGACAAGGCTAACTTCCAAATATGTCTCAGTAGGGAGATACTGTTGTCATGCTGAAAAAGGGCAGGGACCTGGATGACTGGAAATCATATAATCCAATTCCATCAATGAATCTGAATAGCAAAACATTTGTGAAGATAGCTGCCAATCCCCCCATTTAAAAGAGAACTAAATCCAAGAGCATTAACCAACTATTAATGTGCATCAGCAGAGTCCACATGGATAGTTAGTCTAGGCAGGCTACTGCAGGGTAGATTAACATCCCAGATTGCTGCCCACTGATTGTTCATGTAGCCAACCCCTTAGAGAAATGTAAGAACAAAGTGCATTATATTATGTTGTAGTATTTGAGAACTAGCATGTGATCATATAATAATAACTGGACCCACAGCTTTACTGGTAGTTCTTACCCAGTGAAACCTTTATTGACCTTTAATAGGAGCTTACCTTGAGTGAGGACTGCAGGCTTGGTCCGGCCCTGTATCTTAATACACATGCAAGGGATTGTAGGCGTGACTGTGCATTCAACCTCAAAATTGGCATTTCTTGACTTTAGCAAAGCTTTTGATACAGTCTCCCACAGTATTCTTGCCAGCAAGTTAAAGAAGTATGGGCAGGATGAATGGACGGTAAGGTGGATAGAAAACTGGCTAGATGGTCGGGCTCAACGGGTAGTGATCAATGATTCCATGTCTAGTTGGCAGCCGGTATCAAGTGGAGTGCCCCAAGGGTCGGTGCTGGGGCCGGTTTTGTTCAATATCTTCATTAACCATCTGGAGGATGGTGTGGACTGCACCCTTAGCAAGTTTGCAGATGACACTAAACTGGGAGGAGTGGTTGATACGCTGGAGGGTAGGGATAGGATACAGAGTGACCTAGACAAATTAGAGGATTGGGCCAAAAGAAATCTGATGAGGTTCAACAAGGACAAGTGCAGAGTCCTGCACTTAGGACGGAAGAATCCCATGCACTGCTACAGACTAGGGACCGAATGGCTGGGCAGCAGTTCTGCAGAAAAGGACCTAGGGGTTACGGTGGACGAAAAGCTGAAAATGAGTCAACAGTGTGCCCTTGTTGCCAAGAAGGCTAATGGCATTTTGGGTTGTATAAGTAGGGGCATTTCCAGCAGATCGAGAGACGTGATTATTCCCCTCTAAATTCGGCACTGGTGAGGCCTCATTTGGAGTAGTGTGTCCAGTTTTGGGCCCCACACTACAAGAAAGATGTGGATAAATTGGAAAGAGTCCAGTGGAGGGCAACAAAAATGATTAGGGGACTGGAGCACATGACTTATGAGGAGAGGCTGAGGGAACTGGGATTGTTTAGCCTGCAGAAGAGAAGAATGAGGGGGGATTTGATAGCTGCTTTCAACTACCTGAAAGGGGGTTCCAAAGAGGATGGATCTAGACTGTTCTCAGTGGTAGAAGATGACAGAACAAGGAGTAATGGTCTCAAGTTGCAGAGGGGGAGGTTTAGGTTGTATATTAGGAAAACCTTTTTCACTAGTAGGGTGGTGAAGCACTGGAATGGGTTACCTAGGGAGGTGGTGGAATCTCCTTCCTTAGAGGTTTTTAAGGTCAGGCTTGACAAAGCCCTGGCTGGGATGATTTAGTTGGGTTTGGTCCTGCTTTGAGCAGGGGGTTGGACTAGATGGCCTCCTGAGGTCCCTTCCAACCCTGAGATTCTATGATTCTATGATTTCCTGGCTTTGGGGTGTATAAGTGTGCAACCTTAACATTGCACTAGCATAGGGTTTTTTTCATCTAATTATTAAAATAAGAAACATTGTTAAACTGGAGGGAATCCAATGATGGCCGACAGGTATGATAAAAGGATTAGAGGGTATGGCTCATGAAGAGAGATTAAGGGAATTTTATCATGTGCAGCCTAGAGAAAAGATAACAAAGGAGGCATATAGGATATCTGTATATAAACACTTGAGAGGAAATAGTACTAAAGTGATAGATGATTTATTTAAGGTGGTAAAAGAAGAACTAGGGACCCAAACCTGGAAAAAAGAAACACCAACTGGATATTAGGAAAAGCATGTGTTAAAGACAGGTCAATTTTGACAATGGAATTGACATAGCTGGGGCAATAATATTAGAGGGGTTTAAAAGCAGACTAGACAGAAACAATCCTGCATTAGTGGAGAGTAACTCATTTCTTTTGCTCCATCTCTGCATTCATTTGTATATACACAAGGAGCTTGATTCATTACTACAATGGAGTTACACCACCTCATATTTAGAGGAAGGTAGTGGTGAAGAGGCCCAGAAAGTCCTATTTTCATCTGCAAACCCTATTTTCATCTACAAACCCTCCTGCCAAACCTCACCACCCCCGCTGCACCCAGAACTCCCCTGATGATCCCCACAGCTCCTGCACCTGGGCCATCCTCACCCGGATCCCCCCATACCGAGCCCCAACCAGCTGCATCGGGAGCCCCGCCCCACTCCCACAGCATCTGGACCCCCTCACTGAACTCCCCACACACAGACACACAGGCAGGAGGGTGGCTCATCAGGGTGGCCCAGGTTCAGGAGGAGTGGGGATCATCAGGGGAGTTCTGGGTGCAGCGGGGGTGGTGAGGCTTGGCAGGAGGGTTTGAGTATGAGGTGGTCTGGATGCACAGGGGTGGGGCGGATAGGGGAGCAGCTCCCTGTACAGTGATCCCTCCCCCTGCAGCTGAGGAGTGATGGGTGCAAGAAGCACACGGGTGGGGTGGGGAGTTTGCAGAGTCCTGCAGCCAGGGGAGAAATCTGGGGGTGGTTCTGGCACAGCCCCAGATGCCATGCAGTGGAAGAGGAAGTTCCATCCTCTCCAACCCAGCTGGGACTAGCAGTTGAGCTGGGAGCAGGGTAGGAATTACCAGCTGGATCTTCTCCAGTCCTGCCCTCTGTCCCACAGTGATTTACTTCTTTGCTGGCTACCCTGGGCACCCAAAACTTACTGCTTGGGGAGGGTCGCATTACTGCTCATGTGGCTTCCCTTTGCTTCCCCATCAGAAAGTCATTTTTCTGTAGGGAAGGAAAGAAATCTGCAGGGGACATAAATTCTGAGCATGTGCAGTGGTGCAGAATTCCCCCAGGAGTAAATCTATTACCTCACTGAATTGTCACTGCTTAAAGTGAGTGTGAAGGTCCTTAGAACTCAGCACTAGGACAAAAAAATCCAGTTAGGAGCATAGAACCGATGCAAGTAAACCAGACTGACTGTTTAACAGTCGCATTCGTTTTACATAAACTAATGTTTTAACGCCTATTTGTTTGTAACTTTTTAAGCAATAAGAAGCAAACACCCTGGGACAAGGGAAAATGGCAGACATTCAGTCAGCTCTCACAGCAGCTTATGGGCTTGATGTGCTGGACTAGGAGGAACACAGACACTGCCATGATGCACTCAGGACTAGCAACTTGTCTGAAGATGAGCTGGCAGCAGGGATTCCCATGACAGCTACTATAGAGCCAACCCATAATAACACTGGTCTACAATTTTTGAGAAGTCGTCTGCTTCAGAGATAAAATGTGCTATTTAGTATGTATTTTGATGTGCTGAATTCAAATATGACAATTAAAACAACTGATTCGCTACTGTTTCTCAGATATTTAAGTTTTTACATTTTATGTCTATGTATATTGTGTAGATAGTAGAGTTTTAATCATAAATTGTAAACCTAGGTCTTTTCATGTGTTTATGGTTGCTTTACATGATACTATTTCACCTGTCCTGTTTATGTAACACTTTTAAAATCAGCAAAGGGGTTATATAAATACAATTTATTATTAAACAAAAGGCAAAAAACTATTATGTCCATAGTTTACTCCTATTCAGTGTCTACTTGGCACTTCTTGGCTTGTCTCTTGTATTCATTAAATGGAGCATCTCTTGTCACTGTCCAGCAATAGTCTGCAAGCATTGATGGGCTCCATTTGCCCTGATAGCGTTTCTCCATTGTTGCAATGTCCTGGTGAAATTGCGCGCCGTGCTCGTTGCTCACTGCTCTGCAGTTCGGTGGAAAAAAATCTAGATGAGAGTGAAAAAATGTATCTTTAGTGACATGTTGCAACCAAGGCTTTTGTATGCCTTGAGGAGGTTTTCCACCAACAACCTGTAGTTGTCTGCCTTGTTGTTTCCGAGAAAATTTATTGCCACTAACTGGAAGGCTTTCCATGCCTTTTTTTCCTTGCCACGCAGTGCATGGTCAAATGCATCATCTCGAAGAAGTTCACGAATCTCAGGACCAACAAAGACACCTTCCTTTATCTTAGGGTACGTCTATACTTACGCGTCCGGTCGGAGGCGCGGGATCGATGTTCTGGGTTCGATTTATCGCGTCTTGTTTAGACGCGATAAATCGAACCAGGAAGTGCTCCGCCGTCGACGCTGGTAATCCAGCTCGACGAACGGAGTAGGCGGAGTCGACGGGGGAGCCTGCGCGCCGCGTGTGGACCCCGGGTAAGTGCTTTTTCATTCGAGCTAAGATAGTTCGACTTCAGCTACGTTATTCACGTAGCTGAAGTTGCGTATCTTAGTTCGAATTCTGGGGTTAGTGTAGACCAGCCCTTAGCTTCACTTAACCTTGGAAATTTTCCACGGAGGTACTTGAAAGCTGCTTGTGTTTTGTCAATGGCCTTGACAAAGTTCTTCATCAGACCCAGCTTGATGTGTAAGGGTGGTAACAAAATCTTCCTTGATTCAACAAGTGGTGGATGCCGAACACTTTTCCTCCCAGGCTCCAATGACTGTCGGAGTGGCCAATCTTTCTTGGTGTAGTGGGAATCTCTTGCACGACTATCCCATTCGCAGAGAAAACAGCAGTACTTTGTGTATCCAGTCTGCAGACCAAGCAAGAGAGCAACAACCTTCAAATCACCACAAAGCTGCCACTGATGTTGGTCATAGTTTATGCACCTCAAAAGTTGTTTCATGTGGTCATAGGTTTCCTTCATACGGACTGCATGACCAACTGGAATTGATGGCAAAACATTGCCATTATGCAGTAAAACAGCTTTAAGACTCGTCTTCGATGAATCAATGAACAGTCTCCACTCATCTGGATCGTGAATGATGTTGAGGGCTGCCATCACACCATCGATGTTGTTGCAGGCTACAAGATCACCTTCCATGAAAAAGAATGGGACAAGATCCTTTTGACGGTCACGGAACATGGAAACCCTAACATCACCTGCCAGGAGATTCCACTGCTGTAGTCTGGAGCCCAAAAGCTCTGCCTTACTCTTGGGTAGTTCCAAATCCCTGACAAGGTCATTCAGTTCACCTTGTGTTATGAGGTGTGGTTCAGAGGAGGAGGATGGGAGAAAATGTGGGTCCTGTGACATTGATGGTCCAGGACCAGAAGTTTCATCCTCTTCCTCTTCCTGGTCTGACTCAAGTGAGAATGATTCTGGTGCATCAGGAACCGGCAGTCCTCCGTGGGGTACTGGGTGTATAGCTGATGGAATGTTTGGATAATGCACAGTCCACTTGTTCTTCTTTGACACACCTTTCCCAACTGGAGGCACCATGCAGAAGTAACAATTGCTGGTATGATCTGTTGGCTCTCTCCAAATCATTGGCACTGCAAAAGGCATAGATTTCCTTTTCCTGTTCAACCACTGGCGAAGATGTGTTGCACAAGTGTTGCAGCATATGTGTGGGGCCCACCTCTTGTCCTGATCTCCAATTTTGCAGCCAAAATAAAGGTGATAGGCTTTCTTAACCGTAGTGATTATACTGCGCTTTTGTGATGCAAAAGTCACTTCACCACAAACATAGCAGAAGTTATCTGCACTGTACACACAAGTACGAGGCATCTCTGCTCACTTTGGCTAAACAGAAATGTGTCCCTTTGCAAAATCAAACACTGACAAAGAAGAGAGCACGACACTGTGTGATTTCTAGAGCTGATATAGGGCAATTTGTTCAGCAGAGTGATGTAAGCTTCGTTATGATTGCATCATCCATGACTTCTAGGAATAACATGATGCAATTCATATAATGTATGACGCAATACCAGCTTCAGATTGCATCATTCATTGTTTTGCCTAAAAAGCAAGTACTGTCCAGACTAGTCATAGATTTATTCATAGATCCAGTCAAAGATGTATTTTAGTCATTTCTGGTTTAAATTGAGATCCCTTCCCTTTATAACTCACTTATCCTCCGCCATTCCCAAGTCAAGGGTCGTATATACTGACCCAATAGCATGTCTTGAAAACTAGAGCCAATCAACAATTTTAAGCATGATTTTCGTTCTCAGTGACCCAGAATTAGTAAAGTTTGACTACATTTATTTCAGAAGCATTTTGGCTGTAGAGCAGTGTAATCTTCTCCTTTCTGCCCCCATTCGCACAAGCAACATCTCACCCAGCTCAAAAGGCAAGACCTCAGCCTTGTTGTTCTCAAAGGAATAGCTGCTGTCCCAATTCTCGTAGAACTCCTAGACCCAAGTTCTATGCTCAGGGGCAGCTCTAACGTTTTTGCTGCCCCAAGCAAAAAAAAAAAAGAAACCCCAAATGCCGCCCTCCCAAACAAAAACAAACAAACAACCGAACGCCCGCCGAAACAACCGCTTCCCCCCTCCCACTGGGAGTGTGGGCAGCATGCCCGCGGCTCCACTCTCCCTAGCTGGCGGGGAGCGAGCGCGGCATGCCCGCGACCCCCATTCTCCCCGGCCGGTGGGGAGCGAGCGCGGCATGACACGCTCTCCCCAGCCGGAGCGCCGGGGCATGCCTGGGAGGGAGCGGGAGACGTGCACCGCAGCCGCTCGAGTTCTCTTCTCCTCCTCCCTCCCAGGCTCTTAAGCCTGTCAGAATGCCGCCCCTAGAAATGTGCCGCCCCAAGCACCAGCTTGTTTTGCTGGTGCCTGGAGCTGGCCCCGCCTATGCTAATTAGCTGCCTACATGCTGATATTTCTGCTTTCTGTCTCCCAGGCCATCAGTGCACTTGTGTTTGTAAAATAGCCCCTTCCCAAAGGACACAGCCTGTATTGGAAATACCTGTGTTACCTATTGTTCATAGCCTCCCTACACTGCTGCATGTCTCCTCCTCCATGCACTACTCATCTGGAATGACAAAAGACCACTCCCATCCTCTAGTCTGACCACCTGCATAGCACAGGCCCACCCAGCGAGTTGTGCTTTGTGCCTAATAGCTTGGGGCTGAACTATGGCATGCTTATAGAAAGATAGTCTTGATTTAAATTCTTCTGTTAGAGGATCGCCCACAACCCGCAGTATCTTGTTCCAAGGGTGCATTACATTCACTGCTAAACATTTCCATCTCATTTCAAGTTTGAATTGGTCTAGCTGCAACGTGGCTGGGAGAAGGAGACCAAGGAACCAGTCAGGCATGTGTAACTGACAGAGCTGCAGTATAGATATGCGTATGCACCTGGAAAAAAACCCTTAGCTAGTAGCATGTCTTAGCTGCCATGCAATTTGTACTACGGGGGTATGAATAACTGTACACAGAGGAGCTGCACTGTAACTCCTCCATGTGGATACTGTGGGTGTGAACTAAAAGGTTCCTAGTTTGCATTAAAGCAGTCTTCTTCAAACGGGGCTACCTGAATGCAAAGTAGGAACCTTTTTGTTCATGCCCACACAGAGGAGTTACAGGGCAGTGCTTTGGGGTGCACAGCTCTTCATACCCCCACCATCCAGGCAGGATAGACATGTCCCTTAGTGCCTCATTTCATTAGCATCAAATTCACACAAAGGTTTGGAGGTCCAAAAGTAGCTTCATTTTTAAAAAATAGGGTCAAACATCCTCTGGCAGAAATGCAAAATCTGATTGTCCTACTTTTTACCCAGTTTTCCCTCTAGGTGTCTGAGGCACAAAGAAGTTGAGAATTTGGTTAGTCGTAGTTAGAACACAAGGATCATCCTAGGTCCGAGTTATCCATTCTCTCATAAGAATGGACATACTGAGTCAGATGAAAGGTACACTAGCCCAGTATCCTGTCTTCCAACAGTGGCCAATGTCAGTGCTTCAGAGGGACTGAACAGAACAGGTAATCATCAAGTGATCCATCCCCTGTCACCCATTCCCAGCTTCTCCTACACAATCACCATCATTTGAGATGAACAGTAACTATCAACTATGTCAGCTGTGATATTTGTATTTTTGCAACATTTTCAAACCATGTGTTTTCCATAGCAGTCTTAATATCTGCTAAACAAAGTTGTACACATTTATAATATTAAAATTTTCAAGCTTGGTGTCTAAAATTGAACCCTCAAATCTATATTTAGTTAGCTAAACAGGTGACACCTCTCTACCTAAGAACCTTGTGAATATCATCTGTAGGACCTCTTCTGTTAATTACAATACTCCCTGAGGTTTCAGTGCAGAAAGTTTACAAAGGGATAGCCAGGCAGGAAATGGTATTCCTTGACTAGGAAAATTGAGATTTCAAACATTTTGCCCTTTGAGTCAGGACAAAGTCAATCTCAAGCAATTTTGCAAACAGACAACCTGAAAAATTTTTTGTTGGAGTCAATCAAAATGCTTTTTTGATTTTGACCTCTTTTTTTTAATTTTTTTTTTTTTACTATAATTAGCTTAAATTTCTAAACAAAAAGCCATTTGGGAATGAAATTTTTGAAAAGAAAAATTCAGTTTTGTCATAACAGGACATTAACAATTTCAATTTTTTCTCCAAAATTTTTAGAAAGGAAAATTTCATTGAAAACTATTTTTCCTACAAACAGCTACAGTTCTTGACTAACTCGGTGTTCAAGATCCTCTTGTAAACTGATAACTGTGTAAGCAGAGTCAGGATGAGCTCCACCCTGACATCTAGTGGTGAGTCATGGCAAAGCACTCCAGGGGCTGATCTAATTTACATAGGCACATCCACCCCACCGAGTACGAACCCATAATAGCCCAATGGGCACGTTGGGCTGCTGTAGGATCCCCAGTTTTCTTTATTGGGGCAGGAATTTCTGTTATTGGAGCAGGAAGAATAAATTGTTGTTATACTGCTTGTGTAAATCAAGGACAGTGGAACTGTACTTGGCCTTTTGTCATGATGAGGGAGAACTCGTCATCAACTAAGCAGCGCTCGCCAGCCGAGGGACATGGGTTCCAAAACGCAGTGACTGGAGAAAGACTGGGGACAGGTTTCTTGGCTGGGCCTTTTGCCTATAGTTCAAACACAGTACCTGGTGGTGTGGGCTCCTTGTGAGGGTCTGAGACACCAATTGTACCTCTTCCTCTCTCCACTTTGGAATATTAGAGCTAATGTTGAGTTCAGTAGGAGTCTGATCTTAGACTGCTGATTTGAAATCACTCTGGGCTAAGGGTCCCCTAACTACAAGCTGAAATCACTAAAGAGCTAAAAGTCTCATGAGTTGAAATCACTGAGCACTGTGTTTAAGTAGTGGGGGAGCCTGAAGATCTATTGCTGAGTGGCTGGCAAAGTGGAGCTGCTGGCAGAGCGGAGCAGTTTGTGGAGACAGTCGGAGTGGCTTGCAGGATGGCTGGTGGAGTGGAGCTGCCAGCAGAGCAGTTTGTGGGGGCAGTCGGAGCAGCTTTCAGGACGGCCGGTGAAGCAGAGCAGTTCGTGTGGACAGCTGTAGTGGCTTGCAGGACGACCAGCGGAGCGGAGCAATTTGTGGGGACAGCTGTAGCGGCTTGCAGGATGGCCGGCGGAGCGGAGCTGATGGCGGAGCGGAGCAGTTCGTGGGGACAGCTGTAGCAGCTTGTGGGACAGCTGGCGGAGCAGAGCGAAGCCCCACGGAGGGGTGAGGCAATCATCTTCAAGCCACGTAAGGTGCCCCTTACCTCTCCCCTCCCCATTTCTGCCCAGACTGATGAACTTTTGAACTTTGGGACTGGACTTTTGGGTTCTTGGACTTTTGGGGACTTTGGGTGATTTCTGGGTTGCTGGACTCAAGAACCAAAGGGACAGGACATGGCCCAATTGGCTGAGGTGGGTTTTGCTCACAGTTTGGTTTATGAATTCTAGTTGCGGTGTTTTCCCAATTTAATGCTGGTGTCGTTTCCCTGCTGTTATTAAAGATTTTCTGTTACACTGAAGCTCTGTGCTTGCGAGAGGGGAAGTATTGCCTCCTTGAGGCGCCCAGGGGTGTGTGTAAAGATTTTCCCAGGTTACTGGGTGGGGGCTCGAGCCAGTTTTACATTGTATTGTTGAAAAGGGAACCCCTATGTACTGAACCCAGCTCTTGCTGCTATCAACTCATTCTGGCAGAAGGGTTACAACTGTATAACCACCATTAGCCACCCAACTTTTGTCTCATGAATGCTAGAATAACTGCCGACAAGGTGGTAGAACTGATTCTCTCTCAGATCTTACAAACTGCAGTGGAAAGTCTTTATAATTCTCATGGATTTCTCTTCAGAGAACACAGTGCTTATAATCTCTGTGAGCAAGCTAGTGGACAACCAGCATGTGGAATTATTTTTCTTCAGGATTCATAGTGCTTATAAACAGCACTGGCCAATTCAGATATTTGATAATCCCTGAGAAATATTCATTTCAAGGCTCATGGTTTACAAAACATCTCCAATAAAATGCTGGAAATAATGGCCTTAGTTTGCATGCACAATTACCATTATTGCATGCCCAGTCATGGGTACTATGATAATAATTCTACATGCAATTAAGGTGATAACTCATAGTTCAGGAAATCTGGTCCTACAACTTTGTGGGTCCTTAATTCAGAGGGACAAATCCCAAGAAGTCTCTGAGCTGCTGCTGAACTCCTATTGATTGGAGCTGGTCAGAAAAACTTTTATGGAACCATTTTCCATTGGAATTGGAGTCTTAACAATATCAAAACACTTTGCGAAATCATTGAAATTTTGGCAAAATTTCATTCTGAAGGGGAAAAAAAGTTCTAACCATTTCAAAGTTGTTTTGACATTTTCTGAACAAAACTTTGATTTTTCATTTTGAAACAATCTTTCATTTTGAATTTCTTTACACTGTTTTACATTACATATTATAGAAAAAGCCAAAAATCAAAATTAAGCATTTTGATCCATCTGAAAGGGTTTTTTTTATTTTAATTTTTGAAAATTTCAAAATTTTCAGGTGGTGTTTCGAATCAAAATCAAAACAAATTCTGAAATCTTTGTGAAATGAAATTTCTATTCTCCATGCAGCTCTAGTATTAATTGTAGCAGGAATTACAAGTGCTTGGTGCCTTTCAGGAATCGGGCCATTATTTGCAAATTTCTCTTGCACTTTGGAAAGGTTAAGGAGAAGGAGCTGAATTTCTTGGACAAACCTCAATCTGAGGGGTGGGAGAATGAAATTGTTTTTCAGTTTCTTACCTTCCCTATTGCCCCTGTGCTTTCATGCCTAATTAGTTCTTTCTAAGCAGCTCCTCCAGCCTGTGATGGTCAAGAGCTCCGTTTTTCTTCCTTCCGGGGCAAATGACAACTCCTTCTCCACAGGCGAGGAAGGTTACAGTGAAGCACAACTGGAGAGGTTTTGCTGCAGAGGGAGAGTAGTGTTTGAGGAGTGCACAACTCTGTGCACCCGCTCCCTTCCCCACAGGTCTAAGCCAGGTTCTGCAGAGGTTCATTGTTTGGCAGCATGCTGCTCTTTGCTGTTGAAAGGTGGTGGTGCTAGTCTGCGGATGCTGCTCTACTCACTGGGCTGAAGAAGCCTTTGTGGAGCAGTTGCACCACTTTTCTGCATCCCTGTGGAGACTGACTCCTCTCTCTTCCCTCTGCGATCCCCCTCAGGGCGCTTCTACTTGGGCTGTCTGAAGATTTCCTGCTGCTTGTTTTTTTCCCTTTTCTGTTTCCTTTCTTCTTTTTCTTCCGTTTCTTATTTTCTCTCCACTTCCTCCCTTTACCCCATTTTACTTTCTATTCTTCCCACGTCTCCCCTTTAGGGAGGTACACCCCTCGTCTATGCTCTCCACACACTTCCCCCCAGAGAAGAACCAGTCTGATTTCTAGGGAAAATCTTGTCCAACTTTGGGCCATGTGAATGAAGCTATTCTCTCCTTGGCACCTGCCATTCATGGTCACTCGGACATCCTCTCCTCCCATTGGTGACTGAATAATAGTCCCACATCAACTGCAGCAACTGCTGACATGGGAAGGGAATGGTGCTCAAGATCTTGTTAGCTTCTTATGCGCAATGCTTATGCTGGTGTATGATGCCCTTTCACCTGCCCATGTCCAGAATGTGCTTTAGATCTGGAGGGGCAGCTGAGACCTGTAAAACTCTCTACGTGTATATTGGTCATGACCTCCAGCGGGTATTGCAAGTGCTGTGCTTGTGGTTAATCCGCTTCACTGTGCGCAAGTTCAGTGAGGCTGGGACGAAGGTATAAAAACAAAAGTGTTATTAGCATGTTATTTGGCTCTTAGCAGCTGGAGCAAAAGCAAGAATCTTTTGGCACAGAGGCACTTTTTCCCCAGGAAAAGAAATAACTTTAATTGAAGCCTACGATATTGCATAAATGGAAGATCTAAGTTTTAATTGAAAAATAATTATAACCATTTAATCATTTTAAATGAGGGCTGTAATTGCAGTCAGTTCATAATAGCCAAATGCAGACACTTAGATTCCTGCAATAAAGCAGGGATGGTACAGCTTGATTTGCTAATAGCACTTTCACTTCTCTCCCCTTTTGTCTCAAAGATTAATTCAGGCAAGGACTATTAGTGCCGTTAATTGGTTCTGCAATTTAGACCTTGTGCTTGTGAATGAGTGACTGATGCAGACCTATCAGCCAATGATGTGAACACTTTGTCACTGTGCTCCTCATTGTCCGGTTGGATACCGCTCCCTCTGCGGCTCCTCCTGCCACCCAACCTCGCTGTGTCCCCGGAGGGATCAAGCCGAATGAGCCTCCTCCAGCGTGAGTGATTCACTTGGCTTTAGATGGGTCAACAAGATGTCTTTGAAATTACAGCTGATTTATGAATAAAATAATTAGTCATCCCAGGCACCCTCCCTTGCAGCGACAAATCTGGTATCCAGGAGAGATCCACTCCCACTGACAGAGGAAGGCAGGATAAAGAAACCTAGCAAGGTCACAGAAGCCTGGCAAATGGAAACACTGGACAATGTTTGACTGCAAATATACATGTACAGGGCTTGATCCAAAACCCATTAAAGCCAATGGAAAGACTCCTGATGGAGTCTTGTCTCTGGATCAGGCCCAGAAGCACTATAAGGAATGCACTCCGAGTCTCACCTGTGTTAGTTCAATTTGCCCCCTTACTAGGGTCACCGTAGCTACTATAACAAGCCAGGTTTAAAGAGTTACTCTTAAGGGAGATCCCCTCCCCCAGATAATTGTCTAAAGTCATTAAGAGATAACATGCTATTGAGGGGAAAGCCCCTGTTAAAGAGGCAGATTTTAAGGGATTGTCCATTGAAATGGGACTTGCACTTCTAAATGCCTTTGGCACTTTGGAAAATCTGGCCCTAAGATGGAGGAGGCAAATGTATTTGGAAGGAATTAATGGGCTTTCATCCTTCAGGGGAAAAAAATGTAATCAGTCCAGAGGAAAACCCAGGCCCACCCATCCTTCAACCAGCTTCTGAACTGGATCTCCTCAAAGCTCTCACTTGGTACATACATGGTCCCCAGCGTGGTAGTACCTGAGCACCTGCCTTGCTATTTAAAGTAACGTCTTTATCGTAATTCATTTCAGTAGACATTATGTGATGTATGTGTCAACTGCATGAACTCATCTGAATATATTACACAAGGCTGGGGCTGCTTTGTATTTCGATGGAAACCCTCCCAAATGTAACCCAGCTGCTGCAGGAATCTGTGTGGGTAACTTAGGGCTGGTCTACACTAACTCCCCAATTCGAACTAAGATACGCAACTTCAGCTACATGAATAACGTAGCTGAAGTCGAACTCTTAGTTCGAATGAAAAGGTACTTACCCGGGGTCCACACGCGGCGCACAGGCTCCCCCGTCGACTTCGCCTACTCCGTTCATGGAGCAGGATTACAAGCATCGACGGGGGAGCACTTCCTGGTTCGATTTATCACGTCTAGACAAGACGCGATAAATCGAACCCAGAAGATCGATTGGACTCCTCCGACGCGACGCGTAAGTATAGACATACCCCTAGTAAATAGCACTGCTCGCTCAGTCAGCATTAAACCAATATCCTAGCCTAGGGGTTCTCCACCCTTTTCATAGCAAGGACCAGATCACCAACGAGAATTTGTCTCCTCCCCACCAGTTGTGATCACACAGCCCATCGTCCCCATTCACAGTCATACCACTTCCCACATTGTACCTACAGCAATCAGTAGCGTAGCCAGGGGGGGAGCAGGGGGAGCAGCCACTCGCCCTGTGAGGAGAAGCAGCGCCTTAAGGTGCCGCCCGAGCCCTGCTGCCGGAGCCGGGCTGGGGGGGTGCTTTAAAAGGCCCACGGCTCCTGCCGCTGCGGGGAGCCATGGGCCTTTTAAATCCCCACCCGAGCCCCGCTGCCAGAGCCGGGCTGGGGGCGGGGCGCTCTTTAAAAGGCCCGCAGCTTCTGCAGCCGTGGGGAGCCGTGGGCCTTTTAAAGCGACACCGCAGCCCCACTGCCGGAGCTCCGGTGGCGCTTTAAAGGACGCGGGGGCTCCGCAGCGGTTGGAGCCCCAGGCCCTTTAAAGCGCCGCTGGGTGAGTACAGGGGGAGCGGGGAGGCGCCTTTATAGCACCGCTCCCCCTGTGCTCTAAACCTGGCTACGCCACTGACAGCAAAGTACCCAAATGATTTAGGGGCCTAAGTCCCATTTTCAAAAGTGCCCTTAGGCACTTTAGAGCATAAGTCAAAAGACCTAACATGGGTAAGTAATAGAGCTGGTCAGAAAAGATTTTTTTCCATGAAAACTTTTACTTTTCTTTAAATCAAAAGCCACCCCTTACCCTGAAACTAAAGCTATGCAAATAACTGATTTTTCAGATAGATGGCTCAACAAAGATTTATTTTAAACCAAAACTGATATTTTCCCCAGCTGGTCTCAGTGAATTAAGAAGCCAAAAAAGAAAGTTGTTTGGGTTGAAACGTTTTGAAGTGTTATTTCAAATTGACATTTTGTTTGGAAAATGTCAATTCATAAGGAAAGGAAATTATTTGTTTCAAAAATGTCAAAACAAGCTGTTTATACATTTGATTTTTTTGTTTGGCAAATCTTTTTGCCAAATTAATTAATAGTTTCAGTGCCCAGAGCACAAAGAGTTTTAGATGTTGGGAAGGGAGAAGGGGATTGACCACAAAAAAAAGAAGGAAGCAGACACTTTCACCCAAAAATTCTTTTGGGTCAAAAACCCAGTTTTATGTTGAAAATCAAGTTGACAGAAAATTTTCATGAGCCTGGAGGAGAGGCTCAGGAAACTGGGCTTATTTAGTCTACAGAAGAGAAGAGTGAGGGGGGGATTTGATAGCAGCCTTCAACTACCTGAAGGGGGGTTCCAAAGAGGATGGAGCTCGGCTGTTCTCAGTGGTGGCAGATGATAGAACACGGTGCAATGGTCTCAAATTGCAGTGGGGAGAGGTATTAGCAAAAACTATTTCTCTAGGAGGGTGATGAAGCACTGGAATGCGTTACCTAGGAAGGTGGTGGAATCTCCATCCTTAGAGGTTAAGGCCCTGCTTGACAAAGCCCTGGCTGAGACTGGTCCTGCTTTGAGCAGGTCATTGGACTAGATGACCTTCTCAGGTCCCTTCCAGCCCTGATCTTCTATGATTCTATGAATACCCTGGTAGATAGCTTTCTTTAGTGCAATGGAGCAGCAACAAAGAGCCAAGACCATGTGATCAGATATACCTCTGCAGACCATCAGCAAGTGCAGTTCAAGCCAACAATGATTCATAGACCACAGCTAGGCAGCATCTGCTCTATCCTGATTCTAGGGGGCACTGTGCTGATGAAGGTACCATATGTTGGATGTGATTTATAAATGAAGCCCTAGCTACATGTGGTCAATACCCATCATAAGGCCTTTTTCACATTAAGGTTGTTAACTCCAATGTCCTAGCCAACCATAGCTCAGGCTTGACCAAATTCAGTAAAAAATTTTCCTTTAGTTTTGGAATCTCTTCACTCCTCTTTCCCCACAAGCCATTGATTGTAAAAGTCCCCTTGAGTAGAGACATACATAAAGAATACTAAAATACTGTGCCTACCATCTTCTTTTAGACTTATTGTCTCACTGTAGCAAATTGAGCACTCACTGCCACAGCGCCTTCTGCTGGTTGCCTCAGGAATTAGCTCTTTTCCAGCACTTGGAGCACCTTCTGCTGGCCAGAATCTCTCTTGCCTCAAGTCACCATGTGCCTCCCAGACCGCAGTGCCCCTTACCTTGGGGTGCTGCCCTACAACAGTGCCCCCACACTCTGGGTCTCCCTTCCCAGGGGAATCCCCTCCTCCTATACCCACCTTACCTCAGTGGCTACTGCCAGCCATCATCTAGCCCCCTTTCTCTGGGGCAAACTGCACTCTGTAATGGCCACTCATCATTGCCAAGGGGGTTGGACCAGATGCCTCTGCCTATCCCCAGGCTGCACCTCTGCAGCCCAAGTACCTCCTTAGACCTTAACAAGGCCTCAGCCTGGGGAGTTGCCAGGCGGGAGCTCCCCAGCTCCTCTTGCCCTTCCTCAGCACTGCTCTGCTTCAGGTACCCTGTGCTCTCAGGCAGCGAGCCCTTCCCACTCCAAGACTGGAGTGAAACTGACCCAGCTCCTCCCTCAGCCCTTATATCAGGGCTAGGTGTGGCCTGATTGGGTGTGGCCACAGCTCTGGCCACTTCCCCAATCAGCTTACTTTTTTCCCTAGGAGCAGGATAACTGCCCAGCTACACTCACCAGTCTGCTAGGCTGTTGCCTGATGAACCACAGTCTGAGAATGAAGGGGAACAAATATCAAAATACCCTGAGCCATTGTCCTAATTAGCAGGTCCCCACTGAATAGGCACAATGAATATTCATGGTCACATCTCAATCCCTTAATCTTATTTATAGTCAGAAAAATGTATCTGCAGCCATTTCTGTGATGCTGTAGTTACCTGTAGAGAAGAGTAAGGATAATGTGAGGTGTTTGACCCCTAGGATGTCCCTAGGAGATATAGCTACCATCTTGCTATTTCTTCTCACTAAAGGCATTTGGGAGTAAATCAGATAGCAGATTGGGACATCACCCCTTTTTAAAACAAATCTTCTAGTTTTTATACAAGAAATAAAAACCAGGGGAGGAAAGTTCACTCTGGGAGTGGGAGTTTTGTTTTTCAGGTAGATTAAACTATAAAATTAAGTGGTTGGGAAGATGACAGATGAAATCTCAGAAAGCGCTCCCGTAGTATAACTGAACTTTAATCCCCTCTTTTCTGCTTCGTAAATCTGCTCCTTTAGCATGAGAGAACCTGTTGATCTTGGATTCTGTTATGCTACTGTTCCCTGGGGAATGAGCTGGCTCCATGCTTCTGGAAGCAGCTCCTCAAAATACAAAGTCAAGGAAGAAGCTTTTATGGAAAAGTCTCTGTGACTCCGAACCTGTTTTGCAATAGTCCAGTAAATAACAATGAGAAATCACTCAGAACAGAGATATTGTCACAGAGTGATGGCGGAGAGGGGAAATCACAAGAATCCACCACAGTGTTTGAGTCCCAGGAGGAGGGGAAGTATTGGGTAATGACTCGAGCATGTAAATGAATTGTTCAAGCTGGAATAAGGCGAACAAGGGGAACTGTAATATCAAGTTTTGAAGTTTTAGGTGGTCGGAAGGGTTAAATCCTTGATCAGTCTCACTGTAAAACTGATGAAATTGTATCGGGTTGCCAAAATGGAGATCTCTGGTTATGAATGATAACAATGTTGCTTCGGGCCGGATTCTCAGCTGGCGTAAATCGGCATAGTCATTGAAACAAATGGAGCTATGCTCACTTACCTCAGCTAAGGATCCGGCCCTTCTCATTTTTATAGCACTCTCTGCGCTAGGATTTCAATGGTTTCACAACTGATGACTCAATCCTTACAACCCCATGGGAAGTAAAAATTAAAGTATCTCTGCTTTACAGATGGGGAAACTGAGGCATTAGGCTCAGCTGTGTTTGCAAAGTGCTGCCCAATGTTGGGGATATTGGAGCAGCACTGTGCTCCACCTGCAGCTTTTGGAAAGGCACAGTATATCCTCCTGGAGGTGGGGGACGTTCCTCTGCTATGGCAAACCTGGGGAAAGGAAAGGCCCCTGGCCCCTCCCTACTGCGTGTAAAGACTGGCACCGATAGTACCACCAACCCTGAGCAGCGTTTGTGCTTCCTGAGTGTAAGACATGCCCCTCCCCTCATTGTCATGGTCCCTTTGTGCCGAGTGTCACACCAACGGGAGAGCCACCTTTCCAATCCCTTTTCGCATGTGTACAAGGACCAGGCATCTTCTGACCCTAAGGGACTTGTCCAAGACCCCACACAAGTCAGTGGCAGAACAAGGATTAGAACTTGGGGGGCTTGTGACTCCCCCTCGCATATTCATTCCCATGGGCCATGCTGCCTCTGTGAATTCAATAGGCAGGGTTGAGATACGCTGGAGCATCCTGCTGGTGACCAATGCCCAGCATGTTGGGTTGGTGTCACAGCTGCCAGGGCGTGTTTCTATTTACGTATTTATTCCAAACAAACCCCACGTGTGGTGAGCCCTTCCCCAAGCCGTGAAAGCCCAACGCAGTCAAACAGAGGCAACCGTATTTGTTCTCTAGTTTTGGTCTCTATTTTGAGCTGCATGGTATCAGGGAAACTTCCCGTGATTCATGAACCTGCTCTCTGCAGAGACTGATACCGAGAGTAATCACAGCCAAGACATGCGGGAGGTGGTGGATGTCATCACGCTTCGTGGCAAGCAGGTGTTTGGGCCTGACCCAGGGCCCAGTGAAGACTGGGAAGCCATTCGGCCCAGGCCCTTCGTGAAGAGCTTAGGGGATCTGGCTCTTCCCACATGCCTGGAGGCACCTAAATCATGGTGAAGGCCTAGTACTTCAGCTTCTCCTCCCCTCCCCCAACACACACACACATACACACACACACACACACACACAGTCCACAGAGTAGGTACTAAGGGGTGTGGAACCATGTGGGCCAAGCCATTGTTCTAAAACAACTGACTGGACCTTGTTTTGTAAAACCAGCTTTGTCTTTATAAGGAGATAATGCTCTGTCCAGAACCAAGCCTCTATCACAGACATTGTGGCCCAAAGCCACAGCCTGGCATTGGAAGCAATGCAGAGGCTGAAGCAGTAGGATGCAGTGATGCTGCTAGCGACTGGGTCTGCACTCAGAAGTTAAGTCGACCCACCTATGTCGCTCAGGGCTGTGAAAAATCTACACCCCTAAGCAACATAGTTAAGCCGACCCGAGCCCGGTGTGGACAGCACTAGGTTGACGGAAGTATTCATCTATTGATTCCGCTACTGGTGCTCGGGGAGATGGAGAACCCCTCCCATCGTTTTGGTGAGTGTCTGCACAGAAGCGTTACAGTTGCTGTGCCGTGTGGGATTTCAAGTGTAGACAAGCCCACCTTCTCTAATGGGGTGCAGCAAACACTCCCTTCTATGCCTAATAATTAGCGGTGCTGGCTGGTGTGTGGCCATGGCCCTACCTCATTAGCAGACCAGGACAATGTGGGGACTGCAATAGCAGCCAGCGCCTGTGCAAGGATGTGGAGTTGTCCTCTCTAGTTTGAAAGAATCCAGACTAACGGCCCATGCAGGGGACTCTCCCAGGACTGAGCATTGAGGGCAGCAGATGAGGAGGCAGAGTTTGTTTATGCCTTACTGGCTTCCCACTGAAATACTCAATCCTGTCCACGCAAAGGTCTCATGCCCTCAGACCTAGGCTCCACACACTGCTCATGTCAGCCAAAATCAAGGGGAAGTAGAGAAGCTCTGACTGTGAGACAAAGGAAAGCACAACAGCACTGGGAAGGTGCCTTTCCCTCCAGCCTGGATAGCCTTCAGGAGCCCCGGGAGCCCTTGGGAATATCTGGCCCACCGCCTGTGAAATTGCTGGGCTTTCTGATGCCTTTTCTCTCGTTTCTGTTCAATACCTCTCCAAATACAACTTTCCCGACTGGCTGGAAAACACTGATCGCCAGTCGTTCCCCGTGGCTGCAGTCGCCGGTGCACCTCATTAGTCAGAGTGAAACTACTCTGCAAGGTAAACAGAGAGCAAGGTGTTAACACTGTAAGTAACAAATGGCTCTTGGTACCGATTAAGGAAAATTATCTCCCCGAAACAGATAAAGGGAACAGGGCAAGTCTGTGAGGCACAGGCCGGACCTTTCCTGACTCCATTAGTGACGTGGCCAGCAGCTCCAGCTAAAAGTACCTTTGTGCTTGCCGGGCTACCCAGACAAGATTTGTATAGTGCTTTTGCACCTCCAGAGAGCTAGCAGCCGTCATGTCTGTGACAATATGCCAGGCCCTGGGCTTTGTGGTGTCAATTTTAGGGGTAGGTGGAATCATAGCGGCAACAGGCATGGACATGTGGAGCACTCAAGACCTTTACAACAACCCAGTGACAGCCGTGTATAACTACCAAGGCCTGTGGCGCACCTGTGTCAGGGAGAGTTCAGGTTTCACCGAATGCCGCTCTTACTTCACCATCCTTGGGCTGCCAGGTAGGGGCCTTCTGGTCGTATAATGTCACTGGGGGCGGAGGTGGGGGTCGGGAGGGCTCTAGATTGAAAAGACCTGGGCTTGCCATCTGTTTTCTCTTTCCCCTACCATTTCCCCTGATTTATGTAGTAACTAAGGCCTAAGTCTTCCAGAGTGATTTTGGGTGTCCAAATTGAGGCATGTTTAAAAGGTCTTCTGTTCAGAGGGTGGGTGCTCAGCACTTTCTGAATAGCGGATCCCATTAAGATGTCTTAGTTTGAGTATCCAAAAAGCACTAGTCACGTTTGATAATTAAAGGCCTTCAGTTCTTGACTTACTTGAAATATTAAGGCTCCATTTTTAATGAACACCCTGAAGTGGTTGTAGATTGAAGAGGTGGAAAGGGGGAGACGAAGTGGTCAAAAATAACACAAATTACCTTTTGTAAATGTCCTACCATGACTCTTTCAGTGTTCGTCCTCCATTGAGGCTTTGTCCTCTTCCAGAGTTCCCATGACACCTGGACATATTGGGGTGAAAAGAAATACATTCTTTTTTTACACTGTCTTTGCACAAAATGTGTTTGCAATGCTAGGAAATTTCCCATTTCTGGTCAGAATGGACCACAGTTGACCAAGTATTGGAAACAAATGATTTGCGAATGCTCTATTTGAAGAACATTTTCAAAAATGGATTGGCTAATGCTCACGGAGAAGAGCTTTCCCAAGGTTACATTTTGTAGAACCAATTCCCTCACGGTACCATTTTAAACATGGACTATCCATTCTACGTGGGAAGAGTCGATAATTCTAACCTGTCCAGGCAGAATTCCCCAACTCCTGTTTGACAGTACTGAAAAATGTGTGTTATCTCACAGCCCAACCTGGACACTTGTGAGGATTGAGAGGAAGCATCCATAGATGTGAAGCGTTTACTGTATTGTACATTGACATTACCTGTTGCATATACCAGTTAGGTGACTTTCCTGCAGAAATTGAATATCTTGGAGAATGATAAACTGTTTATTATTGCCTCAAAAGTCAGCTCTGAGCAGAAAACTTTAGTTCATATTACATGTTCAGTGCCAGGTGAGGCAGATATGAGGGCATAGCTCTTGTTAATGAGAATAAAAGCTGAGCTTCTCAACTGCCACTTGCTGTACTGAAAATCCATCTCATTGTGTTTTTCTTTCTGGCAACAAATGGGACTGGACTGGGACCACCTTTCCAGATATCCATTTATTAGAAATCATTCCAAAGTCATGTAGCTTAGCACAGAGTGTCTATATGTGCAAGACACAGCATCCTTTACCAGATCACTGGGGCTCTGCTCTTCCATCAGCACAGAGAGAAAAGGGAATATCGCTCTTGTACCATTATGCACATATAATCTCTAGACTTTGATGAGATAAGAGTGGAGGGAAGAAACCAATTATATCAGCAAATCACTGCATAATTTTAAAAAATGACATTTTCAGAATACACAGAAATGAGCATTATTCATGAAAGTGTAGAGAATCACATCTTGGGGTTGTGCGTTCATTCTCTAAGTACATAAATTAAACAATTACATCATGAGGAACAGACAAGGAGTCTGTTGTATATCCTTAGCTGTGTTTCCAAAGTCATACATCTTTACAGCCACATGTTCAAGCTGGCCTCTTCAGCAGCCAAACACTGCAGTCTTTCTGAGTCCTTAGGCAGTTGCCTGAAGAATATCTGAATGATTTGGTTCTTAATTTGTCCCATAATTTTCCTTGTGAAATATTTTGAATGTTTGGATGCCTCACATTTGCTCATGCAAAACCCTGCAAGTGTGCATTTATAGTGCCCCTTTGAAAATTTGCTGCCGTTCCCACAAAAAGTACAAATTCTGCCTGCAAATACAGTCACACAACTCCCAATGATGACTGCAGAGTGTTACAGGTGTAACCAAGGGCAGAATTTGGCCCTAAAAGTGCTATGTTAACCCAACTGAATGTTTAAAGTGCACCATTTACCATACAATCATCAAAGTAGGTCAGGTCTGAGATGCAGTAGGCTGATATTATATTCTAATATAACTTCAACCCAACTAACACATTATTCAAAAATAATTAGATTAAAATCAGCGAGAATGAACGGAGACAGGAGAACACAAAAATTATAACATTAAATATTGGTTCTATACTTCTCAACCTTTAAAATGCTGGTGATTAGTGATATAGAGAAGGATGCAGAGTTGTATGAAACTACTAATTTTCATTTTGCAACTCTTCATCTGTGAAAACTGCTTTTAACTTTGGAATATACCAGTGAAATTTTCAAGGTAAGACTGAAAACATTAGATTTTTTTGTTTGCTTGCTTTGCTGTACTGAGGATTATTTTTATGCTGTTCTTGAAGAGACAGTGCATCTTTCCCATAAAAAGAAAGCCTCAAAAAGCAATTTAAAATTGCTTCATCACTTGCCCCAGCACTTTAGGAAAAACTGCAAAGCTTTTGCAATTCCCCAAATTTCTCCTGGTTCTCCAGATCTTGGATTGATACCTGCAAAATGAAGCTATCCCAGTCTGCAAACATAGAGCAATTGTGATCAGACAGACCGTATCCATTCATCAAACACTTGAAGATTTTGGTATTAAAAACCACCAGAAAGGAAAAAGTTTCTGGTAGGCCAAAATACAATCAATCCAAAGATGTTGAATGGTCTTGTATAGTATTCCACAGTGTCTACAGGCTTTTAATTAACTCATAATCTTCAAGTCCTAACAGATTGAATCTATTATTTACCATATCTGAAGTCTTGGGCACATTGCAAACATCGACAATATGGAAAAATCTCTTGTAAAAATGTGGGTGAAATCCTGGCCTTGGTAAATGGGTCATCAGGGTATCACCCTGTGGTGGATGTGCATGTGCGTGTGTGTATTTATGCTCGGTAGTTCTGACTTGCTGATCACTATGGCAAGCATTATCAGCACTGCCCTATGAAGAGTGATGATCTATTTTTACTAGAGAGACCTTGCTTTTCTTAAGGTGGAGGGAAGTGGAAGTGACTTTTCTCCCCTATTATATACTGCATGACATTTCAAGTCTCTGGTGACAGTGGAACAAAAACAACCTCACCATTGCTTCTAGACTGGTTTAATATTTGAGCTTATTCTGCTACACAGAAATACCTTTGCACCTGCAATTAGCAAAGGGCAATTGTATTTTAACTAGAGAAAAAAGAGTTTAAAAATTAAACAAAACCAATATATCTTTAAAAAAATTTATCTATATTATTTCAACTGATCATCCTGCTGCTTGTTTTAACTGTGTCACACCCTGATTTGCATTACAGCCATCTTGCTAGCTGTTCCATAATTAATGGTATGTCAGCATTTCCATTATAAACCCCTATTTATTATTCTGACAATAGCAATTTATATTATGAACAATAGTGCTGTAGTGAATAAAAATAGTAAAACTGTAGTATAGCAGCCTGGTGACCTGAGTGCATCATTACATTTTTGGTTTCTGTAATTTTACTTTTCACTTCCCAACACATAGCATAAGAAAAATAGAGGAACTGTTATTTTCCACCCTTATAATGTGTCTCTAATTTATCTGGACATTTAAATTTTGAATATATTGAGGAAAAATCAATACAGAAAATATGAAAATGAGAAATAACGTCTGTAGTTTATTGCTCTTACTTCAGCAGTTCAGTTATAAACATTCAGTCTGATGTGAAATTTGTCACCCAAGAACCAAGCTTGTTTGTTCTCATTTTGTTTTTGAATATTATTTTTGCTGTTTGGTTTTGTGGACAAAAATATGCTTTTATGATTGTCTGAGGCACATCATCTGGATTTAAACACACAAATAATAAATAAATGAAGAAATAACCATTACTATTTCTAGGCTGAGCTACTAGCGCTGTCTGTAATATATATCGCCAGACACGTTCCTTTAAACACCTATTTTCATTGTTTATAATGCCAAACTTTAATAATTCAGTATGAAATTTTCAATGTCAGGTGTCTGTTTCAGGCTGAATTTTTCTCAGAAGTTTCAGTAAAATTGGTTTTGCTGTTTCTGAGAATGGGGGATTAGGGACAATTAGATTGTTTGTCCCATGCTAAAACTATTTTACAACTGTTTTGTTGAGAAGCTTTAGATTTTCTGTGCTTTGGAGCAGGGTCTTGAAATTTGGCTGGGGCAGGAGGTCACCCTGGTGTCAGGGAGGTGCCTTCTGCTGTCCCTGTGAAAATCTGCCCAATTTTGGCCAAGCTATAAGCCTTGAAAAAATTCAGTTCATACGTATTTGCAGTGTTGTTGATGCCATGTTGGTCCCAGCATATGAGACAGACAAGGTAGGTGAGGTAATATATTTTATTGAACTGACTTCTGTTGGTGAAAGAGACAGGTTACCTTTTCCAGACTTGAAGAAGAGCTCTATGAAGCTCGAAGGCTTGTCTCTTCCACCAACAGAAGTTGATCCAAAATAAAATTCATACATGCTCAGTAGAGATTTGTTAGCATTTGGCAGCTAAATTCTCCAAAGATTCCATCTGCACTGATCATGCTCACAGCTGCTGTGTGTGACCATACGCTGCATATGCCATCCCCAAAGAGTGACTGAGCATACTCCATCCCAGGGCTGCAGGAGCTGAGCAGGACTTTCCCTGTAGTTGCTGCTACTGCCTGATGTGGTGTTGGGTACCAAAACTGAGAGCAGGGAGACAGGAAGTGTGGAAGTAAAGGAGGTTACAGCTTGATTTTAATGCCGGGTGGTGAGGTGGGGGTAAGGGAGAGGTGGATGCAGGGATCAGAGGATGAGAGAAACAGTGGAGGAAGGGAACAGGAGACAGGAGGGGGATTGGATAGGAGCACAAGTAGAGGGGGGGCAGAAATCAGGGATGTGGGGGGGGGCAGAAGGAGAGAGGGAGGGGGACAGGTTGGAGCACAGGGACAGAATAGTCTGTAACCACCAGATCACACTTCTTCCAAAACCTGGAACTAAACCCAGGAGTCCTTAATCTCTATATTCCTCTGCTGTCTGCAAAGACTTGTGAAACCCAGTGGGGAAAAGTGTGTCCCGTCTCCCTCTAGTGGCTAGTCTACATAGAGGATAACAGCTTCTACTGCTACCTGTTACATCGTTAGCTCAAGTGGCAGAGCTGTGTGTGGTGAATCTAAAAGTTCCAACCCTGCTTATTACCCAGGTTTTGTGTCAGTATGGTGTCACATGGTAGAATATTTATATCTTCAGTCTGTTTTTTTAAAATTAGGAAATTACATTAAAATTCTACATTAAAACAACAATAATATTGCAAAGTCAAGCACGGAAAAAGTTTGGAAATGCCAGAATTAAGGTTTCCTATGTAAAAGGCATAAGGACAAACTTAGTTCTGGCATCTAAATGACAATTCCTTGATTTTGCAACCTTAACATCCTTTTAACATAGTATTTTGGATGTAATAATAAATAACAATCTTCAAAATGCACATCAATTACTTAACATTAAAACTTTTTAGAGCACGTTAATTCTAGAATAGCAAATGTTTGAGAGTCTAGGAATTCATAGGTAAGGTTCAACAAACATTATCCCTTAGCCCCCATCCCTTCCTGTCATGCTGTGTACCCAAGATTTAGCCAGGGTTGAGGTCTAGTAAAGTATATCATAATTATTTGTGGAGTAAAATCCTGGCCCCACTGATATCAATGGAGAAACTCCCACTGACTGAGGTGGTGATGGGATTTCACCCCTGGTGTTTGGTCATATATTTGGGAGTTCAGGTAGGTCTATAAGTGTTCTATGATGCAGTGTCTGAGTCATATCAGGAGGTGAATGAGGAGTAATACAGTCATGAAGGGCCATATTTTGCCACCCTACTCACGTTCAGTAGTATCTTTATGTTGCAAGTAGCTCCACTGATTTCAGTAGCATTACTCATGGAGTAGGGTATTAATCAGTGTGAGGAAAGGTGGCAGAAACTGGTCCTATATACACTAGGCTGTCTGGCTAATAGCAGCCTGTTGGATAGAAATATTGTTTCTTGACTATATCTGGAAGATACAATGTCTGAGTTCTTATTGGCAATTTGTGGGTAGATGAAGGAGCGGCCCATATGAAATGTGCTTATGTGAGTGCAGATCTCTATTTACACTCTGGAAGGTAGATTGCAGTCTGTATGGGAAGCATCGAGAAGCAATATGGAGGTGGGGTATGAAGGGGTTGGTAGTGGATGGGCAGAGGCTAAGCATTGGTCAGAGTTAAGCTTGCTTGTGGAATCATAATTATGAATATTAAGGCTTTCAGACCCTTGGAGCAAAACTCTCTTCTCAGTTATACCAGTGTGAGTCAGTGGAGCTACCTAATATAACCTGAGAGCAGAATATGGTCCTTGGAAATTTGAGACTTAGAATTTCCTCTCTGTGTGTGTGCGTTTTATACCTACAACATTCTAATAAGATGTCTCTCTTATGTAATTGATACATATTTAAAATTCAGCCTTAATAAAATTCTTTGTCTGAGAATGTTGGTGGTAGGGTGGTACATATGTTAAGGAAAATTGCTGGCAACTCTGCTATATAGGACTATTTTTATCCAGTGAGGTAGTAAGTGATCACAGTGGTACTAATTGGCATATCTTGATCCTCAACTGGCAAGAAGTGAAATAGAGTTTCTTCAAAGCTGTGCCTGCCTGTTCACTTCTTAAAATTGTTTAGCCCAGTCAGTTCAGCTCCTGATTTTAAAACATCAGCAGGCAACTACAGCAGCCAGCTTAAAAACTTCCAAGACAAGCCTTGTGGATGGCACGGTTTTGAGTCTGCTAGGGAGTCTATGGTCTATAATAGGGAGCTCTCAGAATTATCAGAGGCTAAAGAAACCAACAGCCTGGATCATGCAGGAAGGGTAACTTCCTCCTTGTCAAGTGGTAGGCCCTCCACAATGAAATCTATGGGACTCCCCCAAAATTGCTATATCTTTAGAAGGAGGCATGTCTGGGGGGCCAGAGCTAACTGAGTGGAGACTAAGGGGACATGATCTGGGCCATAATGAATAACTTGAAAGTGAATCTCTCAACCCATCCAAAAATACTCAACGGCACCAGTTTTCATTCAGGCCAAGAGAAAAAAACAAACCGGTTGTGTCTCTAACAAGCCATTTTTAAAATGACACATTCCCCTCCCACACCACAGCAGAAAGCGTAAGAGCAATGCCTCTGCTTTTTCAAGCACTCCTCCCTCCCTAATGCCTTGTCTCAGATACCCCAAGAGGTCATCTGCCTACAATTCCCCATCCACAGTGAGGCTGGATGTTTCTGCACAAATAACCATGATGAAATAGTTAACATTGACATTTACAGTGTCATTGTTAGGATCTGGAATTAACACCACCTGTTGTGATGAACGGGGTGGTTCAAGACTCACTAAGAACTGCTGTTTCAGTCTCTCTGCAGTGGATCATGCTCAGAAGGTTTTCTTCACATCCATAATAGCTAGAAATTTGTGGGGGCTAAATCCAGAGCTGCCATTAATTGGTGTAGCTCCACTGAAGTGTGTAGGGTGACACCAGCCTAGGACCTGGGCCTTTGTTTATAAATGAAAGCTTACAATCTTCAGAAACTGGCAGAGGCACCTGGGGCAGTGTATCATTGTGTGTCCTCATGCCCTGGCTCAGCCCCATCAGACCCATCCAGCAACCATCCCTCTGCACCATTGGAAGGAAAGATGCTGGCTGCAAAGAGCAGGAGCTCTGGGTCCTGATGGCTAGAGATGGCTATGAGCACAGGCAGGGTGGATGGAAAGCTAGACACCTTAGACAAGATCCTCACGCTCATACCAGTCCCTTTATGATGCGTAAAAGGGCTGGCGTGGTGTAAAGGGACCCTACAAGTCCTGGTTGCTCCATGGGGAAGATTCCTCTAGTGCAGGCACTGTGGAGAGAGCCATAGGGCTACCATAAGATGACTCCTTCCCCAGCCATGGTGTAGGGATGTGGCTGGAGGTGGGGAGGGGTATGTTGGGGCTGAATTCACAGCACAAAGTGCTGTAGAGATTTGGGGTATGCTGAGACCCGCAGGGCACCCTGGGGAGGTGGCTGTAACTTACACAGGCTCCTGGGGCTGTCGAAGATGAACCAGCCTGCGGAGTAGCCCAAGGTCAGCAGGGGGCAAAGGTGCCATCAGTCTCCACCAGACTCACCATGATACATCTAACCCCATGGAGCACTCATAGAGGGCGGGCAGAAGGCGCTCTGCTTTGGTCCAACTCTCCTCCCACTGAAGTTAAAGGCACCAACCCACTGATGCACAAGGGGACAGAGGGCAGTTAAGCTAACACTGAGTGCTTCTGAAAACACCACCCAGAGGTTCAGAAAAAATAGCCCACCCGTTCCTCAAATACCATGTACTGTGAGGCCCTCACATTATCTTGACAAGTTTTGCGAGTCATGTGGAGAAGGAGAAGAGGGTGGATTTCCTTTGATTCAGTCAGAACAAGTTGGAAATTGCTATTATGGGTGTGCGTTGTATTTGCCAACAACAAAGTAAATATGAGTTATAGGTAATTTTATGGGAGTAGTAGTGATAACATTCAAGGGCTGGAATGGGCCCAGTGATTAGGTTTGAGATAAATTAACATTGGGCAGATAAAGGAGGCCTGTCATGAAACAAAGATTATTGAAGGGTGCAGTTACTAAGCCACCTCTCACTTTGCAACTTTGGTAAAGCCCTGTAAATGCTCTTATCCCTCAAGACAAAAGCCAACTACTATCTGCGTAGGGTGATGGAGATGCTTCATCTTTGGTTGGGTTGCTTCATAATTTGGCGGTTTCTTGTACCTTCCTCTGAAGCAGCTGGTACTGAACTCTGTTGGTGTCAGCACAGTAGACTAAATGGATCATTAGTCTGATGCACTATGGCAGTTCCTATGTTCCTAAAATCTATCAGCTGACCTTCTCAGCCCTTTGACTAGAGAGAGGGGTGTGGCCAGAGCTCTCTATTGAGCTCCAAGTATTCCCAGCTGCAGAATGCCCTCTAGGGGCTGTTACAGATGCATGTCAAGCAAAGAAATCTTTAGCAGATGTTCACTGAGCATGCTCAGTAATAATTTGTCAATTACCTATAGCTTTATAATTACCCAACCATTTTTTTTAAGCTTTGTTGTGAGCCTCCAGATCAAGGAGCATATGTGCAAGTTAAAAAATCCACCTGCTTTTACATTATCTGTATGGGGGAAGGGAGAGAGAATGCATTCTTACAAAAGGAAAAAAATTCTACCTTGAGTAACTCCGAAATGACTACGTGGATTTCCCTCAAATTTTGGGATGGGTGGAGGTGGGGGAATCACATTGCAGCTGAGATGGAGCGTAGACAATTTCAGCCTAAAATGAGAATGTTTCAGAAAGGACACAGCAAGGTAAAACGGGAAAGAACTGAAACTGGTTTACAACTTTAACTGCAGCATTTAGTAAAAGCAACCACTGGGACAGGTGTTTCTGTGGGCTTTGAGTCTCCTGTATTCACAGCTGTGATGGTAATCAAAGCATAAGAAATGGCAACCAACTAACTTCTGGCTGATTACTTCAGTATTCTAAGGGCTCAAGGATGAGTGAGCTGAAGCCCTGAGTAATACAATAATCCTTTAAAAATGCAGAGCTTGGGGTGTGTGCTGAGCATGACTGACATGGATGTAGATTTGCCATTCAGCTTGAAAACTCCCACATAACCCTGTTTTTAGACTTCCTTCCTCCGCTGCAGCTTTTGAGGACAGAAAACTGAGTATGACGAGAGGAAGGAGACAGAAAGAAAGGGACCAAGTCTAGCACTGGTGTAAGGAAGCACAACTCCACTGATGTTGGTGGAGCTGTGCCCCCAACACAGATGAATTTGCCCCTAAGATGTTAAACAGCACAAAGCTTGTAGTATGTGAGACAGTTTAGAATCAGTGCAGTGGCTCACACCTGGAGAGTGTTGCTGGAGGACAGTACTTTTGTATTAGTATATTATATCCCCATTTATTTGATGGGGATCTCGTCACGACTCACCAAGTAAATGAGAAGGGATTTACCGCAGCAGCATGAGAGCCAGGGAACTGTTTAGATTGTGACAGCTAGAGAGGTCTAGGGAACCCCTATGCTAGGGCTGCCTCAATGGCAAATCACCAGCCTAACACAGATTTCCAAAGGCATTCAGACAGACCGCTCACCCCTACCACACCTGCCCTACATGCACCTGCTCCGCTTCTCCCTTCAGGCAATGACCCCTGAGGTTAGGCAGCTCAGCTGCACTGAGATAGTTTGCACACTACCTACTATACATCTGCTTTTAGTGGGTAGAAGTCCTGCAACCCCACATGGCCGGAGGTATTTGCTGCCCCCTCTCTGATCTGCTGTCCAATGAGAAAATTTAGCAGAAGGAACAGAAGGACCTGGCGTCTCCTCTCCTTTCCCCCACTTCCTCCATCATCTGTGCTGCCCTTTTCCTCTCTATGGTGTATTCCAAACTTACCCTTAGCAGGGCTGGTTCTCCATGCTGTGATGCAGGGAGCCCTTCAAGCTCATTTGCACCATGGGTAACATTTTCAAAAGCCAAAGGGTCTGAGGAGCCCATTGAAAGGCAATGGAAGTTGCTTAGGTGCTTTTGAAAATTGTACCTGGTGTAACTTACAACATAGTGGAAATGGGCTGACATAACATTGTTTGGATCTGGATTAGTTTTAGGCTAAGCTTTGGGGATCAGGTACAAACATTTAGGACCCATGTTCACTGGATTTGACAGCACCCAAAATCCCATAAAGATCAGCAGGTCTTGCAAGATTTCATCCACTGTGGAAACCAAAACTATGCCCCTCCCAGTTTGGGATTCAATTCATGACCAAAATTTTAGGGGTGTGTGCAGAAGGGTCACAGTGTTTTGGCTCATCTCCGACTATACGTTTCAGTTTGAAATTAACAGCAGGTAGAAAAGAGATGCATTGGGATCAGATAGTACAGTGAGGGGTAAGAAAGAGATAAAAAGTTTCAGTGTAGTAGCCGTGTTAGTCTGTGTCAGTAAAAAGAAAATAAGAAAGGAATACTTAGAAGAGGGCATCAGAGGGAGGTGTGAGAGGAGCTAAAAGAATGGAGCAGCAGAGCAGAGGATGGAGAGAGCACCCTTGAAGAACAGAGTGGGGCAGCAGGCTGGGTGGGACAGCGGGGAGTGGAGCAATAAAGGGAAGGAGGAAATGGGTACACGCCATGGAGAAAGGGGAGCACTTTGGGAAGACATAATAGAGGACAGGAAGGGGCACTCGCTCGTCCAGCAAGCAAGTGGTGGAGATTTTCCAGTAGCTAAAGGAGATGTAAACCCTTCCAATAAAGCTATCCTCTAGCTCACTTGTGTCTCTGCTCAGGGCATGTATTTTAGGAGCAGCAGGGGGTGTCAGTGATCGAGGAATTGAGGGAGAGGATTACCACGGCAGCTTAGCCTCCATGTCAGGACCGGGATTTTGAGGGCTGGCAGAGAATGGCAGACCAACAGGGGAGGTCGAGGGGAGAAACAAGGCAGGAGTGACACTGACCTCTCCCTCCTGGCCTGCGCAGTTCCTCTCCAGAAATCTAGCTCCAGCCTCTGGCAGCATTTTGGCAGTGTTACAAAGGGTAGGAACGGAGGGGGGAATTACGTGCAGGCTGAGTAAAATAAACACTCTGGGTCAAACTCCCTCCCGGTATAACTCTCAATGTCATGAGAATTATGCCAGGAGAGAACCTGGCCTACAGGCCACATGCCAGTAACCCCCTCATATTCACTGGTGTACAAACAGGGACACCTGGGAGTAAATGCTATGGAAAACACCTTCCTGAGCTTGTAGCTGATGTTCAGCTGTCCTGCTCACCTGAGGTTTATACGCCAGAGAGTCTCCTGTCCCAGCAAAGGCAGAAAATACATTTTTGAGTGTTCCTTCCTTTGGAAATAAAAGTCTTAGCACATTATTTTAAAAACCTTCTTTGGTGTGCATCAGAGAGAAAGAGAGGGGGCTTGTATTGATTTTATGGTTGGTTTGCAGGGGAAAAAAGTGCTGTTTGTCATTTCTCCATTCATAGGGCTGGTCTACACTAGCCCCGAAATTCGAACTAAGATACGCGACTTCAGTCAAACTATCTTAGTTCGAATGAAAAAGCACTTACCTGGGGTCCACACGCGGCGCGCAGGCTCCCCCGTCGACTCCGCCTACTCCGTTCGTCGAGCTGGATTACCAGCGTCGACGGCGGAGCACTTCCTGGTTCGATTTATCGCGTCTAGACAAGACGCGATAAATCGAACCCAGAACATCGATCCCGCGCCTCCGACCGGACGCGTAAGTATAGACATACCCATAGTGGTGGAGACTTTCTGTAGAGCTGGTTGGAAAATGTGATTATTTCTACAGAAAATGTATAACTAGAAGTGTCCAGGAACCAGCATTTCTCTTCTGCAGGAAAGCCCAATATTTTTTTGGGGGGTGAGAGGGCGGAATTCTAAATTGGTACAAAAAGTCAAAAAATTGAGATTTTCAGCAAAATACAATTTTTGAAAAACATTCATTTTAGGTCAATTGAAATGTTTTGATTTGATTTTGACTTTTTTATTTTCTTTTACATGTTTATATTTTATTTTGTTTTATAATTTATATACATGTTGAATCAAAAAGTTGTTTTGAACTGAAAAAGCAAAAACATTTGTTTCCTTATCAAAATCCTTTGTTTTACTACTTTTTTTTTGTGCAAAATATTTCATTGAAATTGGCACATTCTGTCAACAAACCAGCATTTTTGGATGGAAAAATGTTCCATTAGAAAATTTTTCACCTGCTCTAGTTATAACGTATTAACTAGCACTTTTTAAAAACAACCCCTTTTTGTTCTAGTCTAGACAAGCCTTTAGAGACTCATGCCAGCTGTTGTAACTGGAGCAGCCCCTGTGCTGCTCTATCTACCTTATACCAGGGCTGAAGCAGTTTGAGACCTTCCCCTACTCTAGTGCCAGGAGTATCTCAGTTCAGCAGAGAATACGGCCTATGATGTTTTACGTTCACTTTGCAGTAGTGTTAATGCAGGCCCAATGTGCTGGGCAGTGCGGAGTCAGGATATGATCTGACTATGTGCATTTGGGATAATACAGTGTCGCATTGTTGCATGTATAATTGTGTTAAAGTAGTTGTTAAAAGGAGCTTTATTTTTATGAAAATGCCAACATCCTGTATGGTGTGAACAGCTTTCATAGCGCTGTTAAGTAGGTGAGAGCTCAGGTTTTAAATTAATATTCTGATACATGTGTGGATAACAGTTGTACCCATGTTCACTGCTACCCACATCTTTTCAGCAGCTACCTACACTTTTGTGTAAAGCTATTGCAGTGAATGGCCTAGAAGTACCCGCTCACAGTTAATAAGCACCTACACAGGGAAATGATATCTGTTAAGGTTCTTTAAGTTAGCAAAGACAATGAAATCCAGTGGCTGGAAGATGAAGTCAGTAAAGTACGAACTGGAAATAAGATGCTATTTTTTTAACTGTGAGGGTAATTGAAATTTGGAATTGCCGTCCTGAAACAAATTCTGAGACTTTGGTTTTGTCCCAAATTGGTATGAAAATTCAAAATAAAAGAATTTTATTCCATGAAATATTCTGAAACGATTTCCATCATAATATAATCATTTCTCCTTTTATGTTATAATGTGTAACCCTTCTGTCAGGTGTTGCTGGCAGCAAAAGGCCGGGTTCAATTATTGATGGATTCCTTCTGAAAACTTAAATAACACCGGCTCGAGCTCCCATGCAGAAACCTGAGAAACTATAACAACCAACCTGGTGGGCTTGATAGTCAACACTATCCCACTCACAAGCACTGAGTCCAGGGGTTTAAAACAAAGAGAGGTTTATTAGGGAGGAATAAGGGAGAGAACAGAACAAACCTGGAACAATCAGCAATTAATAAATGAACAATATTAGGTAAGATTCCCCCCGCCCCCACAGCAATAGTCCGAACCTCAATCCTCCTCTGGCATCTGGGAGTGACTGATGTAATCTAGCCACTTCCCTCCTCCCCAGCTCCCCGCTGGCAGTTTGTTGTTGGCGGAGCAGGGGCTTGGCCACAGCCCAACCAATTAGCACCCAGACCTGCCCAAATCTGAGCCTGTGTGAGCCCCCTCTCTCCCCTGTGACAGCAGTGGACTGCTCCAGCAGATGGGCAAGGAGGGGAGATGTTGCTCCTGTGAGCGTCCCCCCAGCTGGTCTGAATTAGTCCGTAACTGCAACCCCCACACACATTTAATCATTTCCTGTGAAAATTTCAGCAAACTTGATACCTTCTGGCACTTTCTTCGAATCAGCCTTTTACGTCAGAGAAATTTTGACCAGCTCTAGTAATTAACCATTGGAACAGATTGCTTAAGGACATGGTGGATTCTCAATTCCCTGAAGTCTTTAAATCAAGCCTGAGTATCTTTCTAAAAGATCTGCTCTAGCTCAAATGGAAGTCATGGGCATGATGCAGGAATTACTGCGTGATGTTCTCTGGCAGGCGTTATGCAAGAGGTCAGACTACATGACCATAACTATCCATTGTGGCCTTCAAATATATGAACACATTGTTTGGAAAGACACCATCTTTCCTGCTTACTTAGGGTCAGGTTGTGACAGGCCCATATGGCACCGTGCAGTGTGGAAATGCACAAGAGCTCTTTCTCCAAACCCTGGCACAGCCTGTGCCATTACTGCAATGCCTGCCATAGGGGGAGCACAGAGACGCTTCCTCAGGCACCACAGAGAGGGTGGGCAGGAGGCAAGGTCTGAGCCCCACATCGCTTTACACTGAGGTGCAGAATAGGCCAGATGTATCTGGGCAGCTGTCTCGGATACTCCTGCCCTGGTCCCACTGGGGTAGGATGGTGCCTCCCTGTGGCACAGTTCCTCTAGAGATCTGTATAAGGTGTGGTGTCTCTGCTCTGTCCCCTACACTAGCCTATCACAATCTAACCCATTCTTTACCCAGGATCAGTTAGATGCCAGGCAAAACGGTGGCCATATGATTTCCTACCACTAGATGGTGACAGCAGCACAAGCTTTAGGGCGTGGCCAGTGGAAGAAAAGCCATTCAAGAGCATCCCAGACATGCTAGGCCTTTGTGTCTGAGCAGGTGCAGGGGGGCCAAGAGAGAATGGCAGGGTGGGTCATGCCAAAAACAACCCCTTCAGTGGGGATCTGCCTTCTCTTGGTACCTGTATGTGCACACATGTGGCTAGGCTGTAGTGGGAGAGAGGGAAAGAGCCATAGCAGAGCTGTGGATAACTGTGGGTTTTGTGTGCTGAGTCTCTTCCAATGGGATTTGTGTGCTGAGTCTCTTCCAATGGGATTTGTGTGCTGAGTCTCTTCCAATGTAACCCGAGATTTTTTCAGTACAAATCCGTTTAAATTGAAAACGAAGGGGCTTAAATATATACAAACACCTGTAATCCTCATAACAGCTGTGCAGAGTGCTCAGTCCTCTCTTCATCCGATAGTGGGAAGTCACTATCTGGATTGGTCTTTTAGGGGGCTAAAGAAAGTGCTAGTCACATATTTGTTGTTCTGATAGATGTTACTGATGGAAAAGCCCTGTTAGGTCACCCAGCCCATCTCCTTGCTAATGCAGGATTGCTTCCTCCAGTGCATTTACTAGTGATTTTTCCAGGCTAGCTGTAATAGCCCTGGAGCACTGTAGGTTCCACCACGTCCCTTAGAAGACAAGTCCATACCCTAACCCTGTATAGCATTTGTTGTTCTCCCATCTTGTGGTTCTTCCTTAGCCAGCAATGAGTTTTCAAAATGAATCATCAGCAGTACAGTATTTTCCTGAAATAATCCCTTTAATACTCTAGTGTCATGACCGGAGCTTGGGCAGTCATCCCTACTGGTCAGAGCAGGAGTCAGTGTCAGGGGTCAAGGGTCAGAGCTGGAATTAGAGTCAGTGAATCAAGCCAAGGATCACAGTCAGAGCTGTGATCAGGAACAAGGCAGGAAGGCAGAAACCAGGAGCAAGGCAGGAGGGCAGAGCTCAGGAATCAGGCAAAAAGGCAGGGTCCAATGAAGTAGTAGTCAACTAGGAATTCACTCAGCTGCTTAGACAACTTCCTGTGCCTCCTTCTGGCTTAAATAGCACAGCCGGACCAACAAGTAGTGACAGTCGCTCCTCCAATCAGGACACCTGTGGGGTCAGGGTTCCATCAGCCCAGTAGCTAAAAGCATACAGCCAGGAGGTGAAATTTGCCAGTAGGCCTGGGTTCAAGACCCATGGATCACCCAAATCAGCTGATTTGTATATGTTCAGATTTTTCAAGTATTCTCGTATGTACTCTATATATCAATGGCCATTTTTACTGGGATGTCCTTACTTCCTAACTGTTCAAATTATTCTGTAATTCCTTGCTAAAGCTAGGGCTGGGTGAAATTTTCCAGACAAACCTTTTATGGTCAAAAATGCAGATTCAGATTGACTGAAACATTTTGCATGTGTTTGCTGAATTTGCCAGATTCTGTCAGTCAGAAACAAATAACAAAAAATTACAAAAAAACCCACATTTTATTTCTCTATTTTCTAAATGAAATGTTTCAATGTTACTTTTCAAAATTACTTTTTGTTTTGAACTTTAGTTTTATAAAAAAGGTAAAAAAAAAAACCCCTCAAAAAAGAAACAAAACAATTTGTTTTGGATCAAATGAAACATTTTGTTCAACTCAGAACCAAAGGTTTTGTACTTTTTCAGTTTGCTGAAAATTTCAAAAAAATGTTGTTTCAGATCAACTTGAAAAAATTGTATTTTTGTTCAGACGCTGAACAGGCGGGTTAACAAAGGATGTCAATATTTCAGCCATAAAATCAGTGTCTTCATCTCACAAGCACTTCTACCCTTACCCCATCCCCATTTGTTGCATTAATTGTAGAAATTTAAGGCCCAGTTCTGATCTTAGCTACATGGGGACCAGCCCCTCACCTGGTGTAAACTGGTGCAGTTCTAGTAAAATCAATGAAACTATGCAAGTTTACACTAGCTGAGGACCCTCTTGAGAAATCTACTAGTGCACAAGCAATTCACAAGAACTACCTGTGATCTGTGACTGTGCTGGAGATTCATACCGGGACTTTTACAGGACTCTCAGCTACTACAACAGAAACTATAAAATACAGAATAGAAAGGATTCTGTTTGCTGCCAGTCAGTCATTGGAGGCAGAAACTAGCAACCATCTGTAATTTGAAAAGTTAGATATCTTGGATTGTTCAAAAGAACAGGGCACCATTTTGTGAGCAGATGTTCCCAACTGTTGTGGGCTGGACAATTGAAGCAAACCTCTGTGGCCTTTGTTAGAGCAAGAAGAGAAAGCCATGTGAATCGGCTCAAAGGGCAGCCTGACAGCCTTTTCAGGGAGAGTGATCTAAACAAAAGGCTCAGCTGCTATCTAATTCTTGTAGCTGTTCTGCCAGGATTACATATGATTTTGTATGGCTTCAGATTATAAAAATGGGCCTAGATGGACCGCAGTCTTCTCCCAATATTCCTGCATGTAAATCTCTATATATTGTCAAACTCAGGATGTATATGCTCCAGTGCAGCAGTGCACATGAAGTGTTAAAAGGGATGTCCTGGGTAGTCATTATATAGGATACAACGACGATAACCAATACATAATAACATTGTGTAAATCACCCATCCTAGTGATAACCTCACCTCTCTTTCTGGTAGCTTTCTTTCTGATTCATAACGAGGCGATCATATTGACTATGTCTGCAGCAAAGAAAGGTTTCTTGATTGGATAAAGACAGAATTTGTTTCTAGGTCAGGGTTGAAGTAAATCAGTTGAAACAGTATATTAGATCAGAATTGATGAGCGTGAAGTCTGGAAGGTCCCTGTAACTCACAGCAATGCATTGGCAGAGCAGCATGGAAAATTTATATTACTCCCCTGAGCAGAGCACTTCACCACTGTGGGAAGAGATAATTAATTTCCTAATTCTTGCCTCTCCTCAGCCTTCGTAAACAACTACCAATAAAACAGCGCTCTCCGAGCAGTCTGTTCTCCCCTCAGTGCATACGTGGGTAATGCTGATTGAAATAGCAGGTGTCACTCATGTATAGTTGGGGCTGAGGTATCACAGTGATGGGCGCCTTAGAAATACCTGACTAAGTAGATAGATGAGTGTACAACTGACCACCCCATTTGGATCGTTTCTGTATCAATTAATAGTTAAAGAAGATTTAGTAACCAGGCTTTATATGGAAGAATCCCCAGATGGTGTAAAACTGGTTCTAGGTCACACCTGCTCTTGCTGCCCTGTTATTAGGGTTATTCCATGGGTGGTGGGCATGGCCAGGACATGCTTTGCTCTGCAGAACAGCCTCTTGGGGACAGTTTGATGCCAGCACGAGTCAGAGCAGCCCCAGTTCAGCTACTGCCTGACCTCAGCATTGGGGATAATGGTCGAAAGATGGTTGAAACTCAATTGTGCTGTTCCCATCAGGTACAATGAGGACAACTCTGGTGCCCTGGGGTATCTAGTCCATTCTGTTTTGTTCTTATTAAATCTCCTTTAGTTTTTCATGGCTGTTCTTACAAGACTTTGACTATTTCCTCTCTTGGTGACAGACCTTTTGAAGAACTCAAGTAAAAAACATATGGCCTGATTCTCCACCATCTTTCACCTTGTGTAGATATCTGCACCTGTGCCAAGTGAATGTAGAGTGGGCATAAATTGCTATTACCAACCTGATTTGGGAGTGTCTTACTCCTATTTTGGATAGGGGTAAATAATAATAGAAGGAGCAAAGCAGTGAGAATGAGACCCATGTTGTATGTGAAGACCTTTGCGGGATGCTGTGTTGGGAAGCACTGGCACAGTATCAAGCATCAGAGGGGTAGCCGTGTTAGTCTGGATCTGTAGAAGCGACAAAGAGTCCTGTGGCACCTTATAGACTAACAGACATATTGGAGCATAAGCTTTCCTGGGTGAATGCATCCAACGAAGTGGTTATTCACCCACGAAAGCTTATGCTCCAATACGTCTGTTAGTCTATAAGGTGCCATAGGACTCTTTGTCACTGGCACAGTATGTTTACCCCAAAATGAGAAATTCATTTGTGTATCTAGTTCTCCCTTGATCCTTCTTAGCAGTAATGTGCCAACTGCACAGAATAAGTGTAGCAGATTCCAAAGTATTTAGATATGGGGAGAGGTGCAGGTGCTTTCAGGAAAGGTAATGCTCCTCATAACTTTGTTCAAAGTGGGTTGCCCTACACTTGACCAGCAGTGACTGTTTAGCTCTGGGAGAACAAGTGCTTCTAAAGGACAAAAGCTCCTATCTCTTGCCTCGCCAACCAAAAAATACACAACCCTACCCAGCGAGAGCGAAACTGGACTATCTTGCAAAAACACTTTGAGCAAACAAAGCCGCTGAACGGGCACCATCTGATAAGAGCAGCTGCGTTTCTGGTGGCTCAGTCAAGAGGACTTGAGTGTTCCCATAAGGTCTGCGGCTTCATCAGAGCTAGTTCAGATCCTGGCCAAGGGGGAGACACCATGTCAACAACAATCTGCCAAGTGATGGGCTTTGTTGTCTCATCTTTGGGTTTTGCTGGGTGCATCGCGGCCACTGGAATAGACATGTGGAGCACACAGGACTTGTATGACAACCCAGTCACGGCCGTGTTCCAGTATCAGGGACTCTGGAGGAGCTGCGTGAGGCAGAGTTCAGGTTTCACAGAGTGCCGGCCTTATTTCACCATTCTTGGGCTACCAGGTAGGGGCAAAAGATGGACCCAGGTGAACCCCTGGAGTTTTCTTGAAGGATAAATATAATACAGTTTTCACTGAATAGCAGGAGCTGATATTTTAAAGTGCTTTGCAAGGGGGGGGGGAATTATCTCCAAAATACTTAGCACATGAGTATAACAACACATGTATGTTGTATTACCATAAATAATAATCTTACATGGCAAATATTACAGATTGATGCATATTTGTCTGGTACCTATATTATTGTCCTCATCTAGAAGTAAATCAGCATAGCTCCGTTGATGTTAATAGAGCTACACTGATTCAAATCAGCTGAGATATTGGCTTTTTGGATTTAAACACATATGAAATGGTGCATAAGAGCTCTTCAGTTATTTTATTTAACTGTTCCAATGTTAATGGCTGATCATATTGATAATTTCCAGCAAGAAAACAGTGGAAACATTTTTCCCCCAAGGGAAAGAGGCTATCCTGAATTTTCTTGTTGAGAAAGCTGGTGCTGAACAGTGGGCATAGTGGAATTGGAGTGTAAGAGGGTATTTTTAATGACCCTTTTTTGTACATGGAGTTTTACTGGAAGGTTGTGGTTGGCTGATAATTTTTTATTTTGGTTTTGGTTCTTCAGTCAATTTTTTTTATTGGAACAAAATGATCAAACTGATTATGGCCTTTAAGGCATCTCATCTAAAGCTAATTTGGTTGGTTAGGAACAGGTGTATGAAAGTTTCTGTTAAAATACGGTATAGTCCACCTCTCATTGGCTCATTTGGTTACTGTGCTATTTACCCTGTGGCCTGATTCTCTACTGCTGAGTCACTTGTATAATGATTTACTCCCATGCAAAGTAAATGCAAATTTGGTGCAGAACCATTCTAATTCAGTAGCATTTTACAGTCACTTTCCACAGGCGTAAATGGGCAAGGCAGTAAAGAACTCGGAGCAAGGTTGTGAGAAGGGTCAGTAGCAAACTCAGGAGTGTGGAAATCAAGGTACAATCCCTATTACCAAAACCATTTTGTAAATAAATATCCAGACATTTTACACCAGAGAAGTCACTTCTGCCTTTGAGCCTTTGAATAATTTACAAAGCACTAGCATGCACTGAGGCTGGATCAACATTAAAATTGATAAGAATTATCAGTGTGATTCTCCATTACTTTATGCAGTCATTTACACTTGTGCAATGTGAAATAAAAAATTAATATTGCGTCACTGATTCAGTGGCATTTGACACCCATTTTTCCTTGCACAGGTGCAAATAACTGCCCAGGATGCAGAGCTGTGGTGAATCACGGCCTTTTGTGTGCATATTGACTTGTGTAAAGCAGAGAACAGATCCTAGTGTTTCTCACCTGTTCTGTCGATTTTGCTGACTGACTTGATTCGTCTCTGAGAAGTCACCAGAGACGGTACAGTTGAAGACAAACTTTTTTGCTTTTGTGTTTGTTGCTTGGTAAAGTTCCAGGCATCTCTCTAGAGATATGATTTAATAAATACACCTGTGTTCATTCTGCATTATGACTGGTAGACAAAATGCATTGTCCATTTTGAGAAAAAAGCATTTGAAGCTAGCTGTCCTGGAGTTGCTTTTATTTTAATAAATATCTCCAACAAAGCTGTACATGACTAATTATCGTTTAAGACAGCAATATATTTTCCCTTAGCAACAGTGATGATCAGGTTTGACTGCACTGATTTATCATTGGCAAGAGCCAGTTCTTAATTAGATTACTCTTTAAGTAATGTTGCAATAAGTAGAGCCTGTCAGGAATTTTTTGATGAAACACTTTTTTGTAGGAAAAATGTCCATTCATTAAAATCAAAACTTTTCGCAGGAAGGGGTCAATTTTGACAAATTTCCTGTGTCTACATGTTTGAAACAAAAAGTTCTGTTTTTCAGTTTGAAATTACTTTTCATTTAGAAATTTAAACTAATTTATAGTAAAATAATAAACAACAATTTAAAAGGTTAAAATCAAAATGAAACATTTGGAAATTAATAAAATTAAACATTTTGATTGACTTGATCTGACTTTTTTGGATTTCTGGTTTGTGAAAATTTTGAGATTTTTCACTTTTCATCCCAATTCAATTTGAGAATCATTTTTAAAAATTTCAAAAACTTTTGCAGGATGGGAAACTTTTTTCCACGCATCGCTAGGAATAAGAAAATGTATTTAACAGTCATAGAAAGGTCATATTGCAAAAAAAGAGGTCCGATCGGTATTATTTTCCATAGTGCATTGCTGAAATGTAAAGTTGGAATGACCTGGCTTTAAATTGGGTTTTTTTAAAAGATCATAGAAATCATAGAATTATAGAACTGGAAGGTACCTTGAGAGGTCATCTAGTTCAGTCCCCTGAACTCAAGGCAGGACTAAGTATTATCTAGACCATCCCTGACAGGTGTTTGTCCAACCTGCTGTTAAAAATCCCCAATGATATCCATATCCCAGTATTTTTAATTGGTAGTAGGGTTCCATTTTCATGTCTGTTCTGGTAAAAGGAATACAGATGATGTTGCTTTAGATCAAATTATATCATTTTGTTCCACACAGCATTTAGGCCCAGATCTTCAAAGGTCCCTAACTCCCATTGGTGCCTAAATACCTTTGAACATGTGGATCTTAATACATATTATTCATACCAACATAAAAAAAAGTCTCTTTAATTTTTCTTTGGGCTGAAAAATACAATGATGAGTTCCTATGCTAATTATTACAAATCATCAAAGGCTGTTCAGCCAATCAGATTGTTTGATTGGCAGATCATTCTGAAACATCCATTTTATGGATAATTCCATTGCTCCTAATTGGGAAAGGTGGGGGGATTTGTTATTTAATTTTAAAATGACTTAAAAATCTCAGGTTAATTTATATCACTGGCTGGATTTTTCAAAGGGAGATATTGCAATTGCATGGATGTCTTTTTTTGTGCCTAACTTGGGTATAAAACCTCCTAATATGTGCATGCCAATGAGGTGTGCAAATAGTCACTTGTGCAGCTGACTGTCCATGTATGTTCAAATACCAGATCTGTACACACTTCGGGTCTCTGTGCAAGATAGGTGTATGTGCATTTCATGAGCCTAGCTTTAAAAATATGGCCATATATTATTAAGTGCTCCTGATGACAACTTTTGAATGTTTTATACTCTCAGTTTGGACAAGACTAGAACCCTCCCAAACCATCTATCTTTTAAACAACTATCCTTTTAAAAGTAATTTTATTACAATGCTTTCTGATTGTTGCATACCTTCACCTAAAATTACAGTGCCTCCTATCCCAAATGTTTTCACTTCACATTCCATCTTCAGGGTGAGTGATAGCACATGGACATTAATATGAATGGAATGTTACATCAGCTCAGATAACTTTTTCTGTTGTCTTCTGCCTGATGTGAATTTGCAGAAACCACAATATAGGGCCAGTTACTACTGTAAATCAGCTTAAAATCATAGAACTGGAAGGGACCACAAGAAGTCATCTAGTCCAGTCCCCTGCACTCAAGGCAGGACTAAGTATTATCTAGACCATCTCTGACAGGTGTTTGTCTAACCAGCTCTTAAAAATCCCCAATGATGGAGATTGCACAACCTCCCTAGGCAATTTATTCCAGTGTTTAATCACTCTGACAGTTAGGAAGTTTTTCCTAATGTCCAACCTAAACCACCCTTGCTGCAATTTAAGCCCATTGTTTCTTGTCCTATCCTCAGAGATTAAGAACAATTTTTCTCCCTCTTCCTTTTAACAACCTTTTATGTACTTGAAAACTGTTATCATGTTCCCCTATCAGTCTTCTCTTCTCCAGACTAAATAAACCCAGTGTTTTCAATCTTCCTTCATAGGTAATGTTTTCTAGACCTTTAATCATTTTTGTTGCTCTTCTATGGACTTTCTCCAATTTCTCCACATCTTTCCTGAAATGTGGTGCCCAGAACTGGACACAGTACTCCAGTTGAGGCCTAATCAGCACAGAGTAGAACAGAAGAATTACTTCTCATGTCTTGCTTACAATATTCCTGCTAATACATCCCAGAATGATGATTGCTTTTTTTGTGACAGCGTTACACTGTTGACTCATATTTAGCTTGTGATCCACTATGACCCCCAGATCCCTTTCCACAGTACTCCTTCCTAGGCAGTCATTTCCCATTTTGTATGTGTGCAACTGATTGTTCCTTCCTAAGTGGCGTACTTTGCATTTGTCCTTATTGAATTTCATCCTATTTACTTCAGACCATTTCGTCCAGATCATTTTGAATTTTAATCCTATCCTCAAAAGCACTTGCAACCCCTCCCAGCTTGGTATCATCCGCAAACTTTATAAGTGTACTCTCTATGCCATTGTCTAAATCATTGATGAAGATATTGAACAGAACGGGACCCAGAACTGATCCCTTTTATAGTCTGTCCTTGGTCTTCCTCTTGCTTCTAATGTATTTGTAGAATGTTTTCTTGTTTTCTTTTATGTCCTTAGCTAGTTTCAGCTCGTTTTGTGCCTTGCCTTTTCTAATTTTGTCCCTACATACTTGTGTTATTTGTTTATATTCATACTTTGTAATTTGACCGTGTTTCCACTTTTTGTAGGATTCTTTTTTGAGTTTTAGATCATTGAAGATTTCCTGGTTAAGCCAGGGTGGTCTCTTGCCATACTTCCTATCTTTTCTATGCAGTGGGATAGTTTTCTTTTGTGCCCTTAATAATGTCTCTTTGAAAAACTGCCAACTGCCTTCAATTGTTTTTCCCCTTAGACTTGCTTCCCATGGGATTTTACCTACCAACTCCCTGAGTTTGCTAGTCTGCCTTCTTGAAATCCATTGTCTTTATTGTGCTGTTCTCCCTCCTACCATTCCTTAGAATCATGAACTCTATCATTTCATGCTCAATTTCACCCAAGTTGCCTTCCACTTTCAAATTCTCAACCAGTTCCTCCCTATTTGTCAAAATCAAATCTAGAACAGCCTCCCCCCTAGTAGCTTTCTTCACCTTCTGAAATAAAAATGTGTCTCCAATACATTCCAAGAACCAAGATACTCTGAGTTGCACGATGCTAATTTACACCAGCTGGGGATCTGGCCCATCACGTGTTTTCTAACACACTCCTTTTCAAAAGACAAGGGCCTCGAGCCACAAAGAGGCCATAGGCTGAGCTGAGGAGGAAATGCCAAGGAGAGTGGAGGAGCCTAAGCCCCACCCTTCAAAGGGATTTATGCCAGAGGAAGGACTACAGTTGTGCCTGGCCCCTATGTGGGATAGAAGAAAATGAGGTATCTTGTTCTCTCTCCCACACGCCTTCCATACCCACATGGGGTGGGATATAACTTATTGCATAATAATTCATTTTTTTTCTGTTGGCATGAACAATGTATTTGAAAAACTCATGACATGTCAGTCATCCCCTAGCAAAGCAATGTCCCCACCTGCCTGGTCTTCTGCAGCTCAGCTATGCAGGGATAGAGCTCTACTGCTGTTTTTAAAATAAAGGACTTACCACCTCAAGGGAGTCAATTCCTTAATTCTGGCCTCAATCCTCCAGTCCATGCTGGACTTCACTGAGAGATTTTTCTCCACAATGACTGCAGTGCTGGGACTAAAGTGTTTTGAAACAGAGTGTGAGATCCATGGCTGTACTCTGGCTGCTTCACACCAGACCAGAGGTGCACAAAGCAACTGGAATGTACCAGTTTATCTGATCCAGAATGTGCTAGTGACGTCTGAGAATCAGAGCACCCCTCCCATCATCTTACTTGCACCCAAATATTGTAATCGATAAATAGAACATTTGTAGGAAGTAAAAGGGTGTCTCGGGGGAGAGCTTATCACTCCCTTAGAAGTAACCAGAGCTATAGATTCTATTCAATAGTAGCTTACTCACAGCTATGGAGTATTAATTTCACCGGTTGTCACTCAACCAGCAGCACACACCTTGCTTGGTGATATCACAGGCTATTTCTGCTCTCACTGAAACCAAAGCGGTTGAAATGAGACTTCAGCCTTTGTAAAGAAAAATGAGTAAAGGAACATTGTGCTTTTCTTCTTTCTGCTTCCTCCTGCTCTGCACCAAATGTTGTGTGAACACCCTTCGGGGCTGATAACACTTATCCAGCAGCCTCTTGATTTCTGATGAATAATAATGAAATCACACCTCTGTGCTGATGAGTGGGAGGCTGAAAATACCTGGTTTGTTAACACTTGTTATCAACCGATAAGGTCATACCTGATGATCAGAATGAGTCATAGCAACAATAACCTGGGATTCTCAATAGGGCCCAATCCCACTGAAAACCGTGGTTATTTCAGGTTGGGTCTCTCCATGCGTTCAATGCTGCTTGTCATGTTCATCTGTAGGTGAGTCACTGCGCCAAGCTGACAAAGCTATTGGTTCTACCTAAACATGAGGTAATCCACCTAATGGCAGGGAGGTCTGATGTTCTTCTACATGGTCCCCTGACCACCTCCCCATCTAACATGGCTCAAGGGGGTAGGGCAAGGCTGGCAGAATTGCAAAGATTTTCCTTTCACTCCTGGCCAACTTATTCTGCAATGTAATTTTTCTAAGGTAGCTATGTCAGCTGTTCTGTGATTGTGGGACAACAAGTTGTCCTGGCGGTATCAAATGTGAGAAGAATAATTGAAAAAAGGCTACCTCAAAACTCTTAGAAACACTCTTTAAAAACATTCAAATCACCAGAGAACGGCACTGAAGAGAATGCCCTCTGTGCTATGGCTTCTCCTCTGTGCAGTGCCACATAGTTCACTTCTGGCTCTTTTCCATATAGTACCTTCTCCCTCACTGTCAGCTCATATACGCCATCAACCGATGGTCATTCAGGTCAATAGGAGTCTTTACCACAGCCAGCACCAGCACTAGTAGCAGCCCACAAGGAGCAACATATTACCTGGGAGCATCCAGAACACAGTACTCCTCCAGCCACTCCCTCTTCCTTCACTAGGCTCACTCTCTATGCTGAGCCTAGGCTGTGGAGTGGTGTAGAAGACAGCTATTCCAGCTCTGTGCCAGCTGAGAACACCTGCATACCAAGAGAATTCCCCGCTGATTAGATCTGACCAGAGACTCTCGTCCTCTTGGTCACATGAGTACCCTTGTTCTTGAAGAAACACAGGTATTCATACCCATAACAGCACTGAAGTAAATAGAACTCAGTCATTGGAATGTTTGTAGAATGACAAAAAGAGGCCCAAATGTACCAAAATCAAATCACAAATGGTACTTTACAAACATATTTGTGACTGCATCCTCCCATTATTTGACCATCTCTGTTACTCTGATACCTTCTCATCTCTCATGGGGTCTTCAACAACTGGTATGAACACTGGCACAGACATTATTGCCAATAAATTTCTGCAGCCAAGTGTTAAATTGTGGATGAGGTGAAATAGATGCCATTTCATTAGAAAGACTTCTTGATATTCAAACACCCATACACCTTTTTTCTCTGCTAGAGAGAGAGGCAGCTTGAGGGATGTTAAGAGGTGTTGCTATAGATGATTCACAATATGTTGGGTTACAGTTGGGAACCAAAGTACACTAGCTTTGTATGAGAGCATGTGTCAACTCTTCAATCTGCTTTTCACAATTTGTTTGCTCAGTTGAAGACTTATGTGAAAAGGGGTTGTTTGTGGGACTTCTCAGCATTGGCATAACTTTCTGCATAAATCACAAGCTGCTACTCTTTGCTCTGCAAAGACCACTCTACATGGTCACTTGCCATGAGAAACATCTGGTATCAACCAAATCTGCTTATCTCATCACCAGCCAGTGAAATAAACATGGCACACCCCTCTGGCTTACTGTAAGAAAACACCAAAGAGAATAAAGCCACTGCGAGGTGGCCATATTTCTTTTTATTGCATTTTTTAAAATTGCTATACCTGGTTAATCCTTAGTTTTGTCTCTGGATCTCCAACAATGGAGCAAGTCTAATACCTGAAAGGCAGTGGACCTCATTCTCCCCCATGCCCTGCACCTTGTGTTACCATTCACACCCATGAAAAGTGAGTGTGAAATCCTACCTTCCTGATTTTAGTCATACTTTGCAGTAGCTGTGTACAGCTGTAAATAGAGACTCTAGATCAGTGGTGGGCAACCTGCGGCCCGTGGGCCGCACGCGGCCCATCAGGGTAATCCGCTGGCGGGCCACCAGAAAGTTTGTTTACATTTGCACAGCTGCCCACAGCTCCCAGTGGCCGCAGTTCACCGTTCTCGGCCAATAGGAACTGCGGGAAGTGGCGCTTAAAATCTTAAAATCTGTCGGCCATAGGCTTCATCCCCCATGAACCGTTCACAATCTGGCCCATGCTGTCTCACAATTTGTTTCAATTTCCACACATTTGAATTTAATTGAATATATAAAATAAAGTACATTTCAAAACAAAACAACGTTTCAGAATGAAAAATCACAACTTTCTGTTCCCAAAATGTCCATGTTGACATTTTTGTAACTGTGTTCCATTTTTTAAAAGTAAAATTTCACCCAAATCAATAAATTTTCATGAAAAATGTTGGTTTTGTCAAAAACGGCATTTTCTTATGGAAAACTGTTTTGACAAAAAAAGTTTCCAACCGACTCTACTAACACCATTTGAAAAGGGGGAATCTTGTAAATGGCAAAGATAAAGATGCAGATTTGCAAAGGTATTTAGGTTCTCAAAGATGCTGAGAGGCCCTTAACTGCATCATTGGTGTCTAAACACCTATATAAATCTGGCCCAAATTCCATTTAGACCTAACTGGACCATTTGTGATGTATCTGTGGGCCAATCTCATTCTTCCTTGCTTCTTACAGTGTGGGATAGGAAGCTCACTCCTATGTGGAAGAGCACCTAGAAAGTCAACATGCCAGGTTTAGCGTATGCTCAATGGGAATAGTTCATGGGATTGTTTCCCCTCGCCCCAGAAAAATGCTTTCATTTTCAAAAATATTTTTCTTTTAAAATGTTCAGATTTTCCTTAAAAAGGTAAAAAAGCTGAAAATATTTCAGTTTTTGGTAACTGAAAAGCTTAAAATTTAAAACCAAAAATGTTCAGTTTTTTTGGCTGCTAAAAACAAAACAAAAAATGTCGGGTTTTGGTTTATCGATGAAAACCTAAAATGGTTTGACAAAAACAGAATTTTGGGGGTGAAAATTTTCCTTTTTGTTGAAAAGCCATGTGCCTTTGAAAAATCTTTTTTGATGGAAAATGTTCGAACAGCTCCATGAGCCTCATCACGGCTCTCAGCTCTTCTCTGAGAATTCATTTGGTTTGAAACAGCAATGCCCGCTGTGGGCCATGTTGGCTGTCCCCAGACTTCCAGCCGCAACCTGGACTACACCCCCATGTTATGTAGTCAAATATTTTTTCCTTTACTTGTTTTGCAGCAATGTTCCAGGCTGTGAGAGCCCTTATGATCGTGGGCATCGTCCTGGGTGCCATTGGCCTTCTTGTGTCCATTTTTGCCCTGAAATGCATTCGTATTGGCAATATGGAGGACTCCGCAAAAGCCAACATGACTCTGACCTCTGGCATCATGTTTATTGTGGCTGGTAAGTCATTGTGCTGTACACAATTTCTTCTATTATGTGCAAAGCTTAGCCAGCAGCTGAATTTAAGATTGAGGAAGTCTTTGTAAAACAAAAAAAGCAAAAGGACAAATACGGTCAAGATGCACAGGGAATGAATGTTTCATAATTGCAAACTGCAGTGCTACCAACTCTGGCAATATTTCTGGTGTTTTTATTAAGGCCTCAGCTCCCAGAGTCATGTAAATATATGAGAACCTCAGTTTTCATTTAATAAAAAAGTAAGTTTCTAGCCTTCATGAAGATGGAAAACAGCACGAAAATGTGAACCCAAAAGCTCAAAAACCAGACACAAATAAAAAGAGCATAGAAATTATTACTTTTAAAATTTCATGATTTTTAAGACAGTTTCATGATTTTTGACTACTTGGGATTGACAATAAAATCCAGTCATGCTTGTCTTCCTCATGTAGGCAATCCCAGAGGTTCTAGTAACATGACTTGCATCAATAAATAAGCAGAATTTACCCCTGTATTTGCACTAAGCAACCAACCGTGAAAGTGGTAATGCCTAAGGGAATTCCTTCATCACAGATTTACCCAAAATCCATTGCAGGCGAGTAAAGAAATTGAGTCCATATTCTCACTGAAGCATCATACTGGAATGTATCAGCAGGATTGTTGTAAGCAAGACATGAGAAGTAATTCTTCCACTCTACTCCGTGCTGATAAGGTCTCAGTTGGAGTACTGTGTCCAGTTCTGGGTTCCACATTTCAGGAAAGGTGTGGACAAATTGGAGAAACTCCAGAGAGAAGCAACAAAAATGATTAAATGTCTTGAAAACATGACTTATGAGGGAAGATTGAAAAAAATGGGTCTGTTTAGTTTGGAGAAGAGAAGACTGAGAGGGGACATGAGAGGTTTCTTTAACCTCTGAGGATAGGATAAGAAGCAATGGGCTTAAATTGCAGCAAAGGCGATTTAGGTTGGACATTAGGAAAAACTTCCTAACTGTCAGGATAATTAAGCACTGGAACAAATTGCCCGGGTAGGTTGTGAAATCTTTGTTACTGAAGGTTTTTAAGAACAGGTTAGACAAAAACCTGTCAGGAATGGTCTAGTTATTACTTAGTCCTGCCTTGAATGCAGGAGATGGGAGCTCGATGACCTACTAGGGTGACCAGATGTCCCGATAAAATTGGGACCATCCCAATTTTTCATCGTTTGTCCCACGTCGGGATGCCTTTTGTCCTGATTTCTGGTTTTCTTCCGTTTTTCCTTTTTTTTTTTCCCTCAACAACTTCGGGCGGGAAAGGGTCTTCTGTTTTTTGTTGGTTTTTTTGCTCAACAACTTTGGGCGGGAAGTCCTGATTTTCAGGTCTTCTCATCTGGTCACCCTATGACCTACTGAGGTCCCTTCCAGGCCTACACTTCTATCATTGTATGATGGCCTGATTTCTGCAATGCTTTCTCAGGTTGAACACTTACTCAGGCAGGTTGTCCCAGTGACCTCAAACAATACAGTTGAAGCATGTACAATATACACTGTTTGGATGAAAGAAAGGGCTTCATATAATGTGGGTTCGTTTTTGCATTTAAAATACATATAATTTTACTCACTGACTTCACAGGGAGCAGAGTTAGGCCAACAGTGAAAGTCTGTGCAAATCCCACCCATATATTCTACATTTGTGAAATCACTGAAAGGCAATGAATGGAAGAGATTATCTATCTAAAATACAGGCAAGGCCCCAGCTACCATGTGGCATATTAGAGCTGGAGAGCAAAGTCGAAAGGATGGATAGTTCAATGGTTAGATCTAGCCTAGCCTTCAGGAGACCTGGCTTTGATTCCTTGCTGTGCTATAGACTTGCTGTGTGACCTCAAGTAACTCTCTGTAAAATGGGGATGATTGCACTTCCCAAAGTCACCCAGGCGCTGGGAGGATAAATACATTAAAGACTGTGACATGCCCAGATACTAGGATAATGGGAGTGATTTGATACCTAGATGGAAACACCACGGATTTCTGTGGTCCTGGCTCCTCAAGCTCTCCCACTCATGCCATCAATAAAGTACAACTTGCATTTTTATTTGACTATTAAAACCCATTTGATTTCCACAGCCCCCAAATTTTCAGTTGTCAGCATGCTGCAAATAGAGGGTCTTGTAGGGGAGCCAGAGGCCTTGGCAGCTGGATAAAGGATAGGTGGGGCTTTTGGAAGGTGTCAGAGTCAGTGTTGCTAGTTGGCAAGCAGGGGACTTTTCAGGACTTTGGTAATGTGATGGGTTCAAGTCTTTTCCTTCCTGCTTTGGGGCAGGGATATCTGTGACTTCAGATTTGCAAGAGGGATTTTTGGATTCCTCATTCCCAACCCCAGAAAACTTCCATAGCTGCTATTTGCATCCTTTCCCAATATCCCAATACTTGTGAAATGATTTTTTTCCCCATGAAAATTTTTGACGATAATGAAAATTCTTTCTTTGAAGTTTTTCATTGAAAAACCAAAATCTCAAAAACAGGGGAAAAAAAAAAAGAAGGTGGTTTTCAGCAATCAGAATTTACATGTCTTAAAATGGTTTTCCACTGAGAAAAGGTTGAACGGAAAAAATCTACCAGCTCTACTAGAGAAGGTTTTTTTGGGTGCGGGAAAGGGAGGGCCGGGTTGTAATGAATGCTTTGACTCTGGAGCACTCCATTATGGAGCAATTTACATGGAAACCTGACAATTCTTGGTCTCAATGCTACTGCCATGGTTTAACTTATGCAAAGTGAGTGAAATCAGAATGGTAGGTAGCACTTTACTCCCATTTTTGCAGTGATCTTAATGACTCCCTGACATATAAGGCAGTGGGGAATCTTGCTCCCAGTCCCACATTCTCTCTGTTCACAGGTCTGTGTGCTATTGCCGGAGTGTCCGTATTTGCCAACATGCTGGTCACAAACTTCTGGATGTCAACAGCCAATATGTACCAAGGATCGATGCAGACAATCCAGACAAGGTAACCATCTCCTCTTGTGAAGAGTAGTCAGTGGGAGATTGGTATAGCTCAGGAGTAGAATGTTAGCATTGGCATGCAGTAGCCATGGCTGTCCCAGAATCAACAAGCATGTAGTGATGGCATCTAGTCTGGGTTTGCAGATCAGTTCTGATGCTATGGATAGATGGATTTATCAGGCCAGATCTTTAGCTGTGATGAATGCACAGTGTAGCTTTAAACCACCCTTGGGGTCTACTCTATCCAAAGCCAGTTCCCCAAGCAAATACTCAGCCTCCTGTAACTTGTACCAGCTGCCAATGGTCCCCAGAGGCTATTACAGCAGCTAGGAACAGGGCTGCTCAGTAATGTCATTTTTCTAGTATGTCTGCAGGGAAGGGGGCATGATGTAGAAGTAACTATAGTGGTGATACGCTACTTGATTATTTCTCTTTATGGGGTGGGACTGGGGAGGTGTGGAGTGTCACAGAGTCCCCGGGCGATGCTGTGGAATTACTCCATATGAAGCCAGCCAGGACTCTGGGGGAGCCTCCTCTCTCTGAGCCGACTGTCTCCAGGGCACGAAGCTTCCCCAGCTTCCACCTTCCTGGGTCTGACTTTGGAGCATTCAGCATCCCCGTCCACACCTTGCGCGTCCCACAGCGAGTCCGCACAGGCAGGACTCCTGGGGAAGCCAGAGGGCCCTGCCCCCCAACTCCGCAGTCAGACATGACTCTCAGCCAGCCAGTAACACAGCAGGTTTATTAGCCGACAGGAACACGGTCTAAAACAGAGCTTGTAGGTACAGAGAACAGGACCCCTCAGTTGGGTCCATCTTGGGGGGGCAGGGAGGCCAGAGCCCCATCTGGGCCTCCCTCCATTTTCCCCAGCTAGCTCCAAACTAAAACTGTCCAGCCCCTCCTCTCTTCTTTGTCTCCTTCCCAGGACAGCAGGTCATCTGATCCCTTTGTTCGAACACCTTTAGCTCGCACCTTTGCACAGAAGGGGCTCAGGCTATTAGTTGCTAGGAGACAGAGTGTCGGCCATTCTCTGTGTCCAGGCCCCTGCCCTGGGGCTCTGTAACAATCATGCACCCTTGTCCCACCGCCTAGAAACTCAAGCACTGCATACGGAAACCGAGGCACCCACACAGTACTCAGGGAAAACATTAACAACAGTCCTATTTCATCACATGGAGGTCCTCCTGTGACTGATTAATCCTGCTTTAAGATCTGATCCAAAGCCCAGTATAGTTAATGGTAGTCTGTCAATTGCCTTCAGTAGGCACTTTGAAGATTGAAATGAATAAACAAGCAACCCAAACAATGTAGTTGAGTGATGTCCATGCTCACGTAGCTAAACCAGAGGAGTAGGGAGAACGCATCTGTCCGCTCTACAACATGGCTGACACTTGTGCGGCTGAGGTGGGATATAGTCACTCTCATTCCTGTTGGGACAGAGGAAAATCTGAAGGTAAAAACTAAGAAAGACCTCTGCTAAGAGAGACCAACATGGTAGAAGAGAGGTCCTGTTCCAGAAGAGAATTCTGTATCTTAAATACACTTCAAAACAAATTGCGTGGAGAGTTCCTGGACACCCCCCCCCATCATTACGGGCCCTTTGTCTTTTTATTTTGTAGGTATACCTTTGGTTCAGCCTTATTTGTTGGCTGGGTTGCTGGGGGCTTGTCCCTGGTAGGAGGCGTTATGATGTGCATTGCCTGCAGGGGACTGGTACCAGAAGAAACCAAGTAAGTCCCTATGCTTCTAAATTGGAAGCTTTGCTGGTAATGAAATAGTGTTTGACTGTGCACTAGGAAGTGATGGACACTCTTCTGCGGGGTTCGTTATTTTATGGCACATCACAGATCTCTATCTTAGATTACTCTGGCAAGCACTGGATGTGCAAAACGTATATAGCCCATGGACCAGATGCACAATAGCTGCAATCATATAGCACACCCAGGTTACGAAGGATATAACGAGAGCTTGGCAATTTTTTTTCAGAGAATATAATTTGAATGAAAAATGCATTTTGGGGGGTGGGGCAAACTATATGCAAATTCAGGCTGAATTTTGGCATAGTTTGGCCAAAAAATAATTTTTTTAAAAGTAAAAATATTTCTTTTTGATTTGTTGTTTTGAAACTTTTTGTTTCATTTTGAAATTTGGTCACTTTTTAAAATAAACAAAACCAAACACACAACAGTGAAAAACAGCCAAAAAGAACCCAAATGAAAAACCAAAAAGCATTAATAATGGATTCACAAAAAATAATTTTCTCAAGTTTTTCAATTCAGGGAAACATTTAGAAAAAAATTGTTTTGGATTTTAATTGAACCAAATTGGCGGGAGGCAGGGGGTAGGGTTTTTCATTTTGTCCCTGGAATTCAAAACCAATTATTTGCTCAGCTGTAATCATGATGTCTATGGCCCCCCTAAGAATACAGTATACTTACTTGTATAGTGTTGTTTACTTACATGAGTCACATGATATTGTTTCTCTTCCATGATTGGGTGATATATATATCAACAAGGTATGAATTGCAATTTTTATAATCAAACGTACAATTCAAAATGTGCACTGACTATGTTGGTTAGCTAACTTTGTTACATAAATTACAGCATGAGTTGCAAATTGTATAACTTGGCATAGAACCTCTGAAGCCAAAGGAGCCAGGACAATTTACACCAGATGTGAATCTGCCCCTGTATGTTTCATTGTTACATTTTTAATCTGCAATTCAAACAATTTGCAGGCCAGGAATTATTCGTGGAAGAAACTGGTGAAGCATTTCAAATAACAAATTTAAAGGAGAGAATTTTTCAATCTTTTTGTGGACATTTGGCACTCATCTTAATCAGGGCCTCCAAGTGTTACTATAATACAAATAACAGGAATTAATATAGTGCTTAGTCAGTTGCATTAAATCCAGGAACTCACGGGAATAAAGTTCACAGCAGAGTGTATATTGGAGGTTGTCACAGAGTCTGCATTGTCAACATTGTATTTTATTTCTCTTTCAGTTACAAGGCAGTGTCCTACAATGCATCAGGACGGAATATCTCCTACAAGACTGGGCCATATAAGGCTGGTACTGGCTACGAATCTGAAGCCAAAAGTAAAAAAGTCTCAGCATATGATGACACTGCTCGTAGCGATGACGGGAAACGCTCATACCCTTCAAAATATGACTATGTCTAGAATAGTCAGGGGTCAAAGATACACTATTGTTTTATAACACTTTGCATTCCAAAAACAAACCAAAAAGAGTGCTCAAACAAGAGGCACATAGGCCTGTACATAGGTTCAGTCTTTCTATTTTGTTTGGTTTACTGTGGTGAGGTGTGGGGCATTTTCATTGGTTGTTAATGTTACCTTGATTTGACTTTGTACTGGTGTCCCCAGTATTACGAGGTCCATAAAAAAAGCAGTGTGTTCTTCTAGTTGTTTTAATCCTTAAAAGAGATGGTTAGTATTTCAAATACAGCTTATGAAAGCCAAAAGCATGGTTCTCCCGTGCACCATTTTCTGTTTCTTTTAATTGGTTTACATTTCTATTTAATAACAGAACACAGCTGGAGTTTGCAATCCCATGTAAATCAATCATGATCACGTTTGTGTTTGTGACTAAAAACTAAATAGCACTGAGAGCAGGCATGAAAGGCCTTTGCAAGTCAAACCCAAATGTCTGTGCTGACTAGTAACAAAAGGCAATTGTCTCCAGAAACGCTGGTGGCTGATCTTAATTACAGAGCAGTATGTAAAAAAAGCACCACACCACTACATTCCCCATCTCCCTATTCAATTTCACGCAAGGTATAGAGAGTTGCCTCTAGTTTTTTTTCAGATCCTGGAGACCTTAATGTAACCTCTAGTTATGGTCAGAGAAAGCGACAATGCTTTGCTTAAATGATAGTGTATCTTTGCCCTAGCTTTGTAACCCAGCCTTGCCACAGCAGGTTAAAGAGACGAAAAATCATTGTCTCTTGTGTCATATGCTGTGTGCTTTAACAAAATTCTAGTGGCCTTTCTTTAAGCATAGTGAGCATAGATAGGCAGATCCCACATTTGCGCTTGGTCATCACTTGGACCCAGACACTACTTTCCCTGGTACTGTAATGTATTATATGATGCTGATTTGGTGTGATATTTAATTTGATTTACCTTACTTAGACATTAGATGTAACCTGTGATACCAAAGTGTATTTATTTCCTCTGATCCCATCAGGGAATATACATAATCCATTGTTATTCCTAGGCATGGTATTTTCTGTGAGAGCTGAGAACCTTTGTGCACAACTGGTATTCCTGCAGATGTCATCTTTAATGAAGCCAGAGGAATTTCTCATTTAGAATTAATTAGAGTTACATTTGGAGGCGGAATCCCATGGAGCATTAGATGTGTAACTCTCTTCACTGATATTAGGGCTTCCTTGTATTAATTCTTCCCATACTGATTTGAATATTAACCCCTTAAAGGGTCACTATCATCTTCTCAGTGGTCAATTTGACAATACAATCTGCTTGAGTCCTCAAGGCCAAGAGCACAAAAAAGGGACCTGGCTCAGTCCAGAGGATGGGAAGCATCATCTGTCACCTAAGCAAGCCTGACTCAAGGGGTATCTTTGATGGGTCTCTGAACAGTGACTCCTTGGCAGAGTGAGGATCCTTCTCATAAGGGGCTGTGATGGTTTAAAGGGATAAGCAAAAGAGGGCTCCTAGAAGCCCTTGCCTCCCAAGAAGCCATTTTGATAGCTAGCTGTGATGGGATTTTGCTCTCGTTCTTGGTAACAGTCTGAGTTCTCTGTATCCAGTAGCTTGTGAACTCAACTGAAATGGAACAGAAATGAAGGCAGAAGATTTCCCCAACAATGTGATCCTTTTAATGTCTGGAGGTATTAACAGCATACCTTTCAACACACACTGGTTGTGTGTCAATTAAACTCCTAAGTACAGTGTATCATGAATCTCCGTACTCACACTGCGTGTAGTCCACACACACATGTGCACATAGCCCATCACAAGACTGAAGCCCCACAGTGAGCCCACGCTGGATGAGTCCCCAGGTGGAGTGGCTATACACCCCATATATATCTCCATTCTAGGTCCAAATAAGAGAGCGTGTAAAGAGAGTTTGGAGGTGGGTCGGGGTGGAGCCACAAGAATCCAGAGAGCCAGAAAGGATGTACCGGTTGTAGAAGGGCAGCAGCAGCACAGAGGCTGTGGTGAAGCCACAAGTCTCAGCAGAGATGAACTGCATCCCCTAACCCTAGTGCAGAACCCTAAAGAAAGCCTTATTGCACTGCGTTGAGGTGGGAGTATGCGAATGTCACCAACTAAGTACAAAGAATGCTCACTTCCTTAAACCCAGAGCCACAGAAGGTATAAATCTGCATAGCAATATTGTATTCAATGGAGATATGCTGATTTACACCACTGGAGGAGTGGGATAATTATTTAGTTACATGGCACTAAGATGTTTGCTTTTTTTTTTTTTACTAATGTGTTTGTTGCTTTGAAGACTAGATTGTCATACAGCTCTGATACATACTTTGCTTTTGTATCTGTGTTTTGCATGCTGGAAATATTGTGCTCCATTATGTTTTTGTTACTTGAATATTAAAGAAAGTGACTTAAAGTTCAAAAAGTGTTAGTTGATTTATTTGGCTTTTGTTTTGTCATTCCCTGAAGCTAGGTAAACAATAGCCATTAATTTCCCTGCATTACTAGATTCATTCCGGCTTTGGACTCCTCAGGCTCTGAGGGGTGTGATCTGCAAAAGAGGGGAAAATGGGTCTTGTTTTTTGCTTCTTCTAGATGTATTCAGAAGAAGTAGAAGGGGTTTTGTTGTTGGGTTTTCAAAGTTTCTTTCCTGCCTGTTGTTACATTGGAAATTCAGTTTTATATGGAGGGTTGCTTTGAGCGCCAAAAATATGTTCTCCAAAATGTGCTCCATACAGAACACTGCATATGGATCCGGAATGATAAATCAGGAATCTATACCTGTGCTTTCAAGAGTTAAGTGAATCAGAACATCAGATCCAATGACTACATTTTGCCCAACAAAGTCAAAGTACTCTCATATTACTTTTGCAAGATCTATTGTTGCCTGTTACCAGGAAATCTAGCCATGCTGGGTGCCTCTTATTAAAAAGCAAATAAGTCACATATTAGCAGATGGCTGCTTTTACTGTGTAAACACAGAGAACCTGCAACGGCAAAGCACAAGAAAGGTTTCTTCTGATAACGGAGGTTCAAATGGCTGCTAGTTTTCACCACGAGTCTGGTTCACGTGCTCATTATGTGAAAGTGCAAAAGGTATTTTGGGTTTGCTTGTCATTTCCTGCTGGGCATCTAAAGAGTCTAATCCCATACAACTGGAAAGAACAACCTGTGATCTCCAAGCGATTGGGTGGATCTTTCAGCCAGTTGTACTGTTACTGACATGGTTCATCATCATATGAATATGAGAAACAACCTAGCTCAGATGTCATTTACCTTTAATGAAGCATTAAAAATATATTATGGGACACTAATAGAAAATCCAACAGAGATGCTACTGTAACCCACTGGTGAGTATATGTTATGGGCTCCTCTGTGCCCGATCTACAGAGGATATGAGTCTATTACAGCCCAAACTAGCAATTGCTGACTCCTTAGCTTTACCGACAACAGCTCATGCTTTTATCTGTGGAGGTTCCCAGTTGAGTCCCTAGTGTGTCCGTCAAGATGGCAGCAGCCACTTTATCACAATGCCACAGGGTTGATTCAGCACTGCAAACCAATGGATTTACTCCGGCATAGAACTGAAGTAACATAGTGGTGAATTAGGCCTCTGGTCTCCAAACTGCACCAAATCAAACAGTTGGAAAAAAAACAATGACCAGCTGACTGTGAACAATCCCTGAATAACAGAAAACATAGGTCCTGATCCTGCAAATCCTTATGCACAGGTTTAACCAAACCCATGTGAATAGGGCCATTGAACTCAGTGAGTCTACTCGCAGCTGTAAAGTTAAACATCTTTGCAGGATTGGGGCCATAGCCAGTTCAGGCTCTGCTCACGATTAGCACTCAATAGCTCTTCAAGGAAAGGGATCATTAGAAAAACAAATACTTCTGAATACTTCATTGTGCTTTGAATGGAACAAAAATTGCTGGTATGCTCCCACTTCTGCTGCTAGATTCCATCAGAGGAGAGACTGAAAAGTCTGGAACTGTTTAGTTTAGATAGCAGTCAGATAAGTGGTGGCATGACAGAGGTACATAAAAAATGAGGAATAGAATAGAATAGAATAGAATAAAGGCATGGAATAATCACAAGAATAAATGTTTGACCATACAAGAACAAAGGGTAACCCAATTAAATTACAAGGCAACACACTGAAATGTAGTACACAACACAGTTAGTTTGAAGGATTGGCTCTAAGGGCTGGGTCGGTCGGGCTGGGGTGTGAAGCAGGGCTGGGCGCGAGCCGCGGCTGGACGAGGCGCCGCCCTCTCAACACAGTTAGTTTGAAGTGCTCACTGACCCTGATATTATTGAGGCAAAATTCTGATTAGGATTCAAGTGAGTATCTGAATAACAAGAACATAAACAGATGTCACAGAGGATGAAATAGAGAGGCGTGAAAAGTGGAATTTCCATTCCTAGGGAAATTCCAACAATGAATTATTTGTTTTTATCCTGAATCAGGAGGAAAAATGAAAATATCAATGTTTTTCATGGAATGAAAATTTCTAAAAAAAATTCAATTCCAAAGTATCAAAATATTTCATTCCAAATCTGTTCAACATTAAACTGCATCTGCCTATTTTGCCCCAGTGCCTCATATGAGTTGTAGTTCGGGTGTCCCTTGCCCCATTATCCACTATTGTCCACACTCCCTGGCTGGACTATATCTTTCATGATGCAGTCATAGTAATGTGGGATGGGATCCATGAAATGACTTAGGCCTTGCAACGCTGAGCATCACAGTCCCCAACTTTTAGGTGCCTAGAAAAATCAGGGAACAGCAGTGTGATCCACAAATCTGAGTTCAGTGCCTACACTCCTCATACAATGAATGGGGAGACACTGGCTTGTTAGAATGTGATCTACAAAAGCCAGCATGCTAAGTGAGGACCTGCCTCAGCTAGCCATTGAGAAATGTTGACCACAGGGGGGAGTGCTAAGCCCTGCCCCTCTCAAAGAGATCCATACCTAAGTTTGGGCCACAGGAAGCTGCCTAGCTCTGATTAGCAATCCAAAAATGGGAACCAGCCACCTGTACTCAGATGGCTTTGGTGCCTAAGGCATTTCTTGCTGGAATGAATTAGGCACTTGCCTTGCCACACACAAAATACCTGAAGGAGGAGGTGGTGTCTTTCTTATAACTTTTAGCCCAGTGGGTAGAGCACTCAGCTGGGATGTGAGAGACCCAGGTTCAAGTCCCCCCTCCACCTGAGGGGAAAAAGGCTCTGAATATCAGTCCCCTACCCCTCAGAAGAGTGGGCTAACCACTGAGGGATATTCTGGGATATTCTGCTAACAGGTTTCCTCACTCTCTCCTGTTGAATCTGTTCCACTGTGGCTCAATAATGAAAGAGTGGTTGGAGCAAGTGACCCAGGGTCTCCCAGGTGAGTGTGCAAACCACTAGAATACAGAGTCATCTTCTCTCTTGCTGGACAAATATTCTTTCAAATTATTAATCCACAGTGGAGCAGCTTCAGTGGGAGAGCCTGAGGGAGCCCCCAAATCAGAATGTCCCCTAGCTCAGTGGTGCTCACTCCTCTGAAAAGTAGGAGACTCCTGTTCAATCCTTTCTCCCTGGCTGCCTAAGAGGGAGGACTTGAACCTGGGTCACCCATATCCCAGGTGAGTGCTTTAGCCACTCATCTAAAAGTTATGAGGTGGGCACTGCAACCTTCCCTTCTGGCCTGATTTTGAATGGGACCCGTTCTGGTAGATGACCTCTGAGCACACCTACTGGATCAGGCCCTGCACACCAGGGGCACAGCCACAAGTGGGCCTGGGTGGGCCAGGGCCCACCCACTTACCATCCAGGCCCACCCAAATCTGAGCAGGGATGTAGTGCTGCCACAGCGGCCCGAAGCATCACTCAGACACCTGAAATCCAGGACGGAGCTATGTGCCCGCACTTCAGAAAGCTACGCTCTGGCAACTCTGCCTTGCCATTTTCTGAGCCGTGGGCCAGATGGTCCCTGCCGCCCTGACCTCTCGGGGCTGCCCGGCCACAGGAGCACACGCTGGCACGCAGCAGCCGCACACAACAAAGTGTCGAAGGATAGCGCCGCAGAGACACAGTGCCCCAGGTCCTCTGCCGCCTCACCCCACTCCACCCAACCATACTATCGGGCTGCTAATGTGGGGGTGAGGATTGGAAAGGAGGTGACAGGAACCACCCCCTCCACATGACCTGGGCCCTCCCCCACACAGAACGCAGCGTGTGCCATTTGAGCTGGGAAATCAACCCCGTGCATGGTGAGGGGTGGCCGACACATCTCCCCTCCCAGCCGCTGAGGGGGAATGTTTGGGCCCCCACCAGCAGCTGCTGTGAGGGCAGGGGGGTAGCGGGCACATGGGGTGCTGCACCGGGTCCCTACCAGCTTCAGTAACGCGCAAAGCCATGTCCGGCCCCTGTGACCAAGGGGTGAGGAGTTGGCACTATGGCCCCCACAGGAGAGGGGAGCTGCTGGCGGCGATTGCCCAAGGTGAGGCATGAGCGTGCCCAGCTCGGCAGGTGCAGCCCTGTGTCTGGGGGCACCAGGGCTAGGGAGAGGGCATGACGTTGGGGGAGAAGCTCAGCTAGTGCAATCTGTCATTGCCCACACACCCAAAAGTCAGGGCTCACCCAAATTCCACTCCGAGCTATGCCACTGCTGCACATGAGCAGGCAGTCAAACACATGCCTCCCCTGGTGTGTGACTCACTCTGGGACTTAGGTGGGGAGCTAGGCATCCAGACGCCACAGTGGAGGCAACACAGTGTGCATGCCTGGAAACAGAAACGTGGAGGTACAGGGTTCTTTTACTCTGAAAACTCGGATGCTGAGTGAATTTAGGCACCTAGCGATTTTGGCGGGAGTTTTGTGGGTCGGAATGGAGCCAAAAGTGGGACTTGGGCAGTCTGGATCCCACCTATGACACCCATGAGGCGCCATTCCACAAGGTAGCTGGGCTGCATCAAGGGAGGTGTAGTCCAGTGAAGAAGCTCAGAAGGGAGAATGAGAACACGAAGCACCTGAACTACAACTTCCATGAGACACTGCAGCTCTGTAGGCAGAAGCCGTTTAATGCAGAACAGACTTGAAACAAAAATGTTTTTTGTCCAGTTCAACAAACCAAAATAGACAATTTGGGTCAAACATTTAAAACAAAATGATTTGTTTAGATTTTCTTGGTGGAACATTTTTTTTAAAATGCCAAAATGAATAAGGGATTCATAATCTGGCACTTTTAAAATCTTTTGGAGACGGGTCTTGGATTTTAACATATCTCGGTGTTGCTAGCTGTGGTGATTTTATCACAGGACTCACAATATTTGGGGTTTTACTCAAAGCCCCAGCTTTGGGAGTCATGTGATTATGAAATCTTAGTTTACAGTTGAAAAAGACAATTTCTAGCCCTCATGGTTGCACAGAAAAGATTGACAGCATGCCCTGAATGAGCCCTCTTGTTCTCCACATCCACTTTGAATTAAAAAAAATGTTTTATAGAACAAGATTTGAAAGAAAAGGGAGAAAATGCCAGATCCTGCAGATTTACCCAGCCATGGTTTGCTAATTGTACATCACGGTCCAATGTTGTGGTTCCCATGGTGACCCTGCTGCTAGGTCTAAGGAAGCCTGCTTGCAAAGGACATGAAACCCAACACCACACCCATGGGAGGGTGAATGTAGGTTACCAGGGGGGTTAGACTGGGCGAAGTGTTTGCCAAGGGACTCAGATTTAAAGTAGAGAGGACATGGGGAGACCAAAAACAAAAGAAAGGAAGGTAGTGAACAGAAATGGAGGTGCAGTAAGAATATACAGATAAAGGCCAAGTCCAGGGGAGCCTGCTATGAAGACTGGCTAGGCTGGTGAATCAGGAGACTTGAGTTCTGCTACTGATTTCCTGTGTGATGGGCAAATCACGTAATGTATCTTGGTCTCAGTTCCCCATGTGTAAAAGGGAGATAATAATAATCCTCCTAGTATCTCTTTTGTCCCTTTAGATTGTAAGCTTTTTGGAGCAGGGACTGTCTCCCACCTACCTTCAGTTGGGGCCCCTGGGAGCCACTGAATGGTTTTAAGTATCAGAGGGGTAGCCGTGTTAGTCTGGATCTGCAGAAGCAACAAAGGGTCCTGTGGCACCTTATAGACTAACAGAGGTATTGAAGCATAAGCTTTCGTGGGTCAATACCCACTTCTTCGGATGCAAGCAGTGGAAATGTCCAGAAGCAGATATAAATGTGCAGGGAAGATTCAGGCTAGAGATAACGAGGTAAGCTAATCAGGGAGGGTGAGGCCCTCTTCTAGCAGTTGAGGTGTGAACACCAAGGGAGGAGAAACTGCTCCCAGCTATCTCCATGACACCACTGATTTCCTGAGAAAACTACAATGCATTGGTAATCTTCAAGAACACACCATCCTAGCCACCATGGATGTAGAGGCTCTCTACACAAACATCCCACACACAGATGGAATACAAGCTGTCAGGAACAGTATCCCTGATGATGCCACAGCACAACTGGTTGCTGAACTCTGTGATTTTATCCTCACGCACAATTATTTCAAATTTGGTGACAATATATACCTCCAGACCAGTGGCACCACTATGGGAACCCGCATGGCCCCACAATATGCCAACATTTTTATGGCTGACCTGGAACAACGCTTCCTCAGTTCTCGTCCACTCACGCCCCTTCTCTATCTACGCTACATTGATGACATCTTCATCATCTGGACCCATGGGAAAGAAACTCTGGAAGAATTCCACCACGATTTCAACAGCTTCCACCCCACCATCAACCTCAGCCTGGACCAGTCTACACGGGAAGTCCACTTCCTAGACACCACGGTGCAAATAAGCGATGGTCACATTAACACCACCCTATACCGAAAACCCACTGACCACTATGCCTACCTACATGCCTCCAGCTTCCATCCCGGACACACCACACGATCCATTGTCTACAGCCAAGCACTGAGGTACAACCGTATTTGCTCCAACCCCTCTGACAGAGACCAACACCTACAAGATCTTCACCAAGCATTCTCAAAACTACCCTACCCACATGAGGAAATAAGAAAACAGATCAACAGGGCCAGACGTGTACCCAGAAGCCTCCTGCTGCAAGACAAACTGAAGAAAGAAACCAACAGAACTCCTCTGGCCATCACTTACAGTCCTCAGCTAAAACCTCTCCAACGGATCATCAGTGATCTACAACCCATCCTGAACAATGACCCCTCACTTTCACAGGCCTTGGGAGGCAGGCCAGTCCTCGCCAACAGACAACCCGCCAACCTGAAGCATATTCTTATCAGCAACTACACACCGCACCATAATAACTCTAACTCAGGAACCAAGCCATGCAACAAACCTCGATGCCAACTTTGCCCACATATCTACACCAGGAACACCATCACAGGACCTAACCAGATCAGCCACAGCATCACCAGTTCATTCACCTGCACATCCACCAATGTTATATATGCCATAATATGCCAGCAATGCCCCTCTGCTATGTACATCGGTCAAACTGGACAGTCCTTACGCAAAAGGATAAATGGACACAAATCAGATATAAGGAATGGCAATATACAAAAGCCTGTAGGAGAACACTTCAACCTCCCTGGACACACAATAGCAGATTTAAAGGTAGCCATCCTGCAGCAAAAAAACTTCAGGACCAGACTCCAAAGAGAAACTGTAGAGCTTCAGTTCATTTGCAAATTTGACACCATCAGCTCAGGACTAAACAAAGACTATGAATGGCTAGCCAACTACAAAAGCAGTTTCTCCTCCCTTGGTGTTCACACCTCAACTGCTAGAAGAGGGCCTCACCCTCCCTGATTAGCTTACCTCGTTATCTCTAGCCTGAATCTTCCCTGCACATTTATATCTGCTTCTGGACATTTCCACTGCTTGCATCCGAAGAAGTATTGACCCACGAAAGCTTATGCTTCAATATCTCTGTTAGTCTATAAGGTGCCACAGGATCCTTTGTCGCTTCTGAATGGTTTTGTTTTCATACAATTTGGTCAGCTAGTGTAGAGCTCTTTGTGCCACTGTGTTAGGCTCATCTAATGAAAGCCACACTAAAAGGTTGCCTGTATTACCTACAAATAGAGCTTGCTATAGGTTCTTTCTGAAGGGCCTTGGGCTCCTGAGACATTTCTGACTTTATGGAGTGCTGTGAATTTGTATTGACTTTGACCAAGGGAAGCAAAAACCCATATCTGGAGCTCCAAATTGGACTGTGAGATAAGAACTCTCCTGAAATCTATATGCAATTAAAAGCCCTATCTCCCTGCCTATAGTGACAAGGTTACTGCTTTTATATAGCTGAGCAGAAATGAATGAGGCTGTGGATTAATAGCGCTAAGATTTATGACACTGTGCTGCCCAAATATTATGGGAGTGTAGCTTGCTGGGTGAGATACTCCAGCTGCATAAATGTGATAGGATTTTTCTTTTCCTTTATTTTTCAGCTTTTGTGGTTTTTGGGTGCACTGTGTTCCATTTTGAAAGGCAGATGTTGGTGCTGTTTGATTACCTGTTAGTTTTTCCAGGCACTTATATAGCCTATAAGGGTATTACTGATAGATCCAGCCCTACACAGGAAACTGTCAACAGGAAAAACAAAATCCATGCACAAATACTCTAAAACAAAATTTTGACTTCTGTGGAGGTACACTGATTGACACACAGCTGGGGATCTGGTCCATTGACTCCAATGGAACTAGGCTGATTTACATCACCTGGGAATATTAAGGAATCCTTTGTATCTGAGTCTCTCTCTGTGTCTGGCTATCGTTAAATCAGGATGTCTATAGCAGCAATCTGGGAGTGGTAAGTGCTTCAGTAATTTTTCCATTTCTTGGTCTTTTGTGTGAGTGAAGATTTCCATGAGCAATGGTGTGGAATTGGCATGGCACATGGCTTTTCATAGAAGGAGGCTCCTCTGGTTGGGAAATAGAGGGAGGAAGTGGTCTGATCAGGGCAGGGGGTACTTCTTGAGTTTATGTCCATGGACAGCCTAATCTTCTTCATCTTCCCAAAGAGAGGATAATTGAGGAATGACCAGTAGAGACTCCTTCCTAATTTCTTATTCCAGCTTTGTTTGGAGTGAGTTGCTGGTGAGGTCCTTCTTAAAGAAGGAAAACCTAGGGACTGATAAAATATTCCCATTGATTTCAAGAGGCTTTGGATCAGGCCTCTAGTGATTCCAAGCAGTAAAAAGGAAGAAATGCCCTGCCTTATACATAAAGGACATCAGGGTCAGGCATCATACAAAAGGGAAGCCAGAGAATGCCTTACTAGTTTGCAGGGCTGGTCAACAATGGTAAGTATCTTCCATAGGAAACTTCTAAAGAAACAGAAAGAAAAAATAGTTTTGTTCAAAATTTTGCACAGAATTCTTTGATTTGCCATCAACAAGAAATGGAACAAAACATTTCAAATGCAACCAAATAAGATGTTGTTTCTATGGGTTTTGCATTGGAAGTGTGGGGAGACCCACAAGACCACAAGCACTGATATTATTTTAGTCAAATGGAATCAAAATGATTTTTTTTCTTTTGTTTGCAAATGAACAATTTTGTTTTGGTGGATAATTTTGAACAATGCATGCATTTTCACATACATTCAGAAAGCCACACTTCATCCTGCTAATTTTGTGTTTCTTTTTGTTGCTGTCACTATAAATGTATTTGGATTTTTCTCTGAAATACCCCTCAACTCATGACTCAGACGAGACTAGTCTATGCGGATGCTTTTATATACTATTTAGTTTGTATCATAAATATGGACAGAACTTTACTTTCCACTGCATTGCAACTGCTATAGACCTTTACCCTGTGCAAAGGAGATATACAATTTTGCTAATGTTTTCAACCCATTTATGCGTACCTTGCACAGCTTTAAATAACTGCACAAATCTGAGCAAGACAGTATGTATGACATCAGCAGGAGGCTGGGTTTGAGGGGCATCCACAGAGTTGTGTTTCTGGGGGGAAGCCAAAGGCTGGAATAGGAGAGAGAGCTGTGTATTGGGATGTAGGGGCCATTTATTTAGCTGTGGGTGGATGGAGAAGGAGCCCAGGAATGGAATAGCAAGAGGGTTTGCAAATTGGAGGGGACTCCTTGGCTGGAATGCTGGTGGAGGGACATCAGCAGAGCTGTGTAGTGCTGGACTAGCAGGGGGGCTCTGGGTTGGGAAAGAAGAGCATATGCATAGCTGGGGGAAAGGATGGGGGGCTGGGATTAGCAGTGTTTTGCAGTTTGGTATTGAGCAGCATCGCCAGAGCTTGGATGGACGGCAGGACCCAGGAGAGCCCAAGCTTGAAATTGCAGGGGGTTGCTTGCTGGGACCGAGGGGAATCGGCAGAGGTGAGGGAAGCCCAGGCTAGATTAAGGCTTAGGCACTGTAGGCCTGTGCCTACAGGCTCAGCATGTTGAGACTTGTGATTATGTGAGGCTCGCAGCTTTCACCAAAAGAAAATGTCCATGTGTAGCCCTCATGGTTGTGAAGAAAAGCCTGGAAACATGAGTGTAGTGTAAGCAACACAGAAATATCTGCCTGTGTCTGCAGAGAGCATGAGATGATTGCTCTGTGAAGGGGTCTCACCCAGTCCTTTCAATGTTGTGTTTACTCCCAGGACCCCTGCTCTGGAGGCCAAACAACCCAGCCTCGGCTGAGGACTTCTGTATGGCAGGAGGGACAGAGCAGTGCAGTGCTGTTCTCACTCAAATAGAGAAACCCCAGCTGATAAGGCAGGTATTAAGGGTACCACACACTGCTGTCCTGCCCATACCGGAAGGGATGCACACAGGGCCCTGACTGCCATAACCAGGGCCGGGCAATGAGTGTTTCTTGGGCCCACGTTACTCCAATGTGTGGCTGATACATCACCATTGATTTCAGTGGAGTTACACTGGGAAATTGGGCCCTGGGGTTTTTGCAAGGCTAACATCCCTAAATGAAACCATTCGTTAACATTCACCTTCTAATCTAACTGTCATTTCAACCTGACTCAGATCTGGGTCCTAATCCGATGTCTGGTGACTCTTGTCTCTAAACATTTACTGCTGTTGATTATTGCACCAGTCCTGCTCCTGTCTAAACAAAATGAGAGCATGGCCGATAGTTTCTCTGGAAGCAAAATCAGGCCCTAAGCTTAGAGGCCAGATTTTCAGAATAGCTCAGCTGGTTGGGCACTGAGATCTTTGGGATATCTGGCCCCAGCTGTGGGTTCTGAGCCCACTTAGCTCTAGGACCAATGACCAGAACCTGCCCTCAGAACTCTCAGCAAGACCTAGAAAATTAAACAATGGGTTTGGGAGTAGCACCTCTAAATGATGAGGCTGGATTTGGAGTTACCCCAAGTTACATTTGCTGAGAACCAGGTGCAAGGATCTCAGAAGGGTGTGTCTGAGTGCTAAGAGGGAATCCCATTAGTCACACAACATAACAGCATCTTCAATTTGCATGCAAAGTTTCTGCTTGTAGAAGGCTGGCCTGCCCGGCACCCCACTTGCATTTGCTGTTAACTGCATTGCATTGTCTTTTTTTGTTTTGGAATCTCATCTTTACAGAAAGAGGGAAAATCATTTTGGATTAGGCTTTTGATCTTTTGTGTTTCTCCTGTGGGAGAAGCCAAATTTGTTTTCTAATTCTGTCACAAGTAAATCTTTGTGTAAAGGAATTACCAAGACACTTGTCTCTCTATTTAAACTCGATTCATAATAATGTAAGCAGAGTCTGAATGAGCTCACCCCTGACATGTAGTGGTGAGCTGTGGAAAAAAACTTCAGGAGCTGATCTCGTTTGCATGGACACACCCACCCAGCCTAGGTGCTCAGCATGATGGGATTGTTTGCCCAAATGATCACTTGTGGCTGGTGTTGAATCCCCAGTCTTAGTACTGGGGCAGGAGTAATAAAGGGTTGTTATCCTTGTTGTGTGAACCGAGGGCAGCAGAACTGTATCTGGCATACCTCGATGGAAGGACTCACCCTCAACTGAACAGCACTCGCTAGGCAGGGGACATGGGTTCCAAAGCCCAATGAGTGAAGAGAGGATTGGGATAGATATTTGTACCTGGTTATGTGGGTGCTGTTCAAGGGTATTAGACCCCATTTCACTCTTGCTTTCTCTATACAGTATAAAAACAGAGTCAATTTACACTCAATGGGGAGTCTTGTTACATACTGAAGAACTGAGATCATGGATACCTAAGTATTAAACCTAATTTAAGACAATGTTCCTATTGTAAGAGACTGCCCAGTGTGCACCAGCAGTGAGGCTCCTCTACTAACAGCTGGAATCACTGAGAGCTGTATTATGTGGGGGGCCCTGAAGACATCTTGGCAAGTGGCCAGCAGGGTGGCTGGTGGAGAGGGCCAGAGCTGAGCCCCGCAGAGGCATGGCAATCAGCCATTAGGGCAATGAATGAGTGCCCAAGCAGTGGAGTGTGTAAAGTGCCTCCTTACCCCACCACACAGGGTGGGAGGTGAACTCTGAGGATGAACCTCTGAACTCTGGGGCTGCAATGGCCAAGGACAGCAACTGTGAGTGGGATGCAGAGAAGGGATGGGCATGTTAAAAGGACTTTTGGGTTGCTGGACTTAAGACCTTGAGGGGAAAAGGACACTGCCCAAGTTACTTGGGGGTGGGTCTTTTGCTCATGGTTTATGTTTATGAACCCTAGTTGTGGTGTTTTCCCAAATTAATGCTGAGTTACTTCCCTCCTTTTATTAAAAGTTTTTGCTACACTCAGACTCTGTGCTTGTGAGAGGGGAAGTATTGCCTCTTAGAGGGGCCCAGGGAGTGGTGTGTAATTGTCCCAGGTCACTGGGTGAGGGCTTGAGCGGTTTTGTGTTGTATTGTTGAAAAGGAACCCCCTAGATACTGAACCTGGCCCTTGTTGCTGCTGGATTCACCTGGCAGAAGGGTTACAGTAAGATTCCCTGCCCCTGCTTTTGACTCTCTCTCTCATGCTGTGCACTTCCTATTGTTGGGGTTTTTTTTTGTTTATTCCCTTGGATTCGGTAATCCACCTGCTTTGTGGGAGTGAAATTCACTTCTATTTCTAGCCTGTATTATCATTGTGTAGCACATCAAGAACATTCAGTACTGTTAATGTGCAATTTCTTGGCAACAGACATGCAATGATGCCGTTGAATTTTGGAACACAGAGACTGGATTAAACTGGAGACTACACCCACCTGAAAATCAGGCTTGACCAGAGGCACAACATGCAGTCTGACACTTTTCCAGCACTTCATCAGTGGCTTCATCAGTGTCTGCAGAATGTTAAGTTACTTGTCCCTGTGGCTGCAAAGGGATAACTTGATGTGGTGGGAAACTTTCCATCCAAAAATTGTGGGTTTTTTATTTGATTTGACCGAAAATGATTTTTTTAATTTAAAGGTACATTTCTATAGCAAAGGTCTATTTTTGATTTTAAAAATTGCTTAATCTAAATATTCCATGAAAAATGTGACTTTTTAGCAATCAGAAACTGAAAATGTTGATACTGAAATGCCACCCTGGTGCCTCATGGGAGATGTAATTTGGATGCCTCGTGCCCCCATTCTCCTCTATTAGCCAGTTTCCCTAGCTGGTCGACATCTCCCATGATACACCACAGACTCCCCTTTTGTTGAACCACCATAGTGCATCATGTGAGTCCCATTGCAATGTGCATCATGGGAGACATAGGTCAGCCGGGGAGCCTGGCTCATACAGGAGAATGAGCACCTGAACTACATGAAGCAATGAAGCAGCATTTCCAAATTGAAAACTCCAGTTTCTGGCTGAAAAATTTCAGTCTGGGGCCAAAAATATTTGGTTTTTCATTTTTTTAAACCCAAAAGTCAATTTTCCATGGAAAGCAGATGCTCTCAATGGAAAATTTCACTTAATCAAAATCCAATTTTCCATCCAAAAACCAAGTCAATGGGAAAATTTTCAACCAGTCTTAGTGTGATTATCACCTGGCAATTGCTTCTGTGTAACAATCATCCTAGGAGACCCAAAATGATTTAAACTTCTTGAATTTCATCATTAGCCACAAACTTTGTGTTCATTAGCAGCACTGGAAAAAACAATACGGAACATATGAATGGCCAGACTAGAAATGACATTCTGGTTCCAGTCCAGACCAGTGAGGGACTGTCACCACTTGCCATGCAACCTGGGGTGCCTCATGATGCACTGCTGCTATAGGCCTCAACCTGGATGTCTAACAAATACCCAAAGAGCATTCAGATCACACTCTGAGTGTCTGTGTATAGCCACAGGTCCAGCAAACACCAGTCACACTCTGGCTCACACTAGCCTTCGTTACTATTTTCAGGGTGACCCCAACACACTCCCAGTCCTGAATCCCACCTCCACCTACGGTGACCAGATGTCCCGATTTTATAGGGACAGTCCCGATATTTGGGACTTTTTCTTATATAGGCACCTATTACCCCCCACCCCCTGTCACGATTTTTCACACTTGCTGTCTGGTCACCCTACCTCCACCCCCCAAAAAAAGTGTGGTCTGTGCTGTCCAACCCTCTCTTGGACAGTCCAGATATACTAGGTCTGTTGCCCCTCTAAGGGGATCAACATACAACAACCTGCTACCTTAAATGGCATTACCCAAAGAATCTACAATACTGGATTCCTTGCAATTAAAGAATAAAAGTTTATTTACTTACAAAGAGATTTGAAGTGAGTACAACTAATGAGGTATTAAAGTCAGAAATGGCTACAAGAAAAATAAAGATAAATCACTTTCTAAATTTAACAAACTATATTTTGTCTCAAGGCGAAGTCCCTTACCATGTTGTTAGTACATTGCTGACGAAACTCTCAGGCCAGGGTCTGCTCCCCAGGTCCAATGGCTGTTTCTTTTGTCTTCTCAGGTGAAAAGAGAGATTGATAGGGAGAGAAAACTTGGAGTGTTTTTGCCCCTCACCCTTTGGAATGCATTTCCCTGAGAGTGACCCTAGGTAAAGTTCTTTCCAGCTGAGAGCAAGGAGACATGGAATCTGGTGGGGGAGAGGTTTGCTAAATTGCTTGCTGAGATGCAGGTCTGTTTGTTCCTGCCCCCCTTCCTTGCCAAAGAATAGTCACTTGATAGGTGATGGCCCATCAGCTTTGATGACACCTGGCTGGAGAGTCAACTTGTCCTTTGTCTTTGAGAAACAGGCTTACCCACTCCCAAGACTTGTCTGGTAAACACGCTTCAGTCATGATTTCAGCTTATGTTCATAACTGTACATATAATGTTGCTACATATATTTCACCATGATATTATTTACCAGCAAGTTTTCAAATAATAACTTACAGGGCATATTTTGTACAAAGATTATTACAATAGTGTGTAGGGTGTGAATACAGGGGTGCATTCTGTCACACCGTGTCAGATAAATGGTCCCGCTAGCCCAGTATCCTGTCTCTGACACTGGCCAATATCAGATGCTTAAAAGGGAATGAACAGAACATGTCAATTATCATGTGATCCATCCCCTGTCATCCAGTCCCAAATCCCAGCATCTGGCAGTCAGAGGCTGAGGGATGCCCAGAGCATGGAGTTGCATCCCTGACCATCTTGTCTAATAGCCATTGATGGATCTATCCTCCATGAACTTAGTAATTCTTTTTTGAACCACATTATACTTTTGTCCTTCTGAAGATCCCCTGGCAATAAGTTCCACAGGGTGACTGTACATTGTGTGAAAAAATACTTCCTTATGTTTGTTTTAAAGCTGCTAACTATTAATTGTATTGGGTGGCCTCTGGTTCTTGTGTTATGTGAAAGGGTAAATAACACTTCCTTATTCACTTTCTCCATGCTATTCATGATTTTATATCTCTCTATCATATTTCCAACTTAGTCGTCTCTTTTCCAAGCTGAACAGTCCTAGTCTTTTTAATTGCTCCTTTTATGGAAGCTGTTCCATAACCATTTTTGTTGCCCTTCTCTGTACCTTTTCCATTTCTAATATCTTTTTTGAGATGGGGCAACCAGAACTGCATATGGTATTAAAGGTGTGGGTGTACCATGGATTTATACAGTGTCATTATGTTATTTTATGTCTTCCCTTTCCTAATGGTTCCTAACATTGTGTTAGCCTTTGACTGGTGCTGCATATCGAACAGATGTTTTCAGAGAACTATCCACAGTGACTCCAAGCTCCCTTTCTTGAGTAGTAACAGCTAATTTAGTCCTCATCATTTTGTATGTATAGTTGGGATTATGTTTTCCAGTGTGCATTACTTTGCATTTATCAACATTGAATTTCATCTGTCATTTTATTGCTCAGTCACCCAGTTCTGTGAAATCCCTTTGTAACTCTTCGCAGTCAGGTCTGGAGTTACTATCTTGAGTAATTTTATATCATCTGCAAACTTTGCTACCTCACTATTTACCCTTTTTCCCACATCATTTATGATTATGTTAAACAGTACTGATCCTAGGATAGATCCCTGGTGGACACTGCTATGTACCTCTCTCCATTCTGAAAACTGACCATTTATTCCTACCCTTTGTTTCCTGTCTTTTAATCTGTTACTGATCGATGACAAACCTTCCCTCTTATCCCATGACTGCTTACTTTGCTTAAGGGCTGTTGGTGAAGGACCTTGTCAAAGGCTTTCTGACGGTCCAAGTGCACTATATCTACTGGATCACCCTTGTCCACGTTTGTTTGACCACCTCAAAGAATTCTAATAGATTGGTGAGGCATGATTTCCCTTTACAAAAGCTGTGTTGACTCTTCCCAACAAATCATGTTCATCTATGTTTCCGATAATTCTGTTCTTTACTATAGTTTCAACCAATTTGCCTGGCACTGAAGTTAGGATTACTGGCCTATAATTGCCAGGATCGCCGCTGGTGCCTTTTAAAAAAAAGTTAGCTATCCTCCAGTCATTTGGTACAGGAGCTGATTTAAGTGACAGGTTACATACCACACTTAGTAGTTCTGCAATTTCATATTTGAGTTCCTTCTGAACTCTTGGATCAATACCATCTGGTCCTAGTAACTTATTACTATTTAATTTATCAATTTGTTCCAGAATTTCCTCTGACACCTCAATCTGGGACAGTTCCTTAGATTTGTCACCTAAAAAGAATGACTCAGGTTTGGGAATCTCCCTCACATCCTTGACTGTGAAAAACGATGCAAAGAATTCATGTAGTTTCTCCGCAATGGCCTTGTTGACCTTAAGTGTTCATTTGGTACCTCTTTTGTCCAGTGGCCCCACTGATTGTTTATCAGGCTTTGTGCTTCTGTTTATGGGTCTTTGTCTAGTTGCTCTTCACATTCTTTTTTGGCTTGCCAGAGTTTATGCTCCTTTCTGTTTTCCTCAGTAGGATTTAACTTCCAGTTTTTAAAGAATGCCTTATTGCCTCTAATATCTTCTTTTACTCTGTTTTCTCATGGTGGTATTTTTTTGTCCTTTTAATATGTTTTTTAATTTGGGGAATACATTTAATTTGAGCCTCTATTATGATTTTTTTTTTAAAGTTTCCATGCAGCCATAGGTATTTCACTCTTGTGACAGTTCCTTTTTATTTTCTGTTTAACTAGTGTGACGGGGCAAGGCCAGATGGCTATAGGAAAGGGGTGAGGAACCAGTATGTTAGCTCCAGGCTAAACAAATCCCTGATACCTTGTTAACCAAATGGCAGTTACTCCAGGTTAATCAAGACACCTCGGACCAATTAAGATCCTTCTAGAAAAAGCAGTGGCGATGACTAGGATTGGGACACCTGAAGTCAATCAAGGGCTGGCTGGAACTAGTTAAAAGCCTCCCAGTTAGTCAGTGAAGGGGGATGTCAGGAGCTGTGGAAGGAGGTTGCATGCGAGGAGCTGGGAGCAAGAGGCACTAGGAGCTGAGAGTGAGAGGGTGTACTGCTGGAAGATCCTGTGGTGAGGATAAAGAAGGTGTTGGGAGGAGTCCATGGGGAAGTAGCCCAAGGAGTTGTAGCTGTCGTGCAGTTGTTCCAGGAGGCACTCTAAACAGCTGCAAACCACAGGGCCCTGGGCTGGAACCCGGAGTAGAGGGCGGGCCCGGATTCCACCCAAACCTCCCAACTCCTGATCAAACACAGGAGGAGTTGATCTAGACTGTGGGTTCTACCAGAGGGGAAGATCTCTGAGGCAAACAAAAATCCGCCAATAAGCGCAGGACCCACCGAGGTAGAGGAGGAACTTTGTCACAACCGGTGTTAGCAGTGGGATTTGGTGTGCACAGCGCGGCGGAAGAAGAGGGGTGTTTAAAAAAAAAAGGGGGGGGAGCGGGGGTTTTTTTTTTTTCACCACAATGGAAGATGTAGTACGGGAACTGATACAAGCCACGGCTGCCCAGCAGGAGGCTACCCATGTCCAGGCAGCTGCCCAACAGGAGACAGTGTGGCTGCAGCAGGAGCCCAATCGCCTGTTGATGGACCAAGCCGCTCAAGACCGTACTATGTTGCGGGAACTGGTAAACCAAGTGAAGGCCCTTGCAGAGAACCATGGCCGTGATGGGACGCGGCACATACGGGCCAGCAATTGCCTGCAGAAAATGACAGGGAACGATGACATAGAGGCATATCTCCTGGCCTTTGAGAGGACAGCCCTACGGGAGTCCTGGCCTTGAGATCAGTGGTCTGGCATCCTCGCCCCATTGCTGTGTGGGGCGGCCCAGAAGTCCTACTATGATCTGCCTGAAGAGGCTGCAGCAGACTACCCCCAGCTGAAAGCCTAGAGATCCTGGTCAGATCTGGGGTAACAACCGCAGTGCGGGCCCAGCGGTATCATAAGTGGAGGTACCAGGAAGACAAAACCCCGTGGTCCCAATTGTATGACCTCATCCATCTCGCACGAAAGTGGTTGCAAACTGAGTCCCAGAGTCCAGAAGAGATACTAGAGGTTCTGGTCATCGACCGATACATAAGTGACTACCGCCAGACCTTCGCGCATGGGTAAGCCAGAACGAACCGTCCACCTATGATGAGATTGTGGCAATGGTAGAGAGGTGAAGGATGGCAAGGGAGCTGACCCGACCAGTTAAGGAAACGGAACCCCAGGTTAAATTAGCAGCACCAAGCCCTAGAGTTCGAGTGACTGGGCCACCAGGAGGGCCCAGGTGGAAAAAGAGAGGGGCTGAAGGCCCACCAGAGGCCATAAAGAGTCGGAGCACTGAGAGGGAAGAAGATTGTGATGTTAGACTTCCCAAACCAAGAGACCGGGGAACGCCTAGGGTTCCATACAGATGTCATGCCTGTGGGGAGTGGGGACACATAGCTGCACAGTGTCCCAGCACCGAGGAGCCTATGCAATGTAACTTGGGGGATTGGGAGGTCCCATGCTCCCTTATCCACCTTGCGGGCATCGCATTAGCCCCGCATAACTACACGAGACCGGTGAAGATAAATGGAGTAGAGACTATAGCGCTTGTGGACTCCGGGAGTGCAATCACCCTCATATCGGGTAAGCTGGTAAAAAGTAGCCAGCTGCTACAAGCCAAACGCGAAGCAGTGACGTGCGTGCACGGGGCCGTGAGCCATTACCCCACCATCCCAGTGGAGATAGAAGTTCAGGGGACCCCCATTGAGGTGACAGTGGGTGTAGTTCCTAAACTCCCTTATCCTATAGTCATTGGGAGGGACTATCCAGGGTTTGATAATTTACTCCCCCCGGAGAGGCTGGAGGGAGATGGGGCCCCTGAGGGCAGCGACTCGTCACCAGGGGAATGTCAAACCCCTATGTTCACTGAGTTTTCTCAGGATCTGTTCTCAGCCCCCCAAAAGACCAGGAAGACAAAAAAAGAGAGGAAGGCTGCAAAAGCTTTGGGAACCCGGATCCTGACCCAGGGCAAGAAGATCGCCCTAGTAGGCAGACAGACATGAGCAGCCAGAGAAACTACCACCACGGAAGGTGAGCCAGCGGCTGGCCCCAGCCATGATGAAAATGAGCCATTGGAAGCAACAGAAGCCAGCCCCTGGGAGCTCGGGCAGGTTAGTCCCGGGAGAGAGACTTTCGGGCGGGACCAGGCAGAGGACCCTAGATATGATAACGCCAGAAAAGAGGTGGCCTAGATAGATGGGATACCCGTGGATGGGAAGGTCCGGGGTCCAGGACCTTACTTTATAGTGAAGAAAGATCTCCTGTACCGTGTGGTGCAAATGCAAGAGCAAGAGATACAACAACTTCTGGTGCCACGAAAACATCAAAAAGCCATATTGAGCCTCGCCCACAGTCACCTATTTGGAGGACACCTAGGGGTAGAGAAAACCCAGGCATGGATCCTGCTGAGGTTCTTCTGGCCAGGAGTACATGAAGATGTCCGGCGATACTGCATCTCTTGTCCGGAGTGTCAGTTACATAGTCCTCGCCCGCACTTCCGGGCTCCTTTGATACTTCTTCCAATAATAGAGGTTCCTTTCGAACGCATAGCCATGGATTTGATAGGGCCCCTTGAGAAGACAGCACGGGGCCACCAACATGTCCTTGTTGTACTGGATTATGCAACCCGGTACCCGGAAGCTGTTCCCCTACGCAACACGGCTTCCAAAACCATAGCTAAGGAGCTAGTACAGATCTTTGCCCGAGTTGGGCTACCCAAGGAGATATTGACTGATCAAGGGACACCTTTCATGTCCAAGTTGATGAAAGATCTCTGCTCATTACTCCATGTACAATCCCTACGGACCTCTGTATACCACCCGCAAACAGATGGCCTTGTGGAAAGATTCAATAGGACCCTCAAGGCCATGATCAGGAAAGTGGTGAGCCGGGATGGGAAAGATTGGGATACCCTATTGCCTTACCTCATGTTCGTCATCCGGCAGGTTCCGCAAGCCTCCACAGGTTTCTCACCATTTGAACTATTATACGGGCGCCACCCCTGGGGCATATTGGATATAGATAGAGAAGCCTGGGAAGAGGAGCCAAATCCAGGAAGGAACATAGTCGAGCATGTGCTGCAGATGAGGAATCGGATAGCTCGGGTTATGCCTATTGTACGAGAACACTTGGAGAAAGCACAGGAGACCCAACGAACCCATTCTAACCACCAAGCAAAGCTTCGACGGTTCCAACCAGGGGATCGAGTAATGGTCCTGGTGCCCACAGCAGAAAGTAAACTGTTGGCCCAGTGACAGGGACCCTACGAAGTGATCGAAGCCGTGGGAGAAGTGAACTATAAGGTGCGGCAGCCAGGCCGCAGGAAACCACTTGGAGAAAGTTGAGGCAGTACTGCGCACCTTAAGGCGGGCTGGCCTCACCGCTAATCCCGCTAAATGTGCCATAGGGCTAGCAGAGGCTAAGTACCTTGGCTATATTGTAGGAAGGGGCATAGTGAAGCCCCGAACAAATAAGCTAGAGGCAATTCAAAACTGGCCCCGGCCGACCCGAAAGAAGCAGGTCCGTGCGTTCTTAGGTGTGGTAGGCTATTAGCGACGTTTTATTCCCCACTTCGCCACTAGGGCAAGTCCCCTAATAGACCTGGTGAAGGCCCGAGTTCCAGACATGGTGAAGTGGACTGATGCAGCGGAGAGGGCATTCATAGACCTTCGGACGGCCCTCTGTAATGACCCCATACTTATAGCCCCAGACCTTAACAAGGAATTTATTTTATAAACAGATGCTTCCGAGGTGGGGTTGGGGGCGGTTCTGTCACAAATGGTTGGAGAAGAAGAACACCCAATCCTCTACCTAAGCAGAAAGCTGCTCCCAAGAGAACAGAAGTACGCAGTAGTCGAGAGAGAATGCCTTGCTGTCAAATGGGCCATGAAGACACTGCGTTATTACCTCTTGGGCTGGCGATTTATTCTTGTGATGGACCATGCACCCCTCCAGTGGATGCAGTAGAATAAGGAAAAGAATGCCAGGGTCACCAGGTGGTTCTTATCCCTTCAACCGTTCCAGTTCCACATATGGCACAGGGCTGGATGCCACCATGGCAATGCTGATGGTCTGTCAAGAGCACACTGCCTGGCGTCCAAAGTTGACCAACTCTATGGTGTTGAGCAGAGCGGGGCGGGGTGTGGGGGGGGTATGTGACGGGGCAAGGCCAGATGGCTATAGGAAAGGGGCGAAGAACCAGTATGTTAGCTTCAGGCTAAACAAATCCCTGATACCTTGTTAACCAAATGGCAATTGCTCCAGGTTAATCAAGACACCTGGGGCCAATTAAGATCCTTCTAGAAAAAGCAGTGGAGATGGCTAGATTGATTGGGATACCTGAAGTCAATCAAGGGCTGGCTGGAACTAGTTAAAACCTCCCAGTTAGTCAGTGAAGGGGGATGTCAGGAGCTGTGGAAGGAGGTTGCGTGCAAGGAGCTGGTAGCAAGAGGCACTAGGAGCTGAGAGTGAGAGGGTGTACTGCTGGAAGATCCTGTGGTGAGCATAAAGAAGGTGTTGGGAGGAGTCCATGGGGAAGTAGCCCAGGGAGTTGTAGCTGTCATGCAGTTGTTTCAGGAGGCACTCTAAACAGCTGCAGTCCACAGGGCCCTGGGCTGGAACCCGGAGTAGAGGGCGGGCCCGGTTCTGATCAAACACAGGAGGAGTTGATCTAGACTGTGGGTTCTACCAGAGGGGAAGATCTCTGAGGCAAACAAAAATCCGCCAATAAGCGCAGGACCCACCGAGGTAGAGGAGGAACGTTGTCACACTAGCTTCATCATTTTTTGTGTAGTTCCCCTTTTTGAAGTTAAATGCTGCTGTGCTGGGCTTCTTTGGTATCTTCCCACCCACCCACGAGGATGTTAAATTTAATTATATTATGGTTGCTATTGCTGAGTGGTTCAGCTATATTCACCTCTTGGACCTCCTGTGCTCCACTTAGGACTAAATCAAGAATTGCCTCTCCCCTTGTGGGTTCCCAGACTAGCTGCTCTAAGAAGCAGTCATAGAAACTTCATCTCTGCATCCCGTCCTGAGGTGACAGGTACCTAGTCAACATAGGGATAGTTGGAACACATACACGTGCACTGACAGAACTAGTTGTTTTTATCTAATGTGCTGAAGTGTGGCAGAGGCTCTTCCAAGCATGAGGCTGCGTTGTTTGTTTGCAGGTTGGAAATTATGTATCCAGGTCAAACATAATTGATTTTGATCTAAGGACTATTGCAACCTGTGGTGATGCTTAATCAATACAGCACCGTGCTCCATGGGAGGGCTAATTGAATAACAGAGGCTGGTAAATACATTTCCAGGGTTCCAAGCAGAGGGTGTTAAGGGTTACTAAGTCCTGGGACGCTGGTTAGAAGATTGATCAATCTGTAGAATATCCATGTTCCAGTAGCACAGTACTGCAGTGCAAGCGTATGATGCTATTTTCAATCCAGCGAGTATAGAAAGGGACCCGGGCATTCCCACCGATGGCCCCTATTGTGCGGCGTCTCTTGTTTGCAACCATCCCTAGCTCTGGCACACAGATTCTCTTCTCCTTCCCCTTATTTGTGAATGCTGGGCTACCTGCTCCTTTCAATTAGTTTTGACTCGCCCGTTGGCCGGGTCAGTGAGACACGACACTTTGGGAGTCTCTGACTGCCCTTGTGGTCTTTAGATTCTTTCCACATGTTCATAGACTCTCATCACTGAAATGGTTAAAAATGCCAGCCAGGGCCATGAGAACAGCTGCCTTGGAATCCCTGTTACAAAGTGGACATCAATATAAAGGCCATTGTTAGGCCTCTGCATGGGATTCATATTCATAGATTCCAAGGTCAGAAGGGACCATTGTATCAGGGGGGTAGCCGTGTTAGTCTGGATCTGTAGAAGCGACGAAGGGTCCTGTGGCACCTTATAGACTAACAGAGGTATTGAAGCATAAGCTTTCGTGGGTGAATACCCACTTCTTCGGATGCCTTTCCATTGTGATCCTCTCTTCTGACCTCCTGCATAACACAGGCCAGACACCTGCCCCCAAACCATTCCTAGAGCAATGACATGGGGGGAGGGGCTGGGCTCAGGCAGAGCCAGGGGAGTGGCAATGGGAGCCAAAGTTTATAGGAATGTGTGTGGCGTCTCTAGATGAGAAAACCAGTGTGGTCCAATGACTAAGGCAGCAGCTGAGCTCTTCCATTGTCCTGCTGTGTGAGTCACTTCACCTTTTTATGCCTGTGTTTTGGCTCTTTAGATTGGAAGATCTGCAGGGAGGGTCTATCTCTTATTATGTGATTGTACAACGCCTAGCATGATGTGCTGCACTGGAGCTACCAGAAATCATGAATAACAATAAGGGAGCTACAGCTAGGAAGTGGCGGCCTGTGGCCCATGAGTTAGGAACTGGATTTGACTTCCTTAGCCCATGGGTATTTACTCTACCTTCAGGTGCATTTCAGCTAACACCTTGGACCTGTGACAATGTAAACTCATTTACTATTCTAGAGCATGTTTGGTGGAACTCTTTCATTTGTTTTCCCCAGACAAAAACTCCAGAAGGAACTATTTAAAAGAAAACCCCACTGCTGAAACAAGCATGTTATACTGAAGGAAGTATTCAAAAATAGGCTGATCATCAGCCAAAAAAGGATAACATCTGTTCAAGTAATTGTATAGTATCAGGCATAGCTATGACACTGTAGCCTTAATAAATAATTAATACAAATAAATCATAATGCTTACTTAAAATGGGAACATTAATTAGTGATTGGGTGTATGGAACACGCGTCCGTGTTTTCAAATACAGTTTGTTTGCACTTGTTTTGAAATTGTTAGTTACCAGGTATCCTTGATATTTTATGAAAGCTCAGATTTTGGATTGAATTTCTATTTCCATTCTCCTAAACTCAGACTCCTTTACATTCCACAGATGATGAGACCAGATATGTAAAATGTTAGCTTAAAATATTTTTTCCCTAATGACACTAGGCACTAGAAAGGCACTAGAAATTAAAATTGGTTGAAAAAAGTGGGAAAATATAATGAATTTTGCTTTTAATTTGAACATTTTTTTAAAAAAGTGAAATTACAAAAATGTAAAAATTCCAACCAGCTCTATACTTGGTTGGAAAAAAAATGGGGTGGGTGCATGGAGGTTGTAAAAATTTCACTGATTTTTCCCTGTTTTTCAAATTTACAAAAATTAGAAATCTGAATTGTCTGAGACGCAGCATATAAGCGGATGTACAAAAATGTATAGATTTCCTGGCACTTACTTCATTTTTAAGGCTAAATTTACGTAGCAAAACTCATTTTATGCAGCAACTTATTTACATTGACTATATTCATTCTTTGGATAGGGTCCTCCAATAATTTAAAAATAAGAAGGGAAGTAAAGCTATGATCTGCATTTCTGTTCAGCTGCACACAAGCAAACTCCATTTTAGAGCAGGAAGTCCCTGGCTGTTTCCCATCATATGGAGGGTGATATAACAGGAAGAGGATAGGTCCAGCAATGGCAACTAGCCAAAATTGTCAGGGTTAATACGTGGGATAATTTTTAACTGTTTTTAAAAGTCACCCGATTTCAAAATGAAAGTGTCCCTTGAACACAGATTGGATTTCTTTTGTTCCACTTGGCTCAAGGCATTTGCCTCTGAAACACTCATCTAGCAAAGCACTTAGGCCCAGCTTCTCAAAGGTGCCTAGCTCCCACTGAAATACCTTTAAGGATCTGGGCCTTAAGCACATGCATAATATCAAGCACTGATGCACTGAAGACAGTGGGAGTGTAGGACCATTCCCATGCTAAAGTGCTTTGCTGCATCAAGGCATGGGAGCAGAATAACTCTCTTGCTAGGAGGAACACAGAGGAACTCTGCAATAAGAAAAATACCCTGATTAGGAAGGACAGTGCAAATCAACAGCAGATATGTTGTAAACCAAAGGGAGCTCGAGCAAATGCAATGAAACCTTGTTAACCCTATGGAATCTGTGGAAATATATCACTGCCTTATAAAAGTACCATGAAAAGCATCCTCAAGTGAGTGGGAGGTAGCATTTGGGAAGGCTGATTGTTATGTAAGTAATACACTGTATCCAGCCATTCCAGTCACACAGAGGGCCAGATCTGTCATTAAGGCACAGCTAGCAGTAGGTAGTGGTGCAGCTCTGCCCTATAAGTCTGGGGCAGCATTGTGTGGCTCCCCGTTCCCTGTCCCTTTTGGCATGGCTTGAGATTCAGGGAGCACTCGCAGGAAGCAGCTCCTGCACTCTGGAGTGGCCACGGACTGCAGAGGTCCCTTGTCAGTGGGACACTAGGAAAGTGTTTGCATCCTCCTCCTTTTGCACCTGAACAAGGCCCAGCCACAAGCCACCTTGCAGATATACCTTAAATTCACAGTGCTACTGGCCGTAACAGCTAGGGGCTCTGTCCCTCTGGTGCAGCTGGGGAGATTGTGAGGCACTGTAGAGTTCATTGCTGAACCTTGTGGATTCTCAGTACACAGAGCCCAGGATGTGGTTTTGTATGTGCTTCCTATGCTCTTCAGCACATGACACTGTGGGGCTGATCCTCTGCACTGCACCTTGTGTAACAATTTATGCACATCCAAGGGGAGGATGTAAACTGCTACCGTTCTGACCAGGTAATATTTTACGCTCCTTGGTGTAAGCAACGGCACAAGGTGCAAGCTCACGGAGAGCCCGGCTCTGCGTATTTATGTGACAAAGCTCTGCTGCTTTCTGTAATGTGCTTTAGACAAGTGCACCTGCTTGATCAGATCCATTCCTGCAACCTGCTCCTGAGTTTCCAGCAGCTCCCTGAATCAGTACTAAGTATAGCAGCCCTGCCCATTTCTGGGGCTATGGCGCCATCGAGTGGACGTTTCTATACATGTGTGTTCTCGGAGAGAACTTGCCAAGCATTCCCAGCCCTGTTAATGTTTCCTCTGTCACCCTCTGCATTGCTTTGCCAGCTGTAGGACATGGCTCATCGGAGCTGGTGTACTCTGTGAAAGGGAGTAGCTGCAGCCAGGCCAATGCTGAGGGGCCTGTCCGTGCAGCACTGAGGGGGTTAACAGAGTCCTGTTTCTTGTATCTTATCTTTTGCTCCCGGCTATAAAATCAGGGCCTGATTCCCGCTCCTAAGGGAACATCCCCAGTGTGAGGTGGAGAAGAGGGATGGAAACCTGCTGAGGCTCTCCTTGTGGAGAGTGTTCCAGTGGGGAGAGGAGGTTTGCCTCCTGCAGAACAGGCCAGTGTGGGAGGACCAGCTGTCCACCTGAAACCCTGTGCCCCTGGTGGGCTGCCCCAATCCCTCTTCCCCTGCCTGCTCCCTGGCAAAGTGCCTCCTATGGAACTGAGCTGACGGGGCGTTGCAGCCAGCAGCTGTCACTAGGATCTGCCCTATCTCCTCCCTCGAGGAAGACCAAGGATCATCCGCCACAGGGCCTGGGGGAATGGGGGGATGATGCCACCGAGGCAGCTGACTCCCTAGCCACATGGAAGGGGTTGATCTGCATGAGGAGTGTCCCTCACTGTGCATGGAGCTCTGGGGCATAATCAGTCTCCTTTAGGGCTCGATCATGTGAATCTATGCACAGTGAGCTGTCTGCTGGGGATCTCTTTGAGCAGGGGGAGTGAAGGATTCCTTCCTCCACTCAGCTGAGAAGGGGATGAGAAGCTTGGGGGCTGCACCTGCAGCCTTGATGCCTCAGTGGCCTCCATACTATGCGAGACCCCACTCCAGAGTGTCCAAAGGATGGCCGCCATGCCCTTGCCCTGCCCCCACAGAGCCCTGTGTATCCCCTGAACGCTGACCCAGACTCTTCCCTCCACATGCTCAGTCCCACTACTTTTTCTGGGCAGCAGAATGTGCCCCTCCACACGCAGGGGTATTGAATGATACATTTTTCCAACCAGCCCAGGAGACACTGACCTGCACGCACTGTGCAGAGGGCACTTGGGCAGCCTTTGCAAAAATGCATCGTGGCTAGGGAGCACTTGGGGCCATGGGACAGGGATTCCCTTTCTGATCGCTCTAAACTGGTGGGTTGTTTTTAAATTGGAGCCCAGTGCCTGATCTTCCCATGAATAGCCGGATTCCAAAGCCTTGTGGCCACATGGCAGGAACTTCCAGCTTTGGGACTGGGCCCTGAAATCCAAGCACTTGTAGGGTACGGCGAAGGGGGCTGTCAAGCAAGTCACCAGCCTCCAGCTCTCGTGCTGCTGGAACTCCAGACGCTGGTGCCCTGCGACCCTGCTGAGTCCCTGCTGTGCCTCACAGCTGGTTGCTGCTGCTGCTTCGTCTGGCTCTTGGCGTCCAGGAGTTGGGTGATCTCTTCAAGGGAGGAAGTCTCCAAGTCGCTGTTCTCATCCACAAACTGCATGGGGAATGGAAGGAGACAGAATGAGCAAACATGGCGAGCATGAGGCGGTGCTGTCTTTGCTGATTATGGCCCTGGCTGATTGCAGGGGGCTGGCATGGGGTTAGTGTAGGGCTTGCCCTCTGCACCCATGGGAGCATTTCCACGTGGCAAACCTTCCCTATCAGCCAAACCAAATTTAGGTTTATCAAATGTTTCCTTCAGCTACTGGTTTTCTATTGCAGCTCCCCCCAGCACTTCCCAGTGCAAGGCAGGGGCATCTGTTGCCCAGCAGCAGAACTACTTATAGGGTCAGATGTGTATTATGGAGCATGAACTACAAGGACTCCCTAGGAAACTCAAACACACAATTATGGGCCTGACCAGGCTGTTGGGATCATCTAGTCTGACCTCTTGCATAACACAGCCCAGAGGTTCAGCCTGGGATTCCTGCACGAAGCCCACATCTTGTGGGTTGAGCTGGAGTGTATATTTTAGAACGAGACATCTAGTCCTGATTTAATCGATCTGGGAGAGGAATTGGGCAGAGCTGCTTGAAGTATGTCAAGTTACAGAATTTCCATGACATTTCAAAAACTGAAAAAAATAATACTTTGGGGAATAATGTTGAGATAGTTGCAGAAAGTCTTCCCCTGAGTTTGTTCTTAAACAATCCCTCGTGACCTATTGCCAGTGGGCTCTTTTGGCTCGGCATCTGTTTCAATAAAACCAATGACATTTCACTCATTGATCAGGTCTGATACTTTATGCAAATTACAGCTACAACCCAGTTTTCCCAGGGATCTAAGGACCCAATCCTGCATCTGGATTTGCTAGGATAGTTTCTTGTACCCACAAGTATCTTATAGCAGGATCAGGTTACTTTACACACAAATAGAGGTATCTTTGTATTTTCTTGGGCGAGATTTGGCCTTACTTTGAGTGTCATTCATTTACCCCACCTTCGAGGAGTGTTTTCAGGTTCCTACTGTGATTTCAGAAAGGAATCCCCTGTGTTAATGGCTTGGCTGGGATTATTTCTGATTTATCCTACAACACCACGTTGTGCCCAAGTTGCATGAGAAGGACAAGATTTAATGTGACGATGTAATTTGATGCTAGCTAGACTCTTTCCCCCCATGTCCATGGGTTGCAAATCATTTTGTAAATCTCACTCTTGGCTTTCTACTTTGCCAGATGAAGGCAGAGAATCTCTTTCACACTGTTGTGAAGAAACTTTTTGGTATGCTCAGTGGGACTGTTCAGGGAAAGTAATTTTAAAAAGCAATAGGACTTCAGTGCTGCAGCCATTTATGAGAAAGAGTTAATGTAATTAAAATTGAGGTTACATATGTCCTATTTTAGTAATCTGATAGTTTTTTCATCACATCACCCCAATTAGTTCTGGACATGTTCCAGAGACTTGTTTAACTTCATTCCCAGGCATTTCATGTCTGTCTTTAACCATGTGAATTTCCATTTTCCAAAGATTGTGAATAGGCAAATATTTGGAAGGGGCTACAAAATAACTGGATGATGGGGCAGATCCTCCACAGCTGTAAATCACCATTGATCCTCCCTGTCTACGTGACCAGTCCACTGGGCCGATTTACACCAGCTGACAATCAGTCCCATTGGGCTGAATGCTGAGATGATGTCAGCACAGCCACATCTAGATCTCAAAGGCTGGTTCTGGTAATGCTGCCGGACCTGCAGTTTCATGGGTTCTGAACCCTTGGGGCAGATGGAAATGCTGCTGTGGTACCCACTGTTGTCGCTCCAGCGCAAAGTTCTGTACAGGACGAGCTGGCCTGGTGAACCTGGGCTTCTCTTTCCTCTAGCTGGGGCATATTGCATGTTCTCCCCTCCTCCATGCAGTTGCCCTTGCTCCCTCTACAAAGACCCACCTGGTCTGGGACAGGTTCCCTATTCTCACCCTTCATGTTCCATGGTACTCTCGACCCTGACCCAGCTTATGTGGCAGAACTTTCTATGGGGAGGTGTGGGAGGAAGGGGGAAAAAAATCACACACTGAGTCTTCGGCTTTGCTACTGGGGGGTCCAAATGAACAGCTGAACCAGGGACACCAGATTTACCTGAACCAACCATGGGGCTCCCTAGACATCACTGAACTATTGTCAGCCCAAAGCATAAACACACATTCCTCCTCCCCAGTGCGAATGCTCTAAAACTCCTTCCTCTACCCAAATGGCTTGTTATTTTTTGAGTCCCTGGCTATACAGTGGTCTCCACTGGGAAAAGGTTTGAGACGATGCTGGTCTCCACACTAAATCATTGCATTCCCGAATACCAGACACTTCCCTTTCTCTGCATAGTTTGCTCAGCTTTCTCCAAAAGTCTCCTTTTGCACAAGGTACCTGGAATTTCTTGGCTAAGTGACTTGCTTTAGGAGAGTCGGAGGGCAAGACGGGGAGGAGTTTTATCCCACCAGCAGGCTTCTTTCCTGGCATGCTCAGTGTGCGCTCCAGATTTTTAGCCATTGCAGACACCCGCGTCCCTGCACAGAGCACAGCTTGTTAGAATTGGAATCCAGGGCCCTGCAATCACATGGTCAATATCGCTGCACAACTGAATTGCTCATCAGGACTCAGAGTGGATGGGAAAGGATTTCCTTCCAGACCCCTTTTCCAGTTTTAAAGGGAACGTGTTGCTGGTGAAAGGTGTCAGTGATGGAGCTGAGAAGCCAACTATAGTTCATAATACACAGGACTGGAAGGGACCTCCTGGGTCACTGAGTCCAGTCCCATGCTATCTCAGGCAATCCCATGATATCGCTTGCAAATTTACCAAGCTCTGCCTTCAAACAATTTGGTTGTTTTCCCCCGGTGCTCCTATCAGGAAGCTGTTCCAAAACATCACTCCCCTGATGGTTAGAAACAGTCCTAACTTCCAGCCTCAGTTCATCCATAGGGCAAATACAATCAGCTGCAGGCTACCACAGCAGTGTGCTTCAATCCTGGGTTACGAAGGCTCCTGCTAAGCGTTCGAGCTACTAGCTCCATGTCTAGTCAGTCCTTCCAAAAAGAGCTGATGTGATCTCTGGTTGTGGTGACAATTTTGGTGATGCAGATGGCTGCCAGCTAGGCAGTGGATAGAAGCCACCCGCTCATTTCATAGGCAGGGCTGACTAGCAGCCAGGGAAGAATGACTTTTGTTCACGCCCAGCCTGGTTCAGCTCTGAACTCCTGGCCTGCACATGAAAGGCTTTGCGGCTCATGGCCAATCGCTGAGATTCCCCAGTTATTGGAGATGTCCGTGCAAAGTACTGACATCATGGAGGGTGGAGCCACTGGGTCATTTCCATAGATGCCAAGGCCAGAAGGAACCATTAGGACCATCCAGTCTGATCTCCTGTGTAGCACAGGCCAGAGAACTTCCCCAAAGTAATTCCTAGAGCAGAGCGTTTAGAAACACAGCCCATCTGGATTTAAAAATTGTCAGGGATAGAGAATCCACCATGAACCTTGGTAAGCTGCTCCAATGGTTTAGGGCCTGTCTAGTGACCTCCAGCTAACTGATTGCCAGTTAACTCAACATAGTTAGCATGTGTGTAAGAAATAGTCTTAACATGCCCCAAATGTCTGTTCCAGGATAAGAGCGCCTGTAGTTGACCATGGAGCTGGGCATAGGGTGAACCACAAAGGCAATAGTTTTCACTGCCAAAAAACATTGGTTTTACTGCGGGATAACTAACACGCATTAACTATCCTACTGGAAAGTCCTAGTGGAGACAAGGCTCTGAAGTTTTTACAGTGAGGAAGGTCGGTGAGAGCAACACTATACCTCTGTCCATGGTTCACCAGTGTACAAGGTTTATATCCTTCAACAAACGCTTGGGGAGCATTCACACTAGCCTTTACACAGGTGCTAGCTAAAAAACCTTCGGTGTACACAAGTTCTTTGTCAATAATGTGCATCAGGAGTGTCATTTAAAGGGACAACTTCAACATGTGGGACTAAACATGTGGTACTCATGTAACACGCTTGCCAAATGTCTGTCTCTGTGGTGGCTGCTCCACAGATGAAAGATGCCTGCTGCTGCTCCCAGGCAATGGACATCATTTAGCTCAAGCAGGAGAAGCTGGTGCGTTGGAGCTAAAAGTCCTGGATTTATTCCCCACTGGGGATTCAGCCAGGGAACTGTGGTATCTACTATAGCACCTAAGGCGTCTATAATAGAAGGGAGCTAGTTGAAACAAGTGATTCTCTCTGCTGTGCATTTGACAGCACTTTGTATATAGTTTGTTTCATTGTTTCCCTGTATAGTCAGTTTCTACCTTGCTACCCCCCGCCCCCCATAAATCTCAGTAGAGCAGCAGAAAAACCTTGATATTTGTTCCCCAAAAGCATTTTTTAAAAAGACAGCACACACACTTCCAAGAGTGAGCTAGCATTTTAGTCCATTTAAAAATGCCAAGATGAGAGGTCCTTTTGAACAACATTATTTCTTACACCTAGAGAAGATATTAAGAAATCCCCTGGATTAATGGCAAGGTCTATTCTAAAGGGATAGAGAAGGAACCCTGCACCCCACTCTCTGGGGGTTAAGAGAGGAGTGACAGTGCATTTTGAAAGCACATCAGTGTTAATTCCCTCACAAAGGCCCTGATCCAGGAAGGTATGTGTGTACATGTGTATCTTTATGCAGGTGAACAGTCTTACTGCTCATGTGGATTGGGGCCAAAGTGACTTAGTAATGGCTCTGCAGGAAAATAGAACCTGGTTCTGTTTCTCATGGGGAGGAGTACGTACCCCGGAGCAGGGTGAAGGCCCCTTAGCTGAACCAGCAGCGTTCCACTGCAACTGACTTCCAAGAGTGCGGATGCATCAGAACAAAGTCTTGCTTCTGACACCCATTATCTTGGCATCTCTGGGTCTTGTGTTAGGAAAAGCATGGTGAGAAATGTTCTTTTCTGGGGCCTTGGCACTAGTGCATTTAGGATTCTATTCCTGGAGAATGACCACCCCATTCTCTTCACAATCAGGTTCCCCCAGGCTGAGAACAGGGGCTGAATAGACACTAACATACAATTACCCCTTTTGTTGGCTTTAGCTGTCAAATGTAGAAACAGATGTGCATGCAAATCTCCCCTTTCCTTCAGTATCAGGGCATGAACTACGATGGAGATTTCAGATTTTAGCACATTAACTATATTCTAATAGATTAAAATTATTATTTATGATTCACCTGTTGGAGTGGTTCCTATGGCTGGGCTGGCTTTTCCCTCTGAGGAATCGATGTCAGACCAGTCTGATGCGGTTTCGTCATTCTGGGTCAGCCTCAAAGGGGTTTGCACTTTCTGCAGGGTGATGGGATGTTTGAATTTAACTGGGGTGAGGCTGGCACGGTCCCTCCCAGAGTCCTCCTCGGAACTGAAAGGTGGGGTGCTGAAAGTAAAATGATGGAAGAAGGAAACGTCAGACATGGAGGAAGAGGAGGGCTCTGAGCAGCTGGGTCAGGGATATCTGGGACAATCTGTGATGAGGAGACCGAGACCGTTGCCATTAAATACAGATTGGCAGTGCTTTCAGCGGTTGGCTAGAAGGTTATCTGTTCAAGGCCCCTGGTGGGGTGAGAGCATATATACAGCCAGCACTGAAACTCTGAACAGCAAGGTAGAGTACAGGAGCAAATATTGGGCCTGTTTTTCTCTCCCCTCCTTCACCGCCATCCCACTGGTACTTGCAGCAGCTGCTCCATGCACCTCGGCCCTGGCCTAGCACCACACCACTTTCAGGGGCAGGCTATCACAGCTTCAGTACCTAGCTTGTTCCCCACCAGGGGGAGCAGGAATTTCTGACTGACAATTCATCCTCTTCCATCCAAAATGCTGCCACAAAAACTCAAGTATCTTGACCAATTCTTGGTCTACTTCCAGCCCATCTTCAAAACCCTCAGCTGTCTTCCTCTTCCTCCCTGGGGCAAATGTGAGCTCCTTGTTCTCACTTTTAAAACTCCACACAACCCAGTTACTCCATACCTCTCCTCTGTCATCTCTTATCCCCTCCCAGTTGCCCTCTTCATTCTGCCTAAGTGGCATGGCCTCTCCATTCTTGTCCTTCTAGTCTCTTTTTTTACTAGAGCTGCTTGGAAATTTTTCATCAAAACATTTTTGATGAAAAATGCCACTTTTTGTTAAAATGGAAATGTTCTGAAAAGTGTTGGCATTTCCTGTAGAGGGGAAAAAAGCCAAAGCTTTGATGATGCTAAAATGTCCTGGTTTGATATTCTTGGAAAGGAATATTTTGACTTTTCAGTTGGAAACAAAATTCATTGGCGTATTTTTATGTTATATAAAATTTGAAAATGTTAAAGGTCAAATTGGAACCAATGTTTAAATTTGATCAATGTTTCTATGGACCTCCAGAACATTTTTTTAATTTCATTTTGTGGGAAATTTTGTTCCATTTCAGAATGGAGAGGCATGTCAAAATCATGGAATATCCTGCAAAAGAGAAAATTGGGAGAAAATCTTACTCCTTACTTCTCTCACTGGCTCCAAATGGTCTATAAAACCCTCATCATCCCCTCAATGAGATGTCAGAAAATTGAGGAGGAAAATAGCATAAAGAAAAATGATGGCACTACCAAGAATAAGACTCACTATTTTGACCCCAACACCATTCTGTGTCTTATGAAAAAAATGTTAGCTCTAATTCTATCAACAGTACATTAAAAGAGAAGTAATGTCACGGATTCATAGATTCCAAGCCCAAAAGGGCTCATTATGATCATCTTGTCTGGCCTCCTCTATAACACAGGCCAGAGACCCTTCTTAGGCGAGAAATTGAGCATAGGCCGTTATGCCAGCCTAACCAAAGTCATGCCAAAGCAGGTTGCTGAAAAGTCCCTAAGCAAACTGGGTAGGATTGAAGGCTCCAGAAAGTGAGATAAAGGGGGGGTGGAAAATTACATTCCAGGACCAGATGTGCTAGGAACAGTCTGCTTAGATAAGGAGGCCCACCGTTCTCACTCCTTTCCTCATTCCCTAATTTCTGGTGCCTGGCAACCATGCTGATAAGAAAGTTGTCTAAGCATTACAACTTGCTTAAGGCAAATACTAAAAGGGGGATGGATATGTAGCTTTTAAGAACAAAGGGAGGTGGGCCACTTCATGAATAATCTGTGACACCACGGAACTGTCTATAAAAACTTACTCTTTGTTAGCATAAGCTGCTGGTTCTTTTTGGGGACGGGCTGCTCTGTATTGATGCGTGCACTATCAATAAAGGGCTTGTTATCGGATTTTTGCTGGTGTTGCCGGTCAGACAACGGACAAATATTGCCACATCTGGGTAAAAGTCCCTGACACCCTCATCCAGGGATTCCTTCAGTGGAGGGAATTATTCTTCCCTGTTACATAAGTCCTGCTCTAATGGCATCTGGGGCAGAATAATAAGCCACTCCTCTGGGCTGGCAAGCAGAAACCAAGCAGTGGCCGCCAGGAATAATAATACTGCTTTTTGGAGGCAATGAGATGACCCCCTGGAATTCCTTTAGGGTATGTCTATACTTAGGCTGAGAAGGATTAGATTTTTGCTTGTAAATGTCAGAAAACATCGATTTCCATAGGTGCTGGAACGAGGGGTGCTGGGGGTGTGTCAGCACCCCATGATTTGAAGTGGTTTTCAAACACAGGGTTTACAGTTTTGTATACAGGGTTTACAATTTTGTTCAATGGCTTTCAGCACCCTCATTATAAAAATTGTTCCCGCGCCTATGTCGATTTCACCACACACACACACACACAAATCAATATAAAATATTTCCGTTGACAATCATCAAAATTTGTGTATAGGCAAAGTAAGGTCAGGTCTACACTGGGGCGGGGGGGGGGAAGATCGATCTAAGATACACAACTTCAGCTACGAGAATAGTGTAGCTGAAGTCGACGTATCTTAGGTCGAACTAAGTTTACTTACTTCGGGTCCACGCGGCGCAGGATCGCTCCCCTGTCGACTCTGCTTACTCCTCGTGCCGAGCTGGAGTTCCGGAGTCGACGGGGAGCGCTTCTGGGATCAATTTATCGCGTCTACATGAGACGCGATAAATCGATCCCCAGAAGATCGATCGCTACTCGCTGAATCGGGTGGGTAGTGTAGACAAGCCCCAAGAAAAATTCTGCTTGATAACTTCTTAGAGTCTGATTTGCGGATATTTACTTTGTCTATTTCAACAGGTGGTGTTGAGATTTTGTGTTTTAAGGCTTGGGGGGAGGGATAGCTCAGTGGTTTGAGCATTGGTCTACTAAACCCAGCATTGTGAGTTCAATCCTTGAAGGGGCCATTTAGGGATCTGGGGCAAAAACTGGGGATTGGTCTTGCTTTGAGCAGGGGGTTGGACTAGATGACCTCCAAAGGTCCCTTCCAACCCTGATATTCTATGATTATAAAGCTTTAACTTTTTGAATCCTAACATCTACTCTCATTAAATTTTCACAGTTGTGAGAAGTTATGGGGGAGGCCAGACAATTATTTAAATTTGAGAAAAATAAAAAATAAAAGTTTATTTTTAAGCAATGGCATTATCTGTTGAAAATATAAAACAATAAAAATGGAATTCTGCCAAGTCTATCTGTATTGGAGCTGGAGGTGTCATTTCCAGCACGGGTGGACATATCCATGCGAGCTCTGGTTGAGCTACCATGCTAAAAGTAGCTAAATGATTTAAAAAAAAATAACTGCACCTGCATGAGCGGCAGGATGAACTAGCCACCCCAAGTCTCATCCCATCCAAGACCCTAGGCATGTACTTGGGACAGCTAGCCCATTTTGCCAAGTCTACCCTGCTATTTTTAGCATGCTAGCTCACTCATGGCTGTGTGGAAGTCGGTAGAGGGAATTTGGATGCAGGCCTCTATATGAGCAAGAGCTATATGAGCTAACTCTATATGAGCTAACTCTAGCTGTAATAATGTGAGATTTGTAGAAGCAGGGCTCACGTCAGAAGCGGGTGAAAAGGCAGCAGAGTAGAGTCAGCGTGACCCAACCTTGAGATAGCTATGTTTTGAGAACAGAAGTGAGAAAATACAGGAATGGGCAAGACATAATATAAACAAACTGTTGATCATTACTGTATGTAACAAAAAGTATAAATGCTTGCCTTAATTGTTTATCTTTTGAGAGACCTGCCTAGGAGGGGGGAACCCTGTAACCTAGTGCACTCTCTCCCTCTGTGCAATTGCTTGAGTTAATAAAATGTATCTGCCTTGCTGCCCCCAAAGAAAGAGTGAGAACTCTGTTTTTCTCCGACAGCTGTCATGTTACAACACATGGAAGCTCCTTCCCTAGAGGTTTTCAAAAGGAAGCTAGATAGTCTTGGATGGTTTAGACACAACAAATCCTGCATCTTACCAGGGGGTTAGACTAGATGACCCTTGTGGTCCCTTCTCACCCCATGGTTCTATGAATCAGAGTTAGTGCTGGTGTATCTACTCGAGCTGGAAATTACACCTCCATCCCTAGGTAGACATACCCTCCGTGGGGCCTGCAGCTCAGAGATTTCAGGTGCACCCCACGCAAAGCTTCCTGCCACGACAAATGATCTGCGTTTGCACCGCACCTAGCACAGTGGGGCCCTGGGGTCTACATCGTAATAGAATAGGGATGTCCAAGCTCAGTACGAGGCTGCTTGCCCCAGTAAGCATTCTAGTGAAAGGCATGAATGCAATGTCTGTGGTCAGGATGGGAGGTGCGGATGGGCCTCACCTCGGCTGCTGGATGGCAGCACGTCGTGGGCTGCTGGCTTTGCTTTGTGGCATTACTCTGGGCACCTCTGTTGGGCTGTGGGAATAGCTGGCTTTGCTCCGAGGAGCTGGTTTAGGTGTCTCCTCCGCGTAGGGCTGTAACTCAACTTGCAGCACTCTAGGCTTGGCAGATGCAACCCGGCGAGGCGACAGGGGGCTCTTCTGGCTTTTAGCTGGAAAGGTACAAGGGACACTGAGAGCAAAGGCTAGATGGACCTTTGGTCTGACCCAGTATGGCCGTTCTTTAACACCTACAAGCTGCTTGGCCCATGCAGGTTTTGCCCAGCAGTCAGGATTAATGCCTGTAAATCGATGCTGTTAAACTGGATTGGCTTAAGAAAAGAAAAAGACGTACAAAATGAGTGGCTGATGAGAACTCCCATGTTTTATCATCTAACAGTCTCAAAATGTCACACAGCCAATGTAGCCAGTGTTAGGGGACCTCCTTCCCCTCCCACACACATACATCCACTTCACATTGGTAGGAGAGGTCGACATACCTGACTTTGTCTGATCCTTGGCCAATGCAGTAATTCACCTGGTGCAACAAAGAGCTGTTTTTAGGCTGCTCTAAACTATGCTGAAGGATGTTTTGATCCCTAGCTGGCCCAAAAATAGAAGCACAAAGGTGGGTTACAATCACCTTCCATCCCTCACCCCACCCACTCTCCTCACCTGCACTGTCCTTCTGATATTTCCTGTGTGGCATTCCACTAATGTGTGATGATACTGTGCTTTGTGATTCCCTGTAACCCCCATTCGATGGTGATAAATTGGCTCTCTGAATGTTTTAGCAATAGGCAGAAGGAAGAGAGTTTACGGACCAGGCTCTTCTTGCAGCTCTTTTCCCTTTGAGCTCTTCCCCCTCCAACCCCCAGAGCTGAGAAGTGTGTGTTTTATTTTTATATATAATTTTTTTTTGCAAGCTCACTCAAGGCAAGCAGTGCACACCACAACTGCAAATGGTTATTTGACACTGAACGCAATATCTATCTTGCCCAGTTTTCCTTGGGGATGCACAATGGGTCACGGAAATGTCTCATGACAATAACACGATGTTGGGATTGAACTCTTGTCTGCAGCACAGGTTTCCAAAGACAGCATCGCAGCCCTTTACCTGAGACTACCGAAAGTTGCTGTGGCAAGATGCCATCATCCTTCTGGCGTTGCTTGACTTTCCAGGTGACCTCTCGGACTAGCTTGTCCCTCAAGCTGAGGAGATTTGGAAATTTCTTGGCCTTCTGCTGCTGCTGAGTCATTACGAGGGAGCTCAGATTTTTATAGGTCTGAGCTGGAATCCCCTTCGCAACCTAAACCAGAAAGAATTGTGGGTACCATGATAACCACCCCGACATCATTCTGATGCTGCCTCAGATGGTGAAACAAGCCTTCTCCGCTAAGGTCTCCATCACCTCTGAAAGAGAACCCAGCCTTCTGCAAACTATGGATCTCATCTAACTTTCCATCAGATTCACCTGGCTTTGGATCCGGCCTTATGCCCAGAATAGTTATCAGCATAAGATGGAGAGACTCCTACCCCATCAGGTGACCCAGTATCAGACTCCATCCATCCTTTGTGCTGGGGGCTGACATACATGTAATAAGAGTCCCAGCCCAGAGGAGTGTACGCTCCATTGAGGTGTGCTGCAGTAGGGTACCTACCAGTGGTGTGGACAAGTGAGCACTCTCGACCCTCCACTCCTGTCAGCATCACGTACGCCAGTCTCCAGACACACGGGAGATTTTCAGTGATTTTCCTCACATAGCCCTGTCTACACTAGAGACTGGTGACATTCAACCCTCACCTCTCCAGTAACACACCACACACGCACAAGAGTGCCGCTGGTAGCACACAGGGGCACACACGCCTGGACTGTACCTGCTCTGAGTAAGGCTAACCATTGGGTACATCTGCACTGCAAATGAAGGGGTGATTGTAGCAGGGGTAGCTATACCTGTGCTAACTTTAATCTAGCTAGCACGGGTAGCAATAGCAGTGAGGACATGGTGACATGGATCCTGGCGTAGGCTAACAATGTAAATACATACCCAGAGTCCCTGCTGGGCTAGTCCCCACTACCAGTGTTACCCATGTCACCTTCATCTGCAGTGTAGTCATACCCACTATGCCATCCACCACCATGTTGCTCTGCACCAGTGGTTCTCAAACGTTTTGTACTGGTGACCCCTTTCACATAGCAAGCCTCTGAGTGCGACCCCCCCTTATAAATTAAAAACACTTTTTTATATACTTAACACCATTATAAATGCTGGAGGCAAAGTGGGGCTTGGAGTGGAGGCTGACAGCTCGCGACCCCCCCATGTAATAACCTCGCGACCCCCTGAGGGGTCCCAACCCCCAGTTTGAGAACCCCTGCTCTACACCTATGAAGTGCCAGCGTAGACAGTGAGTGTTGCTCTAGCACAGGGCTGGGTAGGGAAGGCTGTGCCTCCCCAAACAGCCTGGCCCCCCCATCCGCCCTCTCCCACTTCCCACCCTCTGACTTCCCCCCTCAGAACTCCCGACCCATCCACCCCCCATGCTCCTTGTCCCCTGACCGCCCCCTCCCAGGACCCCGCCGCCCCTAACCACCCCCTGGAACCCCACCCCCTATCCAATCCCCCATGTCCCCTGACGCCTATCCACATCCCTGCCCCCTGACAGGCCCCCCGGGACTCCCATGCCTATCCAACCACCCCCCGCTCCCCGCCCCCTTACCAAGCCGCTCAGAGCAGCAGAAGCTCGCAGTCCCGCCACCCGGCTGGAGCCAGCTGAGCCTGCGGGGGAGGGAGGACAGCAGGGGAGGGGCCGGGGGCTAACCCCAGCCAGGAGATCAAGGGCTGGGCAGGATGGTCCCGTGGGCGCGTAGTTTGCAGCTGCAATGGTGCGGTTAGTCCTCCCAGTGCAATCCCACATGTCTCTGAAGGGGTAGGAACAATCTCAGAGAACTGGCTCTGTCACCTGCAGGGTCACCCACAGGCTGACTGCATGCAAGCCCTAGAGGACCTGCGGAGTACTGGGGGTGCTCCCATCTCTGCCATGCCCCACTTCAATGCAGGTCTCAGTTGCTCTTGGCTCTGCCAGCTCTCCCTGGGAAGGGTGCACCCTCCCTCTCTGGAGCACGAAGGAAGGACACAGAAACTGGATGACAAGCACTGGCCAGGGACTGTCTATGCAGCACCTGTTACAATGGGATTCTGATCTCAGTTAGGGCCTCTACTTACCACAGTAATTTAAGTGAAATTTGAGGTGCTCTTTATATCCATGCAATGCTCCCTCCCAAATATTAACTATACCCGGCTAGCTAATTAACAATTGGAACACTGGAAGGAGTGAAAGGGACAAGGAGGGAAGGGGGTTGCACTTCAAATAGAGAGACTTCTTTCTCCCACCTTTTTTGGTTTCCCCTCTCCTGATACTCACCCTCTTCACGCCCATACTCTCCAGCTTCTCCTCCAACGTCTCCTCCAGAATGGGGCGGAACTGCTTCAGCAGGTTGGGATTCCTCCGCAGGGCTTCCAGGAGCCTCTGCTTCCTGTCCAGGGTGTCCTCCAAGTCTGCGTCAAAACCCAAAATCACAAGGCTGGGTTTGGATGGACTGAACCCTCAATATCAAAGTCAGAGCCAGAGCCTCAGGGACCAGAGGCCTGGTCCGTCCTGGGGACCCTCCTCCCTAGCAGAAGGTGGATTGGTAGCTCCCTGTTCCCCAGCTGTGGCATGTTCTCAAATTTGTCTTCACAACCACAAGGGCAAGACATATATAAACAAAAGCTGAGATTCTAACATCACAAAAGGATCCTGGGAGCTGGGCCCTAGGCATGTGTCTATTGCGCCTGTGCCTTAATCTGCCCCAGCCATAACTTTCTCAATATCTGACCCACCCCAGACCACATCCCTAACTCTGCTGCTGGAAGGCAGATTAGACCAATTTAATGAGTAAGGTGGGGCACATCCCAGGTTTCACTGGGTGAATCAGGTGCTCAGTTGTGCAGTTATTGTGTTGTCACACATTCACACTACATTTCTCAGGCTGGTTGCAAATTTTTCATCTAAACTGATTTTCCTTTCTTTGAAATATTTGATTTTTTTGGTCAAAAACCGAATGCCCCCAAACTGGAATGTTTTTGCCAAAAACTCATCAGACTGCATCTCCCATGATGCACCGTGGTCTCCTCTTGGGATTCCCTGATGTTCCACCTCCCCTCTCCAAGAGAAGATTCCATGGTACATCCTGAGAGATGTAGTCCAACTCAGAAGCCTGGGCTATAGAGAAGAACAGGAGCATGAGGCACCCAAACTACAACTCCCACGAGGCACCACAGCAGTATTTCCAAATTGAAATACTATAGTTTTCAGGTGATTTTTTGTTTGGTAGTTTTTTCAATTTTTCAGCAGAAAATTTTTTTGTGGGAAAAAATTAAATGAAAATGTGGGGGTGATTATTTTCTTTCATTTTTGTCAAAAACGTCTTCCCATTTTTGACAAGCTCACAGTACATGGCTCCATAAGGCTGGGTCAGTAAGTGGTTCTTGGCTTTCCCTTCCACTTAAACTCTCCCCAGAGCTCAGGGGTTGCTCCTGCAGACAGCACTACTCTTCCGAGGGACGGGTAGAGTGCTGACATCAGGGTGGCGTTACCCTCTGGGTGCTGTTTGGTTGTACGATGTTGAGAGCCAAGGTACAGTCAGGTTCTTTCTTACAGGGAGACAGTGTGGGCCTGAGTGCAAGAGGGGCATCCTTGTTGAAAACATCTCACCACAAGCAGCATGCAGAAGGCTGCTTGCTGTGATGCTGTTGCAATCAAGTGACCGTGCTCTGCTCAACCTTGGGCCCATTTTGTCCCAAAATTCCTCCTTTTTGCACACCCTGATCAGTGTCTAAAGTCCAACACCTGCATGACACCAGGAGAGAAGGACTTTCATTTATATGATAGATACCTTCTTCAGAAGACTCCTCTAGATCTGGTACCTGGCGTGTTTCCTGGGTTACTGCAGAGAAGAGAAATCCTTGATGACTCAGAGACCTACGTATGATTGGTTACATATCCCGCTGGGAGGGACCTTCTCCCCAGAAAAAGAAGATTCACTCCTCTGATGAAAGCTATGAAAACAGTGGTCTTCAAAGCTAGTAACTCAACAGACTAGTGCTCCACACAGACTCTTAGGACCTTGTAGGATGTGAGGAGGTGAGAAGGTCTGCCCCATTCGTTTGAGTGTAAGTTTGTATTTGTAACAGATGGATGCAGAGCCTGGGCCTAAGCCAGCCCTGATTACAGGATGGGTCCCATTCGAGAAGAATCAGGTGATTACTGCATACAGGTCAGGATTAAGTGCTGACAGGGTCTGGTGTGGGGAAAAGCTGGAGGGACAGGACTGAGATGGCTCCTGCAAGGCCATATGTAAGCAGAAAAGACCGCTCTCCAGGCAGGGAGAGACTCTGACTAAATGCAGAACAGACTGGGAGACCTTCAAGATAGGAAGTGGTCCTGGGAAAACTGCAATACCAGTAGAGAATCCAACCCAGAGTCGATGGAATCCAGAGTTGGGGGTGGGGCTGGGTTCCCTCACCAGCATAAACCCTTTACAAGGGTAGCTGAGCCCAGCAAGGAACAGCAGATTGAGACAAGAAGAAGCCCCAGAGAAGGTGGAAGGATTTTTTTTGTTTCTGTGATGGACATTTTGGACGTTTTAGTTGGGCCAGTTGTGACTCTGGAAGGGGTAGCCCTATAATGCTGACCCAACTCAACTGCCAAGTTATCCAACAAGCCACCACAACGTTGGAGTGACGGTCGGCTTGGGGTGCTGGCCCAGTGTGAGAGCTGCAATACCAAGCCAGGCCACAAGAGAGTGCCTAGTGGGGAGGGGAGTGTTACAGTGATAGCAGGAATGTCTGAAATCTCTTTGCTGCCAAGGTTGGTTTCTGACACTTCAGGGCTCTCTGCAGCTTAGCAGTCACAGCATCTGAAGGGACGTCCTTGCTTTGCACCAGCACTGGCATTGTGGGAAACCTCGATCTCAATGAGAAAATCTGAGCTGGAACAATTCCTTATTCTTGCGCAACTGATTTACTGGAACAAAGAATCATTTGGGAAGGGCTCTTACTTTTCTTGCCAGATCTTGATTTATATCTGAATCCGTAGGGGCAAGTATACACTACCGCGGTACATTGGCATAGCTGCATTGCTGTACCGTGACTGGTAAAGATGCTGTATGCCAATGGGAGGGCGCTCTCCCGTCAGCATAATTACTCCACCTCTGTGAGAGCTGGAAGCTATGTCAGTGGGAGAGCATCTCCCACTGACATAGAACCAGTGTGGACAGCGCTTAGGTCACTGTAACTTGTGTCACTCAAGTGTCTTTTTTACACCTCTGAGCTATGTAAGTTACATCAACTTGAGTGATAGTGTAGACCAGCCCTTAGACACGAGGGTCAGAAAACTTTAGATGCTAATGAGATATTTTCCTTGCTTGCTTGCCTGAACCAGCAGGTATGCTGGAAAGGCTGTTGAGAGAGATGAAGTTGTACATGCAGCTGGGTGGTGCGGTCACAGCTATGGAAACCTTATCAGTTCTCACTCTCATTAACCCAAAAGACAGAACATTACCTTCAGCTTTGCTTGCAGACAGTATCTTGATCTGCAAAGAAATTATCTATCATTATCCACCATTCAAAGACCAGTTTCTTTTGTCTGCAAAGTCTAGTCACTTTTTTATCTCTAACTGGTGTTTTCACCATTGGGCACAACATCAAAGGGTGCACAAAATAATCTGATGAAAGGCCAAAGCGTAAGCTGAGTTCATCATACATGCAAGGGAGACATTTTTGCTGGAATTATACACCAGGTGGTTCCTAGATGGATGTTTTGCCAGAAGACCAAAGGAAAAGCTTTATTTATTATATATAATTATATGTAACACTGTCTCAGTCAAAGGTCCGGAAAAGTATAAAATAATCTCCAAGCTGCAATACAAAATGTTGTCATGTTATTATTCTGTACATGGCTCGTGCCTGCTCATTCCCATATGTATGTGATAATGGGGGGTGTTTGTGATTTTGTGAGACTTAGGCTATTTCCACACTACAGGCACTACAATGCCAATGTAGCACCATAGTGCAGATGCTTCCTACATCTACGGAAGGGGTTTTTCTGTCCACGTAGTTAATCCATCTCCCCAAGCAGCGGTGGCTAGGTCAGCAAAACAATTCTTCCATCAATTGAGGCATGTCTGTACCAGGGGTTAGGTTGGCTTAACTATAGAGCTCAGGGATGTGAATTTTTCACACCCCGGAACAGTGTAGCTAGGCCGACCTAAATTGAAGTGTAGCCCAGGCCTGAGACCCTGATTTGACAAAGCATTTTAGCAGAGGCTCCTGCTTAAATCCATCCTGAGTTAGTAAAACATTTAAGCATGCACTTAAAGTTAGGGACGTGCTTAAGTGATTTTCTGAATCAGGGGTTACATCTTTAATTGTATCATCATTATATTTTAGCTCAAGTACCAGCATCAGTTACAGTTGGGAGCCTTGAAGGACCCTTCTTGCCTCTTTATAACTGTTTGCCCTTTCCCCCCACCCCTCAAAATTAGTCATTTTTGAGACTGAGTAAAAAAACCAAACATTTCCCCCATTGTACATGAAAATCCTCCACTCATTTTTGGATAGCTCCAGTACTTCAGCAGTTTGTGTGGAAAGCTGAAATACCTCAGGTAAATGGTCCTTACTGAGGAGAAGTGAGTGGCTTAAAAATCACACTTCAGATGCACTCTAAAGCAAATAACTGTTACTGCCTGAGCTGAAGATGCCATCTTCTATAGCTCAAAGGATGTGGCAGACTCATAAACTCGGTGTGGATTAGCCTCTGGAGTGGGACAGAGAGCCATGCTGTGTTCACAGGCCCACAAGAACATGGCAAGCTTACTGTTTTCTCCTGCGACCTGATAACCTTGGTCTGCTCTTTGAGCCGAGAATTGAGCGAGCCCATTTGCTGTTGGAAGTGGTCGGCAGCTATCCGTTGGTCCTGAGACAGGGAGGCCCGAAGTCTCTCATTTTCACTCTTCAACTGAGAGAGACAAGGAAGGTAATTATGAGACCTGGACCTGACAAGTATAAAATATGGTGAAAATACCATTTTGCCCGTTAGCTCAGATTGCTCTCCTGGCCACTGTTAAGCGGGGCAGCTCCTGGATTTTCACTTTGCCTTGAGACTTTATTTTGCATTGAGATCCAGTGGCATATTTATAAACTTCTGCTGCTCTCTTTCCCTGCTTGATCATAGATTAAAATCAAGACCAAGTAGAGAGAGAAGAAACGGAAAATGCAGCTTCATCAAAATCAAATCATTTCATGGGAAAGTGTCATTTTGACTAAGTTTTTGATGGGAAAATGTCATAACTAATCATTTGACTTTTTTGTTTCATTTGATGATGTTTCCATAAGGTAAAATATTTCACTATATTATTGAAACATAATGATATAAAATATTAACTATGCTATAGATTTGACTTTACAATTTCGATTCAATTTGTCTATATTACATTAAAATTAACATATTATATGTATCTATACTATTAAATATATCATTGAAATTAATATGTATCATTTTGATTGATTTTGTTTCAATTATATTAAAGTTGAATCTATATTAGTTAATATTTTATCATGTTTCAATATGATTGAAATGAAACATTTCAATGGTCACAAATTTTCATTTCACAAGAAATTTCAAAGTGTCAGAATTTCCCACAAAGTGGAAATTCTATTTTCCAACCAGCTCTAGTAGCAAGTGACCCACAGCTGCTTGCTGCTGTCTGATGGTGCTCAGTGTCCTCTGTGAATGTGAGTGGATGGTCACTTTCCACCTATGGAAGCACACATGGCCGCGTCACAAAGCCACCGTGACAACCGATGGCACCATGGGAATCTTCCCATTGACTTTAATTGGAGTCATGTTGGGCCCTTATATTTCAAGTTACATTTTTGTTTACCCTAATCCGTCCATGACCAGCTCTGTAAAGTGTTTCCTCTCTGTTGTAGGGGTGCCAACATTGTATTTCAAAAAAATAAGGGATGGTTTTCTTAGACCCCCACCCACCATCCTCCTCCTGATATTATTATGGTCATTTTATTTATTACGTATTCACCTACATGCACCAGGGCTATTTCTTGCAGCTTTTTGCAGCACTCAGTAATTCCCAATCTTGTTGCACAAAGATGAAAAATAAGGGAAGTCCCTTGTAAAAGGGGGCTGTTGACAACCCTACTGCAACCCCTCACTGTAAAACCCCTTGAGCTATTTTGTAAGAAAGCTACTATTGAAAAAGAACATAAGAACGGCCATACTGGGTCTGACCAATGGTCCGTCTAGACCAGTATCATGTCTTCTGACTGGCCAGTGCCTGATGATTCAGAGGGAGTGAACAGAATAGGGCAATTGTGAGTGATCCATCCCGTCATCCAATCCCAGCTTCTGGGAGTTGGAGAGTTTAGGGAAATATGGAGCATACTAGACGTTTTGGCTAACAGCCATTAACGGACCTATCCACTCCATGAACTAATCTAATTCTTTGTTGAGCCCACTTATACTTTTGGCCTTCACAACATCCCATGGCAAAGAAAAATAGTTACTATTCAGTCTTTGCACTACATTGCAGGGCTACCTTCCTTGTTTCTAGCAGACGGGCTGAATTCTGCCGAGGGAGCTCTGTGCAGCTGATGTGGTCTAATATTGCTGATGTTTTAAATTGAGGCAGAAAAAACCTTCTGCAAATGTGTCTGTGAGATGTGAGTCCAGATGGCGCAAGCAGGATCTTACTGTGTGCCTCAGGAGCTCATGACTGACGTGCTACCCATGGGAGAACTCTGAGTCATCACTTGTAGCTTCCGTCTGGTACTTACCTCTTCCTTTTCCACATGGTGCTCCTTCTGAAGCTCTTTCAGCTTCTTCTTCCATTCTGTTTTCTGACAAATCAAAAATACCTTTGTTTTTTCTTCTCATTCAGTTTGCCACAAGTGTGCCATTATTCACTATTACTGTTTTCCAAAGTTTCAGAGGTTAAGGCTGGTGCAGAGGAGCACCTTCCAATATTTCCATTCTGCAAACTACCTAGCTTTATCTGGCTTGACCTTTGGACCTCATAAGGCTGTTTCAGGGCAGCCTTATACCTGGTATAGAGCTCTCCCTCCAACCCTACTCCGGCATAGAGGCCATGGCCGAATAAGAGGGGCTGTCGCCAGTGTTCTTGTGCTCTTGTAATCCCCCATTATTTGTTAGCCAATGCATGTAGGTTATTTTTACACACTCACGCATACACCACATTAACAGTATTATGTGCAGGCTATAGATTGTTAAATTGTACTATGCTTATTCTTGCTCACTTATGCTAATCTATATATCCCGTGATGCCCTGGGACAAATATAGTTCAGAACTTGGCGTAAGGAAATTTAAAAACTGTCAAAAGCTAGCTAGACGAGTGTTATGAAACAAAGGTACAAGAAAATAATGTAAGATGTATAAAAGCATTGTAGTAGGGAGTATCTTCATGCCCCTTAACGTTTGGAATGTAGTAGTCAAACGACAGATGGAAAAGTACAGTGAGGCACCAAAGACAACGTTGGCTAGTTAAACTTTAAGTGATACAAATAGTGCTTTGTAACGTGTGAACAGCCATACTATAAGAGACGGCTAGTTTAAGGGGCCATTGGGGAAGCACATCTTGTGTGTAAGGTGAATCCGCTGCGAGAATTTGCTCCCTGGAAGAATGGCATGTATTTTTCATTTTCGTATTCTACTGCTTTGTCTTTAGACAATAAATTTGGTTATTTGGTCTCTTGAATGTTATAAAGAACGAGCCAACATGTAGTCAAACAACTGTAGTCAAATACATTGTAATAGTCACTGGGAGTCACTGGCAACCAGCTCTATTTACAGCTTCACTAACTGGAAGGATGGTGAACAGCCCCATAACTTAGCAGAGGGGACAGGAAGCTGGGAGTGAAGGTTCTATATTTCAGCTGGCCCATGACTGTGTCTAAAATAAAAAAGCATGGTCAACCATTTAATGCATCTGCATGCCTGTGGCTTTTGCCTCTAGGGAATGTTTGCTCAGACTGTCTTCCACCAAACTTAACCTTGCCACAGCACACAAACATCGAGCAGAAAAGAGAGCAATGGGGCCATTGAATCAGTGAGCTTGCTTGGTCAGATATTCCAAATCCTCACTTTGAACAGATGGAACTTCTGTCCAATGGAATCACATCTGCAGGAAGAATGGACCATTCCACTGTGCATGTACCGTGGGTAGAGAGCAAAAGCTACATCTTAAAATTTCACCTCATAGACACACAGGAATTACCAGATCGGATCAGACCAGGGCTCTATCTACTCCAATAGCCTGTCACCAAGTTGCTTCAGTAGATGGTGCAGGAACCCCTGCAAGGGGTAGCTACGGCTTAAGTTGCCACCAAGGAAAGTTTCTATCCCCCATGAATTAGAGGTCAGTTATGCACTGGAGCATGAGGGCTAATAACCATTCTGCAGAGCTGTGCAGATTGGAAAACACACGCAGGCCACAATTCAGGAAAGCACTTGGGATTAAGAACATGCTAAAAATAAAGCATGTGCCCAGTGCTATCCTGAATGTGAGCCCTAGTGTGCCATGAAATTCCACGCAAGGGGCGTTACTGGCTTTCCCTTGCCCTGCGCTATATTGCGCTATCCTGGGAGAGGTTCCCCACAGCTGGCTGATGAGGAACTGATCAGAGCCAAACAGGCTGCTGCAGATGGAGGCACTTCCTCACCTGTAATTCAATCTTCTCCCTCATGCTCTGGACCTCTCTCTGAGTCAGTGCCCACTGCCGCTTGTCATCAGAGTCATCATCCCGCAGGACCCCCAGATTGGATGCCACCAGGTTTTTGGCCTGCAGCTCCTGCAGTTTCTGGAGAGGATGGAAGGAAATATTTCTATCCGTGTCAGACACCAGCTAGCAATGGTACCTGATGGGGAAGTGACTCGAGCACTCACACCTGTGACTCACTTTTCAAACTGCTGCATTGCCTGTCAGATGGGAGTGTTTGACCTTAGAATATTGTTTTCCTTTAGGTGAGACTTACCATAAAAATAACAATGCAACTGAACTAGACACAGGCAATCCTGGCTTGATATTGTACATGACATGGCGGAGCGTGGTAGGGAGTTTCCTTGAACAGGTCAATATTGCTCCCCATCTGTGTTGCCAAACTGGGGTGCAATGGGGCAAATTCAAATGCCAGGGCTACTGCAGTGCTGGAATACACAGGTCACCGAGCTCTGAAATCCCACTGACTCCACTGAGCATGTTCAGTGCCCCTTGCCGTCCCATTTCTGTGCTGTCACTCGTTTCGGTTCCCAGCACTATTTTAAGCCAGTTTTTTTGCTTCCTAGTTTCACTGACATTTCCTTCTGTGACACTCCTTCACCTTCCGCATTGGTATAAATGGGAGCTACACTTATCAGCCTGTGGATGAAAAACATCCTTGCCAACCTTTGATATTTTGTTCTGATCTGACGGCATTAGAGAGAAAAAGCAATGGGACTTATTGAAGCCAACACACATGCCATGGGGAAAGCAGAGCATCTGTTATAACAGAAGAACATTAACCCTCACATTTCACTCACCCCTTCCAAGGCAGAGTTCTTGCTGGCAATGTCCTTGAATTCTGTCAGGAACAACTGCCGCAGGCCGTCCATTTCCTCCTGAAACTTTGTCCTCTCCTCCTCTTTCCATCTCTCAAATTCCCTTCTTCCCTCCTCTTCTCTCTGGAGAACTTTCCCTGCTTCCTGCCAAGGAAACATAAACTCCAAGCTGGAGCTGAGACGAAAACAGAGCCTGTCAAATGATTCAGACCCCCGTCTTTCCTCTCCCCCCCCGCCCCTCCCGCCCCCACTCTCAGTGAAATAAGCTCTGACAATCTCACTTCATGGATCAGTCAGCTTCTCTGATCTTAGGTCATATCTGCACCCAAATTTTGTAATGATTTAACAATACCGGTATAACTAAAGTGGTACCTCCCCACTCAAGCATGGACGCAGTTATATTGGTATAAAGGTGCTTATTCCTATAAATTCTCCTGGTATCAGGCATAGTTATACCAGTATAACTGCAGCCACACTAGCGCTTCTACCAGTATAACTATTTCAGTATAAAATCACCCCCCCAATTGACAAGAGTATGTAATTATAGAACCAAAGTGTAGGACTGGAAGGGACCTCAAGAGGTCATCTAAACTACTCCCCTGTACACAGGGCAGGACTAAGTATTATCTAGACCATTCCTGACAGGTGTTTGTCTAACCTGGTCTTAAAAATCTCAAATGACGAAGATACTACAACCTCCCTAGGCAATTTATTCCAGTGCTTAACCACCCTGACAGTTAGGAAGTTTTTCCTCGTGTCCAACCTAAACCACCCTTGCTGCAATTTAAGCCCATTGCTTCTTGTCCTGTCCTCAGTAGTTAAGGAGAACAATTTTCCCCCCTCCTCCTTGTAACAACCTTTTGTGTACTTGAAAACTGTTATCATGTCCCCTATCAGTCTTCTCCAGACTAAACAAACCCATTTTTTTCAATCTTTCCTCATGTTTACTAGACCTTTAATCAATTTTGTTGCTCTTCTCTGGACTTCCTCTTATTTGTCCACATCTTTCCTGAAATGTGTTCAGAACTAGACACAATACTCCAGTTGAGGCCTAATCAGCATGAAGTAGAGTGGAAGAATTACTTCTCGTATCTTGCTTACAACACTCCTGCTAATACATCCCAGAATGATGTTTGGGTTTTTTTTGCAACAGTATTATACTGTTAACTCATATTTAACTTGTGATCCACTATGACCCCCAGATCCCTTTCCGCAGTACTCCTTCCTAGGCAGACATTTTGTTTTGTATGTGTGCAACTGATTGTTCCATCCTAAGTGGAGTACTTTGCATTTGTCCTTATTGAATTTCATCTTGTTTATTTCAGACCATTTCTCCAGTTTGTCCTGATCATATTGAATTTTAATCCTATCCTCCAAAGCACTTGCAACTTGGTATCGGGAGGGGAATTTCATCTTGTTTATTTCAGACCATTTCTCCAGTTTGTCCTGATCATATTGAATTTTAATCCTATCCTCCAAAGCACTTGCAACTTGGTATCGGGGGGGGGGGGGGGGGGGGGGGGGAGGACGGGAGCATTGGCCTGCTAAACTCAGGGTTGTGAGTTCAATCCTTGAGGGGGCCATTTGGGGATCTGGGGCAAAAATTGGGGATTGGTCCTGCTTTGAGCAGGGGGTTGGACTAGATGACCTACTAAGGTACCTTCCAACCCTGATATGCTATGATTATCCACAAACTTTATAAGTGTATTCGCTGTGCCATTATCTAAATCATTGATGAAGATATTGAACAGAATGGGACCCAGAATTGATCCCTGCAGGACCCCACTCGTTATGTCCTTCCAGATTGACTTTGAATGACTGATAACTACTCTCTGGGAACAGTTTTCCAACCAGTTATGCACCTACCATATAGTAGCTCCGTCTAGGTTGCATTTCCCTAGTTTGTTTATGAGAACAGTGTGAATTACCCAGTATTTCAAATGGGCTTGTACAGCCCAGGCTGCTACAGTGTCACTGCTCTGGTACTCTAGCTAGCTAGATGAGAACTAGCTCAGATAAGTCTCCAACCAGCTGCAGCCACACCCTGTGATTTCAGTGTAGACATACCTGTAGTTACACCACTGCAAAAAACATGTGTAGAGCTGGCCTTGGGCTAAAGTTAGGTCTACGGTGGAAATGTTTGCTGGTATAATAATGTCAGTCAGGGCTATGACTTTATGACATCTTGATAGTGGCAAAGCCCAAGTGTAGCTGTAGTTATACTGGCAAAAAGGCCATTTGTCAGCATGGCTTATTCAGTTTGGGGGACTGTATAAGCGATACCAGCAAAAGCACTCTTTGGCAATAATAGCTGCATCTCCAGCAATGTTCCCTCTAATTTTTGACAGGCTGTGTGCGCAAAACATTTCTTCTGTGCAAATTGTTGTGCTTCTGTGCAAATTTTTGTGCACGCGGTGTTTCGCCATGTATGCGGGGTTTAGGATCTGTGTGCACGCGCACATGTGCACAGCTTAGAGGGAACAGTGATCTCCAGTAGGAGGGTTTGCTGGTATAGCACTGGCTATGTCTGAAGTGACACCAGCAAACCTGTATAGTGACACCAGCAAACCTTTTCTAGCGTAGACTAGGCCTACATTTATATGAAAGTTTGTTTGTTTTTAAAGGAATGTTACTTTTAGGACATATCCAAATTTTTGTTACTCTCAAGCAGTTTTGCCTTTCATTGCAGATTTTCTGTGAAAATTTTCAAAAAAAATTAGACTTTTCCTTGATGTTGGAAAATGTTCGCTGAGTTTTTAATTTTGTTTCAGGTCAAAGTAAAATAAACGCCCCCCCTCCCCCATTTCCCCCCAAATCCTTGGAAATACACTTTTTTGCATACCTGAACCCTGCGCTGAGTCTCAGCCTCTCTCTCAATTTCCAACTGGGTATGGGTCTCTTTCAGCTTCATTCTTAGTTCTTGAATCTCATCCTCCATTTGCTCAACCTGCTTCTTCTTCTGTCTCTCTGTGAAGGCCGTTCAAACCGAGAAACTATGAGCAACGGCCTGAATTGCCAGAGGCTTCTGCTGTGACTTATTTGGGATGTTTAGGATCTGATCCTGCTTTCATTAAAGCCAGTGGCAAAACTCTCGTTGACTTTAAAGCTTCAGGATCAGCCCTTGAGTCATTTGCCCCAGAAAAGGGGCTCAATTGTCAGTGAAAAATATTTGCAAAATGTAGCACATGTTCACATTTGTAACAAAATTAAAAATGCCAAGCCGTTTTTTGCTTTTCACTGCAGGTTTTTTTGAACAGCTGCTGCAATTTTAAAATAAGACTTGGGAAAACACTTAAGGATCGAACACATGTAAGATATATGTATAACACCACTGCCCTCTGCTGGACAGAATGTATATCACAGCAGCTGGCGAGCCCTCCTTGAGCTGAGCTCAGATTGCATTTTTTGTACCCAAGTTTGTGATTTCTTTCCTCTAGGCAACTTGTTTGTGGGTAGTGGAACAGGTGACTATGGTGTTTGTGTGGCTCCAATTCAGACTTCTCTTATCTGCCAAGTTGAAGAATCAGAATTCTGGTCTTGATAAGTGACTAAATAGATCCATAGACAGCAAAGAAGATCAGTAGCATCTCTATTTTACAGATGGGAAAACTGAGGCACAGAAGGGGGAGTGATTTGCCCAGGGTCACCCAGAAGGCCAGTGGCAGCACCAGGCTTAGAACCTAGATCTCCTGAGTTCCAGTCCATTGCTCTAGCCACTAGGCCACCCTGTCTTTCTCTTCTTTCTTTCTTTCTTTTCTTTTTTTTTTTTTTTGAATAAAGGAGACATCTGTACATTTTCAAATGTATTGTTTCTCATTTTAGATGCAAATGCTTCATTACTGATTTGGGATCTTCGGCAGTGCAGATGGGCGCCTAATGTTAGTCACATAGATCCATTTCTATGAACCTAAATATACAGCTTGATTTTCAGGGATGCTGAGTATCATAGTTATTGGGCTCCCTGTACCTCTCAAAGCCCCTGGTCTCTCTGACAGCACCCACTCTAGGTCCCAGCCCTGGGTCTGTGACCTGTTTTGAGGGGTGAGAACATACGTTTTTCCTACTCAGACTGGATGCTGGGTGGCAATGCACTGCGATCACCTTAACAGCTTGGACTTGGACTCAGACCCTGCAGTGCTGCTCCAATCAGGGTAATGACAGAAGAAATTAGTGAACCAGCAGCTTCCTTAAAGGAAGATATGATATATGTAGAACAAAAGTATTTCAGAGAAAGTCAGTCTTTAAAACAATAAAGTGTGCTGCATGCCCATGTCGCTCCTCTCCAAGGCTTGTCATCCCCTGCAGCTAGGAGGCCTAAAACCCTTCCAAAAAGACGCCAAAGGAGAAAAGCTCATCCCCATACTCACCAGCTTCACTGGCCTCAATGTGTCTGCGCTGAACGTGGGCTTGGAGGTAGGAGTAGTTCATGAAGGCCTTGTCACACAGCTGACACTGGGCATTAGAAAAAGCAAATGAGCGAAAGGGGTCAGATTATCAGAGTGCCACGCTCTCCGCAGCCCATCCTACCATCCCACCCCAAACAAAAAGACTTCATTCTGTTAGTTGAAAGCAGAGTTCCCAACATACTTGGATAACTGAGTCAGAACCTTATCACAGCACGATTATCAGGAATATCTTTACTCTGAGGCCTAAAGAGAACCTCTCGTAGGGTTGGAGAAGAAGAGACAATCCAAGAAGAAGATTCAGAGACCGCTCAGGCTTGCAGGGAAAACTTTGGGCAACAGATGACCAAAATGAGTCAATACTAGCTACAGGGTGATGAAGGACAAAAAGAAGAGCTTTTATAAAGTTATTCAGGAGGAAAGAAATACTAGGGAGAAAGTAGGGTTATTAACAAACGAGGAGGAGGATGAATTAATGATTCAAAAATGGATGAAATACTGCTATTTAAAAAAAAATTAGTCTTCAACTGGAAAAAGATGGAAGTGAAGCTGAAGCCATTAGTAAAGAAGGAAGAGCTGCGGCTAAGAAATGGTTTGGAATAGATGAATATAAACCCGATGGCTTGTAGGACATGCATTGCACAGCAGTAAGGGAATTATCTGACCGATGTGGTGATTTATTGGCAATCACTGGTTTTTAATAATTATGGATAAGTGGGTAGGTACAATAAGACTGGATGAAAGACATGTGCTAACGGTTTCCAAAGAAAGAGTGATCCTAGCATTTCCTGTCATATACCTATCATAGGTATTTATATGGCCCCCAGGACTGTAGAATCTGAGCACCTCAGCTTGGATTCACAAAGGGCCTTCAGCATTGCAACCTCTAACTTTTAAGTGCCTAGCAAATCACAGGAACACACTGGGATCCACAAAGCCTGAGTGAGGCACCTAAGCTCCTTATACAAGGAATGGTGAAAGAGAGGCACCTAAGAATGGGATCCACAAAGCCAGCATGCTAGGCAGGGAGTCATCTAAGATAGCCAGTGGGAGATGCTGAGGAGAGGGGTATGCCCTAAACTACGCCCCCTCTCAAAGTTAGGCACCTAAGTCTGGGCTGCAGGGAGGCCCCTCGCCTGGAGGTGGGCATCTTAGGTACCTCCCTCACTCCACACAAAACAGCCTGGGCGGAGGGGGAAGGAGGAGGATCTCCTCCCTTACATTGTTTAGCCCAGTAGTTAGAGCCCTCACCTCAGATGTGGGAAATCCCAGCTCAGCTGCCTGGGGGGAGAAGGGGTTTGACCAGGCATCTGCCACCTCTCAGGGGACTGCTCCAACCGCTGGGCTACAGAGTGATTCTCATTGGCTCTGGCCCAACTGACATTTAATGAAAGAGGAATGGTTTCAACAGGAGAGACTGAGGGAGACCCACCTCAGAAGGTCCCATAGCCCAGTGGTTTGGGGAGCTCACCTGAGATGTGGGAGATCCCTGGTCAAATCTCTTCTCCTCAGTAGGCAGAGGGGGGACTTGATCAGGGTCTCCCACATTCTGGGGCGAGTGCCTGAGCCACCAGGGCCATGATCCAGCCAAGCACTTATGCGCACACTTACCTGGAAGAAGGGCAATAGTCAATGGAACTCTTCACAAGGTTCCAGTTGAGCTTGGCTGGATCAGGGCTGAACAGGGAAGTTTTCTGTCAAGCACCTGGTCTAGGTCATGCTTACCTAGTGCTGCTGGGGACTGAATTGCCATTGCCGCTGAGGTCAGTGGTGAAAAGGCTCCTTCCTCTCACACCTCCAGGACAATCAAGGCTGGGAGGTTATTTTTGTTCTCTGCCCCAGAGCTCACCTTGTGGTAGTTATTGGTCCCAGCCTGCAAGAGGAGCTGCTGGGTGCCAATCATCTTTTTCCGCCTTCGGCTCTCCTCCTTCACTCCCTTCATTTCTTCCGCCTGCTTGTCCAGCTCCTGCTTGGTGCGCTTCAGCTCCTCCAGGGTAGCCTGCAGCTGCTCCTCCTGCAGCGCCAGGCTGGCAGTCAGGTACTCCTGCGAGTGCAGCAGGTACTCGATAGTCAGCTGTGCCATCTTAAGGACCTTTAAGAGAACCGGGTCTACGGGCTGCTGGCAGTGCGGGCACTTCTCCGAGTCCAGGTTACAGAAGGTGACGCTGGTAATATTCTCTTGGAGCATGGTCACGTCCAGCTCCCGAGCCACCCGCTCCACGTCTATGGCACTGAACCGCCTCCAGTCAACACTGTCTCGACGGGACTGGAATTTGAAGGTGGGAATTCCACCTGGGTTGGCCAGCATGTTCCCAAAGACAACCCCACTTGTAGGGTAGCTCATGGAGGTGGTGTGCCCTGGCATACTCAGCCACTTAGTTTTGAAGACAGGCCAATGCAATGGGTAGTATGTATTTTGGGAGAAAGGCTGGAAAATAAGGAAAAAAGGCTGGTAAGTACGTTTTTCACACACACAGATCTGCACTGAGCATGCACATCTACTGTGTGCATACACAAAGCTACCGTTCATCTGCATACATTCAAATCTCTATGATCCTAGGGCTGGACACAACATTTTGTGGGAATATTTTGGATTTTTGTCAAAAAAACAACAACAAACCAACCAGCCCCTCCAATCATTCTTTTTTTTTTAATGAAAAAACAAATTATTTGAGGAAAATTTTCTTCAATTTTTTTGTGGTAATTAAAACACATTTTTACCAACACTGTATAGAACTCACCCACATACTGAAGATGCACATACCCATGGTTTTTGCATATACATGTATGCCTATACAAAGTTAGTGAAAACTGCTGTGCTCAACCCTTTTGAAAATCAGAGAACTTATTTAGGTGCCTAAATGTGTATTTAGAAGCCAATTTCAGAAAATCACTTTTTAATATAGTGGCCTTAGCATTCACAACTGTACGCATACACATACCTACATTGTACAAATACATATCTAATGTTCATACAAACACCTCTATACAGCACACCTATACCTATACATGCACCCATAGTGTATGAATCACAATAACACATGGCTATAACTACACTGCATATACACACACGTACACATGTGTAGAGACGCACATACCCATATAAAGAATAGCCCGTGTAAATAGAAGAAACTATTAGAAAATTATTCTCTGTGAGGAAATGGTAGCAGTAGATTTTGTTAAATTCTGCAGGGAAATACATGTCAGCTACTGATATATTGAAGAGGCTAATACATCCAATATAATACATATATATATTGAAGACCGATCAACCACTAGATATGTGGAAAATCAACAGATGGTAACTATCCTGAACTATACTTTTCAGCTTTTAATACTTTAAAGTGGAAACTTTAAAAATAAACCCATCCTTTTTGAGTTACAAGTGTGTGTGTGTGTGTATGTGTCATACACATACACACACAGAGTTCTTCATGGTAGCACACAGTTCTGACTACTTTCAAAAACCACATGTTAAACAGATACATTGACTGTATTTAAATATTGCAACATTTTTGATTTGTGACAGCCACAGGCCAAAAACACTTTTTTGTGTTACCTAGCTCTGACTTAAATCTAAGTTATTCCATGACACAGTGTTTGGTCATTTTGTGTCCTAAAATATAGACATACATATTAGAGCAATTAGATAACCAGGCTTTAAAGATATTTTAAAAATCTGTAAACCTCTATATTTAGTTTCAAGGAATCTTTCTCATTAGCCTTGGTAGCTGGAAATTCTGTTGGGGGTTAATATCCACAAACTGTAAAATGTAACAAGTATCTAACCATTAAAATCAGGACATTAGTTACAGGATTCTAAAATTCTGCTCTCAGTGTTTACAATCATCCTGAATGGGATGGGATACCTGCTGTTCTATTCCTACAAAGAAGTTATTTAGAAAAATTGCCATTTATAAAATGTTACATACCATATTTTCAGATCAACTCTGAACACCAAGAAGACTGACAATCGAGAGTTGTGTAGAGCAACAGTGTTACTAGGTGTGTCACGTGCAATAGTAACAAGATGCCTAAGGGCGGACTATTGTAGACTTATACCTCCACCAGCCTGAGATCTCCAGGGGGTTAAAATAAACATGCGTTCATTGTCTGAGATTGTTTGAGGGTGCAAGACATGTGTGTCTGATGCAAGTAATTAACAGGGCCAGGAAACAGAGTGAGAGTTTATGCAGATCTGGGTACATGTCATGAATGCAGAGCTCTATCAGATTTTTCTGAGCTTCTGTCCAGGCTGAACTCCGAAAGGAAGATAAGGCAGCACTTGTTCACAGCCTGTAGCACACTTAAATAGAGTGGGCCACACTCATGGGCCACATCCTCAGTTTGTGTAACTCAACATAGGTTCAACGACTTCAAAGGTGAGGATTTACACCAGGGGAGGATCCGTCCCATGTGTTTTTCCTGAGTCATGCCCAAGGGTGTAAAATGGAGTGACACAAGGCAACAAGGAGAGGGAGAGTCACAAATAGCCCGTCTGAGAGAACTCTGCCAGAGTTCTTCCCACCCAGAACCTCCTGAAGCATAATCTATCTATTCTGGGTGTGCATGTCCTGGGCCTGAGCCTGATCTCACCTACACCTATTTAACACAGGAGAAACCACGTGGACTTCAATGGAGTTGCCTCTCATTTGCAATGGTGTCAGCAGGAGGAGAATCGGGCTGGCTGTGACTAACACTAAAACACTTGTCCTGCACCCAAGGAACACAGGAAATGGTGAACTTGCAAATCAGGGACAGTGTGCACCTGGGCAACATACTTCTGTCTACAATTGAATTTTTTGACCAAAAAATGGGACAGGTTTGTTTCCTGCTTCATAGCTTTTCTGGAAGTGAATAAAAACCCATTAAAAGCCCATCCTGCAGAACCTGACTTCATCACTCATTGGGATAGAGATGGCAAGCAGGGTTACCAGACATCCGGTTTTCAATCAGAACACCCAGTCGAAAAGGAACCCGGGCAGCTCTGGGTCAGCACTGCTGACCGGACCGTTAAAAGTCCGGTCGGCGGGGGCCCAGGGCTAAGGCTGGCTCTGTGCCTGCCCTGACTCTGCGGAGCTCCCGGAAGCAGCCGACATGTCTGGCTCCTAGGTGCAGGAGTGATCAGGGGGGCTCCGCGCGCTGCCTCCACCCCCAGGACCAACTCTGCAGTTCCCATTGGCCGGGACCAGTGTTCAATGGGAGCTGCAGGGGCAGCGGGTGCAGGCAGCATGCACCGCGCAGAGCCGACTGGCCACGCCTCCACCAAATGGCTGAACATACCGGCTGCTTCCAGTGTGGAGCCTGAGCAGGCAGGGGCCTGCCTTAGCCCTGCTGAACCGCCGAATGGGAGCCGCCTGAGGTAAGCGCTGCCCGGCCAGACCCAGCACCCTGAATCCCCTGCCCCAGGTAGGAATCCCTTCCTGCACCCTAACTCCCTCCCAGACCCCGCACCCCCACCTGCACCCCAGCCCCTTACCTCAGGTCGGAACCCCCTCCCACACCCAACTCCCTCCCAGAGTCCACACCCCAACCCCTTGCCCCAGCCCTGAGCCTGCTCCTGCACTCCAAACCCCTTGGCCCCAGCCCAGAGCCCCCTCCTACACCTCAAACCCTTCATCCCCAGCCCCACCCCAGAGCCCGCACACCCAGCCAGAGCCCTCCCCCCTCCCTCCCCCAATGCCCTGCCCCCGCCCAGTGAAAGTGAGTGAGGGTGGGGGAGAGCGAGCGACAGAGGGAGGGGGGCCTCAGAGAAAGCGCAGGGCAGGGTAGGGCCTTGGGGAAGGGGCAGGGCAAGGGTGTTCGGTTTTGTGCAATTAGGAAGTTGGCAACCCTAATGATAAGGCTACCATGGCTAATACCCGGATGCACCATATTTCTTGCCTGCGGAAGTAAGGATTTCTATTAATTGTTTATTTAGGATTTGCACTGTGGTAGCGTCTAGAGGCCCCAGTTGAGATCAGAACCCCAGTGTGCCAGATGCTGTGAAAAAAACAGGCACAAACCCCAGCCCTGGCTCATAACAGTTAATCACAGCCACATGCATGCAAGCTGCGATTACCCAGCCAACTGCTGTCAGTTTTCTGTGTCCTGCAGTGAAATGTCTATTTCACTGTAGCTGTGACAAACAAAGGGGACCCCCGAGAGTGGGACCATCATGCAATGTGACATGCAATATGATCTGGGGATGGGAAAGCTGAGCAGCGCTGTGTGAAATAGAAACCTGCAGGGATCGCTTCAAGCCTTGGGTTATCAGGTCCTGTTGTTATGGTTACCTAGGAAATAACAGTGTTGAAAGTGCCCTGTACTGTTTACATATAGCAAAGGTAACCGCAGGGCTGCTGCAGAAATACAGAATTATAGAGAACACAATGCTCTAGTATATTACATATATTTATAGTATTTTAGAGAGCGTGAAAGAGAGAGAGTATAGTCCTGCTGGGTGAGGAGATGGAGAATCAGTCACTTCAGGGCATAAACTGATCACTGTATGGGTCAAAAGATATATAGCCGTGTACAACTGGCTCCTTATGGGAGTTTTTGCCTTCTTCTGAAGCATCATGTGCTGCCTTAGCCACTCCTGAAGGCAGGGTCTCACACTCGATTGATGGATGGACTGGTTTTGTATGAGAAATCCTAAGTTCCTCCCATTGCAGTCAAAGGGGATGACAGGGGTATTCTCTTCCATGAGGAAAAAGAGCCCATGGAATATGAAATCTTCCCAAACCCAGGGTGGGACAAGAGAGGTAGGGGAAAAGAAGGAGAAAAGACCTGGGTGCTTATCTCTAACAGTCCAGAATTTCTGTTTTGCCGTTTGCTTTTTAAAAAACCTGGGAAATTCCACACACAAACCCAACCTGAAAAGTACATTACTGAGTTTTCAAAGGGAAGCACTCAAATGCTAAGAATTGCCAGAACTGAGGTTGTCTTTACAATCTTCATTTAGCTCTTCTTGAGCAGTACGCATGGTCTTTAATTACATGATCCTATACTAATACGGACACAGACAACATTAATTCTGGCATTTCCTGACTTTTGAGTGTTCAACTTTGCAACCTAAATAGTATTTTTAACATAGGTTTTTATGTGTAATGTGTAACTAGATCTTGTGTATTGTGCATAATTGGTCAGTACAGTTATTTGAAGCCCACCATGCCTTTGTTGTTATTATGTAGTAGTTCTGTTGTGCAAAATGCAAAAGACACAACAATCTCTTTTTGCATTGAGGGGCGGCGCTGACCTACATCAGCTCGGGATCTGGCCCTATACATTCAGTTTGCCTGTGTTCCAGGACCTCCCCTGCCATTACACAACTGGAGGGACCTGGTTGTCTGGCTCAGCAAGTACAGCTAAGGAGAATGTCTCCCCCAACTCCCACCCATCTCTATAACACAGACAAAAAGAGACATGTAGGGCTGAATCCAAATTCAATACATTTGGCTTCCCATCAAACTTTGTAGCCAACAACACAGTCTGAATGTCTCCAGGTTCCCTCAGCCCTGGTGCATTTCCTGTGTATTGTTGGAGTACTAATTAAAATCCACTAACGAGCTGCTCCATGACACTGGAGGCAGGTGCTGTTGTGCAACCTCATCAATATTAATGGTCTCCTTGTGCTCCAAGGGAATGGTGTTTAACCTGATTTTCATCATGAACTCGGTGCCTGGCAATACAGCTCTAAACATGCTGTTGCTTACCGTGAGTGTGTGTCTGGGTGACGGTGAACTGTTTGCTTCTGCCATCGTTTTCTGCAGGCTTGTTGATACACAGCACTGCATGGAAGGGCCTTGGTGGATGGCTAAAGCAAAATTTGAATACAACTTTGTTTTGTACCGTCAAACTCTATTTCCCATGGTATCAGGCTGAGCCAAGGGAGCCCACTGATGGCCCAACACCCCAACCCCAGGTGAGGACTCTAAATGGCAGAACGGACAAGGCACTGCAGGGCTGTCCTCATGCAAGGAGAGCCACCCCAGCTGCTGGGGCAGGTACTGAGGCCAGCAGATCTGGACCAAATCCTCAGCTGGTGTAAAACAGCACAACTCCCTTGATTTCTAGGGCACTGTGGTGATTTACACCAGTTGAGGATCTCTGCATGAAATCCTTCCCCAATGAAGTGTTTTGCCATGGACTACAATGGAGCCAGGACTTCACTGTTTGTCCTCACCTGCATCCAAGCATGTCAGAATGCTGTACAACTAACTCAGCACAGTGGTATTAACTCTCCATTGTGAAAATCTGAACCCCCCAAAAGCACTGATCATTTTGGCTACTATTGCATTAAGTTGGGGTTAATGTTTTGAGTTCATCCTCAAATTCCAAGGACAAAACTGGTCATAAATTAGTATAAAATGAGGCTAAGAAAAGGCCCTGACTTTTAGAAACTGAATGAGTACTTTCCTTGTGCACTTTGAGAAACCACTCCCCATCTAGTCATTGTGAGAGATGGAGTAGCTGATAAATGCAGCCTCTCCAGTGTATTATTCTGTAAGTCTACAACTAGGTTTGGAAGGATTAGATTTTTATCGGTAAATGTCGGCAAATGTCGATTTCACTGTACATATACAAACCAACAAAAATATTTCCATAGATAATAATCGAAATATACTGGAAGGCAAAGGAAGAAAAATGCTGCTTGAGAACTTATTAGGCTCTGATTTAACAATATTTACATTGTATATTGTGATGTGATGTTTGACTGTAACGATTAGAAAACTAAGGGCAGGTTATTGGAGGGGCTGAGGGCCTTCCCTCTCCTTACTTATTTGTATTTGTACAAACCCACAAGTAAAAGACAGTCCCTGCGCTAGGGAATATACAATCTAAAGGTTATTTAGTTAAAGTGTGTATAGCACTTTGAACATGCAAAGGGTGTAAGTCAGTATTCATTAATTATTATCGAATCTTCCACCAGCATTGTTTCCTACCCCTCCATTCCCATTCCCACCCCCCGTCCTTCCCCCGCTATCTGAGCATTCTAGGGACATTCTGGTTATTTTGTTGGCCTTTTTTTCCCTTCTGAAAGGCACTCGAGCTGTGGGGAAGACTAATGCACCCCATTCACACAGAAGAGAAGCAGCCTCTCTCCCCACCCCACTTATTTGGAAATTTGTCCCTTGGAAAAAAGTTCCCAAATGCTGGCAGCTGTATTACAGCGGAGCAGCATAGGGTGGCCCTCAATTCTCAGCCCTCACTCTAGGGCTACCACCTGGCCAGTATTTGACCAGCCTGACCACTTTTTTAGATAGATTTGCCAGTTGCCAGAAAAATAATTTAACCTTCTGGGGGTTTTTTTATGTGGGTCTAAAGATTTGCGTTATTCTGACAATACACTGGGATACGTATACAAGTGTCAGTGTCCAGCTAGAGATGCTGCAGTGCTCCCACTTCCACGGGTTAAGTGATAACAGATCAAAACTGTTGAAAAGAGAGCAGCTGTCCGCCCACTAACACACAAGCACACTGTGCATGTGTGAGAGGGTTTGAGTCACGGGAGAGTGAGGAGACCTGTGATGTTATCAATCTCTAGATACTATAAATGGCTGGGGGGGGGGGGGGCAGGGTGGTGTGGAGTTGCCTTGGGGGTTGGGGTTGCAAGGGGCTTGCTTTGTAGGGTGCTGGGTTTTTTGCATGTCAATGATGGTGACCCCACCTCATTCAGGCAAATCTCCCACTGGCTTCAGAACTAGATTGCAGACTTCAGGATGTGGGCTCTGGTTCAGAAACTGCTTAGCAGGCTAACAGCCCTCCCCCAGACCCGGAGTGAGTGACAGCAGTGCCCCGTCTCCTCCTTTCTTGGCAGGGTACTCCATTGCCAAAAGCCAGGAATGCAAGCTCCAGACCTCCCTTTCTGGGGAAGCCACTGGCGCAGACACAAAACTCTCTTTCTCCTGGATGGCTGCAACAGGAACACCCTCTAACTGCTGGAGCAAGGCAGGGATTCCGTGTACAGATCCCAGGTCTCATGGGCTGTCTGTGAAAAGTCCCCCACCTAGCACACAGCCAAGCGGTGGAGTGGGATGTACCCATACTCGGTTAGCCTGCTAGAAACATGACACAGCAGCTAATACGTAGCCAAGCGGAACCTCGGCAATACTTCCTTTTCCAATGCATGAGTAGGAACAGAAGCTCTTTCCAACTAGACACACTGTTTCTCAAGGATCGGTCCGTGCACGTACCAGCCCCTGAGATCTCCCTGACACAGTTTAGGAAGGCAGCAAGCTTGTCCCTGGGATCAAAAAGATTGAGAAACACTGGCCTAGAGCCCGCCTCCGAGCTAGACTTTTACATACAGTATTTATTACTCGATCAGCCAGGAGAGACTGCAAATCCCAGCCCTAGGACACAAGAAAAGCAAATCCTTACCTGTCCCCAGAGAGGGAGAGTTTGGAAAGAGTCTAGAAAGGTCGTCTTGGAGCGATGAATGCAGAGGGTTAAAAAGTGGTTCCTAACACAGAGGGGCCATGCAAAGCGGCGTGGAAAACAGGGAGGGTTTCCTGTGTTGTAACACTACACCCCTCCCTGCATCTCCCACCGGGAAATTCAAAGCCACCCAGGAAAGCAGCTGTCAGGGCTGAGCTCAAGCAAAATCCCAGTTCCCTTGTCCCAGCACAAGGAGAAAAATACAGCTCACCCTATGCCTATGTGCTGATGAAAGCAGCCTGCCCCACTTCCCCCTCTCCTGAGAGGGCTTCTCCTGGGAAAAACAAATGGTAAAATGCTTCCTAAAGCCAAGCTGTTGCTCTGGCAACACTTGGTTTGACTCTCCTCTACCATGTAGCCTCTTGACACTGGTGTAGCTGTAGGGACTCTGGTGCAGTTACTCCTGATTGACTGTGGTGAGTGTGAGGAGAATCAGGCCCTATGATTTAAGGGAACAGAGCTCAGGGTTCACTATGCATGTGTGTATACGTGTACATACTCCTGCTAGTTAATGCTACTGTAACTTGCTGCAGCATAGAAAAGGCTACAGATTGCAGTGGCTGTGTTTACAAAAGACACCATATCACAGATGGCAAACATTTGATAATGGGTTATTAAACTGCCATCCCCTGGGCTTTGGATTTCTAAACAGTCTTTCAAACAGAACAGAAATGGATTTGCTATTTAGACTTGTTCGAGGTCTGGGCTTGAAAGGATTTGAATTAACACTGGGAAAGAATCCAGCTTACATTTCTTTGTAAGTAAATGTAACCCCCTAATAAAAGGCCAGGAGACTAAAAGCTGGGAAGACCTGCTGTTGTGGCTTGCAAATCATACCACGGGGAAGACAGGGGGAAGGTTTGTTTTAACCACAGAGTGGAGGTAAACATCATGGTGAATTACAAGGGGTGAGGATGAAAGATCTTTTCATTCTTCTCCTAAGGTGTAGCTACACTGCAGCTGGAGGTGTAATTTCCGGGACAGGTGTAAGGATTTAGGGATGAGGACCCAGGTCTGCAGAGCCTGGCACATCACCACCCAGAGGCCATACAAAGTCACAGCCAGAGAGCATGGTGGAGAGTAGGAGCTGCAGGAAGTATGGCCCAAGTGACCCAGAGTGACAGTACCCTGTAGCCCTTTGATTGGCCAGGAGCCCTATTTAACCCTGGAGGGTGCCCCAGGAAGCTGACTCCTGACTGCAGCCTAGCGCTATCTCTCGTCTCTGACCCTGGCTGACTTTGATCCCTACTCTGATTTATTGAACCTGGATCTAGCAATTCCTCTGACCACTGTCCCTGCTGTGGGGATCCCTGCCCAGCTGTAACTGCTTGGCCACACTGCCTGTGCCGTGGTCTCTTACGTTATGCAAATGTACATGTGCTACCTCTGATTGAGCTAACATGCTAAAAATAGCAGTGTCGCAACAGCCTGGCAGAGACTAACTGCCTGAGGATGTACCGAGGGTCGTGCTTTCTCTGCCCCAATGCGTATTTAATTATTCATACAAAGTGGACCAAGCTTTATCAGGAGAGACTCTCACATCAGAATACCCCATAGTTCAGAGGCTTGGCCAGTCCCCTGAGAGGTGGGAAGCCTAGGTTACAATCCCTTCCCCTTGCCAGACAGAGGAGGGAATTGAACTGGTATCCCCTTCACCTGGTGTGAGCTCCCAAGCCACTGGGCTAAACGTTATAAGGTAGGCCTCCTTCCCCTGCCCATTTTGTGCTGAGTTAGGCATGCTCAGAGCACACCTACCAGACTGGGCCCTGCAGGCAGCGCATGTGACTAGAGGCAGAAACTTAAGTGTCAAGGGAACTTAAATCATGAGTTCAGCACCTGCAGGGTTAGGCAGTAGCTCAATGGGGGTTTTGTGAATTGCAGTAGTGCCTAAAACTGGGCTTTAGGTGCCTAGGTTCCTTTGTGGATCTAGGCCTTCATCTCCATGCCTTCGTTCTCCAGCTGTACAATGGGGAGAATAGCACTTCCCAGCCTCACAACGTAATGTTGGGAGATGAAATTCAATAATTTAAATGAGCTGCCCAAATGCTCTAAGAATTATAAGTACTTAGAAAGATATATTAAGAAACAATGAATAAACACAACCCCTTTCCTCTTCACTCTATCCCAGAAGCTTGAAGGAGGCTTGAGAGTGGAATACAAATTCAGAGCCATTGGCTTGGGTTAGATATTTTATTTATATGTGCATTTAAAATGTCCCTGTCCAGAAGGTAGGGTACATAGCTGAAGCAAAAGAGAGGAAAAATAAGCAAACAATGTTTGGGCTACAATTCATTGTCATATTCATTATTACTGAACATTGATATTACAGTAGCAACAAGAGGCCTCAGCCAGTTTGGGGCTTCATTGCACAAAGTGCTATACAAGCACACAGCAAATGACGGGGAAAAATTTCCAAAAACAAATAAGGGGCCAGATTTTTAAAGGCATTTAGGCACCTAAAGATGCAGAGAGATGTCTAATGGGATTTGCAAAAGCATTTATCTGCATCTGTAGGAACCAAATACCTTTGAAAATCTGACCCTTGCGTTCCTAAGCCGCACTGATTTTCAGTGGATCTTTGGCTCCCAAAGCCAACATGACTTGAAAATGGGACTCAGGCTCCTAGATCACTTAGCTGCTTTGGAAAATTTTACCCTAAAGGACAAAACATACTTACCATTAGTGATGACATGATATTTACACCCCCACCTTCCAACACATTTCATTAGGTCCTAGGGAAACTTGGGAGAAAAGGTGGTTTCTGAAAGGTTCTCTCCTACGAAGTGGTCTGCAGACAGAAAATGGCTGAGAGTCACTGACTGAAAGGAGGTACATGTTGTGCACAGTTTATTTTAGTCACAGGACTATCAGGTCTGGAAGGGATACCTCGTTCTGCTAGATCCAGTCATTCAATCTTGTTTTGTTGCATATGACCACTGCCTTCTGTGCCTTGAATAAGGTCCTTATAAGTAGTGGGGCAGTATGTTTTGTACAGATTTTCCACTAATGTGTTACTTCCTGCAACCACAGTCTTGTGTTCCTTGTTCATGACGTTCCACAGGTGCAAAGCATACGAGTCGTTGAAGTCAGGGCTTCTCTTCCAAACCTTGTAGTACTGCCTCCATGCTGGGCAAGGGATAGGGTAGAAACGCTGAGGGTGTAAGAAGGAAATGTTCTGACAGCTCTGATCCTCCACATTATGGAAATTGGTCAGGTTGCACAAGGCTCGCAGCCTTCTTGTCATTAAGCGGGGTCCTTGGTTTCCCCAAATGCGTCCATTGTAGTTTTGAACAAAATCTTTCATGCAATCCCAAATGAACCAGTGATGGTGAGGAAAGCCAAAAACCCCACTGCTAGAGGCCTTGGAAGCCTCGGCCGCGAGGAGGTTTGTCACTGTAACAGGCCTGATGGAGATGACATCTGTGTCCATGTAGATCCCACCGTATTTCCAGATAAGTGCAAGTCTGCTGGCATCGGAGCTGATATGATTTTCCTGGGTTGCATTTACCTGCAGAGTTGGAAGAGGATCACAGAGATGCAATTGACTCCAGTTCAAAATTTCTAAACACCCGATTCCCATTAGCTATATATTCTGTAAAATTCTCAACAGTGTCTGTCCTCACTTTAAACCCTTTAAAAAATAACGGCCATTTTTTCCCCAGCTATGAAACTTTGCTGGAAAAAGGCAAGAGCAGATGTGGGCTTTGTTCAATGTGATCCTACAAGTGTTTCCAAGGTGCAGTAACCTCCAAGAAAACATGCAACATTTATGAAATAATGAGAATATGAATCATTAACTGTAACTTCCACAAAAACAACCCTCCCCCATCTCAATTTACACACTCACTGTCTGATACCAAGCCCGTGGGATTCAATTGAAAGATTCTCATTGACTTCAGTGGGCTTTGGAATAGGCCCCTCCTGGCAATCTCTAAAGAGGATAAAAAGTGAGAGAGAAATTCAGGCCTTGGGTTATGCTGGTGCATGGAGGGCTGGTATATCAGCCAGCTCCCTGATTATTCTCCAGACTCTCTGCTTTCAATTAAAAATAAAATAACAAAGTCCTTAGCTGTAATGGTTGCCAATAGACCCATGAAAACATGAACCAAGTGCAGATTAATGCAGTGATGCCTGCCTGAGTTTTCAGACAAGACTCAAAGGACTCAGAACGAGAACTCAAAGGGGTGTGAACTCCCTAAACAGCAGTTCCGAGAGGCGTGGGTGGAGCTTGGAAGAGCATCACTGCCCTTCTTCCCCCAAATTGACTTCTGAATGACCCTCTCACTTCTAGAGCTTGTCCCCAGACATTTTCATTGCTGCATCTGACACTTTTAACAAGCCCTGAAATAATTTTCGCAAACAGTAACATCTCCCTTTAAATTCATGCTGACTGAAATTTTTCAAATACAACATTTTTTGAAAAGATAGTGATTAACCATATTTTATGAAAATAGTTAATCAAAATCATTATGGTAAATGAAATATTTCAATAACTCCTGCCATCAGGAAATGGTAAATGTCCATAACAATTTCAAAAAATATTTTGACTAATGCATGGCAAACCATCATGAACCAGGGATCCATATTGAGTGCAATAAAATACATCAGCATCAAAACTTAAAACAAATGTGCAAAAATGTTCTTTTCATTTTTTACTACCTGTTCTTTAAATCTGGTTCAAAAACATTTCCTCTCACCTTATGATACCATGGGAGCAGAGGTGTGCCCTGGAACAAAGTTTCCATCTGGAAAGTAAAAATGAAGACATTCTTCATAGCAGATAAAAGTGAGAAGGCTGGGTAAGTGGAATTTGAATCCATCCATGTGTTATTGTTCAGCCCTTTCATGAAGAAAACAACAGGTCTGTCATGGTAGATCCTGGCAGCAGATTCCACAGAACATGAAACCAGTGGAGGAGGTTCAAGGTGATCTGTGATCTCCACAAAGATGATGCTTCTGCTCTGGCTCATAACATCCTCTTGCATCAGGAATCGCTTAGCAATAGGCATGAGAAGATGCAGCTAGACTGCAGGGAGAGTTTATAGAAAATGGCAAAGACAAAGACAAAAAGGAACCAGAGCACTATTTGGATCTCCTTCAACATTCTTGCTTTTCCTTGGATTCTTAATAAAAACAAAACAAAGTCAATGTCAGTGGTTCATTGTTTATTGTTGGGAGAAAAAATGTGACAGGACAGGATTTCAAAAATGATTACCACTTTGGATTATTTCTTATGCGATTGACAGCATATTACAAAACTGGGGAATCAAGAGTTAAACCAAATCACATACTTGAGTTGGCATCAGCATGTTTGACTCAGGCTGCAGTTTATGAAAATGACTTGTCAACCGTCTATGGGTTGGAGCTCTGAAGTTTGCAGTCCTCAAACCAGAGATGTTCTCTACTGAACTTAATGAAATTCAGAGGCAACAAAAAGGGCCCTAGATCATAACAGGAAGGAGAAACTGCCTCGACTCTAGTTGAGCGGCGTTCTGCACACAAGTAAGGGACTCTCCTGAGCTAAGGTGGTGGGTGTTTGAAGAAGCCCCAGTTAAAGGCACCGATGAACAACCTTTTCTCTTTTCTTGGGAGCTCCATCTAAGGGAGCAGAAGAGTCAGTCTCTCACACCTTTCAGATCATATGAAATCCCAAAGGAAGTGGGTAGTGTATTTTTGTACGTATATTCTCAGTGCAGGGCATTGGTAATATTAGAAGAAGCTCAGTCTACTTGGCTGTGCAGTCCCTGTGGAAGCTGAGTTATTATCCATTCGCCCTCTATTTTATTTTGGCTGCGTGAAGTGAAAAAGAAATGCATAGGCCAAATTCAGCATTCCTGCACAACCCCGGTAGATCAGAAGTTGTCGCATGAGGGGCAGAATCTGGCCCTCTATCTGGACTGGACTGTGTTTCAGGTGCATTCACTCTGGGTGTGCCACTTGATTGCATGTTACCAGTGCATATCCATTATAGACTGATCTGCCAATACTCATTAGCCAGCCTGTGGTTTTGAACAGCAGCCTCAGCGCCTAAGGAGGCCACTTGTTTTATGTTTAGGATAAGGCTGCAGGAGAGAAAGTGATACATACCTGGGATCCCATTCCAGTGTATGGCATGAGGGTGATTGTTTGACAGTTGTGGATTTGAGGTGTCTGAAGGGGAAATCTGCAGTAACCATCCATAACACTCACTAAGCCTGCCGCGAGTAAACTGAGTAAATTGTACTTCTAGTAAAGTTAGGAGATACCAGATAAAGAAATGTGGGTGTAACTTGTTTTATTAACTAAAGAAACAGATCAGAATATAGATAAAGTACCATGTACTGCACACCAATTATCAGACACAGATAAATATGATATGTTGGGGAAGAGTCAATATGGCTTTGTGTAAAGGGAAACCATGCCTCACTGTTCTGTTAGAATTCTTTGAGGAGGGTCATCAAGCATGTGGACAAGGGTGATCCAATTGATATTGCGTACTTGGGCTTTCAGAAAGCCTGTGACAAGATCCCTCACCAAAAGTTCTTAAATAAAGTGAGCAATTGTGGGATAAGAGGGAAGGTCTTCTCATGGATCAGTACTTTATTAAAAGATAGGAAACAAAGAGTAGGAATAAATGACCAGTTTTCACAGTGGAGAGAAGTAAATATCAGGGACCCCCTGAAGGATCAGTACTGAGACCCATCCTGTTCTACCTGTTCATAACTGATCTGGAAAAGCGGGTAAACAATGAGGTGGAAAAGTTTGCAAATGATAC